>BSUD01000002.1:108704353-109158906 GCA_033239045.1 Fagopyrum esculentum
TTAACATATTCTATACATATCATGAACTTATAATACATGTAATAGAATAATTTTTATAAAAAAACATGAGTTTTGTATGTACATGTCAATAGTTTTATTAAAATTTAAGTAGGATTTTTTTTATTTTGAAAAGTGGAAATAGTATTTAAACGGACATTTATCAATAATTATTAATTTTTTTTGAAAAACCGAATGCCCAATTTGAATATTTTGCGTTATACATTTATCAATGATTTATTTCATATATAATTATAAATAAAACATAAAAATTATTTTAACAACTATGATAAAAAAAATTTGTATAAAAATCATGTTTTGATGCAAAATAACGTTTCTTATATTAAATTTATAAAAAAATAGGGAAAAAATTTGATAATAAATTTTTTTTATAAAAATTAGTTTCCATAAAACATAAAAAAAAATTCATGTTTTGATGCAAAATATGATAAAGTATCAAATAGTAATAAATATATTAAAAATCATAAAATAATATCTAAAAACCTTATATTTTTTTAAAAAATATCATAATTAATTAATAGTTGATTAAATTTGTTCAATTAAAATATACTTGTCTTCAAAATTTATAATATAAAGTTGTTATAATTTCCCCCCCTATTTTTTTTTATAAATTTAATATAAAAAACATTATTTTAGACAAATTATAAGAAATAAGGGTACCATCCGGAAAAGCCGAAACCTCAGGGGTACCAAGCGGAAACGTGAAAAACTTTGGACACCATCCGGAAAAGCCAAAAACTCAGGGGTACCAAACGGAAACGTGAAAAACTTTGGGCACCATCCGGAAAAGCCAAAAACTCAAGGGCACCAAACGGAAAAATCCTTTAAAAAATGATACGTGTGTATATATATATATATATATATTATGATTTATGGAGATTAGTCAATCTATTGGATATATGATTTATGGAGATTAGTCAATCTATTGGGAGGATAAAACTACAAAATCATTCGTTTTTAAACTAATCCTACTATTAAAGAAAAATTTATATTGAAACAATTTGGTTTATTAGGCTTTTTCTAGTTTTGTGTTTAATAAATGTACCTCTTGAGAGAAGAGTGTGTAGGGTTTGAGAATAAATACAAAAGGTTGGGGTATATTTACTTAAGAGAAAATTGTCTAAACAATACCCCATCTTCTGCCTTGACTAAACTTTAGTACCCCATCCTTTTAACTATCAGAACGGTATCTCATCTATTGACCCCGACCGAAAATTAGTACCTAGGTTACTGTTCATCCGTTAAATTCCGAAAACAGCGTTAATTTTCAGGGGCAAAAATGTCCACTCCAAAATAAGCCCTAATTTCTCTCCTTTCTCCTTCCTTCCCCTTTCTCTCTTAAATCTCTGTATTTTTCATTCGTGGTTTGCTTCGATTTGACGCTGTTCATCGATTCTATTCATTGATTTTGTTGTCTTCTCTGGTTCTTGCGAAATTTTTGGGAAGTTCATTCTTTTCGACTAATTCAGCTTTGGATTAGTCTCATCATTTTGATTTCTATCATACTTTCCACTCGAAATCCTTGATTGTTTGACGGATTGGAGTGTGTCTGGTTTTTTGCATTGGTTCGTTTGAGTAACGAAGGTTGTTCAATTGAAAGAGGTGGTCGATTGCTGCTTTGACTCCCCTGTTCGATTGGAAAGGAGTTCTGAAGTTGTTCAATCAAAGGAGGGGACAACTTTCTTGTCTGATGGTTTGGAATCTTATACCAAGTAAGGAGGGGATAGCTTTTCTATCAAATCTTCGCACCATGGATCTCCCTCTTTTCACCTTCCATTCTCCGATTGCCTTATTCAAAATTCAGCTTCAATTGCAACACCCCAACTTTTGGAATCATTTATTCGAAATGGGTGAGATATTGAGTGTTCTGGATGTGAATTCTATAGTGGAAGAACACAGAGATTTGAGAGAGAAAGGGGAGGAAGGAGAAAGGAGAGAAATTAGGGTTTATTTTGAAGTAGACAATTTTGCCCCTGAGAATTAACGCTGTTTTTTGAATTTAACGGATGAATAGTACCCTAGGTACTAATCTTCGGTCGGGGTCAATAAATGAGATACCGTTCTGATAGTTAAAAGGATGGGGTACGAAATTTTAGTCAGCCCAAAAGATGGGGTACTGTTTAGACAATTTTCTCATTTACTTAATTGAAACATTAAAAAGCCTAGTTGCTACTCTAGTTTTTCAAAAAGGCCTAGTTATCAAAATTGCCCAAAAATATTTTGGTTTAAATATTTATTTGTAAACAAATCTTAATAAATATAATTTATTTATATATATATATATATATATATATATATATATATATATATATTGTGAATTAAATTCTTATTTATTTATTATTTTATATTGACTTAGGAAGAAAAAGCAGCGTTCCAATCTTATCATAACAATCAAAATTGTGTTTTTTTTAACTATTTAATCATCTGAAAATAAAAATCTTAATTACTGATATCAAATCTTATCAATATTATCGTTTAAATTTTTAATAATTTATTTTTAAAAAATTATTAAAATTAAAATTTTTGAAATAAATTTTTAAAAATTTGAGAAACGTGGGTTGATACATGGTAAAAAAATATTTATGCTTTAATAGATATAAGATTTTGAAGTAAATCAAATTTTAAAGATACAAACGTAAAGAAACTGATTTAATAACAAAGTTTTACAAAAGAGCTACTAAAGTGTTATTAAGAAGCATATAGATATAACTTTAAAAAACATATAAATAATAGTTAAAATATAAAAAATGCTGTAGAAAGAAATATTTTTTCTTGGTACTAAAATAGTTTATCAGAATCGACTTTTCTATATCAATCGAACTTTTTTCCCGAAAACAATAAACACAATAAATTTTAAAAAATTCTATATAAATCGGATTTTCATTTCGAAATTATAAACAAATATGGATGTTTTTAGAAAAAAACAAATACTGTTTTAAAAATAAATCTCAAAATCGACTTTGTAATCACACTTTTAAAAATAAACAAATTACGTGCTGTTAAAAACTGTGAAAGTTATTAAAATTTCGAAATTTAGCAAATTTTAAAAAAATATAAACTTAAAGAAACAGATTTCAAAAAAAAAAATTGTTTTTTTTTTGATAAGAACACTGCGTTTAATTACTAGTATCATGTGCAACAAATACTCTATTTTAGAGAATGTTGAGCTTTGAGGAATTTTGAGCTCTTTTTTGTCCAACAAATTTCCTATCCCAAACTCTAAAATAAGGATTTGGAAAAAATATGTCTTCATTTTCCTATATTTGCAGCAAGAAGAAGTTCTCTAAATTCATCCCATGAACAAATTTTGACAGTTTCTATAAATAAATAGATTACTCCCTATTATGGAGAAGCTATGGGATCTTAGACAAAAAAATATTTTAGAGAAATTTTAAAAACTTTCTCCATTTTAGAGTTTTTTTTAAGAATCTGTTGCACATGCTCTAAAAAGCTACGGAAAAATAGTAACATTTATTTAAAAAATAACACTGCAGATTTATAATTTAAAAAGCAGATACTAAGTCAATTATTTTAAAACAGTTCGTAAACAAAATCATTTTTTCAAAACATAAATTATGAGACTAAAGTGCTACTAAAAAACAGTAACAATTACGTAAAAATATAAGTACATATTTGGGATCGATAAGTCAAAAACAAATGCTATCTTCCTTTAAAAAAAATTAACAAATACGTTAAAAAAATAATATTGGAGATTTATTATGTTTATTAAGTAAAATTGATAGATAGAAAATTCTAGTTATAAAGATGATGTATCAGTTGGTTTCTAGTTGTTTTTCGATTTTTTATTACTTAAACATATACGCGTTAAGATACTATAATGTTAAAAGCGTTGTATCAATCAAAATTTTATTTGGAATAAAATAAAAAATTCTGATTTTATTTTTAAATACACAAAATCTGAAAACACTTTATTATTAATAAAAATACATTTTTCTCATTATAAAAACTGTTGTACAAAGGAATAATACTAAATAGAAGCAAACAAAATTAAGAAATCTATTTTCTGAAAATCATAACAGTTTTTCTCAAAATTGAATTTTCTATATCAATTATTTTTTTCAAAAACAATAAACACAAATTATTTAAAAAATGCTGTTTATATTGGATATTTATTTCGAAATAAAGAAACAAATCTCAATTTTATAAAAAATAAACAAATTCCGTTTTAAAAAAGTTTATCTTTGTAATCGTTTTTAATCAATATAAAAATATATGGGTGTTCTTGTTACACAAAAATTTATATAAAATCCATTCTCCGAAAATCTTAGCAATTTTTTAATTTAACAAAAAGTGTTGTATATTGTTAACCAATTGACTCTTTGAACCAATTGAGGAGATATTCCGAAAAAAAACATAAATCTCGCATATTTTTTTTTTTTGGTGAAATACATATGCGTCTTTTGAAACGCATATTTTTATTAATTATATATACGGTATTACTATTTACATAGAAGTAGAAGGTAAGCGAGCAACATGTTGCGCCGCTACCCCTTTTTGGATGGCAAAACCTAACATTTTAAAAACAACATTTACAAATTTAGAGGACATAATATTACTATGCATAACTCTTTGCACCCTCTTGAGAATATCAACACCATCGGGTGCAAAAAAATCCAAACGTGTCAAAAGCAAATGGAAGAAATACGTGTTGGTTTTCAACACATGTCCTTCCATGCTTGGCCACCTTAGCTGATGCCGCTCTACAAGCTGCCTGACCCACAACAAAAGGTTCGTTCCCTAATCCCACAAGCGGTGAGACCCCCGTCAAATCAATACATGCATGCTTCCCTCCACTCCAACCAAACACCAAAACATCCGTCGGCCGCGATGTCGACCTTCCATCTCGCGGATCAGTCAAGAAGTTCACAGGTGCTTCTTTCTTTACAGAAATTCCGGCCCGTCTAAAGGTATCACAAAGAACTTCACGAACCAGATCATGCCTATACTTGAAGCCAGGAAGTTCCTTACAATGTACAGCATGCTCCCCAAAAGCATCCAACACCCTCCGACAATTAGGAATGGGGCAAACCTCACCAGCTGAGAAAAGCGGAATCATAAGTCGGTACTTGAGAATGGAGCGGTACTCCACTGCGGACATGCATTGACCAAGTCCATCAATGGGAATGACAAGAAAATCTTGGCTATGCTGCGCTTGCAGACATCCGAAAACTGTTTTTTGCCTATTAGTCATATCAAATCTCTCAACCATCTCCTGAACAATTTTACCAAAAAGAGCATCCGCCAAAATATGTTGGGGCTTAGGGGGGACGGTGTCCTTACTAGTAAAGTTGGAAAGATTGAACTCCGGGATAGCCACATGCAGGTCATCTAAAGCTTTGTAAGAATCTGAATCCATACCGGATAGCCCACTGTCACGCAAGATATGGTCTTGGAGCACCCAAGACTGAGCTTTGGAGGCAACAAAAGCGTAAGAAGACGCCTCCATAGCAGAGTACAAACCGAGCCCTACACGACGAATAGGCAAGGAAGCCAACCGCCATTGAAGATCCCCGAAAAAAGGACCCCCACAAACCACAATATCCTCAATCGACCCACGAAGTCCCGCGTCAAAACAAGATGCCGCATCCTTCACATGCTCTGGCTGACAAGTCCTCATGCCAAAAAACATCTTCGCTACACCCAAACACAAACGAAGTAAGAGAAGCTCACTCTGCGGGTTCCTAAGCTGAGGGAGAAGACGCATCAACTCCAATGCCTTATCAGCTCTCTTCATAACCAATTCTTTAATAAAACCACTTTCTCTACTCACAACCCCTTCCAACAGCTTCAACCCCAAAGATGGTCTCGCAATGTCTCTAGGGAATAACCCGTCTCGAAGCTTCGAACCATCACATGAAGGCCAAAATAACTCAGTTTTTTTTAACATTCAACTCAAGTCCAAAATTCGGACCAACCTCCAAAATAATACCAAGTGCCTTAGCCACATCCTCCGATCGACCAATGATTGTCCCATCATCTAAATACCAAGCATGAAGAAGAGGCTTACAGTTGTCACGGATAGTGTGCACAAGTGGATGCAAGACAAACGCAAAAAGAAGTGGCCCTAAGGAGTCACCTTGTTGAACTCCTGTAGATGACCAGATAAATCTATCTCCCAGATACAATCGAGCAGGCTGACCATACAAAAACTCAACCCATAAAGAAATAGATGGACATCTTCTCCTCACATCACGAAGCAATATTATCCTATCAACAAGATTAAAAGCATTCGAGAAATCCACTACAAGCATAGCAAGCGAACCATCATCATGCCGCTCACTCAAAACCCTGTTGACACTATGCAAAATAGCCTCTGCGCCACCAGAGATGCCTACTCCAAACTGAAAATCCTCTAGATAGGTTGTCATATCTTTACTCACCCCTTTCATGACAACCTTAGAAACCGACCGCCTCCAAATAGTGCCAACTACAATGGGTCGATTCCCATTGTCAAGCTTCAATAATGGCGTAAGAGGAGCAGAAGCCACAAACTCCGCCAAACTCTCCGGACATCTGCCTCCCAAACACAGATTAACAACAGATGAGATCACTCGTAGAAAATCGACAACAATAACGGAACCATCCCCACACATAGCATCTAACACGTGTTGTGCCCTTAGACCATCCCTGCCGCAAGAAGTACCTTTGGGAAAGGACTTAATACACCTAAGAATCAAATCAACATCAGCAACAAAGGGAGATTCCAAAATCTCACATACCCGAGAAGGTGGAGACTTGAAGGGGTGCTTAGTCTCCAAAGCCTTCACAGTCTCATCACCAAACGAAGCCACACTAGAAGAGGACAAAACCTTAACAACCGCCGTGAAATCTCCATCAGAGACCTTGCGAAGACACTGTTGATATTAGGTCCCACTCTCTATCTATCACCATCCGCTAAGGCGCCCCTAGTAGTTGCCGAAAACCCATGCTCGAAATGGTCTAACAAACCCCACACTAGCTTGTCGATACCGCCGTCCTCACCCCACAAAGCCAGAGACTGCATGATCCGCTGCTGTTGAATAGACTTTCTACTCCCTGATCTACTACCTCTCTTATTCGAAGGCCTGAACACTTGCAAAGCGCATCGAGGAAGAAGAAGCAACGCAACCCATGCATCCACAAAACATGGCTCAACGACCACTCTCTAAAGAGCACCCTTTAGAGCTTGAGAGAAAGCAAGAAGACATTTATGCGGGATACTCTTCACAGTAGTGATAGGAATGTCAAAACTTTATCGAGCAAACCCACATCAAAAACCAACCCATCCTCAATAACCGCAACAGACGACTCTCCCACGACCGGCTTTGAGATACCCAAAATTTAGCTTCCTACCATTCCGTCCTCATAAGCAGCACGAACAGAACCATCAGAGTGATGACATGCACGACTCAAAGCATGCATACTCATACAACGCCCGCATAACCACGACCCAAGATATGCCAAGGACTCCTGAAAAGCCACAAATACATCAAGGTTATTCTCAATAGTGTCGCGAATCACATTTTTGTTATCTTCGGAACAAAAATGTTGCCTTTTAAGATGAGAAAACAAACAAGAGAAACCTTTGCTTCCCTCTACTCTATCCCGACAACCTTGAAATGCCCTAAGAGGACAATGAAGGAAACCTCTACCATCCGTTGTCATATCAAAACCGGCAATTCCTAGAGACATTTCATCAAACACATGACGGACGACAATCCATAGGGTAAGAAATCTATCTCCATGCCAAACTAGATCAAAAAAAACCTCAAAAACATTTCATCGAACACTTGGCGGACGTAGATCAACCACCATTAACACTCACACTGTTCAATATCATAGCTCCGTAATCCTCAACTCATATTCTCCATTCAACCGAAGCGACTGTCAAACATCAGTTTAATGAAGAAATTACCGCTTGAATTGGATACCAAATTTGAAACGGATCGGTCGGATGAAGCTACAGGAATGTTGAATATGCCGATGAATGATAAAATCGTAAAATCTAGCAATTCAGCAGCCGCTTCAAGTGTTCTTATCATCTCCAAATCAATCAAGAAACCCTAACGAAAATCGCAACATTGACTCCATTATCATCTCCAAACACATATCTGATCAAGAATGTATGTAGATATAACTCATCCGTGTATGTAGATAATCGAAACACGAACACAGTCACAATCGAAATACATAAAAATGATTGTTAACCTTCCAAAAATTCGAAGTCTTTCGTGTATGTAGACAATAGAAGTTGAGAAAGTTAATAAACTAACACAACATTGAGTAATTGGTAACATACCACGTTGATGAGCAACAACTTGACAATCACGTTGTTCCGGCGTCGATACTCGCAAATAAGAGCAGGTAAAAAATTAGTATACGAAGGGAGTTAAACTCTCTTGGATTAGTATATATAGAGTAATGAGAAAGATAATTAGTGGCATCTTCCGGAATACGCTCACCTAAAAAAATCACGATACAATTTGGTGATATTAGTAACCAAGATAAGATCGTTAGTTTCCTTTAAAAAAATTTAAAACATATTATAAAGTTATATATAATCGAAAAAATAAATTAAAAAAATCAAGGATCCAGATCGTATCATGATATTGTTTGGGTTAAGTTGATATACACGCCATTTTAAAAAAATATTGTTTATTAAAAAGGCTGTAGTCTAAATTTAATCTAAAAAATTATTAACAAAATTAGTCATTAAAATTTGGTGATATCACTAAGAAAGATAAAGATCGTTAGTTTTTTAAAAGATTCTTTAAGCAAATAACATCCATTAGATAAAATCGAACAAAGAAAGTAATTAAAAAAAAAAATTAGGAATCAGAGATTGCGGAATGTTTAATCGATATAGGGTAGTTTGTTTTAATTTTTTTGCTTTAATAAAATTTTTTAATAAATTAATTAGTAATTTAATAAAAATATTTAATCTGAAAAAATTGTGGGACGCCACATCGTATGTTGCATTGAAGTATATAAATTATTAGTACAAAGTTTGTTTGTTTTAATTTATTTGAGTGATTTAAAACTCGTATTATTTTAGTATGAGTAAAATAGTTTGAATTATTTACATTTGAATTTCTTCTAAAAAAGAATAGTTTTGTTTTGAAAAGAAAATGAGAGTATTGGAAATAATTACGACTCTTTGTTCTATTGTACCGCCCAACTCCTTTATTGAAAAGATAGAGAGCCGACCTTTCCTCCTCTCTATTCGCTTGCTGCCAACCAGTCTTATAATATTGCATTATTTTCTTCCTTTCTTTAATGTACAGACTAGTGTATTACCCGCACTTTATGCGGGTGAAATTTTAATAATTATTTAATATTTAAAAATTTATATGTATATTTTTTTAAATCTGAATTACAAAAAGTAGTTGTACCAATAGGCCAATTTTTTATATGTAGCACTAATTTTTTGGATTAATTAAAACTGTTATACATTTCAATAAAGGATGAGTAATTTACAAACTTACTCAACTCCTCTCCTCGCTTACAAGGCTATTGCTGCCTCTATCTCTGAAATTAGGTACATTGCTACCTCTCCTCTGTATCTTTGTAATTAGGTACATTATTTACGACTGAGCCCTTACAATTATTGTAGGTGAAGTTTAAACAATTATTCATTCAATTTTAGATAAAAAAATTTTTAAAAATTTTACAGTAACTAAACCATTCTCGAAGAGCCATCTAAGACCAATCTTGAATGTGATACTCATATATGGCTACCATTAATTTTAAATTGATACACATGACATGTCGATGGTTCATAATTACTTAAACATTTATGCAAGGGTTACACATTAGGTAGCGTAATTTACAAATAAAATAAGGAGGACATTATAATTAGATTTTATATACATATAACGTGATCAATGCTAGGAAGTACGTAGTCTGACTTTTCATACACAAGTTCCAAACACGAGGAACAGTAAACACCCAGCAGGGGCAAATTCGTCTTCTCATAATTCTAGCCTTTTTGGTGTATTGTGTTTTCTTGGTTAGATGAGAATACTTGAACTACTCAAGAACAGCATAATTACATCATTTCATAATCAATATCATATGCATGAAAGCGGATTATGAACTAATGAAGACAACCAAATCCAAATTATTCTAATATTAAATATTTTATTCTACTTAAAAATATTAGTTTTCTTTTCCAAGGGGTTGGCACTCCAAAGGCTTACGGCATGACCAAACAATCACTGTACCCGAAAGCAAAGAATAAAAAGCGAAAGCAGAAAAGTTAGGAAAGAGAACAACTGTTAGCAAAGGAAAGACAAGAGAGAGAGGGAGATCCGCGAAAGATGGGGTAACAAATGAATCTCAAGTATACCTGAAATGGTTTGTCTCTCCCGGCCTTAGTTACAGCTGCCGTGGTTGGCACCGGAAACTTCGATTTCGCCTTTTTCTTCTCATTTTTAGGGTGAGTTTCTCGATTCGCGGATTCTTCGTACGCTTTCTTTTTTAATTGTTGCTTCAAATTCGCTTCTGAGCTGCCTTTTATGCTTCTTATCTTTTTAATTTTGATTTTCTTGAGAAAGCGTGATTTGGATGGCAATTGCGGCGTTAGGTGTGAAAATTTTTGAAAATCTTCTTGCGTTTTCTGGAGTAACGTAGATCGTCTTCAAAGCAGATATCAGCGATTTTGGTTTGCTGAGTTGTCTAGCCTTGGGATCTTAGTCTGGAGATGATATACAGCTGTTCTTGCTAAGCATAGTTTTTTTTTTGGATTAGTGTTAGAACATTAATTCAATATAATTCTCTCTTGTTGCTGTGTGGTCTCTTATCATAATGCTTAGGTGCTTCGTTGTTTACCTCTCTAGATAATTTCAGTTTTATTTGAATAATTTGATTGCTTACAATTCGCAAATTGATGGCCCTTTTGCAGTTAGGTGTTAGGGCACATCTTATACTAGGCTTTCCTTACCGGCTTGCAACTGGATTGAAAATCGTGATTGAAAGCTTGGGTAATTTGATTGCAAACATGGCAACCATGTCAAGATCAGAGTCAAAGCATATGTATTCATGGTGGTGGGTTAGTCACATAAGCCCCAAGAATTCAAAATGGTTGCAGGAGAATCTTACAGGTACTGGTCATGCTGGCTCTCTTTGTTTTCAAAGTTAACTACATGATTGATATCATCTCATTTTTCCTTGCATAATGTATGATAATACAGTATTGCGGGCTTGCGGCAGACAACAACATACTTTGGTCCAAAATATGAGATTGTGTTTAAATGGAGCCTTATTTTTCCAACCCTAAAAACCGTCCCTTCAAAAGTCCAAACTTAACATAACTTCTACTTCATTGTGTACATGCTTATGTGTTAGGAAAATTCATGATTGGTTCAGATGTTAGTGTGTCATGATTATTCTTGTGATAATTCTTCATGGCAAATTTATTGTTCCTCATAGTTCGCACAGTGCTGAGTGGCACTTCGTTTAATTATATGAAATGTTCATGTTCTTACAATTCAGTTTGCTATTATTTTTTTCTTTTTGTAGATATGGACAGCAAAGTCAAGGTGATGATCAAACTCCTTGAAGTGGATGAAGATTCTTTTGCGAGAAGGGCTGAGATGTATTACAAGAGACGCCCTGAACTTATGAAATTAGTTGAAGAATTTTACCGAGCATACCGTGCCTTGGCTGAAAGGTACGATCATGCAACCGGAGTAATAAGGCAGGCGCATAAGACCATGGCTGAAGCATTTCCCAGTCAAGTCCCTTACTTAGAGTCTGAAGACGGATCATTTGGCTCACCTAATGATTCTGATCCCCGTACACCAGAGATGTCATCTATGATAGGAGATATCTGTGACTCTAATCAATTACAGAAGGGTTCTTTTGGGCTTTCTCCTTCGGAATTCCACTCTGTAGAAAGAAGTGGACCAGTTGGCTCACCGTTTGCCAAGTTCACTGAGGGGAGAGCTAGAAGAGGGTTAACTTTTCATGATGCCGAGAGGAAAGGTCTTTCTGAGTCTGAGCAGCTGGGGAAATCTGATACTGATAGTGATATTCAGACCCTGAAAGAAGCCCTTTCTAAGCTTGAAGCTGAGAAGGAAGCAGGGTTACTTCAATATAAACAAAGTTTGCAAAAGTTATCTAACCTGGAGTCTGAAGTACTTCGTGCTCAGGAGGATTCAAGGGGATTTCATGAACGAGCAAGCAAGGCAGAGGCTGAGGTAGAAAGTTTGAAGGAGTCTCTTGCGAAATTAGAAGGAGAAAAAGAAGAGAGTCTTCATCAATACCAGCAGTGTGTTAACAAGATATCCAGCTTGGAGAGTAATTTTTCAGGTGCCCAGGAGGATGCTGAAAGACTTAACAAACGGGCTTGTGAAGCTGAAGAGGAGACTCAAGCCTTGAAGGAAGAGCTTTCTCAACTGAAAAGAGAAAAGGAAGCTGATCTTGGTAAATATATGGAAGCACTTGAGAAAATTGCAAACCTGGAGAACAAACTATTGCTAGCAGAAGACAAAGCTAGTTTGAGCAGTGAGAGAGCACAAAATGCTGAGAAGGAAGTTGCAGCTTTGAAAGAAGCTCTCGCTAGAATAACTGAAGAAAAAGAAGTTTATGCTCTTCAGTACCAGCAATGTCTTGAGAAGATTGGAAGACTGGAGATTGAAATTTCTAAACTCAGAGATGAGATGGATCAGGGAATTGCGAAATTGAAGGTTGCTGAAGAACAATGTCTTCTACTGGAAAGATCAAACAAATCTATGCAGACTGAGCTGGACTCTGTCTTAATTAAGCTGGGGATCCAGAACGAAGAACTTTCAGAAAAGCAGAAGGAACTCGGAAAATTGTGGACATGTATCCAAGAAGAGCGTGTTCGGTTTGTGGAAGCTGAAGCTGCTCTGAGGACACTACAGGGCTTGCATTCCAAAACCGAGGAAGAGCTAAGATCTGTTGCTGCAGAGCTTCAGAAAAGGGTACAACTTTTGAAGGACATGGAAACTCAGAATCAGAACTTACATGATGAAGTCCAGAATATTAGTAATGAGAACAAGAGATTGAATGAGCTTAGTATATCTTCTGCTATTTCAGTGAAAAACATGCAGGATGAAATCTTAAACCTAAAGGAGGGCAAGGACAAACTTAAAGAAGAGTTGGAACTCCGTCTCGATCAAAGAAACGCTCTTCAACAGGAAATTTACTGTCTGAAGGAGGAACTGAACAGCTTAAACAAGAAGCATCAAGGTATGTTGGAGCAGGTGGAGTCTGTAGGCTTTGAACCAGAAAGCTTCGGATCATCAGTTAAAGACTTGCAAGATAAGAACACCAAGCTGAAGGAAAGCTGCCAGAGTAGAGAAGCTGAGATATCTGCCCTTTTCGAAAAGCTGAGTGTGATGGAAAAACTTATTGAAAAGAAAGCCCTTCTGGAAAATTCTCTCTTAGAAATTAGTGCTGAGTTGGAGGATGCAAGAGAGAAGGTGAAGACGTTGGAGGATTCGTGTCAGTTGCTCATGAATGAGAAGTCTACAGCTGTTGCTGAGAAGGCTATATTGATCTCCCAGTTAGCCATAACAACTGAGAATTTAGAGAAACTCTCAGAAAGAAACACATTCTTAGAGAACTCTCTTTTTGATGCAAATGCCGAGCTTGAAGAATTGAGGACAAGATCAAAGGACCTTGAAGTTTCTTGCCAATTGCTTAGTGATGAGAAGTCCATCTTGTTTAATGAGAGGCAAGCTTTAGAGCTGAAGCTGGAAACTGCTCATCAGACACTGGATGAACTGGGGAAAAAACACGCAGACTTGGAGCAGTCTTACCTTTTCATGGAAGAAGAACGATCTTCCACCCTCAGACTGGTAGAGGAATTGCGAATCTTGTTGGCTGCTGAAAGGAAAGAGCATGAGAACTCTACTCAACTGAGCAATATGCAAATGGGTAAGATGGAAAGCAAGATTTATGCGCTACAGGAGCTGCTTGAACACACTAGGGGCCAACTGGGTGAAGAACTAGAGAAAACTGTAAATGCGCAGTTTGATATCTTCATCTTGCAGAAAAGCTTACAAGATCTGAAAGAAACAAATTCTTGTTTGTTGAAAAAGTGTGAGAAGCTGTTAGAGACATCCATGTTATCAGAGAAGCTGATCTCGGAATTGGAGTATGAGAATACCGAACAACAGGAGGAGATGAGTTTCCTATCTGATCAAATCAAGAGACTGAGAATGGGGATGCTCCAGTTGCTGAAGGTGCTAGAAGTTGATTTGGATTATGTGTATGAAGATAGTTTGGATGAAGACCAAATTGCTCTGCGTCACATACTTATTAAACTTGATGATACAAGAAACTCCCTCTGCAGAGCCTGGGATGAGAATCAGAAGCTTGTTATTGAGAAGTCGGTTCTTCTGACACTGCTTGGGGAGCTTAAAGAGGAGGTGGCAGAGTTGAAGGCTTTGATTGGCACTCTCCAACAGGATTTCAGGATTAGGAATGATCAGTTGTCGTCTTTACAGAGGGACATGCTGAAGCTTCTTCATAACAATGAAGAACTGCTTCTAAGGGTTAGAGAGGGAAATCACAAGGAAGAATTACTTGCTTCTGAAATGGAGAGTCTCAGGGCAAAGCTTAAGGAAATGCAAGGTATTTGCCAGGATCTACAAACTGAAAATTGCAGAATTCTTGAGGAGAATAGAACCTTGAATAAGGCACTTACAGATTTGGATGAAGAGAAAGACAAAATAGAATATGATAATGCTGGCCTGGTTGTTGAAGCAGTTACTCTGGATACTCTCACAGTGATTTATAAGCACATCATTTTGGAGAGGTCTGAATTGATATACCATTTGACTGATGATATAGTCAAACTTTACAATGACAACAATGCGCTCGAGGACAAGATGAGAATGATGGAGATTACGATGGGTGACTATCAGACGGAGAGTATGAGCCTGAAAGCTTCTTTGGAGAAATATGAATGTGAACTGAATGATGTCAAGACAGAAAACAGTGAATTGGAGCATGAAATTGCAAATGGGATGTCCCAAAAAGTAGTGGAGCTTTTGGAAGCAGAAGCTGTAAAAGATAATCAACAGAATCAGATCCATGAACTGTCAGAGAAATACAATCAACAGCTCAAAGAGAGTGAATGCCTTCGAGAATCCGTACGAAGTCTCGATGCTGAGGTATGCAGAGTGCATGAGAGAGACATAGAAACTAATAGAGTGGTGGAAGTGCTGCGATCAGATCTCGTAAAGGGAAAATATGAATCTGAACTGTGGGAGACTGTTGCTGGGACATTTTTTGTTGAGCTGCAGTCCTCATCTGTTCGTGAAGCATTATACAGAGAGAAGTTTGCTGAACTTATGAAAGAATATGAGGCCCTTGAAGATAAAAGCAATGCCAATGATTTGGAGCTTCTGCAGCTAAGAGAAAGATTTCGATCATTGGAAGGTGAAAATAGTCAAATTAAAGCTCAATGGGATAGATGTGTCCCAGCCATGCTGTCTCTAAGGGATTCAACTGCATCTCTAGAAAGACATGTTATGCATACTGAAGTTGACGATGGCGGTGACCAGGTATTTTCATTTTTAATTCTTGATAGAACAATTGGAATTTCCTAGATTCTAGCTTATGGGTGGTGGAAACTAATCTACACTGCCAACTGACCTTTTTACAGCACTGAAATATTTTCTGAATCTCAATTAACCTTCTGATTTTCTAATTATTGAGTGGAAAGGATACTAAGAATTTAAGTATGATGCCGATGGGCAGTATATATTCTTGTTAAAGTGCAAAACTTGTGTCGGTCTGGATTCTAGAGGAAGTGTAATAAATGGGATTCCCACATTTGAAACCAATGTATAATGGGTGGAAAATGTGTGGAAAATGGGAGGGGATGAGTTAATACTGAATTTGTGACGGATAAAAATTTATTACAAGGGGAGTAGATTAATATCCTCTCCCTTTCCATTTTCACGATTTTGAATCAAACAGGTCCTTGTGTTGGTTCTTCATTTGTACGTCTTTGTACCTTTGTTCTGTATTGGCGCAAGCAGAAAATCTATAAAATTTCTAGCTTAGCTTAGGTTTCTTGTGTTACAAGATAAATTTGAATATTTTATCAACTTGTACTCTTCTGTGTCTTTCCAGGATTCTTCCAACTCTTACAAATTGAGCAATGGTGAAGCAGTCACAGCAACATCATCAGATAGATTTTCGGACCTGCAGGATATATCAGAGAGGATCAAAGCTGTTGAAATGAAGGTGGTGGAGACAAAGAAGATTGTTGAAGAGAGAAGTCTAAGAGCACTAAAATCTCAAAGCAACAGCAGGTCACGGCGTGGAAGCGGCAGGTCCAGTAGGCACTTCTCATCAGAACAAGTGGAAGATCAGCTTCGGGATGAGCATCAGCTTGATGGTATCAAGCACAAGAAGCAGACTTGTGATCCTCAAGAAGCTGAAGGCGAGCTTTTGATGAAGGATATCGTGCTTGATCAAGCACTGGAATCCTCATCTCACGGAAAGAACAGAAAAGGAGGGTATAACAGTGCAAGCGGTGATCAGATTCTCGAGATATGGGAAACTGTTGACCAATCTGGTAGCATTGACCTCACAGTTGATAGGACTCAGAGAGAAGCTCCATTTCCTCCCAAAATCTATTATAACCACCAAGACACCAATAAAGAGCGGAGTAAAAGCCGGAATTTCTCATCAGATTCACTGGTTGAGAAGGAGCTCAGGGTTGACAGCCTGGAGATATCCAAGAGATTCTCAGGACACGGCGAGGTGGACAGCAGCAAGAAGATCTTAGAGAGGCTCTCTTCCGATGTTCAGAAGCTGACCAATCTTCAAATAACTGTCCAAGATCTGAAGCAAAAAGTGGAGGTCACTGAGAACTCGAAGCCAGTCAAGGGGAAGGACAGTGAATACACAGGTGTAAAAGAGCAGCTTGAGGAAGCAGAGAGGGCCATTGCTAAGCTTCTAGATGTGAATGGCAAGTTGGTGAAGAACGTTGAAGATTGCTCCAGTGGTTCTTCTAGGGTTCCTACAGCGTCATCGTCCTTTGGGGAGTCATCGGAGATTGGAGGGAGCAGGAGGAGTAAAGTCTCTGATCAGGCAAGGAGATTCTCGGAGAAGATAGGGAGGTTGCAACTGGAGGTTCAGAAGTTGCAGTTCCTCCTACTGAAGCTGGATGGTAGCAACAAGACGAAGGGGAGAGCAGGCGGAAACCAGATTGTGGAGTACGACAGGAAGGTGGTGCTTCGAGATTACCTGTACGGTGGGGGCCGCACTCCTCGGAGACGAAAGAAGAGTCGCTTTTGCGGTTGTGTGCGGCCTGCGACGAGTGGAGATTGAGGTAAGCCTAATAATGAAAATGTTTTAGAGTGCTGAAGCGTTTGTGATTCTTGTACATTGTACATTTTAGGAAGACACTCTTTTTGAAGTTCATTAAAGGTTATATTATGTTGTACTCTTGATAATCGGAACTCGGTTAATAAGGCCGGGCCCGCCATGCTATAATATAGAGGTTTGTGTCTCTCTTGCAGCTTAGTTGAAGGTAAAAGAGCTTTGTTGTATACTTGTATCCATCTGACCTTGCTCCCTACCATTTGTTCGAACCAAGTCAAATTTAAGACTCAAATAGCAGAAGAAGAATATGGGGCAAGAGGCATTACAAAGATGTCAAAAACAGTCCTGGAAATTCTTTGGTTTTTATCAAGAGACAGATAATGAACATAGAACTCGGTCAATATTAGATCTGAGTAGGCAGATTGAGATGGGTCATGGATAAAATGAGCATTTATCCGTTATGCTTAGTCCTTTCGTGAAAGACAAGGCTAAAAATGAGTAATTGGGTAATTTATTGTCGCAGCAGTGCATGAGAATGGGTAAGAGAAACGTCCAAATACCCGAGTAAGCCCTAAAGCCAAACAACTTTATGATTGTGGTTGACATAACACGGTACTCCCTTTCCGACCGAAGATTTGGAGATTGTTTTCCACTTCTTGGCTTTCCATGACAAGTGAAAGTACATGATCCCCATTTAGCATCACTTAAACTTAAACTTTGAGGGATAAGAACTGACTCAATTGTTGAACAATATATATGCAGCGTCTAGTTGAGTAAGAGTAACATACAATAGCTTCCCAGCTAGACATTTGTAATGGTAATCTTCCGGTGAAGCAAGGACATTACCTTATCAGGGTGCGATTGTAAATGATGTGGGTTTTCATTCTGTTCGCCACTTAGCGTGCGTGCAATCAAGCCTTAAATTTATAAAACTAGAATAAAAGCAAGCGAACCCGCAATGTACGGATCGGCGTAGTAAAACAAGAATTCCAGAGTATCGAACACAGGGATTTGGGGGGAACAAATTCAGTTTGTAAATTGTCAAGCAAGTGAATGTATAAGCTTTGCAAATATTGGGAAAACAGCAACCCTAAAGATCCAGGTATCCAATTGTGGCAATCGATACAAGATATACTAAAGAACTAAGGACATAGTTAAGAGTTGCAAATGTATGTTAAGGTAAAGCAATGTACGATGAAGTTCCAAGACTTTATATGACTTATCTAAAGACACTCTCTATAAAGGTTGTTAAGGCTTCAGTATAGAAAGGAACTAAAGACAAGAATTAATCTCAAATACCCAAACTTGTAACCCAAGGATCAAGACTAGCTAAACCGATTAAGGTTGTGACACTCGAAATCGAAGTAGAGGTTGTTGAGGCTTCACTACTACCTAGAAAAGACAATTCAAAACTAGATTAAAGCAAATCTTTAACTTTGGATTAAAGTAAAAGCAAGGTTCGTAAACTGGCACAAATTACGGGCAGATCTTGAGTTCCACGGCCGTGAAACCTCAAGAACAGACCGTGATTTTGGTTCGTCGGCGAATCTCTCTAACTCTCAGGGTCCAATCTGTTTACGATTGATCTATCATCATCTAATCCACAACTATCAACCCTTCACCTTAGAATTGCTAAAGTGTTTTAGCCAATAACTGTCATTATAATATCAAATTCAAGATTAAGAAGAATGAAAGATGAAAACCTTCGAAAACCTTCAATAAATCTCAAATAAATCTCAAATCCACACACAAGGATAATAATGTATATCAGATTTGGGATAAACATAAATTAATAACAATCCTCGATAAGAACGAAGAACGGGATGTCAATCCGTCTTCTAATCAAACCTAAGGATAAAAGGCGCAACTTTCGCCACAACCCACTTCCAAATCTTCCACCTTTGTGAATCTCCGTTGCAAAATACAAAACCTCCAAACGTCCAATGCAGCCCTAAGCGCGCGTAAGCCGAAGTTAGCGAGCGTAAGCGGGGGTCCCGAATTCTCTCTCTTCCAGCCCTTTTATAAGGAAGGATCAAATAACCGCCCGGCCCATATGCGTAAATGATGTGTAAATATTTTATTCGTCAAAAGATCGCCTAAATCACGGTTTCCTGGGGTTCCACGGCCTTGGTTTAGAGCGTGGAAGTGGATTACGGTTCTTCATGATTTCCACGACCGTACTTTATACCGTGTAACTCTCCGGAATACTCCACGTTCATGTTGCCAAGATCCACGGCCATGGTTTTGGGCGTGGACTTCTCTACGACCATATTTTAGAGCGTGGAAGTGTAAATTGCTTGTGGTTTCCTTTGTGTCGTGTCATTCCTCATCCTAGCATCTCCCTTGGCTTCTTTGATGTGTCCTTAATCCTTGGATGTGCTCAAATGTTCTCCTTTCTCTCTCAATTGGTTCGGTTTTAGCTCTTATTCACCTATAATCAACACAAAGCTTATGTAGACCTCTATATCGACAATATAGACAAACTAGCTAACAATTGCTTCAATGCCTCATCAATGAACACTATAATGGATAAAAAACAACTAGAAAAAGTTCCTAGAATATCGCAATGTTTCATGGTAACAAAATACCCCATACTTGCCACTTGCTTGTCCCCAAGCAAGGTCTTTCAAAAGCTTTAGAACTTAAGTTAGGATGAAATATGCATGCAATCTCAAAAACAAACAATTTTTAGGTAAATGCGCTTCTAGTCAATAAATCATTCTCAAACCTTGCTTCATTCATTCATGAGACACTCATATACATAACCAAAGAATAAAGAGGAAAGAAACATCATGAATTGATCAAACTTCAATGTAAGCATCATAACCTTCAAACATTATCAAAATCAATCATAAGAAACTTCAATTTAGATCACCAAGTCATATAACACTCTCTTGATCTTAAGGACTTTCAAATAAGGTCTAGAATGCGGAAAGGAAGGGGAAACTATAAGGAATGTGGTGCATGAATCCGGGAAAGTGGACAACTAACTCTTTTCTTTTTCTCTTACGGTCTTACAACACTTTCAACTTAGAGCTTTGCTCTTCCCTTTTTACATCATTTTTCGACTTTACTTTTGGAGTTATGGACAGATGTGCACAAAAACCGAAGCCTAGGAGATTGACGTTTCTCAATTTTGTGAGATGCCTCAAACCCTTGATGCACATACCATAATCCGTTAGGAATATCGCTCAATCCGACTTTGGCAAGACACAAACACCCGGCTATGTGAATGGTGCCGAGTTACTCATCGTCATGAATGACTTCCCCAAACCTACAACTTTTTTCTATTCTTTGAATGCAAAATTTTGCTTTCATGGCCCTCCCACATCAAACATGCCAAAATTCAACTCCTCCAAATTCCCGGATAGGTAAGGGAGGTAATTATTTCATTGAGGGGCTAAATGATCAAAGAAAGAAGAAAGAAAATCGAATTGCCTTAATCATTTGAAAAAGACGTATAAGAACTTATCATGTGATTTCAACTTTGAATTCTCAATATGATTTAGATAAAATTCTTCACATTATGAAACTTGCAAGAAAGGAATAATCAACACATTCAATTTCTTTTCAACTCATTATCCGTTTAGGCATACAGTTGTCATCAAAAACTCAATTCACAAGTAGTGATTATCATAGAAATCATCTCAATTCCTAGAAGCACAAAATTTTCAAAATTTTTCAATTTTTATGGGGTTTTCAAAAGCTTTTTCATGCAATGCGATAATGAAACATGTGACAATAGAATGAAACATGCAAAGTGTTCTCAATCAAGGCAAGCAAAGTGAGTAGAGTTATTACAAACGATAGTCACACCCCACCCCATACTTGAGACAAACATTGTCCCTAATGTTCAAAAAGAAATAAAGAAAAGAAAGAAAGAAAATGAACTCACAAGACGGCGGTGGAGCGGCTAATGCAGTAGATCATCCATGGTCATCACTGAGGTGCCGATGGTGGTGGAAATGGGAAGAAGCTGGAGTCGAAGTTCCGCCCAAACTGGCGGTAGATGTCTCTCATCATCCTATCATGCGCATCGGCTCGTGCATCTCTAGCGTCCTGCCGGATCTTCAAAGCACCGACTCTACTGGAAAGGTCGGTGGCCCACTCCGGTAGCTGCTCGTACCACTCCAGCGCCTGACTGTACCAAGCTGGTGCATCCGATGGTGTTGGTGCAGTTGGTGGCTGTGCATGCCATGTCGGTGGAGCTCCCATCCACTCCGGCTGTGTGCTATACCAATCGGGAGGGGTCGCCATCCATGTCGGCCTCTCACTCACGCTGGCACGGCGAGAGGAAGAACCAAAAGGTCTAGCAGGGCGGGGAGACTGTCTAGGGAGGTCGGGAAATGTGTCCGGCTGATCCGGAAAAGTACCAAAGTCGTGCTCCTCACCTCCTCCCTCAAAACCGTCATCTCCTCTCATCTCCTCCTCAATTGCAGTTGACATCTCAGGGGGAACGTATGGAGGTGCTACCAATCTATTCGCATGCATAGCAGCGAATGTCTCCTTCCAGTTATGGCGTCCAGCCATAATGGAATACTCGGGAAGCCATGTAACACCTCTACCTCCTCTACCCTCCCAAGGCATGGCAGCGGTAGGTGGACCTCTATGCCTAGGAAAGATCAAACCTCTAGTCATGAGGCTCCGAAGTCCTAATGGTCTAGCTGCTATCCTAGCAATGTGGGTGACCATCCCACCATATCCAATATTGCCAGCCCTCTTGTTCTTTAGCTTACTCATGGTAGAAGCTAAGAGGGTGGCACAGTCAGCAGGCCTACCATGCAGCATACAATACAACAAAAATAACTCACCAGTCTTGATCTTCTGAAGAGTCTCAAACCTAGGGAAAAGACACTCAGAAAGTACTCGGTGGGCTATCTTCAAGGCTAAGTGGTAGATGAGCTTAGCCTTGGTATCAACAGGTTGCCAGCGGTCCTCGCTGGCGTAAATCATAGCAATGTCCTCCCAGAAATCCTTAGCGTATACACCGCTAGGGAAACGACCATTGAAGGTCTCATGGAACCCAAAGAAGGCTCCAAACTCTAGGATAAAAAACTCATAGTTCCTCTCCATCAGCCGAAAGGAAACTGTCCTATCTACGTGACTGTGCTCAAAAGAGATCACAAACTCTCTAGTGATCTCCTCATATGCATCTTCCCTAAATGGCGGAGAAGATGATCAAACCAGCTCTATCTAATAACCAAGTAAGGTCACCTACCACATTCAGTGGCTCTAACTCCTCAAGCAGCAAATATCGTGGTCCTATGACCGGTCTCTTCGCAATCCTCTCTAAGCCATCAAGATAATCATCATGGATTTTTGGAATTCTAGGGGGTGGGGGTGATGGTGGCTTACTAGGAGGTACTTGGGAGGGGAGGAAGCACCCCCTTTCCTCTTCTTGGTTCTAGCAGACATTCTCCTAACCAAATCCATTTTCTGTCCAAAATTACGGCCTGTTCTTCAGTTTCCACGTCCGTGGAATGCCCAGTGATCGTGGTTCGGCTCGTAATTTCTCAAAATTCACTCAATCAACACCAAAATCAACAGACATCAGCCCTAGACTAATTTCAATCCAGTTCCAATCAATTCTCCTAAAAATTCTTGCGAAATTGACTCAAATCGACAAAGTGAAGGAGAAAGAAGAAAACCTAGGTTTTTGGATTTTAAAATCCAAATTCCGTCTTCTCCAATGATTGTCCACTCGATTTGTTGCTTGGATCTTGTAGATGATTGAATTTGCTTCATTTTGGGTTAAAGAATCGTTCGAAACGATTAACGAACGGAGATTTGAGAGGGATGGGTGATTTCGGCGATTTTGGGGCGTGGAATTGGGTGTTTTGGTGTTCTTTGTGAAGAAACGTGGTTTATTTAGTGGCCGTAAAATTTTTGGAAAATTACGGTCACTCGGGGGTTTCCACGGCCGTGGAAATGTACGGAACCGTGGTTTTAGTGATTTTTCTCAAGCTTTTGCAAATTACGGTCATTGTAGCTGTCACGGCCGTGGTTTTGGCCGTGGAACTCTCTGTAATGTGCCAAAGTCCAAGTTTCATCAATTTCTTCTAACTTTTCCTTCTCCCTTGCCTCTTCCATCGATCCTACATCCAAAAACACGAACATACCGGAAGGTATCGAAGGCAAAACAAAACAAAAACGTCTAAACTACTCTAATCTACGAATTAAAAACAAAAATATAAGTGCAATACCTTGGGTTGCCTCCCAAGAAGCGCTTGTTTAAGGTCCGTAGCTAGACCGTACTTGCACCTATTCAAGTGCGGTAGGTGCGAACTCTTCAGCTTGGAGTTCCGGTGAGTACTTCTTGAGTCGTTGACCGTTCACCTTAAAGCTTCCGCCCTTTTCACCCCATACTTCAACTGCACCATGGGGGAAAGCACGTTTGATTAGATAAGGTCCAGTCCAATGAGATTTAAGCTTACCTGGAAAGAGACGAAGTCTTGAATTGAAGAGGAGAACTTGATCTCCTTCTTTGAGGTCCTTTGGAATGATATGCTTATCATCCCAACGCTTCGCTCTTTCTTTATAGATCTTGGCGTTTTCGTAGGCGTTCAAGCGAAGTTCTTCAAGCTCGTTAAGGTCCAAGAGACGCTTCTCTCCCGCCTCCTTCATGCCGAAGTTCAACCACTTTATTGCCCAATACGCTTTATGCTCCAACTCTACCGGCAAGTGACAAGACTTCCCATACACAAGGTTGTATGGCGTCGTACCTATGGGAGTCTTATATGCAGTCCGGTATGCCCATAATGTATCATCTAGCTTCAAAGACCAATCCTTCCTTGTCCTTGAAACCGTCTTCTCTAGGATTCCTTTAATCTCCCGGTTTGAAATCTCTACTTGTCCACTTGTTTGTGGATGATAAGGGGTGGCAATCTTGTGAGTCACCCCATACTTAGCTAATAGAGCTCCGAATCGTCGGGCAATAAAGTGAGAGCCTCCATCACTAATGATGGTCCGTGGTGTCCCAAATCGTGGGAAAATGGACTTGTTAAAGAACTTAACCACAACCATGGCATCATTAGTAGGAGAGGCTATTGCTTCAACCCATCTCGAAACATAATCTACAACGAGAAGTATGTATTGGTTTCCACAAGATGATGGGAAAGGTCCCATGAAGTCTACTCCCCAAACGTCAAAGATCTCCACCTCTTGAATGTTGTTAAGAGGCATCTCGTTTCTCCCAGATATGTTCCCTGTTCTTTGACAAGCATCGCAGAAGGAAACAAAGGTTTGCACATCTTTAAATAAAGTAGGCCAAAAGAATCCAGATTGCAATACCTTAGCGCTAGTCTTGTTCGAACTAGCGTGTCCTCCACAAGGTAGTGAATGACAATGACGGATGACACTTTGCATCTCGTCTTCCGGCACACATCGTCGAATGATGCCGTCATGACCTCTCTTAAAGAGGAGAGGTTCATTCCAAAAGTATTCCCGAACATCCTTAAAGAACTTCTTTCTTTGTGCATAGGATAATCCGGGTGGTAATTCTTGGCAAACCAAATAGTTAACAAAATCAGCAAACCATGGCTCATTACCTTTAGTAATCTTGTCGATGCACTCCTCTATGATGTGTAATGCTCGTCCGGAAAGGAGTCATCTATGGGTAGATTGTCGTCCTCAAGATGTGGTAGACGACTCAAATGATCCGCAACAGAATTTTCCGAACCCTTCTTGTCACGGATCTCTAGATCAAATTCTTGTAGGAGAAGAATCCATCTAATTAGCCTTGGCTTCGCATCCTTCTTTACAAGCAAATACCGGATCGCAGCATGATCCGTGTACACAATCACCTTTGCACCTACAAGATAAGAGCGAAACTTTTCAAATGCATATACAATTGCTAAAAGTTCTTTCTCGGTAGTGGCGTAGTTGAGCTGCGCTTCATCTAGCGTCTTGCTAGCGTAGTAGATAGCGTGGGTTCGTCCTTCCTTCTTTTGCCCAAGCACAACTCCTATAGCTACGTCACTTGCGTCACACATAACCTCGAATGGAAGATTCCAATCCGGAGGTTGAATAATCGGGGCTGAGATTAGAGCTTCTCGAATCTTATTAAATGCATCTAAACATTCTTGCGAAAAATAAAAAACTGCATCCTTCATCAATAGATTAGTAAGCGGCTTTGATATCTTAGAGAAATCCTTTATAAAGCGTCTATAAAATCCAGCATGTCCTAGAAAACTTCTTATTCCTTTCACCGAAGTTGGAGGATGAAGCTTTTCTATAGTCTCTATCTTAGCCTTATCCACTTCAATTCCTCTACTAGAGATTAAGTGTCCTAATACAATGCCTTCTTTCACCATAAATTGACACTTCTCCCAATTAAGAACTAGGTTAGTGTCTTCACACCTTTGTAGCACAAGAGCAAGGTTAGAAAGACAATTATCGAAAGAGGAACCATAAACAGAAAAATCATCCATAAAAACCTCCATGATTTCCTCTATGTACTCCGAGAAGATAGCCATCATGCACCTTTGAAAGGTGGCTGGGGCATTGCAAAGCCCAAACGGCATTCTCTTATAAGCAAACGTACCCCACGGGCACGTGAATGTGGTCTTCTCTTGATCGTCCAGATGTATCGGGATCTGAAAGAAACCACTATAACCGTCAAGATAGCAAAAGTCTGAGTGTTGTGCTAACCTCTCAAGCATTTGGTCGATGAAGGGTAGTGGGAAGTGATCCTTCCTAGTTGCGTTGTTTAGCTTGTGGTACTCTATGCACATCCTCCATCCTGTCACGGTTCGCATAGGAATGAGCTCATTGTTCTTGTTGGTGATGACCGTCATTCCTCCCTTCTTTGGAACCACCTGTACGGGACTCACCCACTTGCTATCGGAGATAGGGTGGATGATACCTGCATTAAGTAGTTTAAGAATTTCCTTCTTGACAACCTCCTTCATGGTCGGATTTAACCGCCTTTGAGGTTGTCGCGAAGTTCTAAAGTCTTCTTCCATTAGGATCTTATGCATGCATAGTGAAGGTTTGATTCCTACTAGATCCTCTATAGTATACCCTAAGGCTTTCCTATGTTTCTTAAGAACAACCATAAGCTTACTATGTTCATCCATACTTAGATCAGAACTAACAATTACCGGAAAGGTAGAATTAGGTCCTAGAAATGCATACCTTAGATGTGCGGGAAGTGGCTTCAATTCCATCACTATAGGACTCTCTAATGGCTCTTGAGGAGTGTCCAATGCTTCCTTAGAAGTTTCTAAGGATGTAGAAGTTGTTGGAGAAGAATCAAAAGAAGTGGCGGAAAGAACACAATTGCCTTCAGATTCACCCAAAATTACGGCTCCCCTGTTCCCTCCACGGCCGTGGTTTTGGGCGTGGAAATCAATTACGGTGCCTCTGTTTGTTCCACGGCCGTGGTTTTGGCCGTGTAACTTACTGGAGTCCTCTGAATAGCTGATTACGGTCATGTTGGTGGATTCCACGGTCGTGGAATAGCACGACTGGCCGTGATTTCTCACGTTTTCTGACCCATCGTAGAGTTTCTCAAATTCTTCTTCATACACTTCCTTTTGTTTCTCTAAAGCTTCAATTTCCTCATTGCATTCCTCTTCTTCCCCTATGTCCAAAATGCTCATAGAGATCACCTTTTGCAAGGGATCTTTGAAGAGAATCGAACTTACCTCCTCTCTAGATAGTTGTTCGTCATGGATGTTGAATATATCCTCGTCAAAAGCTGGTTCCTTCACCAAAGTGGAGAGAACAAACTCTACCTATTCTTCTCCTATGTCGAAAGCGAGTCTAGCATTCTTACAATCAACCATACAACCGGATGTTGCAAGAAACGGTCTTCTGAGTATGATCGGGATCGGACTATCTACAGGAATGTCAAGCACAACAAAATCTATCGGAACATAGAACTTACCAAGCTTGACCGGGACGTCTTCAACTATGCCGACGGGACGAGTTATGGATCGATCCGCCATGTATAACGTCATCTTCACCGGTTTAGGTTCGCCTAAACCGATCTTCCTGCATAAGGCAAGAGGAATGATGCTCACGCTTCCTCCTAAATCACATAATGCATCATATGTGACATCTTCCACTCCTATGGGAATACAAAACGACCCCGGATCCTTCAGCTTTGGGGGCATCTTTTCCTTCATTGTTTTAATGAGATCCGACGAATCCGAACTCATCTTGACCTCTCCAAAATCCTCTAATTTCCTCTTGTTAGAGAGGATCTCCTTTAAGAACTTCCCATAAGCTGGCATACCTACAATTGCATCAATGAAAGGTATATTAATATGCAGTTTGTTCATGAGTTCAATAAACTTACCGAATTGTTTGTCTAGACGCGCTCTTGCTCTAGATTGCGGGAATGGTAGGGGAGGTTTGTAAGCTGGAGGAGGAATGTAGATGTCTTCCTTCTCCTTCCCCTTCTCTTTCTTTTTCTCGACGGGAACTTCCACAAACTTAGGCTGCGGGTCGGTGGTTGTTTCTCCGCTCCTAGTTGTGATAGCCATCACCCTTCCTTTTGGGTTATCCTCCGTCTTTCCTGGAAGTTTTTCTTGATTCCTAGGAACTTCCTCAACATTGCTAGACATTTTGTTTTCTAAAACCTTTTGAGCTTTATCAACCTTAGTAATGTGATTATCAACCTTGGTGATGTGACTCTCCAATCCTTGAAGCTTTCCCAAAATTGTTTCCAACATGGGGTCGGACTTCTCTTTCCCCGAAGTGCTTCCACTATTAGATGCTTGTTCCTGACTTTTCAAAGGAATGGAAGAAGAAGAAGGTGGAGTTAGTGAATTTCCTGAATTGGGATAAGAATTACCGGAATTGTGTTGTTGGTTGGAACGCCAATTGTTGTTGTTTGAACCCCTATTGTTATTCCAATTGTTCCGGTTGTTGTTCCGGTTGTTGCGGTTTGTGTTCTCATTCCCATTGTGGTTATTGGTGTTTCCTAAATAACCCACATCTTGCCCCTTTTGATTTGGAAAGTTAGCCTTTATGACTTCCTTCAATTCTTTAATCTCGGAGTTGAGAGAAAAGATTTGAGTTTGAGCGGCTTGTGTTAGCTTTGCTACTTGCTCCACTCGATTTGCTTCTACTTTCCGGTGAGAATACTTCTCAATGACTCGGGCTTGCTTCTCAATGAAGTCCCAAGCGTCATCTTCCCTCATGTCCATGAATGTACCACATGAAAGGGATTGGAGCTTGAATTGTGTTTTCATATCCAGCCCCTTATAGTATATCTCCAATAGCTCCAATTTGGAAATGCCATGGTGTGGGCAATTCAATAGTAAATCCTGAAATCTTTCTCAAGATTGAAACAAACTTTCGTTAGATCTCATAGAAAATGCATTAATCTTACCTCTCAACTCCGCCGTTTTAGATGGCAGAAAGAATTTGGTGAGGAACTCCGAAGAAAGATCCTCCCATGTGTTGAGTCTTCCATTTGGAAGAGCTTGATACCAAGATAAAGCTTTCCCTTTCAAAGAGAAGAAGAATGGCTTGATCTTGTAGTTGTTGGTGGTTGCATTTTTTGGTTTCATTGTCTCCATCAAGATTTCAAAATTCTGTAAATGTTGATGTGGAGATTCGCTACTCGTTCCTCCAAACTGACTTTGGCGAACGATGGTAATAACTTGTGGGTTGAAGCTAAACCCTTGCATATCATTAGCATCAAAGTTTACACCTAGACGGCGTGGTTGCTGAATTGGATCCATCCTTTGGCCAAGAGTTCTTGGCTCTTCATCCACACGAGCGGCTCTCGCACCCCCAGCCGGGATACGGTAGTTGGCAGCCGGTCTTGGATTAAATTGATTCATGTTGACCGTTGGATTAAGATCTTCAAGAGATGGCATGGAGGAGTCGCTATCCTCATCGGATGAATTGGCTTTAACCGATCTTGTTAGTTTTCTCCTCTCCTTCTTCTTGAGGTCGCTCAATTCCAGCCTCATTTGGAACATCATATCCGTTAGCTCATCAAATTTTGATTGATGACGGTCCGATTCTTCCTTGCGAGTCTTCTCGCTCCATCTAAGTTGAGCTTCGGATTCCGCTAACTCTGTTTGATAATCCCGCTCCTTTTCTTCATCCATCTTTCTTTCTCTGAGTTTCTTCCTCAAAGTCTTCTCAAGTTTTTGATCAAGAGGTAAGAGGTCCTTGTTGTTCCTAGACCTGCGCATATACCTAAAGTAACCTGCAAATATCACTCAAGAGAGATATCAAATAACAAGAGCAAGCTCCCAAGCTTGACAACCGGTAACCGAATTCGGCCTAAACCAAATCCACGGAAACGGCGCCAAAAACTTATTCGCCACTTAGCGTGCGTGCAATCAAGCCTTAAATATATAAAACTAGAATAAAAGCAAGCGAACCCGCAGTGTACGAATCGGCGTAGTAAAGCAAGAATTCTAGAGTATCGAACACAGGGATTTGGGGGGAACAAATTCAGTTTGTAAATTGTCAAGCAAGTAAATGTATAAGCTTTGCAAATATTGGGAAAACAGCAACCCTAAAGATCCACGTATCTAATTGTGGCAATCGATTCAAGATATACTAAAGAACTAAGGACGGAGTTAAGAGTTGCAAAGGTATGCTAAGGTAAAGCAATGTACGATGAAGTTCCAAGACTTTATATGACTTATCTAAAGACACTCTCTATAAAGGTTGTTGAGGCTTCAGTATAGAAAGGAGCTAAATACAAGAATTAATCTCAAATACCCAAACTTGTAACCCAAGGATCAAGACTAGCTAAACCGATTAAGGTTGTTACACTCGAAATCGAAGTAGAGGTTGTTGAGGCTTCACTACTACCTAGAAAAGACAAGTCAAAACTAGATTAAAGCAAATCTTTAACTTTGGATTAAAGTAAAAGCAAGGTTCGTAAACTGGCACAAATTACGGGCAGATCTTGAGTTCCACGGCCGTGGAACCTCAAGAACAGACCGTGATTTTGGTTCGTCGACAAATCTCTCTAACTCTCAGGGTCCAATCTGTTTACGATCGATCTATCATCATCTAAGCCATAACTATCAACCCTTCACCTTAGAATTGCTAAAGGGTTTTAGCCAATAACTCTCATTATAATATCAAATTCAAGATTAAGAAGAATGAAAGATGAAAACCTTCGAAAACCTTCAATAAATCTCAAATAAATCTCAAATCCACACACAAGGATAATAATGTATATCAGATTTAAGATAAACATAAATTAATAACAATCCTCGATAAGAACGAAGAACGGGATGTCAATCCGTCTTCTAATCAAACCTAAGGATAAAAGGCGCAACTTTCGCCACAACCCACTTCCAAATCTTCCACCTTTGTGAATCTCCGTTGCAAAATGCAAAACCTCCAGATGTCCAATGCAACCCTAAGCGCGCGTAAGCCGAAGTTAGCGAGCGTAAGCGGGGGTCCCAAATTCTCTCTCTTCCAGCCCTTTTATAAGGAAGGATCAAATAACCGTCCGGCCCATATGCGTAAATGATGTGTAAATATTTTATTCGTCAAAAGATCGCCTAAATCACGGTTTCCTGGGGTTCCACGGCCGTGGTTTAGAGCGTGGAAGTGGATTACGGTTCTTCATGATTTCCACGACCTTACTTTATACCGTGTAACTCTCTGGAATACTCCACGTTCATGTTGCCAAGATTCACGGTCGTGGTTTTGGGCGTGGACTTCTCTACGACCATATTTTAGAGCGTGGAAGTGTAAATTGCTTGTGGTTTCCTTTGTGTCGTGCCATTCCTCATCCTAGCATCTCCCTTGGCTTCTTTGATGTGTCCTTAATCCTTGGATGTGCTCAAATCTTCTCCTTTCTCTCTCAATTGGTTCGGTTTTAGCTCTTATTCACCTATAATCAACACAAAGCTTATGTAGACCTCTATATCGACAATGTAGACAAACTAGCTAATAATTGCTTCAATGCCTCATCAATGAACACTATAATGGATGAAAAACAACTAGAAAAAGTGCCTAGAATATCACAATATTTCCTGCTAACACATTCACTCATTTACGTTGCTTGAGAAGAATACCAAATGGATGAACGAGTAATTCCATGCTAAGAAAAAAAACTTGGCAAGACCAGGTTTTTAAACGGTGAAATCATGGTCATGATCAAGAGATACTTTGAGATGAGCATTTGAAGCTTTATCAGCGGTGGCAAAAATGTCATTATCATAGAAGGTCATAATAATATAAGCAACACAGTACGTGACAAATTAAGAGTAATCCTGGCGTGATTAAGAGAAACAAGTTTTAAGAGCAAAACATTTGAGCTCTATATTTCATTATCGACTAGCTTGTTTTATCCATGTACAAACCTTTTCAAAAGTCAAAATAGATAAGGCTTTAGTATAACCTTGAGGGGGTAACAGGGGAGCATGTAAACCTACTTATCCAAGAAGCCATGTACAAGGGCATTGTTAATATCAAGCCGATACAAAGTTTAAGCTTTCCACAATTGAATTGATATCACAGACACACTAGATTTTAGGTATGCAAATTACTCGTGACATGAAAGCCAAGAAGTTGAGATTCTCACAAGAGAAGTATATATGTAGGGAAGGTTGTAAGCAAGTTTCACATTAAACTTAGCAACAAATCTTTCCCGTCCTCTAGTGAAGAAAAGAAGAAGATGACCACCATTCCGTACTCATCAACATATTCTCATGTCGTTGCGTTAGTAAACAAATTTCTTCCTAATCCAAGCAATTATCATTTGGAAGTTGTGCTTTGGTGGTTCATAATCGGGGGGACTCTAGCTTCAACATGAGAACAAAAGCGAGGAGGGATAAAGAAAGAGAGAGAAAAGAAAGGTGAAGAAAGTGTTAGAAATTAATTAGCATTTTCAAGTACGACTACTTTAGGACCCGAGCCTTGCACTGAATACATTGATAATATTCGTCAATATACGTCGAGTATTTATCATGTAATTATTGAATGTATAATATAAAGACAATACTTAGGTGGTTGACTCGTATCGAGTTATATATTCAACGTCTATAATCATCCGGAGAGATTTGGGGAGATTAATATTAATTTGATTACTTTCTTATCTTCTACGGTTACGGTTTCGAAAAACAAAACAAAATAACCAATTTAATTTTCATACAAAAGTAATAGTCGTCAATTTAGATTAAAAACTTTTATAATTTTCCATAAGCAAAATAAAATTTACGGACTTTAAAAGAAATATATATACATTTATTTTTAACCGGATTTGGAATTTAAAAATAAACAAAATTCATTCAGCAATTGTTCACAATTTAAATCGTTAATTAGAATATTTTGGCAAAACTTACAATCGGATTGATTTCAAAAGAGACACGGAACCTAGTTCATCAAACTAAAAATTATACTTCAACTTAGCCAAAAAGGCAAGAAATGTATGATTTGTTTAATCTTCAAACTCCCTATTAATACAAGTTATCAAACTATCACAATGCAAATATTAATCCGTTATGAATAAAAATTATACTACAACTTAGCCAAAATGCCAATAAATGTATGATTAATGTTATATTCAAACCTTCTATTTATACAAGTTATTAAACTATCAACCTTACTTGAGTCGATGTGGTATTGAAAATAGTTAACAACCCACAAAACATTAGGTCAACGATCCACAAAGGAGATGTTAATCTGTTATGAATAAAAATTATACTTCAATCTATCCAAAAGGTCAATAAATGTATGATTTGTTTAATCTACAAACCCTCTATTTATACAAGTTATCAAACTATCATTCTTACTTGATAATCGATATGGGGTTGAAAATATTTAGCAACCCACAAAACATTAGGTCAACGGCCCACAAAGCAGTAGACAATTCGTTATGAATAAAAATTATACTTCAATGACCCACAAAGCAGTAGACAATTCGTTATGAAGCATCACGTCAGCTTTAATGAACTCTACTTTAATATATAAATATTGATTGGGTTATATCATCATGGATCAAGCCCACTAGGTTCATGGTCCGATTTAGCTTAATAAAAGGTAGCTAGTATGAAAAGTTTAATATAATTCAAGAAGAAAATAAGACAATAATTAGTGAAAAAATCTAGAATTGTTTAGGATTAACTTAACTAGGGGTATATTCAATTAAGATTTTAGAGGAATTTTTTGAAATTTAAAAGTTGATGGGTATTCAATATAGATTTTTAAAAGTTCATACAAATTTTTTGGTATTCAATTAGGATTTTAAATTTTCCATAAAATTCTTATGATATTTAAAAGTTTGTTGATTTTTAAAAAATCTATTATTTCATTGATTTTGTAGGACTTTTTATTTTTATTTTTATAAATATTTAAAAGTCTTCTCCCAACACATAAAGTTTTCACGTCAAATTAACGTCTTCGAGCGTTTTTTAGTGCTTGGACTCGGTGCATCGTTGGAGGTTAGTTTTTTCTTATGTTTTCTGTCATGTTGATTGTTTTCTTGCTCGTGTGTGCCATGTTCATTGTTTTCCATCATGTGTCATGTCTATAATTGCTTTTTATTTAGAATTGCTTGTTTACTGATTTACATTCCCTCCCCAAATTTCTCACTTCCCACAAATTTCTCCCTTCAACCTTCAATCTCATCAATCTCGAATATAATCCAAGGTTGTCAAAATATAAAAGAAAGAGATTTTAAATAAATTCAAAATTGAGATGCTAAATTGAACGAGCAGAAATCGAGCCAACGACAGCGTCTCTCTGTTTTGAGAAACCCGTTTGGCAGTGACCGTATTTCCCGTTCCTTCGAGATTTTTGCATGTATTAATCCGAAAGAATCTGACAAAATCTATATTAACTCTATATAGAATTAAAATATTCCACAAAATCAGCAAACTCTATGGATTATTAAAAATCAGTCAAAATCTTTAAAAATCTAGATTGAATATACCCCTTAATTATCTACTTAGTAATTAGTGAAAGTTGGCTATGTGGATGTCATTTCCACTGGCAATTTTGGTAACTAGGCCTTTTTGAAAAACTATAGTAGTAACTAGACTTTTTAATGTTTCAATTAAGTAAATATACCCCAACCTTTTGTATTTATTCTCAAACTCTACACACTCTTCTCTCAAGGGGTACATTTACTAAACACAAAACTAGAAAAGACCTAGTAAACCAAATTGTTTCGATTTCCACTACCCCATTCATTATATATATACATGTATCAGTAGCAAAAAAAATGAATAAAATAATGAGTGTTCGATCAAAAAGGCTATACACAAACTGAGGTTAGCAAGTGTGAGTGCGCAAAAACATACCCACTTATATATGCTCGGTGTGAGTTAGGAAACACACAGATTTCCCCAACAACTGGTATCAGAGTCAAGATTACGGTGGTGATGATCGGGTAAGCTTTGTTGTTGAAAGAATCTCGTGTTGGCGTGATGGCGGCCGAGGCGATGAAGGTGTATGACATTCCACTCTTTGATGAGAAGATCAACTTCACTTTGTGGAAGAGTACGATTAAAGACCTATTGGTGCAGTAGAGTCTTGACCAAGCTCTGGAGGAGGAGAAGCCTGGATCCATGAGCGAGGAGAAGTGGCGAAGCATCCACAGTAAGGTGGTGAGTACAATTTGGTTGGCGTTGGCTCCTGAGATCAAGTATGGTGTGTTGAAGGAGGTCACACCGAAGGCGTTGTGGGAGAAGTTCGAGAGTGTCTACACGTCAAAGTCGTTGACCAACTGTTTGTGCTTGAAGATGGAACTTTACTCGCTCAAGATGGAGGAATGCGGTAATCTTTATTACCATATTAACTCGTTTAGTCATTTAATGTGCGAGTTATTGAATGTAGATGATAGATCGGAGAAGAAGAGAAAGCTTTGTTGTTGTTAACATCATTGCCGAAGTCCTAAAAGTCTTTGGTGCATATGCTACTTGTGGGAAGGAAGTCTCTCACTCTAGATGAGGTGATCGCTGCTTTGCAGGAGAGAGGGAGAATGATGAAGAATGATGCTATCGACAAAGGAGAGGAACGCATACTAGTTGTAGGGGAGCGAGAACGAGGGTGGAGTCAATGAAGGAGGCATGATGACCGGAGACAAAGATCAGGCTCACAACAATATTTGAGTGAGGTTGAGTGCTTCTACTGCGGGGAGAAAGGTCACATGAAAATACGGTGTCTTCGGATGAGGGAGGACCTGAAAAGGTTGAGAGAGATGTCACCGGAACAGAAGAGAGGAGACTCCTACACCAATGTGGTCGGTGATGTTGAGAGTGAAGTTGATTACGGAGATGTTTACTTGGCGACAAGTGAGGAGACCAACAAGTCCGAGTGGGTAATGGACAATGCTGCCTCAATGCATGTATGTCGAGACCAAACCAGTTTGACACCTTGAACATTGGTGGAGAGTTTGGTCACTTCAACTCAGTGAGTGGTGAGAAATTGAAGGTCGAAGGTACCGGAAACGTGACGATGAGGCTTTACAACGGTACAAGCCACACTCTACACAATTGGAGGTACGTGCTATCGGCAAACGTGAATGTAATCTCGTTGGGTGAGATGACAATTGAGGGGTACAAGTTCGTTGGCACGAGAAAATGGTGCAAGGTGTTCAAGGGGAGTGCTTGGTAATGCAAGGCCGCAAAGACGAGAAAAATATTTGCTTCTTAGACGGAAGAGCGGTGCAAAAACAAGGTGGTGACGCCGAATCTAAGAAGCACAATAAAAGTAGGGAGATTTTCGGACATCGTGGAGATATTTGAAAATACTAATTAAGGGAGGATATGTTAGAAGTTAATTAGTATTTTCATGTACTATTGGGTTATATCATCATGGACCAATCCCACTAGGCCCATGTTCCAAATCAGCTTAATAAAAGGTAGCTAACATGGAAAGTTCAAGATAATTCAAGAAGAAAACAAGACAATGTTAGTTGAAAAATCTAGAATTGTTTAGGATTAGCTTAACTAAAAAATTTACTTAGTAATTAATGAAGTAAATATGAATAAAAGAGTGAGTGTTCAATCAAAAAGGTTATACACAAAGTGAGGTTAGCAAGTGTGAGTGTGCAACAAAATACCCATTTATATATACTCGGTGTGAGTTGGGAAACACGCGGATTTTCCCCAACAGAAAGTGATCGGATCGTATCTTCTCTTGTCTGCAGTAATTCAACAACCGAAATTTGTTCGTAGTGTTCTTCTTCCTCGGCATTCTAATTGGTTTGTGGAAGTGTTTAATTCGATTCATAAGGAAATTGTTACTGTCTCCATTGGGAGACTTGTAATTGGAGATTAGTTGTATTCCTTGGGGATTAGTGGATTGGATCTTGTTACACAACAATGGGCTTTTATGTTTCGCTTTCGAGGGCTTTTTCTCACTATGAACAAAAACGATTAGTTCGAGACTAATTAAGTCAATGATTTAATTAGTCTCGAACTCACTTATATTTATATGAGAAGGAAATCTACAAGATTTTGTGAGCACTCTCACAAGTCACAACTTATACTTAGCTTGCTTGAACTCAATTTTTGTGGATGATGCAAATGTACAACTTCTCCACCTATTTTTAGTGGGAGGATATCACATTCCTACACAATAATCTAGAAAGATATTTGAGAAAAGAATTATAGAATTACACAAATTCTTAGAAGATATTTTAGAGGAAAATTCTAGATTAGTTCGAAACTAATCTTCTCTTGGTCTTTTCCATCTTTTTTTTTCTTCTCTAGACATTTCTTCATAATGAACTTGATAGATTATTGTAAATATTGTAAAATAGAGGTCTGCCTTTGTAATTATTGTAAATACGTTTACCCTATTAATATTACCCATCTAATGATGGAAACCCTAAGGGGAATATTATTCACGTTCTCACATGGTATCAGAGACTCCTATCCTCTAACCCTATTCCGCTGCTTCTTCCCCTTGATCTTTTTTCGCCAATCTCGTTCTAATGGCCGACAAAAAGACTTCCTTCCACTCTGCTCTCGGAATCTCGAATATCAAGAACAATATCGCTCTTGTTCTGGATCATGATACTCCGTATGCATCTTGGGTTACCCTTTTTCGCGTTACTGCTAAAGCACATAAATGTGCTTGATCACATTGATGAATCAGTTCCGCGTCCTACAAACATCGACAATTCCTTATGGCTTCAAGTTGATGCTACTGTTCTTCAGTGGATATACAGTACGGTCTCACGTGACATCCTTCTTCAAATACTTGACTCCGACGACACCGCTCTTCAAGCTTGGAATCGCGTCAAAGATATTTTCCAGGATAACAAGAACACTCGGGCGTTCTATCTTGAGCACGAATTCTCCAACTGTAAGTTATCCGCTTTCTCTTCCGTCAATTCCTTTTGTCAGCATCTCAAGTCCTTGGCAGATCAACTAAAGGGTGTCGGATCACCGGTTCCTGCCACTCGTTTGGTGCTCCAACTTATTTCGGGTCTCCCATCTGAATACAATGCTGTGGTGAGTTTTATTAAACAAAAGGATCCTCTTCCGAGTTTTATCAAAGCACGCTCTCAATTGCTTCTCGAAGAAACCCGGATGGCGGCACAAATAGGCGCCGAAAAACCCTCATCAGCAGCTCTCACAGCCGCTACTGCTGCTTCCTCCGGATCTGCTGTCGCTCCTCCAACACAACCAGCTGCAGATCGGCCCAGTGGAACTCTGTCCAGAAACAAGAAGGGCAAAGCCCGGTCCAACAATTTTGCTCCAGCCCAACGGTATGTTTTTCGGCCCAACTATGGGTGGACTCCACTGCAGAGCTTTCCTAGCGGGCCTCCTCCTGCCCAGTCCTGGACGCCGAACCCATCTGGCCCAATTCCTCCTCCGCCTTGCCCATATCCAACAACTCAACATGGCCTTCTTGGACCTGGCCCAATATACAATCAGCAAGCCCATCTGACGCAGGATCACTTTACTGCCACTGCTCAGCCTACGTATCTGGACAAATCATTCGCCACAATGACGTTAAATCCGACGGACAATTTATGGTACATGGATACAGGCGCCACATCGCACATGACGAATAATTCCGGTAATCTCTCGTCTTTTTCGCATAATGGTCCATTAAATTCGATAATTGTTGGCAATGGTACGTGTATTCCTTCCACAGGTCTTGGTGATGCTATCCTCCCCACTTCAAACAAACCTCTCCGTTTATCAAATATCCTTGTAGCACCCAAAATTGTTAAAAATCTTGTCTCCGTTAGACGTTTTACAACTGATAACCTTGCTTCTGTTGAGTTTGACCCTTTTGGTTTTTCTGTGAAGGATCTTCAAACGGGGACCGTTCGTCTGAGTTGTAATAGCTCCGGGGAACTCTATCCGGTTACAAATCCATCCGCTAGTTCATCACATGTCCTCTCGGCAGAGTCTTCTTCCACTTGGCATGCTCGTCTAGGTCATCCCGGGATGCCGGTTTTTAATTTACTTCGCAATTCTTCTTTTTTTAAATGTGTTAAGGAGTCTTCTCCTTCCCTTTGTCATGCAGGTCAACTTGGAAAACATCACAAACTTGCGTTTGATCGCTCTTCAAATAGTACTTTTGCGCCTTTTGATATTATTCATAGCGATTTTTGGACCTCTCCTATCTCTAGCCGGGAAGGTTTAAATATTACTTGTTATTTCTTGATGATTACACTCACTTCTTATGGGTCTATCCGATCAAGGTTAAGTCACAAGTTTTCGATCTCTTTGGCCAATTTCACAAACTCGTTCAAACACAATTTCGCACAAACATTAAAAGTTTTCAATGTGACATGGGGCGTGAGTTCAATAACACGAATTTTCACAATTTGTTTTGCTACTCATGGCATCTCTTTTCGATTTTCGTGTCCTCATACCTCCCCTCAAAATGGAAAAGCTGAACGTACCATTCGTACAATCAATAATATGATGAGATCTATTTTGTTTCATGCGTCTATTCCCGTCTCTTTTTGGCCTCACGCCTTAGAGACATTATGCTAACTTCTCAACATTCTTCCTTCCACCGCTATTCACAATAGATCTCCTACCCAAGTGCTTTACTGCACCACACCTTCCTTACATCATCTCCGGGTTTTCGGTTGCCTTTGTTATCCCAATCAAAGTGCAACCATTTCCCACAAACTTCAACCTCGCACTACAAAGTGCGTTTTTCTAGGATACCCCACTCATCATCGAGGTTACAAGTGTCTAGAGTTAGGTTCGAATAAAATTATTCTCTCCCGTCATGTCACTTTTGATGAGTCTACTTTCCCGTTTTCCACCCGGAACGACACCTCCCCGGATTCCTATGATTTTTTCACCGATGACGGACCTTCCCCGTACAACAATGCTTTACTTAGGAACCTTGAGGACCAGTCAAATTCAGCTCCTGCAGTTAGCCGGCCTCAGTCACCGCATACCTCCACTGTGTCTGGCCCACTTCCCCAAGCGTCTAGCCGAACCGCAACTTCCAGCCCAAATGCGCCTGGCCCACTCCCACTTGCACCTGCTGAAAATCAACCTTCAGCCCGCCTTTTCCCATCCCCTGCAATTCCGCCTGTTGCATCCAGCCCACTTACCATTCCAGGCCCACCTGCACCTATCCCACATCCATTACATCCAATTTCCAGCTCCAAGGCTTCGCCTATACCACCCATCCCAGCACCGATTGCTGTTGTGGCCACCCGGCCTCAGACCCGAAGTCAATCCGGTATTGTGAAACCCAAACCTATCTTCGATTTATCCGTCTCCACTACCCCATCTTCCCGTCTTATCTCACCCATACCAAAATCACATAACCTAGCTCTCCAGGATCCGTATTGGAACCACGCCATTCTTGATGAATATCGAGCCCTTATGCGAGATAAGACTTGGGTTTTGGTTCCTCGTCCTAATGATGCTAATATTGTGTGGTGTATGTGGATCTTTCGACATAAGTACAGGTATGATGGTTCTCTGGAGTGGTACAAGGCTCGTTTGGTTGCAAATGGATGCTCTCAACAGATTGGAGTGGAATGTGATGAGACATTCAGCCCAGTGGTCAAACCTGCTACCATCCGCATGGTTCTTAGCATTGTAGTATCTCGTTCTTGGTCCATTCACCAGCTCAATGTTCAAAATGCTTTTCTCCATGGACATTTGAATGAAACGGTCTACATGTTTCAACCTCCAGGTTTCCGAGATACCTCTCGCCCTAATCATGTTTGCCTTCTCCAGAAGTCTTTGTATGGTCTCAAACAGGCTCCCCGCGCCTGGTTTCAACGCTTTGCAGGCTTCCTGACTCGCATTGGCTTTATTGGCAGTAAGAGCGATTCTTCTCTCTTTGTTTACCGACAAGGCAATAACACTGCGTATCTACTGCTTTATGTTGATGACATCATTTTAACTGCATCTTCTGATTTGCTGCGGACTCATCTGATTATGCTTTTAAGCAAGGAATTTGCCCTCAAAGATTTGGGCACATTATCTTATTTTTTGGGCATCTCAGTTCGTCAAAGTTCCTCTGGATTATTCTTATCCCAGGACAAATATGCTCGGGAAATAGTTGACAGAGCAAAGATGACTAATTGCAAACCCGTTGTCACACCTGGAGAGACGTCAGTTAAGCTCAGCGCACCTTCTGGCACACCAGTCACTGATCCAACTCTTTACAAAAGTCTAGCTGGTGCACTTCAGTATCTTACATTCACTCGCCCAGATATTAGTTTTGCAGTTCAGCAGGTCTGCCTTTTCATGCATGACGCCCGGGAACCGCATTTTGCCGCTCTCAAGCGTATCATCCGCTATATTGCTGGCACTTCTAGTCTTGGTATTACCATCTCTCCCTCTTCCAAATCGGACTTAATTGCCTATACAGATGCTGATTGGGGAGGATGTCCAGACACTCGTCGCTCCACTTCTGGATACTGTGTATTTTTCAATGACACACTCATCTCCTGGTCCGCAAAACGTCAATCTATGGTCTCTCGATCTAGTGCCGAGGCTGAATATCGCGGAGTTGCAAATGTTGTCTCTGAGTGTTCTTGGCTACGAAATCTATTGCTGGAACTTCATTATCCCTTATCTAAAGCCACAGTTGTTTACACTGACAACATCTCTGCTACTTATCTTGCCAACAATCCAGTTCAACATCAACAAACCAAGCACATCGAACTCGACATTCACTTTGTTCGTGACAAAGTTGCCTTGGGTCACATCAAAGTTCTTCATGTGCCTTCTACCTTTCAGTATGCTGATATCTTTACCAAGGGCATGCCTCGACAGTTATTCTTAGACTTTAGGTCCAGTCTTACTGTTCATGCTCCACCAGTTTTGACTGCGGGGGGTATGATAGATTATTGTAAATATTGTAAAATAGAGGTCTGCCTTTGTAATTATTGTAAATACGTTTACCCTATTAATATTCATCTGATGATGGAAACCCTAAGGGGAATATTATTCACGTTCTCACAGAACTCCTCCTTTTTTTATCTTAATTCATTATACTTAGCATGAAATCATTCCCGTCTTCTAGTGAAGGAAAGAAGAAGATGGTCACCATTCCTTACTCATCAACATATTCTCGTGTCGTTGAGTTAGTTAACAAATTTCTTCCTAATCCAAGCAATTATCATTTGGAAGTTGTGCTTTGCAGTTGTTAATCGATTCTTGAGAGCTTCAAAATTCGGATATGTTGCAAAGAATTTGACGGGAAATGGTCCACTGCAAGGTATGTGTTCGCTTTTTGTTCGGGGAGTTGTTTCTTGGCAATCTAAGCTGCAAAAGTGTGTTACTTTGTCTACTACCTTACACTAACATGATAAAAACGGGCCAAGAAATGCTTTGGGGGAAAATATTTCTCCAAGAGTTGGGATTGAGACATGAAGAGCAAGTGGTAAGTTATGATAGACAAATTGCTCTAGATTTTTGAGCAAGAATGCTACATACCATTGTCGGATGAAGCATATTGCTGTAAGGTATCATTAGATACGTGCTGCCATGAGTGAACGACATTTACATAGAAACTGTTGTTTGAGACACCAGAAGAGTATGAATAATCCCATTAGCTTAAACATCCATTATGGGATGAAGAAGACACCAAAACCTTCTGAAATTTAAAATAAGATGGAGCTCAAATGATTTGATATACACATATAGAACACGTCTAGACCGAATGTTGAGAAACCGGATCGGGTTTTCCTATGTGGTAGAGCATGAAGTTCCCGCATGCCCCCACAGCCTCTCCTACAGTGAGGTAGAGCCACTCTTGGCCCAGAGAGTCGATAAATCTTGACCTCTCCAGCTTCTTCATCACCTCACCCCCAGGGTTAGCCAATGCAAGCTGCATATCACACATCACTCACTCAGCCTTCCACACTTATTATATCATTAACAAGTTGAGTTGTCTACCTTAATCCCTCTCCTGTCAAGGATCTTCTTCACTTCCTCCAGCATGCTTATTCCACTCGTATCAATGCAACCCACAGCTGCACCAACAAATTAACAACTTACTTCATCTAGAGGATAATACATATGAATTGTTGAGTTGAGTTGAGTTGATTGATTACCTCCCAAATTTAGTATGAGATGCTGCAATCTAGGTTCCCCCAAAGACTTCAGCTTCTCTTCCTCCTCATCAATCCACCTCACAATCCTCTCCCTCAGATAGCCTGCATTGGCGAAGTAAATCGGAGCACCAATCTCAAGTATAAGCAAGCCGGGGACGGTTTGAGCACCCGGGTACTGATCAACACTTCTATAGCACTTGGAATCATGAATCTTCCCCAGCAAACAAGTCTTAGGCCGAGCTATGAAAAGCAGAACCCTCATTACGGACAACGCAACCGCCACAACGAGTCCAATCTCGATGTTCCCGAAAACAACTCCGAAGTAGGCGCTCATGCAGACGAGGAAGTCGAACTTGTCGAGACGCCAGAGGTGGATGGCAGCCTGGTAGTCGATGAGGCCGAGCATGGCGGACATGATGATGGCGGAGAGGACAACAAGTGGAGTGTAGTGGAAGAGAGGGGTCAGGAATAATAGCGTTATCATGACGGCCACCGCCATCACTATGTTGGATCCCGCCGTCTTGCATCCGGCGTTGTAGTTGACCGCAGATCGTGAGAATGGACCGGTGGTGAGGTAGCAAGAAGTGCAAGAGCCGAGGATGTTCATCATCCCGAAAGCAATCATCTCTTTGTTTCCGTCGATGTTGTAGTTCTTTAGCATCGCAAAGCTTCTTCCCGCCGCTATTCCTTCCTGTAAATTAATATATATTAAACTACAGTTGAATTCATATTATATGAATTGATATGTATAATAAGGGGGACGTACAGCTAGAGCGATGACACCGGTGACAATGCCGGTCTTGAGAGCGGTGCTGAGATAAGCTGAACCGAATTCCAGTTCCGATATGGATGGTGGATTCAGACCCTTCTTCAAATCTCCTATCTGTAATATATTTCATACCATCGTTCTTCAATACGTATTATCATAGTATAAAATGCTTCATTGCCATTGGTGGTACAGTTTTGCAGTTAAATCCCACCATTATTGGTTGGTGTTGAATAGGGGCCCTCTTATGTGCCAACCCCTCAATTCATTCCAGTTTTTGGACCTTCAACTGGTGGTCCATGACACTCAACAAACTTATTTTTTTTATTTGAAATTTTCTGACAGTGGCCCTGTAATTTGAGATTTTTCGGATTTTGTCCAAACTTTTTTTAGTTTCGGATAGTGCACATGTGCTTTAATATTTTCCGAAAAAATGCCCAACTCGTTTAAATTGTAAGGGGATGTCAACTTAAAATATTTTTTTAAAAAGACCTATATACAAAATGTTCTTATCAATTTTTTTAAAAAGAATATTTTTCAATTTAAAATTTTTTTATTTTATTGGACATCCCTTTACAATTTAAATGAAATTGGACATTTTTGAAAAAACACTAATATACGAGAGACCATCCGAACTAAAAAAAACCTTTGGGCAAAATCCGAAAATTTCCAAACCACGGATCACCATCCAAAATTTTCCTTTTTATTTATCTTTATGGTAATGATTTATGGATCTACTTTTATTCATATTCACATAAAGTCATACAAAAAAAGCTTACGATTTGAACGCCGTGTCTTTCTGCATGGGTGAGGTAAACAAGGAGGCTTCCTAGCACCACCGAGGTTAAAGGTGCCATGGCCGATATCCAGAACAAGTTTGGCTTCTTCTTGCTCTTCAATCATTCAAATTTAGACCCACAATTTAGAAATATATCAGCAATGTATTCCAATAGAGTAAATAAAACAAGTGACTTACAAAGTGTCTAGTGAGAAGAAGGTAGAAAAGGAAGCAACATCCAAGAAGGGCACTCTCCCACCTCCACTGCATGCAACGACAAGACTTGAATTGATTATTGATTGATTACTAGTATTAAATAATAGATGAGACGAAATGAGTTATTTCGTGCCTGGTGGACTTGGGTGAAGACGGATCGCATGACAGAAACAAGATCAGTGGCATGTGTAAAACGGTCAAGTCCTAATATGCCTTTGAGTTGCTGGAGGCACACCACCGTCGCCGCCCCTCCCATGAATCCTACTATTGTTGCGTGTGACAGGAAATCCACTATGAACCCCAATCTATACAAAACAATTTCCGACAACTCTACTATAAGAGACAAATTAACCCACTTGTATCACTAGAAAACAATAACACAGCCTTTCAATCTTCAAAGCAAGAACTAATTGGTCGTTTGGTATGACTATGTATTAGGTATGAGTATTAGATATGAGTATATATCATATGGGTATTTGATATTTCAGCTTGGTATTAAGGTATGGGTATCAAACAACCTCAAATGTCAGATTAGGCAAGGAAAGGGACAAGGGCTATCGATCAACCCATGCCAGATTATGTCGGGACAAAGACGATCAATTTAAACAGCCCCAAAGTGCAAGCTATACAATCGATTTCAAATCCCTCAAAATACCAAACGACCCTGAAGGAAACCTTCTTTTGATAAACAACAGGCTGGTGGTGGGGTTCCTTTCTCCGGTCGAGAGTAGCACTAGGTTGGTGGAGGCAGTAGGAAGGAGAAGGGAAGCAAAATGTGCAGAGAAGAAATGTTAAGAGAAGGAATATCCTGAAAGGAAGCTGATAGGGTATCATTTTAATAACGATACCCGAAATACTAAACATCGAATGTGCATGAGTGATAATACCCATACCTTCTTTAACCACATATGAATACCAAACGACCCCTAATCTGTTGGCGGAATGATTCAATTATAAATTACACACCTTAGGAAGCCCAAAGCGGCTTCGAGAACACCAGCGAAGAAGGTGGAAGTGAGAGCGAGGTGAAGGTATAACTTGGGGTTCTCAAAAGCATTAACTTCGCGGCCGAGCATATTAGCCATTAGAAGAGAACCCACGGCGACTGTCCCAATCGCTAGATCTCTAGAGCTACCCATCATTGCGTATACCAACGGCGGCACAAAGCTTGAATCTACACACACCCAAGAAAATGCAATTCATTCAATTTGACTAATATGTCCCAATCAATTCAATTTCACTGCTCTACACCTACTACAATTGAATGCTTAGGAAGGTAGGCACACTGCCAAAAATACATCACTTTTAAATGATTCCCCTCTGTCCTTTTCCCCATATTCACCTCTTTTGTTCTCTACCCAGCTCTCACCCAATCTCCATTTATCATTTCAAATTTGGTTTGCTTCACTTCAACCCAGAAATAAACTACAGGTTCATGCATGGCGACAACGTTTGCTCTATTGGATCATCAACAAACACAGTACTGTGCAAAGACCATTAATTTATCAACCCAAGATTGATACTTCAATTTTGTATTTTTTAATTAAATTAGGGAAGAGCATAAAAATGCACGTGAACAACAAGACACAAGTACTGGTATAATAAGAAACTATATTAAATAAAAATATATAAAATGCAGAGAAGAGGATCGGAGCTTACAAAGGCCAAGGATGGGAGGCAAGTTAGCGAGCTTAGCGTAGCTGATGCCCTGAGGGATGGCCAGGCTGGCGATGGTAATGCCGGAGATGAGGTCAGACTTGAGGAACCCAAATGAATACCGTGGGGCCCACTCCATGAACGGGAAGAAGTACTGCAACCCCAGAAGGATTCTCCGAGCAACCCCACGCTCGTTCCGGAATTGCCTCAGGGGGTCGTCCGGGAACAGTGTTTCCTTCACCGTCGCCTGAAGAGACTTCATGAACGGCTGAGCTGGCGGTGCCGACACCCTCTGCTTTCGCTCGCCGGAGTTCTCCTTGTCGCTGTAGTCTACGCTTCCCATTTTTGGAGTTAATGTGTTGGTGAACTGTGAAGACATTGAATCAGAGTGTTGGGTGTTTATATATACATAAGAAGAAGAGGGATGATGGGTTGGGGGAGGTGGAGCCCACTTCTGGATATTACATCAACTTGGACACGTGGCTTGTTTCAGGAGATTTGATTGAGGTGCCTTTGATGTTTATAATTTGGGTGGTTTATTTGTTCATAACGAGATTATACTTTTTAAATTATTCTCTTCTGCCGATAATCCGGGAGAGATCGGGTTTAGACATAATGATACGAGACCACCCACAATTAGTATGATGGTAAAGAATCGATGAAGTAAAAAATATAAAATCACTAATTTTAGTAGAAATTGAGGGAGGGATAGATTAACAGTGTGTTCAGTGCGGATAATGGGTTCGTGCTCAACCGGCATGCGTTTATTATTAATCGTACTAGGGAGTGGATGCGAGACACCCACTCTTTAGCCTGATGCTTCAGTGCCAAGACTCTATTAATAGAGACTGGATCATCCGCCTTGGTCACACGTTTCGTGATGACAATAGAGTAGCAGACTCGCTTGGGAATGTTGCCTTCTCTTTTTCTTTAGGTATTCATTTTTGTTTGGATCGTCTTAATATTGTTAGGAGTTTTATTTTCGATGACTTGCTCGAGGTTTGCTTCCCCATATGACGTTGGTTTAATTTTTTGGTTATTTGAGCACCCTGGAGAGCGCCAACACCTCTCCACTTTTCATATAAAAAATAATTAATGAAGAACGATAAATTTGTCGTTGTAGCCCTATTTTGAAAAGGGAACAACTATACATGAAACAACAATTGAGGATTAATTGATTTCTAATAGTGGTAACAAAATTAAAGGTTGAAATTATTGTTTAATGTTAAATCAATTTAAATTAAAAATTAAATTAAATGTGGGACAAAACGAGCATAGAAGGACAATGGTATTTTTTGAACGGGATGTGACGAGACTGTAGTTTTTTGGATGAATTCCATCCGGTTCGAGATGCAACTGGGTAGGGACCAAGATTTGGTTCCGCTCCTAGATCGAATCGATTGCATGGATTTAGTTCCTAAATACTTATAATCGAATAACTAGCAAATCAATCGGCCATCAACAAGAAATTGATACATGTTTTTTATTATATAATAAAAAACATAAAATAATACCAATTTGTCGGAGAGCCTTCTCCATATTAATTGTCCTTCAATCCTATCTTGCATTTAACATGTGGTTGAGTTTATGTTTTAGGAATAATGAGATGTCTAGAGATGGACTACGCATAACAAATGATATGAGGTTAGCGGTAGACATTCGTTCTTTACAACTAGAACAACAAGATGTGATGTTGAACTCGAAAGAGCAAGATCCAAAAGAGATGACATTGGGGGTTTAGGCGAAACAAAAAGGGGCTGAGATGGGATATTAATTGTTGGATAGAAAATGTCAAACCTCTTAAAACCACGTAGTGAACCTTGATCCTGATTGATCAAACTCCAAGGCGAAAGTCAAACCTCCCTTGTACAACCTAACACAATCAAATAGTAAATCTAAGATAACACTAGGAAGAGACTTGTGAATGTTTGGTAGCACTAAATTCACAATGAATTGACACACAATGTCATATGGGGAGCTAGGTGAACTTAATCACCACACAATTAGAAATATAATGATTAAGAACATCAAATGATAATCCCAAGAGGGAGCTAGGTGAAGTAGGTGATGGCGCGTACACTCACATTCTTCCGCTCATCCTTAAGATCACTATTTATCCCAAACACCATAATAAACACAAGCAATAATCCTATAACCACAAGTAGTGTATAAGCATATCCAAATTCATATCTACCTCCAAAGAGCCTCTTAGAGTAGAATACTTTTTAAGATCCTCAAATCCAAAAAAGGTAGCACGCTACAAGTCTTCAACATTGCTTGAATACTTCTAGTCACTATGCCCTTCCTAAAAGGATCTATTATATTCCAAACATGACATTCTCTTTCATAAGTCTCCATCAAACATCTCCTATAGGTAATCTAAACCTCTAATGGTTGACACATCCAAGATAAACCCTCAACAAACACACTTAAATGGCTTCAAGGAATTTGGCACTACCAAAAGACGATTAAAGCATAAGGGTGTGTTTTGGTCGGCATGGGCCAGTTTTAGTTCGGTTTCCTATTATAAAAACCCTCCAAATTGCTCCTAGTTTGGTTTGTCTCAAATAATTCATCCACTTCCGTAGGAGTCAAAGGGTCAACCACAATCTTCTTATCCTTAAAAGTAAAATAATATCGGGTTGTTTTACCCTTATGGGTGGTGTGTCTATCATATTGCCAAGGACGTCCCAAAAAAAGATGACATGAGTGCATAAGGGCTACTGATAGCATATTTTCATTCTAGTCTCTAGGAGCATTTCTAGTGTAGTTTAGTATAATTTTGCATGATTTAGACACCCTTACATGAGGTTTTGAGCACATTATTGATATATTAATGTCTACTCCATTTTCCTTTAATTTGTAGGTATTTGAGGCCATCTTGTGCTTAAAGAAACATATACCCTCATCCAACATATGAAGTGAAGAATGGCGCCTCCTTGTGTGGTCTTCAACTGCCACTATGATCAACAAGGATGTTATTGATATTTTATCACCCTCAAATCCAAACAAGCCCCTAAAGATCCAAATGACTCCCCAAAGATCCAATATGAATGGCCTAAGAAGCACCAATAAGGTCAAATTACCCCACATAAACAAGGAAGCATTAGGGAGAGATAGCTTGTGATTTTGGTTCTACCTTAGGCATATGATTCTCGTTTTTGCTAGAGGAAGCTAGGAAAAATACTTATTTTCAAATCTTCTACCTACTTTTTAGATTAAACACTTTACTTTTGCAAGAACACCAAGAACTACTTTGTAAAGATGATATTTATGAAACGTGCCTAATTTGCATTTTTGATTTTCCCTATTAATACTCCATGCTTATTGTTTCAAAGTTTATTTACCATTCAACTTGTTTAAATATGATGCATGCTTTAGATTTCATTACAATCTTTACTATGAGCAGCTAAATCCCTCCTCTAAGGATTTGGAGGTGAACGCTCCATTTATTGGTTGATTTGTAAGGACTTAAGTATATATATTGGAACCTTGCATGCATGATTAGCCATCTTCCTAGATGAGTATAACCTAAGTGTTTGAATGCTAAAGTTTTTGGAATCGTTTGTGAATATAATGATAAAAGTGACGTGCTATCTTCTTCATAGGGCATATGAATGAACATAGCTTTAGTAGATGTACTCACTATGATACTCTATAACTTCCCGTTTTATGTTTCTTTGATTTGTACAGATTCTTAAGTTGAATTGCTTGTGAATAGAAAGGTAAAAGCAACGTGCCATCTTCTTCATAGGGCTTATGAATGGGCTTAGTTATGTAATAAAGTCTTCGACCATATCCCCTCTTTTGAATGTTTGTAGATTGCATTGTTTAGATGCTAGGAAGAGGATTATATTGATAACATGAAAACCACTAAGCTTCGCCTATTATGGAATATGTCCCTAGGAGTGCGTTTGTGTGGTGAGGTGAACATTAGGACTCTTAGTCATCTCATTTAGTGGAAACATATCTCCTATCTATTTGAAAACTCGGAATGTGTTATTGTTAAATATCACTCTTGTGATCATAAGATGGTTTTCTTTGAGTATTAATAGAACTTAAATTAACATTTTTTTTCCATCATCATTCTATTCCGTTATCTACCTCTTTTAGCTTAATAAACATATCCTATTAATTTATTTCCTTTATATTTGTGTTTTGGAGATATACTAGTTGGTTTATGTAATTGTAGGCATTACACACATTTGCGGTGTACAAATGATATACATATAGCGGAATGACCTCATATACACTATGGATATCCCTACGGTCAAATAACTCAGGGGCAAGAAGGAAATGATCGAGATCCGAGAGTGAAGATGAAGACAACTCGAGTATTACATACAAAGAAGGTTGATTTACTATAAGAAGCCAACTGATATAGACTTTCATGTCAACTATAAAGTTGTACGTAGAGCTTCAATTTACCTTTGAATACTAGTACTTGTGGGTTTTCTAGTTCTAACCACAACAACGGGAAATCTAGTTTCACAGAAGTGTCGTGATGCTCACAAGATATTGATTTACGGGCCATGCCCAAAAGGCCCAGTAAATCTGACCCCAATACCCATGTCGTATGACCTTCATTCCTATCTTTTGTAGTGGACCTTAAATTGACCTCCCATTGTTGCAAAGAAGATCATGGAGAAATTATGGGCCGAACCCATAACTTTGGCCTAAGAGGTCATTCGACGGATCTGCTCGATCTGCCTTCTTCGATGTCCTATTTTGTTTTCCTTGTTTCATCCTTAATTTTAGTCCGATCTTTTCTTAATAGAAGATATGATCGAGTAGATTTGATTGCATCCTAATAGAAGATAGAATCCAGGAGATCTAGGGTTTCCTTAGCCTTTTTGGACCCTATAAATAAGTTTCTTTAACCATTAGGTTATAATCTCCTTTTCAATATTTTATGAAGCTTTTGGGAAAATTTACTATATCAAGTCGTACGATGGCTATACCCTTCATGCGAAGGCTCCCTCCTCCGGTCAATAATAATTTGTTTTCCTGTTCTGAGATATGTGTGAGTAATACCTTTTTGTTCCAGGGTTTGGTGAGCCCAATTTTCTTGATCTATGATATTGGAATTATTCTATGCATTACTTATGTCTAGGAGTTATCGTAGTATTTTTATGCTATGTGTTCCGTGGCGTGTGACCTTGATTCAAAGTGACAATGGAGTGCTCACACCTCAATGTTCCGTTTAATGTGATGAATTAACAACCGTATTGAGTAAGAAGTGACAATCATGATGACAACATTGAAGTACCGCAAGCAACAACCTAACCACAAAGTGATAGTCAACGAATTTGTCTTTACATAACTCTAACATACTTGTGATATTTTGAAATTGTCAATTGAGATCTATTATGTGCATGCAGTTGTGATCCGGGTTGTGGAATGCTTTACCTCTATTGTTGTTTATCATTATCACCTATTAATATGATTTTGAACATTCTAAAGATATGCTCTTTACCCGTCTTCTCTATGTTTACTTATAAACGCTTTTACAAGTCAGTCGGGTAATTTCCCAAAGAGCCATCGGTACCCTATCTCAATCTAGCTTTTTTCTCCGATTCTCTATGGTCATTCCCTTACTGTCCTCTAGTGGTTTGAACTACTTTTGACCCGGACGACCTCCTACGGATCGGAGGACCACCTCTATTTGTCTTGGGCTTTGTCTTTTTCCTGTGAACCATTATATAAGTATATATTCAATTTACTTATTTTCTTGGTTTTGTTTCTTAATTAGTTCGTCAAAGCGAGACATCACCTTTTTTGGTTTTAATCCTGACCCTCTATACTTTCATGGGTCTTGTAAGTATTTGCAAGACACGAGGTTCACACTTCATCCCTCATCAAGTATCTCGATCACCTTAGGTGAAGAGAACTAATGATGGACCACCATGATTGTGCATGATTGTTTCCAGCATCGACATGATTTCATTTACACTCTTTGAGCATGATATCAACCTTGATTTAGTGTTAGTAATTACTAGATTTATAGATATTTAATATCTTGATTTATCACTTTTTGCTTAAGTTGAATCCTTTGCGTGTACCAGCCCCCCTTCTTTTTACATCTTTTTCTTAAAAGCCGAACATGTCAATTGAAATCAATTTGCTACATAGTATATGTGGAATTCCACATTGATTACAAATCATATTACAACGGAAAAACCGCGCACTTATGGGTGTTTTGTATGACATACTACGACCACGTCAAGCTTTTGGCCTCACTGTCGGGGACTATTTTTTTAGCACCTTTCAATCCCAAGCCCAAAAGAACCCTTTCTAAGAGTAGACATTGAAAAAAGAAAGAAAAACACGAACAATGGAGCATAAAGAAGAATTAGATGAATATATTAATGACTCAAGCAAGAGAGAGAAGCTATGCAACGCCAAAGGAGAGTCCAGCTAGAAGTAAAGATGCTAGAACAAGAAGTAGTTTAGCCAAATCCGGTGAATGCAAATAGAGTTGGGCATGAGGAAGTTTTTGTCCCACCAGTGTCTCAGAGAGAGTGAATCTTGAGATTCCTTTTCTTCACATAGAACAACCCGATGTGGTGTTTCGAGACCGGATACCACATAACTTCAAGCTCAAATTTTCCCTCATTCACATGATTATTCAAACCAATTTCGAGGATCACCATTAGAGACCCCACACATCGACCTTTCCACCTACAATGAACTTATGGAAACCACAAAGATGAGAGGAGTTGAGTCAAGTGAGAAAAAAATTAAGAGCTTTCTCTTTCTCATTGAAAGATCAAGCCAAACAATGGTACGACTCAATTCCTACCGGTTTCATCACTTTGTGGGAAGGATTATGTACTGAGTTTTTGAACAAGTTCATTCCCCCTAGCAAGACTGCCGAATTAAGGAGGAAGATCAACTCATTTAAGATGGATCATGGTGACGACATCTATCAAGTTTGGGATAAATTCAATGATCTCTTGCTTGATTACCCTCACCATAGTCAACCAAAGGATGTGCTATTAGAGATCTTCTGAAAAGGACGTGATGGCACCAATCGTGTGGGACATTCTATTTTCATATGTGAACTATATCTACAAGGGAATGATGAGCAACACATTAAAGATAATGTGATTGATGCCGAAAGAGGACTAATTGAGGTCTATAGAGCATACCATAGACAAAAAGACCATCCCGGATTTTCCTATGGAAATCCGAATGGAGCAGAATGACCCTCTCACCAAGACTACCATCCTCCTCCTCAAGCATATGCCCTACAAAGACCTACCTTTTCTAAAAGTAACTACCAAGGCCAAAATTATAACCCAACACAGGCTTTTGTGTCCCCATAACAAAGATAAGCACCACCCACACTCAACTTTGAGCAAATGATGGAGAAGCTCATGACCGAAGTGCAATCACTATCTAGAGGACAAAAGATGCTTGAATAATAATTTCCAAAACAAGTGGTGAGCTCCTCAAAGCCTAGACTCTAGGAAAACTTTCGGGCAACACAAATGTTAATCCATGGGAGACTTGTTGTGCGGTGATGACAAGTGAGTGGATGGAGTGGAACCTAAGGAGTGGAAAAAAACTCGAGATTCTTCAAACCATTGGAGAATCTCAAGACAAGGCCAAAGGAAAGGAGAAGGAAATCAAAGTTAAAGAAAATAAAATTGAGGAGAAAATGGAACATGTGGAAAAAAACCAACCAAATACAATGAGCCAAAGTATGTGGAACCTAGACCATACAAGCCTCCACTTTCTTTCCCTCAAAGAAGATCAAGAGCCATCTTGGACAAGCAATTTGGTAGGTTAATGGAAAAATGAGTAAGTTGTATATTAATATTCCTTTGGTTGAAGCTTTGAAAGATACTGATAGCATGAATTATTGTCTATATTTCGGACATGGTTTTGTTGTTTTCTCATCATAATTCTGCATGCATGTATATGTATTTATAGTGTTTATGTCATTATTCGGTTACCTTGCAAGAATCGAGGTTTACATCATGTTTTAGTGTAATTGTAGAGAATATGGCACGTTTCGGATGGAAATGGAGCATAAAGAGCTAAGGAAGCTATGAAGCTACATGTAGGAGCATTAGGAAAGACAAGAAGAAGGACAAGAATCAAGTTGGAAAGAAAGAAGAAAGATCCAGATGAAGATACGATTCCATGCACGTAGATCATTGCTCATCTCGGATGAACACAGTGATACATCTCGACCGAGATGGCCCACTAGGCCTAGATTGAGGTCGACGGTTCACAACCCAAAAGATAAAAATATATCTTTGACCTAAATTTCTTCTATAAAAAGAGAAGGTGAAGATTGAGTTAGACACTCTCGACGACTGAGAAGTCAAAGGCTTTCTTAACGGCTGATTTGAAGGATTAAAGGAAAGGAAGGATTTGAAGGAAGGATTGCTTAGGGTTTGAGTAACCCTAGATTATGAGGATTTCTTTGGGGATTGCTAGTGAGTTGTTATCATCCCTTTTTAGAACAGATTATTGATACTATTGCTTTGTTGTTTGCTTTGATAACTGAGACATCTTTGTTGCTTTCTTTATTCCCTTTTTTTGATATTCTTTACATAATTGATATTGCATTGATTATGATGATTTTTGGCTAAACACCCCCTGCGATTTTAGGGTGATTAGTTGAAGGTTATGGTAGAGATGATGAAAGAATAGACCTTTGTCCAAGTGGACCCTAAAAGCTTGTGTTAACTCTAATCCGAAACCCGTCTCGAGCTGTTCGTTGAGCATCTCGACCTAGATCAATATAGAATAGAACGAGATCACCCACTACTTTGCCCGATCTTGAGTTTAGGTTATAGTTTGCCAAATCCTATCCTTCTTGCACCTATCGTGGTTTATACGCAACCTAGGATGAGACTTACCCGGTGATTCTTTTGCTTGTATAGCGATGATGATGAGTGTTAGGTAATAAAGGTTTATCCTTTATTAGGGTTTGAGTGTGCCTTCATCTAACCTTTGAGAGTTAACCTGAGACTTACCCGGTGATGGTTAGTTCAATACCCTTAGGTGAGCGATGCTGGTTTGAGTGTCTTTACCTCTCCTTAGTTCCTTGAGACTTACCCGGTGATAGGGGCTTTGGTTTGGGAAAGAGGGTAGTGAGACTTACCCGGTGATCTATCCCATAGTAGCAACACCTTCCCTCAGGAAACCTTAGCTTTGTCCACGTTACCTTGAGAAATCTTATGTCGAAACCACAACTGGATACTATGATCATTAGAGAGCAGTCATGCGTATGTTCATTATTGACTAGGACATAAAACTATGGAGCATCATTCAGAATGGCCCCAAAGTTCCAACTACGACATCTACATCCTATTGGCAATATATTATGTCTCAACGTGGGTATAAGTGATTGCTACTCCAATAATTGATGCCAAGGCTGTCATAAAATTCTTCTACAAAACTTTTTTCCCCCCACTATAAAACCCCGAGAGCCATAATAAGTGATGGATGAAGGTGATCGTGAAAGTTATACCGAAGTACAACGACCTCCCCTGCAAGAATACGATATTGGATGTAGTAATAACTGGGTAGCGAATTCACAGGGATTGTGTCTGAATTGGATAAAACTAATTATTTATTATTTAAGCAAAAAAGGAAGAAGTAAAGTAAGAAATGGTAACAAACAATTTAATTGTGTATGTATAGCAAGGGGATGAAGGTTGATCTAAGGAAATAGGAATCCCCACTATAATGATGCATATATATACTTCATCAACATTGGATAATGATGAAAGTAGGTAACAATAAAAAATTTCCTTGTACATAGACAAACCAGACCGAGCTTTCCAACTCATGTAGCTCTAAATCCAACGGTTCGGCGAGTATATAGGAAAGCCCATTAAAAACTTAGGAAGCCGGAAAAGACCAAGAACAGCGTTCGCTTGTGGGCATTTAGTTTCAAAATGGTCAAAGAAAGAAGCATTCTATGATGATTAGGAATCCTCGAAACTTTGATTAACTAGTACTCTCCAAACCGAGTTCTTTTCAATAAATCCAATAAAACAAACTTCCCTTTTGGTCCTTCGCTTGTTTTATCTAATCCAATAAAAAAAAAACGCCACTGCTTTTAGATGTTTTCAAAAGATAGGAATAAAGCGCTTTGGAAAGAAACACTATCAAAACCTCCATTCATAAAAATATATTCAAACAATACATTAAAACATTATATGGATCATCCAATCCTTAGATCAAGGACAAAGTAGCCAATCATTATGAAACATAAAGAAAATACAATATATTGAATAAAAAAAGGATAGAACTTACAAGAGTTTGATTCCTTCAAGACAACCTTCAAGCAAAACTAACAATATATAATGCTTAGAATAAGGTGGGAATATCAGACTACTGAATTTAGAAGGAATCAACGTATCTAACCCTATGAGGAGTGTTTATATAAGGAAAAAATTGGAGTCTAGGGTTTACACAAAAAAATAGACTTTCCAAAGATGAACTCAAAGATTTGGAAGTTCTTGCAATATCCAAACAAGAAAACCTTAACACAAAGGTCTCAATAATCACTCAATCAAAGAAACAAACAATCCAAACAACCAACAACTGTGTTCCTCAATCACCAACCAAAAGACAACAATCAAAGAACTTAAGAAAACCTTACAACTTCCTTCAAAACCCTTCAACTTTCACTTCAAAGCCAACTTCCTTCAATTTCCTTCCTTCCTTGGAATATCTTCTATCTTCCAAACTAATCAGTTAACCAGACATACTTCCATCCAGAAAATATCTTCCAATTTATAAGAGAATCACTTGCTAAAAATAAAAGATCTTATGGGCCATGGGCCGTGCGTCTCGATCCAACCCAGTAAGTCATCTCGGTCGAGGTGATACTGTAACCAACCGAGATGATCTTCAGCTACGTACAAATCTCTCAAAACTGTTCCAATATCAAACTTCTGTCCAACTTCCGTGGTTCCTATGCTTTTCTTGTAGCTCATCAATGCTCCAAAATGTAGCTCCAATAACTCCTTAGATCCCTTGACTTCATATCACTCTAAAAGATGCATTTTCCCTACAATTACAACAAAACTAGGTGTAGACCTCGGTTCTTGCAAAGGTAAACAAAACAACATAATCATCAAGAATATACAGCCATGCATGCAGATTTATGAAGATAAAACGTCCAAACCAATCCCAAAATATAGAGTATATTACATGCTATCAAAATACCCCATACTTGTCCCTTGCTTGTCCCCAAGCAAGATTCAAATCTTAGATACAAGATAGAATGGATTATAGGTCATCAAAAAGATCAATGAAAAACGATTTACAAAACCTTTGGTGGTGCGCTCCATTCAGAGATCACCCTAAGAGAATGCTTCTTAGGAAATAAAATCAACATATGGTCAACATATTTTACAAATATAAGAAAGCTGATCGTATTTGCATAAAATCATAGAATGCATAATAAATCACATTTATCAAAATCAATCATGTATAATCCAGTTTAAACCACAAAGTCAATCAACATACTCAAGGTCTCAAGGGCTTTCAAAAGAGGTCAAGAAACGTGTTAGGGTGGGATGTATATAGGATAATGTGGTGCTAGAATCCGGGAATAAGATCTTCACTTCACTTCTTTGAATCACAAACATCTTCCACCAATAAGTTTGCTTATTTTTGCTTTTTACTTTATTTTTGAGAACATGGACAGAGGTGCACAATAACTGAAGCCTAGGAAATCAACAATCATCAATTTCTCGAGATGCCTCAAACCCTTGATGCACATACCATGACCCGTTGGGACTATTGATCAATCTGACTTTGGCAAGACACAAACACCCGACTATGTGAATGGTGCCGAGTTACTCATCATCGAGGTCAACATCCCCAAACCTATTTTTTTTTCTAACACTTACAGCCACAATCTCAACTTCACTTTGCACGCTTTTTCATCAACTGTATCCAAATTACGGGATAGGTAAAGGGATGTCAAATATGTATATGAGGGGATAAAGCATGTCAAGAAGAAGAAGAAGAGAAATGAAGTGCCTTAATCATCCCATGAAGAATGTGAGAGAACTCATAATATGGTGTCAACCTTCAAATCCAACATAATTTTGATAAAAACAAAGTATTAATCATGCTAGAATTTCAAACAAAACATTTAGCAACTTAAATATATCATAAAACCTTTCGAGCATATACAGATTTCAAAGCTAATCTGCAAACAAATATCATCATCAAGGTCATATATGCAATGGAAGCACAAAACGTTTCGAAAATTTCTTCAGTTTTAAAACCACCTCGGTCAAGGTGATTTGACGGCGCCCGAGGTGTTCAACCGAGATGAATCTCAATTATCACGACCTCGTTTGGTCAAAACGTCTCGGTCAAGGCAAAAAAAATTTTCAAATCGGTTTTCGACGTTTTTCTCAAATAGAAACCTGTATGCAATGCATGTAAATGATTGACTAGAGGTATTTCTATGGTCGTCTATACCCTATCAAAATATAATCCCGACTTAGCACTAAAACAAGTATAGTGGTTAAGTAAGGGTCGAACCCAAGAGAGTTAAGGTGTTTATTAGATGCAATTATTGATTATAGAATCGAGTAACAAAAAGGGGGGTTTTGGTTGAATTGATGCACACAAAAACTTATGAAAACGAATAACGCAGCAAGTAAGACAATAATGGATGAATCTACACTAGGTTCATTCTTAGCATGCAATTGCTACTTTGGTGAGTCCTTTTACAAGTTTTCAAATAATCTCCCGTCTCGATCATATATATGTGTTGAGCCAACCGGCATCAACACAACTTAACACGTTAGTGTTCCGTAAACCTACAAGAACAATTAACAAGTTAGCTTTCAAATAAAGACTAAGGGATATAAAGTATAGATTAAAACCGTTAACCTTATCTTTATATTTGTGTTCCTTTTCTTTAAGTAATTACAAACCGTTATTACTTAAAGTTTACTACTAGATTAAAGACCCGAACCCGGAACCTATTAATCCTAGTTCTTTGCATGCACTTTAGAACCTAAGGTGATCAATCTCAAGTAATAGTAAAACATGCAATTAGACAATGGAGATCAAGGAAACACAAAGTATTACTGAATGAAAACTTATATTAAAGAAAACTTACAACCAAAGTAACAACGCAACTTCAAACCAACCCAATGTAGCAAGGGAGTTAGCAACTCATTACAATGGAAATGATAGAAAATTGGATTCTAAGTGGATAATGATGGATGATTTGGTTGGATCATTCTAGCAATCAAACAAGGACTATTTATACTACAAAAGACACTAAATAGGAGTAAATGGCCGGCCCAAAACATCCACCTTTAATGCCATAAAGGTGGTGTAAACAGCCGGAGTAAAGCTTCTGACATTAAACCGCAGGGGTGGCCTTCAGCTCCGCAGGGGCAGCAAAAACGCTTGATCTTCTTCATGGCCGTAGGGGCGGCTAGGCAATTCCACAGGGGCGGATCATTAATGCTCTTCAAATGTCTGACTCTTCAACTTCCTGCCGTTTTTGATGCCAAGCCACCGGGGCGTCCCAGTGTCAACGCAGGGGCGGTTAAGCAACAAAAGCTTTGCTTCGTGAACGATCTTCACTCCTACATGTTTATAACTCCTTCCTTAGCTTCTTTTAGTCTTCTTCTTCTGGACCAAGGAGTTAGTAGCATAAACCGACATAAATGCAATAAAAAGACTCTAAAAATAATCCTAATTGATAGTGATTCCATCACCTATCAAACTCCCCCATACTTAGACCTTTTACTCGTCCCGAGTAAAACAAATGACAACAACTAGACTCAAAGGCCTCAGGAAGCATGGGTAAGCAGTAAAGACAATGAAAACAAAAGAAAAGCCACAAAAGAAAAAAGGAAAAGAGAGGAAATGTGAGAAAAAGGTGAGAAACTACCATCCTTATTGCTCTAAGAGTGGCCTACCCGGACATCCTCCTTATGACTCCCCTTCTTATGTCGCCAAATGCCGGAAGGGAAACCTACACTCGGTGTCGCTCATTTTGCCAAGGTGCCCTTTCGGGTTTTCACCTTGCCACTCTTTTTCTTTTCTTTGATGATCTCACTTTAGTCTCACATCCCTCAAGTCCAATTTGGCACCAACCTAAGGTTGGTCGGACTACCTTCTTTTTGCTTAAACCGCCCTTTCGGGTTTTCGGTTTATCCAAGGGTTTTCATGCCTTTTTTTTCATTTTCTTTGGCTTTTTCTTTTTTTTTTCTTTTTATATGAATTTCAAACTTCATAAGATTCAATGCAAAACAACTCAAAACAAATCAAAAGAAACTGTACATGCAATGATATGTCCCTCCCCCATACTTGAAGATCACTTTGCCCTCAAAGTGGAAATGAGGCAAAGATAAATGTGGGAAAGGGAAGAAAAATATACCCCTCAGTGAGATGGTCCATCTGGACCATCCGGACCCTCCTCTGGTGTGTCTGGAAAGTGGCGGAAGAAATGCTCCTGCCGGTGGTAGATGTCATCGATGCGGTCCGGCTGAGCCTCCATCCGACGTCCAAAAGAGGTCTCAAAGCTGGCTTGCCAAGCCAGCTGCTGAGCCTCCAGCTGTTGCTGCTGGGCCGCCTGCCAAGCCTCCTGCCTCTAGTCGAAGTGCGAGGTCATGGAGGCGGCAAAGCTCGTCTGCCAGCTCTGTTGGTGCTCCAGCATAGTCCTCTGGCAGTCGGACTGCCATGTCCGGTGCTGGGTGGTCATAGCCGCCATTTGAGCCTGAAGGCTCGCAAGGGCCGGATTCTCTCTGGTGCCAAAGTGGGCATCTCCTCGTCGGGGATGGGCATGTGCTCTTGCTGATGAGCCCGGCTGGAGCTCGCAGCACGCCTCTCTACAATGGCCACTAGCGGCCTCATCGGTAGGAAGGGATCTGCCGGAATGTAGAGCTCGGAGAGCTCATCCCCGAATGGTAAAGGCCAAGAGAGGTGAGTGTGGTGGCTCCTATTTGTAAGGGAGATCCAAAATAGGTTCTCCCGTCCCGTCGGAGGAGCTTGTACCTCCTAAGCATCCCCTCAGTGTAAAGGGGAGCCTCCAGCCCGTCCTCTAGCTCGGACAGGTGCATCACCTGTGAGGCGATCAAGGAGATCACGCCACCGCCGACAATGTCCCTCAGCTCGTTCCTCCTAATCCGCTTCAAAGTGGCAAGGAAGAGGGACGGCCAATCCATCACCTTCTTGCTCATTGGAAGGCATGAGTAGAGTAGTGGGAGGTCCTTGAGGGCGACCTTGTTCTCCTCTTTGTGTCCACAGAAGACACTCATGAGGATCTTGGAGAGGAGCTTCAAGCAAGGGTGAGTGAGTTTGTTGGAGTAGGAGTACTCACCCCCTACATGGAACTCTGACCTGGTAGCTGCCTGCCAAAACTCACACAGGTCCGGGGTCAGGACTGGATCCCACCAAGTTTGCGGAGGGGTTGAGAGTCACCCCGAAGGCCTCCTGTAGCTAGTGATAATCAAGTGTGTATTTCACCTTGTTGAACTTGAAGGTGAGTCCAATACACACATGATCTTCCTTCTCTATTGTGAAGATGGAGATGAACTGTCTGCTGAGCTCGGGATATGTTGGAGCACTCCTCTGTAGGAAGTCTCCGAGCCCAGCATTGTCCAGAAAGGACTGCATGCTCTCCAGCATGCAAAGTTTCTCCAATGTAGGAACGTGCATGAACCGAGTTGCGTACTGATAGCATGAATTATAGTCTATATTTTGGGGTTTGTTTGGACGTTTTATCTTTCATAATCTGCATGTTTGTATGTGCATAATGTGATTTTACTACCATTTCATCTACCTTTGCGAGAATCGAGGTCTACACCTAGTTTTGTTGTAATTGCAGGTAATATGGTACGTTTTGCATCAAAAAGGAGCAAAAGGAGTCATGAGTCATTTGGAGCTACATCCAGGGAGCATAGCCATGGATTAAAGATTTACTTTGGAGCAGATTCAAGAGATTTCACATTCTGTCGTGACTCACCTCGGTTGACCAGAGATTCATCTCGACCGAGGCGATCCAAAGACGCCGACTCGACCGAGGCGAACACCTAGGACGCGGCGAGAATATTTTATTCTTGGATGAGATCTTTTTAAATTTGGAAGTGATCTTATATTTTTGGGCTTGGCTCCTGGAAGGAAGGAGATATGCAGAATCATATATTTTACCTATATTTATGGGAAAATATCTTTTTAAGATTTATTATCTTTGGAGAGTTATTTTCCTATAAAAAGGGTTGGATTTCCACAATTCCAACATCTTGCTTACGAGAAGATCCCGCATACGCAGCAGCAGCATACTCCAGTTGGGAGTTTTGAAGAACCTTTTTGAAGGTTGAAGGAAGATTGAAGTCCATAGCTTTTATAGCTTTATTGGAGGGTTTTGTAAGATTGTCTTAAATTCCCTCATTGGTTGTCTAGTCTTTTTTGATTGTTATCCAAGGAACGTTTTTTGTGATATTTGATCCAGTTATTGAAGTCTTTTTCCTTAAATTCTTCTTTGTTCAAATATTCACCTTCTTCCCATATATTTAATACTTTCATAATGATGATGAGTGGCTAATTTCCTTGTGTGATTCTAGGGTGATTGGCTGAAGGTTGTGGGAAAAACAATGATAGAATAATCTTAGATTCCAGTAGGATCCTGAAAGTTCGAGTCTTTAACCTTAACCCTAAGCATCTCGTTCGGTTGATGAACATCTCGGCCAGGGTGGAATTCTTCTGACCGAGGTGACTTATCCGAACCTAAACAGAAAGTTAAGTGTTAGAGTTTGCTAAATCCTATTCTTATTACACCTTCCTGGTTCAATGCAAGCTTAGGATGAGACTTACCCGGTAATTCCTTAGTTTGTGTATTAACGATCATAAGTGTAGGTAATAAAGGTTTATCCTTTATTGGGGTTTGAGTGTGCTTGCATCCCATCTTTGTGAGTTAGCCTGAGACTTACCCGGTAAAGGTTGATTCTATTCCCTTAGATGGCATTGTTATGCTAGGATTAGTAGCACAAAAAGCTTTACATTTATAACTCGAATTAAAATCCTATACTACCTAGCGAAACCCGCAGTGTACGGGACGTTTGTAGAAAGGGAAGTATTCCGAGGTCGAACTCAAGGACTGAGGTGAAACTAAGTCATTCAATGATCGAGGATAGTGTGAATCTAGACTAAGAATGAGATGAGAAATAAAGAAAATGGAAAACACAATGTTTTTGGAGGGTTTTGGGTGATCGAACAAAGATCACAAATATATCAACAAAATCAAGCAACACAAAACACAAACAAAAGATGAGAGATAAGAGGTAAGGAAACGGATTCTAGAGGTTCGGAATTCCGAATATGACTATGGACTCATGTTTCTAAAGGTCTAAGGAAGGTTGTGGTTGTTCGGAGTTGGGTGTTTCTCTAATGGGAGCAATTACCGGGTAAGTCTCATGCATCCACTAATCCAATCCTAAGGTCTCATCACCGGGTAAGTCTCAAAGAGCCTAAAGGATGGAATTCCACACAAACCGGCCACTACCTAAGGGTCAAACCCCTCCTTACCGGGTAAGTCTCGGAAAAGGTAAGTCTTAGGTAACGATCCTAGCACACTCAATCCAATAGCGGCTTTTTTGGCTCACTACTACCTAGAGTTCATCATCTTAGGTATCTAAGAGGGGAAATTACCGGGTAAGTCTCATTCCTCAATTAGTTTGCTAACAATAGGTTGCCCTAAGTTAGATTGAGCTCAACAAACACTAGGATTTCAACACATCTACATCCAAACATCAAGATTCAACAATATAAGAACAACAGAATAAAACACGGGTGGATCATGCTAAACCACGGCCGTGGAAGCATGAAGAACAAGCCGTGGTTTGGTTCCGAGTTGGGATTTCGAACACAAATCGATCCTAAGCTAACATGGAAGCAATACAATCATAGTCCAAAGCACAAACATTATTCCTTCACTCTAGAACCACATCTATCTAGCCAATAACATTCATTTCAAGATCAAACTTCACAATCAAAACATGCTTGCAAGTCATGGTTAAATGATGAAGAACAATCCAAAGAAAAGACATTAAAATCATAGGATAGAAGTTACCAAATCTTTACAAGGCTCCAAGAGCTAATCCAACTTGACAACAATGGAAGCTTCACTCAATCTACTCTAATCTCACTCTTAAACGAAAATCTACACTAATCTCTTCCAAGAACACCCCTAATGGGTGCTTGGAAGAGAGGCAACAATGGAGAAGTGTTTTGGGGAAGAAAGGTAGGTCAAAAGAGAGGAGAGAGATCCCCAATTACAGCCTGCAAAATCCTTTAAATACCCACTAAAATGCAAGAGCAATGGAAGAGATCGTGGCCAGCTGTCAACGTGGTCCTGGCAAGAATTACGGGCATAACCACGGCCGTGGAAAGGGCCTAGACCGTGGTTTCTGTCAGAAGCTTCTCCTAGGCTCGTTAAGCCATGATTTGGTGCATGGTTTGTGTTGGCAAGGTTCCATGAGCCCTCCTTAGCCCTTAGCTTGCATTCCAATGAGTCCGGAAGTGTGTCATCTCGAGGAATGATCCTCGGATGTATCGATTAGGCTCTTAAATCTCCCAAATTACCTACAAAGCAAGCAAAAGTCCGAGTAGACGTCTATCTTGACAAAATACGTGAATTGAGTGCAAAACGTCATGAACTAGTGCTAAACCGTGCATGAATGAGTGAGAAATCTATCTAAATGACTACCTAAAACTAGCTCATAAATCGTGTTATCAAAATACCCCATACTTAAGGTTTGCTCGTCCCCGAGCAAATTCCCAACTATAGACTAAGAGATGACATGATTTATGCATGCAGAAAAATGGCAAAATCTTTTTGGATTTGTGCTTCTAAAGATGGATCACCTTCATAGTGATGTTTCATGGCAATGGACAAGCAATTATGTATCAAATAAATGAAAGCATGGAAAGACAATTACACTTAACTTGATAGCATGCAATGAAATGTAAAGATGAAGAAGTCAAGATGATCATGAGTATATCCAATCTAAATCACTTAGTCTTACACACATGCAAGTAGGTCAAAAGGACTTGTAAAATAGAAGGCCAAGAAACGTTGTGATTAGGTGGGAATTTTCTAGGCTGTGTGATGCTAATCCGGGAAAGGAACTAAACAACCACAACTTCACATTTCTTATCAACCTCCCTCAAGTGTATATTTTTCTTTCTTTTCTTTTATTTTTGAGACAATGGCATTGGTGTACAAAAGCCGAAACCTTGGTGATTAGCCATCCTCGGGCTTTTTCTATTTTTCGAGGTGCATCCATACCGGGCACACATACCAAAGCTCGTTAGGACTATCGGTTTATTTGACTTTGGCAAGGCACCAACACCCGATCATGTGAAGTGTACCGAGTTACTTGTCATCTAAACCAATGTCCCCAAACCTATATTTTTGGCTACACTTTCACAACAATTTCAGCACTTCATTCATGACATTCCTTTCATCAACAACTTCACCCCACACTTGCTTTTCACACACATCAACACACTAACATGCTCCTATTCCCGGATGGGTCAAAAGAGGTCAAATTTATCTCAATTGAGGTGCTCAAGCAACATGATCAAGATGAGAAGTAGAGGAAGATGAATTGCCTTAATCACTCCTAATTGATGTGCAAGAACTCACATGCAATTTCGACTTTCAATTCTCAATTAAATCAAGGCAGGCATCATAATCACAAGTCATTCATGGAATTCAAGATAAGTATTTCAAGTCCACATATGCATCATCAATTAAACACACAAGGCCATCCATAGCCAATCCACAAGACAAGGTTCATCATTAGGGTCATATCCAAGCCTAGAAAGCACAAAATTTTTTAAATTTTCTGATTTTTTTTTGAATTTTCGAAATATGTATGTACAATGCAAAATATAATAAAACATGTGACTAAAAAGAAACTACTCTAGATGCTAGTCATGCAAAAGATCATGCAAACCCCACCCCATACTTAGAAACACATTGTCCCCAATGTGGTATTCAAGTAAAGAGAGTGAAAGAAGGTTCTCACAATGTAAAATGGTTTGCTTCGGTATTTGGGGTGACTCAAATGGAGTGGTGGTGATGGATGATCGATCAAGCATGGTAGAGAGCTCTTCATAATCATTCCGGCGTCGAGACCCGCGCCAAGGTATATGTGAGATGGGAGCTCTTCCATCTAACAAGACACCTCAAGCCGTCCAAGCCTCACGTCCGCTCCACCCATGTTTGAAAACGGAATCATCGTCATCAACTCGCCTTGCAAGGCTTCCTCATTACCTAAAATCTACCACAAACACAAAACACAAAAACACACAAAAGAAAAAAGAAAAGTAAAAACAAAAGAGAAAAGGGAAAGAGTTGTACCAATGGGTTGCCTCCCATTAAGCGCTTCTTTTAGGTCATTAGCTTGACCAAACTCCGTGGATATGTTAATCCACCTCAAATACCATGGTTTGCTTGAGGAGTCCAAGCAACCATCTTTTCCCGAAATCCATGATGACAAGCAAGGGCCACTTGATGCCCAAATAAGCCTTAAGTTCTCTCTTCACCGGTGAGTAGTAGACTCTTTCATCACCGCTTCCTTGATGATAGTATAGAGTTGCAACCATAGGTGTCACCCCATACTTAGGCAATTTATACTCCGCGGTCACTCCGGTGAAGCGCTCGTCATCCTCATCCTCTATGATCCGAGGAAAGCCGATTCTTGGGAAGAATCCTTCATTGAAGTACTTCATAACCATCATGGATCCATCATGCTTACTTTCTTCATTCGATAATGGAGAATCCTTGGGAAAGGGGCTCCAATCTTCGTGTGTACTCCGAGCAAGCAAGAAAGGGTCGGAGGGAGCTGAAAGTGGCTTAGGATCGCCTAGGAAAGCAGCTTCCACGGGCGTGGTTTGTACTCCACGGCCGTAGTTCTCTCTGTTAGCTTCCACGGCCGTGATTTGTACTCCACGGGCGTGGTTCTCTTTGTTGGCTTCATTCCTCATGTGCTCTTCGAGTGTGGTTCCGGGATTGATGGCAAGGATGTCCGGGGATGAGAGTTTTTCATTGCACTCCTCCAAAGGTGAAGGAGGTGGAGGTGAACCTTGGAGAATGGTAGGATCTCCTAGCATAAGAGCATTCCTAATCTCCTCAATCTCCCTCCTCATTCGTTCCTCTCTCTCGGTATTCAATCTCCTTTCTTCCTTCAGGGCCAAATCCCTTAACCACAATTGCTCTCGAGCTTCATTCAACTCTTCCTCAAGGCTTCTATTGGTTATGGTTGAATCGGGCAATTCTTGGATCTCCTCATAGTGAACCTCCTCTTGATGACAAACTTCCGTTTCAAGCTCCATGTGGGAACTAGAAATGGAAGCAAGGTTGCTCTCTAGATCATCCATCTTCCTCAACATTTCTTCTAGCATTGATTCCACTCGGTCATTGTGAGGTTGATGGTGAGGTTCCTCATGAGGTAATGTAATCATGTGAGCTTGATCATGGGACTCATGATAGACATTGAACTCCTCCCAATACTCAAACTCATCATGGAGAGGTCCTAGATCTTGGCCTTCCATCCACTCCTCATACTCCATGTTGTCAAGGTCATCTTGGAGGTACAATCCGTCCATGGCAAACATGAAAAGGCAAAGACAAAAACAACACAAGATCAAAAGTAACAAGAAAGATAAACACTAAAAATAATCAAAAGCAAATGACTTAATCTTAACCTAGTCCCCGGCAACGGCGCCAAAAACTTGTTACGCTAGGATTAGTAGCACAAAAAGCTTTACATTTATAACTCGAATTAAAATCCTATACTACCTAGCGAAACCCGCAGTGTACGGGACGTTTGTAGAAAGGGAAGTATTCCGAGGTCGAACTCAAGGACTGAGGTGAAACTAAGTCATTCAATGATCGAGGATAGTGTGAATCTAGACTAAGAATGAGATGAGAAATAAAGAAAATGGAAAACACAATGTTTTTGGAGGGTTTTGGGTGATCGAACAAAGATCACAAATATATCAACAAAATCAAGCAACACAAAACACAAACAAAAGATGAGAGATAAGAGGTAAGGAAACGGATTCTAGAGGTTCGGAATTCCGAATATGACTATGGACTCATGTTTCTAAAGGTCTAAGGAAGGTTGTGGTTGTTCGGAGTTGGGTGTTTCTCTAATGGGAGCAATTACCGGGTAAGTCTCATGCATCCACTAATCCAATCCTAAGGTCTCATCACCGGGTAAGTCTCAAAGAGCCTAAAGGATGGAATTCCACACAAACCGGCCACTACCTAAGGGTCAAACCCCTCCTTACCGGGTAAGTCTCGGAAAAGGTAAGTCTTAGGTAACGATCCTAGCACACTCAATCCAATAGCGGCTTTTTTGGCTCACTACTACCTAGAGTTCATCATCTTAGGTATCTAAGAGGGGAAATTACCGGGTAAGTCTCATTCCTCAATTAGTTTGCTAACAATAGGTTGCCCTAAGTTAGATTGAGCTCAACAAACACTAGGATTTCAACACATCTACATCCAAACATCAAGATTCAACAATATAAGAACAACAGAATAAAACACGGGTGGATCATGCTAAACCACGGCCGTGGAAGCATGAAGAACAAGCCGTGGTTTGGTTCCGAGTTGGGATTTCGAACACAAATCGATCCTAAGCTAACATGGAAGCAATACAATCATAGTCCAAAGCACAAACATTATTCCTTCACTCTAGAACCACATCTATCTAGCCAATAACATTCATTTCAAGATCAAACTTCACAATCAAAACATGCTTGCAAGTCATGGTTAAATGATGAAGAACAATCCAAAGAAAAGACATTAAAAGCATAGGATAGAAGTTACCAAATCTTTACAAGGCTCCAAGAGCTAATCCAACTTGACAACAATGGAAGCTTCACTCAATCTACTCTAATCTCACTCTTAAACGAAAATCTACACTAATCTCTTCCAAGAACACCCCTAATGGGTGCTTGGAAGAGAGGCAACAATGGAGAAGTGTTTTGGGGAAGAAAGGTAGGTCAAAAGAGAGGAGAGAGATCCCCAATTACAGCCTGCAAAATCCTTTAAATACCCACTAAAATGCAAGAGCAATGGAAGAGATCGTGGCCAGCTGTCAACGTGGTCCTGGCAAGAATTACGGGCATAACCACGGCCGTGGAAAGGGCCTAGACCGTGGTTTCTGTCAGAAGCTTCTCCTAGGCTCGTTAAGCCATGATTTGGTGCATGGTTTGTGTTGGCAAGGTTCCATGAGCCCTCCTTAGCCCTTAGCTTGCATTCCAATGAGTCCGGAAGTGTGTCATCTCGAGGAATGATCCTCGGATGTATCGATTAGGCTCTTAAATCTCCCAAATTACCTACAAAGCAAGCAAAAGTCCGAGTAGACGTCTATCTTGACAAAATACGTGAATTGAGTGCAAAACGTCATGAACTAGTGCTAAACCGTGCATGAATGAGTGAGAAATCTATCTAAATGACTACCTAAAACTAGCTCATAAATCGTGTTATCAAAATACCCCATACTTAAGGTTTGCTCGTCCCCGAGCAAATTCCCAACTATAGACTAAGAGATGACATGATTTATGCATGCAGAAAAATGGCAAAATCTTTTTGGATTTGTGCTTCTAAAGATGGATCACCTTCATAGTGATGTTTCATGGCAATGGACAAGCAATTATGTATCAAATAAATGAAAGCATGGAAAGACAATTACACTTAACTTGATAGCATGCAATGAAATGTAAAGATGAAGAAGTCAAGATGATCATGAGTATATCCAATCTAAATCACTTAGTCTTACACACATGCAAGTAGGTCAAAAGGACTTGTAAAATAGAAGGCCAAGAAACGTTGTGATTAGGTGGGAATTTTCTAGGCTGTGTGATGCTAATCCGGGAAAGGAACTAAACAACCACAACTTCACATTTCTTATCAACCTCCCTCAAGTGTATATTTTTCTTCATTTTCTTTTCTTTCTTTTCTTTTATTTTTGAGACAATGGCATTGGTGTACAAAAGCCGAAACCTTGGTGATTAGCCATCCTCGGGCTTTTTCTATTTTTCGAGGTGCATCCATACCGGGCACACATACCAAAGCTCGTTAGGACTATCGGTTTATTTGACTTTGGCAAGGCACCAACACCCGATCATGTGAAGTGTACCGAGTTACTTGTCATCTAAACCAATGTCCCCAAACCTATATTTTTGGCTACACTTTCACAACAATTTCAGCACTTCATTCATGACATTCCTTTCATCAACAACTTCACCCCACACTTGCTTTTCACACACATCAACACACTAACATGCTCCTATTCCCGGATGGGTCAAAAGAGGTCAAATTTATCTCAATTGAGGTGCTCAAGCAACATGATCAAGATGAGAAGTAGAGGAAGATGAATTGCCTTAATCACTCCTAATTGATGTGCAAGAACTCACATGCAATTTCGACTTTCAATTCTCAATTAAATCAAGGCAGGCATCATAATCACAAGTCATTCATGGAATTCAAGATAAGTATTTCAAGTCCACATATGCATCATCAATTAAACACACAAGGCCATCCATAGCCAATCCACAAGACAAGGTTCATCATTAGGGTCATATCCAAGCCTAGAAAGCACAAAATTTTTTAAATTTTCTGATTTTTTTTTGAATTTTCGAAATATGTATGTACAATGCAAAATATAATAAAACATGTGACTAAAAAGAAACTACTCTAGATGCTAGTCATGCAAAAGATCATGCAAACCCCACCCCATACTTAGAAACACATTGTCCCCAATGTGGTATTCAAGTAAAGAGAGTGAAAGAAGGTTCTCACAATGTAAAATGGTTTGCTTCGGTATTTGGGGTGACTCAAATGGAGTGGTGGTGATGGATGATCGATCAAGCATGGTAGAGAGCTCTTCATAATCATTCCGGCGTCGAGACCCGCGCCAAGGTATATGTGAGATGGGAGCTCTTCCATCTAACAAGACACCTCAAGCCGTCCAAGCCTCACGTCCGCTCCACCCATGTTTGAAAACGGAATCATCGTCATCAACTCGCCTTGCAAGGCTTCCTCATTACCTAAAATCTACCACAAACACAAAACACAAAAACACACAAAAGAAAAAAGAAAAGTAAAAACAAAAGAGAAAAGGGAAAGAGTTGTACCAATGGGTTGCCTCCCATTAAGCGCTTCTTTTAGGTCATTAGCTTGACCAAACTCCGTGGATATGTTAATCCACCTCGAATACCATGGTTTGCTTGAGGAGTCCAAGCAACCATCTTTTCCCGAAATCCATGATGACAAGCAAGGGCCACTTGATGCCCAAATAAGCCTTAAGTTCTCTCTTCACCGGTGAGTAGTAGACTCTTTCATCACCGCTTCCTTGATGATAGTATAGAGTTGCAACCATAGGTGTCACCCCATACTTAGGCAATTTATACTCCGCGGTCACTCCGGTGAAGCGCTCGTCATCCTCATCCTCTATGATCCGAGGAAAGCCGATTCTTGGGAAGAATCCTTCATTGAAGTACTTCATAACCATCATGGATCCATCATGCTTACTTTCTTCATTCGATAATGGAGAATCCTTGGGAAAGGGGCTCCAATCTTCGTGTGTACTCCGAGCAAGCAAGAAAGGGTCGGAGGGAGCTGAAAGTGGCTTAGGATCGCCTAGGAAAGCAGCTTCCACGGGCGTGGTTTGTACTCCACGGCCGTAGTTCTCTCTGTTAGCTTCCACGGCCGTGATTTGTACTCCACGGGCGTGGTTCTCTTTGTTGGCTTCATTCCTCATGTGCTCTTCGAGTGTGGTTCCGGGATTGATGGCAAGGATGTCCGGGGATGAGAGTTTTTCATTGCACTCCTCCAAAGGTGAAGGAGGTGGAGGTGAACCTTGGAGAATGGTAGGATCTCCTAGCATAAGAGCATTCCTAATCTCCTCAATCTCCCTCCTCATTCGTTCCTCTCTCTCGGTATTCAATCTCCTTTCTTCCTTCAGGGCCAAATCCCTTAACCACAATTGCTCTCGAGCTTCATTCAACTCTTCCTCAAGGCTTCTATTGGTTATGGTTGAATCGGGCAATTCTTGGATCTCCTCATAGTGAACCTCCTCTTGATGACAAACTTCCGTTTCAAGCTCCATGTGGGAACTAGAAATGGAAGCAAGGTTGCTCTCTAGATCATCCATCTTCCTCAACATTTCTTCTAGCATTGATTCCACTCGGTCATTGTGAGGTTGATGGTGAGGTTCCTCATGAGGTAATGTAATCATGTGAGCTTGATCATGGGACTCATGATAGACATTGAACTCCTCCCAATACTCAAACTCATCATGGAGAGGTCCTAGATCTTGGCCTTCCATCCACTCCTCATACTCCATGTTGTCAAGGTCATCTTGGAGGTACAATCCGTCCATGGCAAACATGAAAAGGCAAAGACAAAAACAACACAAGATCAAAAGTAACAAGAAAGATAAACACTAAAAATAATCAAAAGCAAATGACTTAATCTTAACCTAGTCCCCGGCAACGGCGCCAAAAACTTGTTACGCTAGGATTAGTAGCACAAAAAGCTTTACATTTATAACTCGAATTAAAATCCTATACTACCTAGCGAAACCCGCAGTGTACGGGACGTTTGTAGAAAGGGAAGTATTCCGAGGTCGAACTCAAGGACTGAGGTGAAACTAAGTCATTCAATGATCGAGGATAGTGTGAATCTAGACTAAGAATGAGATGAGAAATAAAGAAAATGGAAAACACAATGTTTTTGGAGGGTTTTGGGTGATCGAACAAAGATCACAAATATATCAACAAAATCAAGCAACACAAAACACAAACAAAAGATGAGAGATAAGAGGTAAGGAAACGGATTCTAGAGGTTCGGAATTCCGAATATGACTATGGACTCATGTTTCTAAAGGTCTAAGGAAGGTTGTGGTTGTTCGGAGTTGGGTGTTTCTCTAATGGGAGCAATTACCGGGTAAGTCTCATGCATCCACTAATCCAATCCTAAGGTCTCATCACCGGGTGAGTCTCAAAGAGCCTAAAGGATGGAATTCCACACAAACCGGCCACTACCTAAGGGTCAAACCCCTCCTTACCGGGTAAGTCTCGGAAAAGGTAAGTCTTAGGTAACGATCCTAGCACACTCAATCCAATAGCGTCTTTTTTGGCTCACTACTACCTAGAGTTCATCATCTTAGGTATCTAAGAGGGGAAATTACCGGGTAAGTCTCATTCCTCAATTAGTTTGCTAACAATAGGTTGCCCTAAGTTAGATTGAGCTCAACAAACACTAGGATTTCAACACATCTACATCCAAACATCAAGATTCAACAATATAAGAACAACAGAATAAAACACGGGTGGATCATGCTAAACCACGGCCGTGGAAGCATGAAGAACAAGCCGTGGTTTGGTTCCGAGTTGGGATTTCGAACACAAATCGATCCTAAGCTAACATGGAAGCAATACAATCATAGTCCAAAGCACAAACATTATTCCTTCACTCTAGAACCACATCTATCTAGCCAATAACATTCATTTCAAGATCAAACTTCACAATCAAAACATGCTTGCAAGTCATGGTTAAATGATGAAGAACAATCCAAAGAAAAGACATTAAAAGCATAGGATAGAAGTTACCAAATCTTTACAAGGCTCCAAGAGCTAATCCAACTTGACAACAATGGAAGCTTCTCTCAATCTACTCTAATCTCACTCTTAAACGAAAATCTACACTAATCTCTTCCAAGAACACCCCTAATGGGTGCTTGGAAGAGAGGCAACAATGGAGAAGTGTTTTGGGGAAGAAAGGTAGGTCAAAAGAGAGGAGAGAGATCCCCAATTACAGCCTGCAAAATCCTTTAAATACCCACTAAAATGCAAGAGCAATGGAAGAGATCGTGGCCAGCTGTCAACGTGGTCCTGGCAAGAATTACGGGCATAACCACGGCCGTGGAAAGGGCCTAGACCGTGGTTTCTGTCAGAAGCTTCTCCTAGGCTCGTTAAGCCATGATTTGGTGCATGGTTTGTGTTGGCAAGGTTCCATGAGCCCTCCTTAGCCCTTAGCTTGCATTCCAATGAGTCCGGAAGTGTGTCATCTCGAGGAATGATCCTCGGATGTATCGATTAGGCTCTTAAATCTCCCAAATTACCTACAAAGCAAGCAAAAGTCCGAGTAGACGTCTATCTTGACAAAATACGTGAATTGAGTGCAAAACGTCATGAACTAGTGCTAAACCGTGCATGAATGAGTGAGAAATCTATCTAAATGACTACCTAAAACTAGCTCATAAATCGTGTTATCAAAATACCCCATACTTAAGGTTTGCTCGTCCCCGAGCAAATTCCCAACTATAGACTAAGAGATGACATGATTTATGCATGCAGAAAAATGGCAAAATCTTTTTGGATTTGTGCTTCTAAAGATGGATCACCTTCATAGTGATGTTTCATGGCAATGGACAAGCAATTATGTATCAAATAAATGAAAGCATGGAAAGACAATTACACTTAACTTGATAGCATGCAATGAAATGTAAAGATGAAGAAGTCAAGATGATCATGAGTATATGATAGCATGAATTATAGTCTATATTTTGGGGTTTGTTTGGACGTTTTATCTTTCATAATCTGCATGTTTGTATGTACATTATGTGATTTCACTACCATTTCATCTACCTTTGCGAGAATCGAGGTCTACACCTAGTTTCGTTGTAATTGCAAGTAATATGGTACGTTTTGCATCAAAAAGGAGCAAAAAGAGTCATGAGTCATTTGAAGCTACATCCAGGGAGCATAGCCATGGATTAAAGATTCACTTTGGACCAGTTTTGAGAGATTTCACATTCAGTTGTGATTCACCTCGGTTGACCAGAGATTCATCTCGACCGAGGCGATCCAGAGACGCCGACTCGACCGAGGCGAACACCTAGGACGCGGCGAGAATATTTTATTCTTGGAGGAGATCTTTTAAATTTGGAAGGTGATCTTATATTTTTGGGCTTGGCTCCTGGAAGGAAGGAGATATGCAGAATATGTATTTTACCTATTTTTATGGGAAGATATCTTTCGAAGATATTTTATCTTTGGAGGGTTATTTTCCTATAAAAAGGGTCGGATTTTCCACAATTCCGACATCCGCTTACAGTTGGAGATCCTGCATCCAGCACACGCAGCAGCGGTATACTCCAGATTGGGAGTTTTCGAAGAACCTTTTTGAAGGTTGAAGGAAGATTGAAGGTCCATACCTTTTATAGCTTTATTGAAGAGTTTTGTAAGATTGTCTTCAATTCCCTCAATTGTTGTCTTGTCTTTTTGGATTATTATCCAAGGAACGCTTTGTTGTGATATTTGATTCAGTTATTGTAGTGTTTTCATTAAAATTCTTCTTTGTTCAAATATTCACTTTCTTCCCATATATTTTAATACTTTCATTATGATGATGAGTGGCTAATTTCCTTGTGTGATTCTAGGGTGATTAGCTGAAGGTTGTGGGAAAAACAATGATAGAATAATCTTAGATTCCAGTAGGATCCTGAAAGTTCGAGTCTTTAACCTTAACCCTAAGCATCTCGTTCGGTTGATGAACATCTCGGCCGGGGTGGAATTCTTCTGACCGAGGTGACTTATCCGACCTAAAACAGAAAGTTAAGTGTTAGAGTTTGCTAAATCCTATTCTTATTACACCTTCCTGGTTCAATACAAGCTTAGGATGAGACTTACCCGGTAATTCCTTAGTTTGTGTACCTAAGATCATAAGTGTAGGTAATAAAGGTTTATTCTTTATTGGGGTTTGAGTGTGCTTCCATCCCATCTTTGTGAGTTAGCCTGAGACTTACCCGGTAAAGGTTGATTCTATTCCCTTAGATGGTATGTTAGTTTGAGGTTATAGTTCTTTATCTTGATTCCTAGAGACTTACCCGGTAATAGGAGTTACGGTTTAGAATTAGTGTGTAGTGAGACTTACCCGGTGATTTGCTCCACTTTAGTAACACCTTCCCCATGCAAAAATCTCAGCTTTGTCCGCTTATCTATAGATCTTGAGTTGGAACCACAACTAGATGCTTTAATCCCTAGAATTGCATGTTTGCTTTATTGACTTCTTATTCATCTTTGATTGTGTTAATCGCTCTTGTGGTTAGAATTGACATTAGCATACCGTATTGACTTTGTTTCACCGAGTCCCTGTGATCGACCCCTGGAATTTTCTTGCTTTTACTACGATTGACCCGTACACTGCGGGTTCGCATCCTTGTTTTAAGCTTAAGTCTAGGGTTATAAATTTAAAGCTTGCACACACCGTTTGGAGCAAACAAGTTTTTGGCGCCGTTGCTGGGGACTTGGTCTAGACCGAGCCGGTACGGTTTGCTCTTGGGGCGCTTGCCCCGTTTCATCTAACCACTCTACTTGAGTGACGATTTTTGCAGGTTCTTTCTTAGGTATATGCGAAGAACCCGCGCTGGGAAGGAAATCATTCCTTACGATCCCGAACCAGAAAAGACATACAAGCGACGCTTAAGAGAAGCGAAGATGGCCCAACAAGACGATCGCGATCTTGCGGCCCAATTAAAAGAGACGCAAGAGCTGCTACGTCTCAGTAAAGAAGAGCGAAGGCAAGAGAAAGAAGAGAATCGTGCCAAGACTGCAGCAATCGAAGCTGAGATTGCAGTCATACGAGATCAGATTCTACTTCGACCGAGGGAAGATCCTCCTGTTGATCCTCGACCGATGCAGAATCCAGTAGTAGATCCTCGACCGAGGCAGATTCCAGTACCTGACGCCCCGGCCGATGTACTCCCACCTCGGATACCAGTCCGAGATGTTCTTCTTGTAGGAATCCCACAAACCCTAGGTCAAAGGATGGACCCGAATCAACAGCTTAGGCGTCCAGGGGTGAACCTAGGAGATCCAACGGATCATGACTACGAACTTCGACCACAAGTTCTATCCATGATTCGCCAATGCCAATTCGGAGGGCTAGAGAAGGAGTCACCGCATCAACATCTTCAAAACTACGAGATCTTGATGGAAACCTTGCGACCTTCCAGAATTGAAAATAACAACTACAAGCTAAGACCTTTTTACTTTTCTTTAAAAGATAGAGCTCTTACTTGGTATCAATCTCTTCCTCCAGGAAAAATTAGCACATGGGAGGAGATGACTACGGAATTCTTAACCAAATTCTTTCCCCCCTCAAAGACCGCTGAAATGAGAGGGAAGATCAATGCTTTCATCATGAAGGACAAGGAGAGCTTGTCCAAATCCTGGGAGCGGTTCAAGGATATCCTTTTGGATTGCCCACATCATGGGATTCCAAAGATCGAGTTGTTGGAGATCTACTTCAAAGGGCTGAACGGAAGCACCCAGTTCAATCTCCAACTACTCTCCGCCGGTGCCTTCATGGACATGGCGATTGATGATGCTTGGGACTTCATTGAGAAACAAGCCTTGCACATGGAGAAATATACCCACCAAGGAGCTGAAGGTGGAGTTAAAAGAGTCAACTTTCAAGAGACTCAACCCAACAACAATCAACTCACGTCATTGGAGAATGACGTGAAGCAATTGAAGGAGCTCTTGATGGCTCAAACTAAGAAGGAAGAGCAAGGGCAAAGGAACAACAACAATAACGGGTACCGTAACAACAACAACGGTCCCCGAAACAACAACTACAACAACAACAATAGAGGATCCAATAGCAACAACTGGAAGGCGAATAACCAAAACCACGGTAACAATTATTCAAACTCCAACTCTAATGATTCCTCTAATCCTTTCCTCTCTTCTCCTTCTTCTTCTTCTACTCCATTGAAAAGCCAAGGGCAAGGATCAAGTTCGTCTCAGCCAGAAAAGAAAGACGCAGTTCTGGAGGCAATCTTGATCAAGCTTAGCGCTATGGAGAATTCTATGGCTTCATTTTCGAGGGCCCAAAAGTCCCTTGAACAACAACTTGCTAATAGGGCGAATGAAGCGCCAAGAGATCCAGGGAAGCTTCCAGCAAAGACGGAAACTAACCCTAAGGGCCAGTGCATGGCCATAACGACGAGGAGTGGACTCAAAACTGCAGATCCAGTACCTCGCTCGACGCAGACCACCTCGGTCCAGATCCAGTCGAAGAACACCTCGACCGAGATGCCAACCGAGGCGGAGCAACAGAAAATAGGAGGAACGACAGTAACTTATGTTCCACCTCCTGCATATAAACCACCACTTCCATTCCCTCAATCCAGAGCCAGAGCACATCTAGACAAGCACTTCGGTAAGTTTCTTGACTTGATGAATAAGCTACATATTAATATTCCTTTCCTTGATGCTATTTTAGGTATGCCCGCCTATGGGAAGTTCTTAAAAGAAATCTTATCAAGGAAGAGGAAGCTGGAGGATGTTGGTGAAGTTAGGATGACGTCTAAGTCTTCGGAGTTAATCAAAATCATGAAGGAAAAGATGCCACCTAAGTTGAGAGATCCCGACTCATTTTGCATTCCCATTCAAGTTGGGGATGTTACTTGTAAAGCCCTTTGTGATCTAGGAGCCAGCGTGAGCATCATCCCGCTGGAGCTATGCACTAAGATCGGTCTTGGAGAGCCCAAGCCGGTCAAGATTCGACTTTACATGGCGGATCGCTCCATTACCCATCCCGTGGGCATTTTGGAGGACGTTCCGGTCAAGTTAGGTAACTTCTATCTACCTATAGATTTTGTTGTACTTGACATTCCCGCAGTTTATCCTGTACCTATTATTCTCGGGAGGCCATTCCTAGCAACTTCGGGTTGCAATGTGGATTGCAAGAACGCCAAGTTGAAATTCAACGTTGGTGGCGATGAGGTGGAGTTCGCACTACTTGCGGCCATGAAAGGGGAGCAACTTACTGATGATATCTTCAACATCTACGATGAAGAAGAATCAAGAGAATTGGTGAGCTCTATCCTTATTAACGACCCACTCGAAAGAGTTATAAGCTTCAGTTTAATGGAGGAAGGTATAGACGCTTCTTGTGATGCAGATATACAGAGCTTGAAGGCACTGGAAGAGGATCCAGGAGCTAAAACTGAGAAGCTAATCCAGGAGACGAAGATCTCCAGTCTCGGATCCAGTAGCAGTACCTCGACCGAGGCACTTTCTGGACAGAGTGAGGCGACTGAAGAACACCTCGGTCAACGCCTATGCGCCTCGACCGAGGTCGACAGCGAGACGATTCAAACTGAGATTGCATCGAGTCCAGTTTCTGACACCACTCCACTGGAAAGAGGAAGCAGAGATCCCTCTCAGAAAGCACCCCCAGTTGTGGAGCTTAAACAGCTCCCTAGTCACTTGAGGTATATCTTTCTTGGGCCGGATTCTACTTATCCCGTTATTGCTAGTGCTTTCCTCTCCGATTCTGAATTGTCTAAGTTAATGCATGTCCTGAGAAAGCATCGAAAAGCTATAGGTTACACCACGGATGATCTTATTGGCATTAAACCTTCTTTCTGCATGCATAGAATTCTAATGGAAGATAATCATAAGACTTCATGGGAACCTCAAAGACGGTTAAATCCGATCATGAAAGAGGTTGTGAAGAAGGAAGTTCTTAAGTTGTTGGATGCAGGTATTATTTATCCTATCTCGGACAGCAAGTGGGTTAGCCCGGTGCATGTCGTTCCGAAGAAAGGAGGGATGACCGTTGTGACGAATAAGAACAACGAGTTGATCCCAACAAGGACCGTTACGGGCTGGAGAGTTTGCATCGACTATAGGAAGCTGAACACGGCGACTCGGAAGGATCATTTTCCGCTTCCCTTCATTGATCAAATGCTCGAACGGTTGGCCCAGCATTCACACTTTTGCTACTTGGACGGCTATAGTGGATTCTTCCAGATTCCTATCCATCCGGATGATCAGGAGAAGACCACTTTCACTTGTCCTTGGGGGACGTTTGCCTATCGGAGGATGCCATTTGGATTGTGCAATGCACCCGCTACCTTCCAGCGATGCATGATGGCTATCTTTTCCGAGTACATAGAGGAGATCATGGAGGTATTCATGGATGATTTTTCTGTATATGGTTCCTCTTTTGATGATTGCCTATCTAACCTTTCTCTAGTGCTTAAAAGATGTGAAGACACTAACCTTGTTTTGAATTGGGAGAAGTGTCATTTTATGGTTAATGAAGGCATTGTGCTAGGACACCTCGTTTCTAATCGAGGTATTGAAGTCGATCGAGCTAAGATCGAGACTATTGAGAAACTCCCTCCTTCTTGTTCTGTTAAAGGTGTGAGGAGTTTTCTCGGGCATGTAGGTTTCTACAGGAGATTCATCAAGGACTTCTCTAAGATTTCTAAACCTCTAACGAACCTCTTGAATAAAGATGTTGTTTTTGAGTTTTCGTAGGAGTGTCTTGATGCTTTTTACAGGATTAAGGAAGCGTTGATCTCCGCTCCCATTATCCAGCCTCCTGATTGGACCTTGCCCTTTGAGGTCATGTGTGGCGCTAGTGATGTAGCCGTAGGAGCGGTGCTTGGACAAAAGAAGGATGGACGGACCACCGCCATCTACTATGCTAGCAAGACGCTAGATGAAGCACAACGCAACTACGCTACCACCGAGAAGGAGTTATTGGCGGTTGTATATGCTTTCGAGAAGTTTCGTTCCTATCTAGTTGGGGCGAAAGTCATTGTCTACACCGACCATGCGGCCATTCGCTACTTGTTGGCTAAGAAGGATGCCAAGCCGCGCCTTATTCGATGGATTCTCTTGCTTCAAGAGTTTGATCTAGAGATCCGCGATAAGAAGGGATCCGAAAATTCCGTTGCGGATCACCTCAGCCGGCTACCTGAATCTTCCCGCGAGACGAATAACCCACCCATAGACGATTCATTCCCCGATGAGCACTTACACTTGTTGGAGCGTTTGATGGAGCTACTTACTTCACCCCACGATGGAGGTGAAGTATGGGGTGAGGGAACCTCCCACCTCGTTTGAGACACATCATGGTCCAGCTAAAGACCTTAAATCAAGCGCTTCTTGGGAGGCAACCCAAGGTATTGCTTTCTTTTCCCGTTTTCTAGTCTAGCTTAGATAGCTTTTGTTTTTTGCTTTGCTTTGCTTTGTTTTTGGCGTTCTGGACAGACAACAGGGAATATCTAGGAAGGAGCACAACTGGAAGGACAGAAGTTCGAGATTCTGAGAAGACAGAAGCACCTCGGTTATTGTCAGAGCACCTCGACCGAGTTGATTCTAGAGCAACCGAGGCGACTAGGGTTTCTGCAGAACCACCTCGGTCCGTACCACCTCGGTCCAGTCGAGACCATCTCGACCGAGGTGACAGCAGATCCAGTAACAGTATAAAAGGGGGAAAAATTACTTTTCACATTTTTTTTACCTACCTCGACCGCGGCGACATATCCACTTCGCTCATCTCAGATCTTGCTCGTTTTCGACGTTTTCTGTTTCCAAACCGAGATTGAAGGATAGAGGAGTCGATTGCAACAACAAATCTGCAGAAAGATCGAGCGAATGGGCCGGAACGAGGTAAAAACGATCGAAACCCTAACTCGCTCGTTTACTTCGATTTGGGCTTTGGTTGCCCTTGAATCTGTTGAGGAAAAGCTTAAGTACCCCATAGGAAGCATTTGTAGTGATTTTTGGGGGAAAAGAACTGAAATTCAGAGAGTTGGAATCGCGACTGTCTTCGCCTCGGTCCAGTCGATCTGCACCTCGGCCGAGGTGATTCTTGGAGTTTGTCAGTCGACCGAGGTAGTCTGACAGTGTTGATCGAAGATGAGTTCTGACAGAGTGTTAGCCCTTAGAGATAGATCCTCTCCTTCCCCTTCTTCTTCCTCATCCCGTCCTTACCGCCCGGTTATCCACGAGAGATGCCGGGTAGACTATGAGCAGATAGCTAGCCGTCCAGTTATCGCACCACGATTTCTGGACGTGTCGGCCTTTGATTGCCTAGGGTTAGATGCTGACCTTAGGAGGATGATTGCTACTGTCGGGCTGGATCAGTTTACTGAGATCCGAGCCCCAGCTTTCTTGGAGCCGACCTTAGAGTTTGTTAGCTCCTTCTCCTACCTCCCCACAGACCGGTCTGTGAAGTACCGGTTGATGAACCGGAACTTCATAGTTCCTTTAGAGATATGGAGAGAGATTTTTGGCTTTTCTGCCCCCACTGCCGTAGACTTCCCGACACGAGCCGTGGCTAGAGAGTTCTGGGGCAGATTGCCCATATTACTGAGCATGCAGACAGATGGCGCTCTGGAGATTCCAGGGAGAGGGTCATCTTTCATCCGGCCTTCAGACTAGCCCACAGGATTTTCAGCGAGACGCTTCTGGCGCGTACTGAGACGCCCCAGAAGGTCCGACAGGGGGAGCTCTTCGCTTTATACTGCATGGTTACAGAAGGTTTCCCAGACTTTGGCTTGCTCTTGGCAGAGGATCTGCACAAGATCAAGGCCAAGGCGAAGGGAGACATTTGCTGCGGAGGTCTAGTCACCCACATCGCTACCTACCACGGGATGGACCTCAGCGTTTGCACGATGGCGGCGGCTCCGAAGCCGCTGGGATTACAGGAGATGATCACACGGAGGATTCTAGTTCCCCGTGGTTTGACCACTCCATACGTCGCCATGCCTTGGGAGCGGACTGCACCTCAGGGGATCCGCTGGTCTGCGCAGTTCATAGTCTTTGATCCGCATTACTGGCAGACAGCTTGGGATACACTGATGGAGGATCACAGAGAGTCAGCAGCTGCCCCTGCTGCAGTTGAGGAGGAGGCTGAGGATGAGGATGACGACGATGATGATGAGACAGTAGATGAGAGAGGAGATGGCGTCCCGATGGACACAGGGACAGATACAGCTGGGATGAGCGCGCCACCTATTATAGATTTAGATGATGAGGAGGACACTGAGCCGGCACCAGCTGAGACTTCTCCGGTCAGACCTGCTAGACGCAGGAGGCGTGGAGTGAGAGATAGAGCTGCGCACCGACGGATCGATGACCTGACGGATCAGGTTATCGACTCATACGCTGCACTTTCGCTGGATATCCGCGAGATGCAGGAGCGGCAGCATCATTAGCACATCATGGCTCAGCTGCAGTTCGAGCGGATCATGGGCCATCCTTATGATCCGACTCAGTATCCTTATGCACCACCACCGGATCGAGACTACTGAGGAGCTGCAGGATTTTCTTATTATATTTTTTATGTAGTTCGGCTTCTATCTGGTGAGTTCTCTTTTTGTTTAGACTTTCATTATACCCACTGGGACAGTGTGTCTCAAGTATAGGGTATTTGTTGTTATTTGACTACGTGACTACGTGATGTATTTATTCGACTACCTTTTGATGTATTATATTTATCGGATATTTTCATATTTATGCTTCAGTTGCCTTTATATGATTATCTGGTATTACATGCATACCTACAGGTTATTTGATTGAGAAAAACGTCGAAACCGAAAACTATGGTTTTAAAAAAAAAATTTTTTACCTCGACCGGGGAGATTCTGGCCAAACGAGGTGTTTCACCTCGGTTGAACCAAGAACATCTCGACCGAGGTGGCGTAACAAAAAGTTTTCGAAAACGATTTTGTGTTACTTATCTGGATATGATCTCAGTGAAGATTCTGTTTACCTACTGGTTTTAAATTCTTTATGTGTTTGAAAGGTTTTATGATATGTTTAAGTTGCTAAATGCTTTGTTTGAAATTATTAGCATGTTTAATACTTTGTTTTTATCCAAATTATGTTGAATTTGAAGGTTGACACCGCAGGATAAGTTCTCTCACTTTCTTCTTGGAAAGACCAAGGCAATTCATTCTCTTCTTCTTCTTCTTCTTGATCATGCTTAGCCCCTCATATACATTTTGCCTCCCTTTACCTATCCGGGAATTTGGAAGCAAGCGAAGTGGTGAAAGCAAGTTAAAGTTGAGAAGTGGGCTGGAAGTGGAAGTGTTAGAAAGCAATAATAGGTTTGGGGAAGTCAATCATGAAGATGAGTAACTCGGCACCATTCACATAGCCGGGTGTTTGTGTCTTGCCAAAGTCGGATTGAGCGATATTCCTAACGGGTCATGGTATGTGCATCAAGGGTTTGATGCATCTCGAGAAATTGATGATTGCAGATTTCCTAGGCTTCGGTTATTGTGCACCTCTGTCCATACATCCCAAAAAGTAAAGTAAAAAAAAAAAAAAAAAAAGAAAAAAGTGTGAGATAAGCAAAGCTTATTGGTGGAAGATGTTGCAAGTTGAAGTGAAAGTGAAGTTCATCCTTTTCCCGGATTCTAGCACCACATTACCTTACATACATCCCTACCCTACACGTTTCTTGACCTTTTCTTTTGGGAAGCCCTTGAGACCTTGAGCTTGTTGATTGACTTAGCGGTTTAAATTGGATTATACATGATTAATTTTGATAATTATGATTTATTATGCATTCTATGATTTTATGCAAAGATAAACAACTTTCTTATATTTATAAAATGTTTTGATCATATTGAGTTTTTAATTCCAGGAAGTATTCTCTTAGAGTGATCTATGATAGTTACACACCATTAAATGTTTTTGAAAGACTTTTTCATTGATTTTGTTGACTTATAATCCATTCTATCTTGTCTTTTATATGAGGAACTTGCTTGGGGACAAGCAAGGGCTAAGTATGGGGTATTTTGATAGCATGAATTATAGTCTATATTTTGGGGTTTGTTTGGACGTTTTATCTTTCATAATCTGCATGTTTGTATGTACATTATGTGATTTCACTACCATTTCATCTACCTTTGCGAGAATGGAGGTCTACACCTAGTTTCGTTGTAATTGCAGGTAATATGGTACGTTTTGCATCAAAAAGGAGCAAAAGGAGTCATGAGTCATTTGAAGCTACATCCAGGGAGCATAGCCATGGATTAAAGATTCACTTTGGACCAGTTTTGAGAGATTTCACATTCAGTTGTGATTCACCTCGGTTGACCAGAGATTCATCTCGACCGAGGCGATCCAGAGACGCCGACTCGACCGAGGCGAACACCTAGGACGCGGCGAGAATATTTTATTCTTGGAGGAGATCTTTTAAATTTGGAAGGTGATCATATATTTTTGGGCTTGGCTCCTGGAAGGAAGGGGATATGCAGAATATATATTTTACCTATTTTTATGGGAAGATATCTTTCGAAGATATTTTATCTTTGGAGGGTTATTTTCCTATAAAAAGGGTCGGATTTTCCACAATTCCGACATCCGCTTACAGTTGGAGATCCTGCATCCAGCACACGCAGCAACGGTATACTCCAGATTGGGAGTTTTCGAAGAACCTTTTTGAAGGTTGAAGGAAGATTGAAGTTCATAGCTTTTATAGGTTTATTGAAGGGTTTTGTAAGATTGTCTTCAATTCCCTCAATTGTTGTCTTGTCTTTTTGGATTATTATCCAAGGAACGCTTTGTTGTGATATTTAATTCAGTTATTGAAGTGTTTTCATTAAAATTCTTCTTTGTTCAAATATTCACTTTCTTCCCATATATTTTAATACTTTCATTATGATGATGAGTGGCTAATTTCCTTGTGTGATTCTAGGGTGATTAGCTGAAGGTTGTGGGAAAAACAATGATAGAATAATTTTAGATTCCAGTAGGATCCTGAAAGTTCGAGTCTTTAACCTTAACCCTAAGCATCTCGTTCGGTTGATGAACATCTCGGCCGGGGTGGAATTCTTCTGACCGAGGTGACTTATCCGACCTAAAACAGAAAGTTAAGTGTTAGAGTTTGCTAAATCCTATTCTTATTACACCTTCCTGGTTCAATACAAGCTTAGGATGAGACTTACCCGGTAATTCCTTAGTTTGTGTACCTAAGATCATAAGTGTAGGTAATAAAGGTTTATTCTTTATTGGGGTTTGAGTGTGCTTCCATCCCATCTTTGTGAGTTAGCCTGAGACTTACCCGGTAAAGGTTGATTCTATTCCCTTAGATGGTATGTTAGTTTGAGGTTATAGTTCTTTATCTTGATTCCTAGAGACTTACCCGGTAATAGGAGTTACGGTTTAGAATTAGTGTGTAGTGAGACTTACCCGGTGATCTACTCCACTTTAGTAACACCTTCCCCATGCAAAAATCTCAGCTTTGTCCGCTTATCTATAGATCTTGAGTTGGAACCACAACTAGATGCTTTAATCCCTAGAATTGCATGTTTGCTTTATTGACTTCTTATTCATCTTTGATTGTGTTAATCGCTCTTGTGGTTAGAATTGACATTAGCATACCGTATTGACTTTGTTTCACCGAGTGCATGTGATCGACCCCTGGAATTTTCTTGCTTTTACTACGATTGACCCGTACACTGCGGGTTCGCATCCTTGTTTTAAGCTTAAGTCTAGGGTTATAAATTTAAAGCTTGCACACACCGTTTGGAGCGAACAGTATATCCAATCTAAATCACTTAGTCTTACACACATGCAAGTAGGTCAAAAGGACTTGTAAAATAGAAGGCCAAGAAACGTTGTGATTAGGTGGGAATTTTCTAGGCTGTGTGATGCTAATCCGGGAAAGGAACTAAACAACAACAACTTCACATTTCTTATCAACCTCCCTCAAGTGTATATTTTTCTTCATTTTCTTTTCTTTCTTTTCTTTTATTTTTGAGACAATGGCATTGGTGTACAAAAGCCGAAACCTTGGTGATTAGCCATCCTCGGGCTTTTTCTATTTTTCGAGGTGCATCCACACCGGGCACACATACCAAAGCTCGTTAGGACTATCGGTTTATTTGACTTTGGCAAGGCACCAACACCCGATCATGTGAAGTGTACCGAGTTACTTGTCATCTAAACCAATGTCCCCAAACCTATATTTTTGGCTACACTTTCACAACAATTTCAGCACTTCATTCATGACATTCCTTTCATCAACAACTTCACCCCACACTTGCTTTTCACACACATCAACACACTAACATGCTCCTATTCCCGGATGGGTCAAAAGAGGTCAAATTTATCTCAATTGAGGTGCTCAAGCAACATGATCAAGATGAGAAGTAGAGGAAGATGAATTGCCTTAATCACTCCTAATTGATGTGCAAGAACTCACATGCAATTTCGACTTTCAATTCTCAATTAAATCAAGGCAGGCATCATAATCACAAGTCATTCATGGAATTCAAGATAAGTATTTCAAGTCCACATATGCATCATCAATTAAACACACAAGGCCATCCATAGCCAATCCACAAGACAAGGTTCATCATTAGGGTCATATCCAAGCCTAGAAAGCACAAAATTTTTTAAATTTTCTGATTTTTTTTTGAATTTTCGAAATATGTATGTACAATGCAAAATATAATAAAACATGTGACTAAAAAGAAACTACTCTAGATGCTAGTCATGCAAAAGATCATGCAAACCCCACCCCATACTTAGAAACACATTGTCCCCAATGTGGTATTCAAGTAAAGAGAGTGAAAGAAGATTCTCACAATGTAAAATGGTTTGCTTCGGTATTTGGGGTGACTCAAATGGAGTGGTGGTGATGGATGATCGATCAAGCATGGTAGAGAGCTCTTCATAATCATTCCGGCGTCGAGACCCGCGCCAAGGTATATGTGAGATGGGAGCTCTTCCATCTAACAAGACACCTCAAGCCGTCCAAGCCTCACGTCCGCTCCACCCATGTTTGAAAACGGAATCATCGTCATCAACTCGCCTTGCAAGGCTTCCTCATTACCTAAAATCTACCACAAACACAAAACACAAAAACACACAAAAGAAAAAAGAAAAGTAAAAACAAAAGAGAAAAGGGAAAGAGTTGTACCAATGGGTTGCCTCCCATTAAGCGCTTCTTTTAGGTCATTAGCTTGACCAAACTCCGTGGATATGTTAATCCACCTCGAATACCATGGTTTGCTTGAGGAGTCCAAGCAACCATCTTTTCCCGAAATCCATGATGACAAGCAAGGGCCACTTGATGCCCAAATAAGCCTTAAGTTCTCTCTTCACCGGTGAGTAGTAGACTCTTTCATCACCGCTTCCTTGATGATAGTATAGAGTTGCAACCATAGGTGTCACCCCATACTTAGGCAATTTATACTCCGCGGTCACTCCGGTGAAGCGCTCGTCATCCTCATCCTCTATGATCCGAGGAAAGCCGATTCTTGGGAAGAATCCTTCATTGAAGTACTTCATAACCATCATGGATCCATCATGCTTACTTTCTTCATTCGATAATGGAGAATCCTTGGGAAAGGGGCTCCAATCTTCGTGTGTACTCCGAGCAAGCAAGAAAGGGTCGGAGGGAGCTGAAAGTGGCTTAGGATCGCCTAGGAAAGCAGCTTCCACGGGCGTGGTTTGTACTCCACGGCCGTAGTTCTCTCTGTTAGCTTCCACGGCCGTGATTTGTACTCCACGGGCGTGGTTCTCTTTGTTGGCTTCATTCCTCATGTGCTCTTCGAGTGTGGTTCCGGGATTGATGGCAAGGATGTCCGGGGATGAGAGTTTTTCATTGCACTCCTCCAAAGGTGAAGGAGGTGGAGGTGAACCTTGGAGAATGGTAGGATCTCCTAGCATAAGAGCATTCCTAATCTCCTCAATCTCCCTCCTCATTCGTTCCTCTCTCTCGGTATTCAATCTCCTTTCTTCCTTCAGGGCCAAATCCCTTAACCACAATTGCTCTCGAGCTTCATTCAACTCTTCCTCAAGGCTTCTATTGGTTATGGTTGAATCGGGCAATTCTTGGATCTCCTCATAGTGAACCTCCTCTTGATGACAAACTTCCGTTTCAAGCTCCATGTGGGAACTAGAAATGGAAGCAAGGTTGCTCTCTAGATCATCCATCTTCCTCAACATTTCTTCTAGCATTGATTCCACTCGGTCATTGTGAGGTTGATGGTGAGGTTCCTCATGAGGTAATGTAATCATGTGAGCTTGATCATGGGACTCATGATAGACATTGAACTCCTCCCAATACTCAAACTCATCATGGAGAGGTCCTAGATCTTGGCCTTCCATCCACTCCTCATACTCCATGTTGTCAAGGTCATCTTGGAGGTACAATCCGTCCATGGCAAACATGAAAAGGCAAAGACAAAAACAACACAAGATCAAAAGTAACAAGAAAGATAAACACTAAAAATAATCAAAAGCAAATGACTTAATCTTAACCTAGTCCCCGGCAACGGCGCCAAAAACTTGTTACGCTAGGATTAGTAGCACAAAAAGCTTTACATTTATAACTCGAATTAAAATCCTATACTACCTAGCGAAACCCGCAGTGTACGGGACGTTTGTAGAAAGGGAAGTATTCCGAGGTCGAACTCAAGGACTGAGGTGAAACTAAGTCATTCAATGATCGAGGATAGTGTGAATCTAGACTAAGAATGAGATGAGAAATAAAGAAAATGGAAAACACAATGTTTTTGGAGGGTTTTGGGTGATCGAACAAAGATCACAAATATATCAACAAAATCAAGCAACACAAAACACAAACAAAAGATGAGAGATAAGAGGTAAGGAAACGGATTCTAGAGGTTCGGAATTCCGAATATGACTATGGACTCATGTTTCTAAAGGTCTAAGGAAGGTTGTGGTTGTTCGGAGTTGGGTGTTTCTCTAATGGGAGCAATTACCGGGTAAGTCTCATGCATCCACTAATCCAATCCTAAGGTCTCATCACCGGGTGAGTCTCAAAGAGCCTAAAGGATGGAATTCCACACAAACCGGCCACTACCTAAGGGTCAAACCCCTCCTTACCGGGTAAGTCTCGGAAAAGGTAAGTCTTAGGTAACGATCCTAGCACACTCAATCCAATAGCGGCTTTTTTGGCTCACTACTACCTAGAGTTCATCATCTTAGGTATCTAAGAGGGGAAATTACCGGGTAAGTCTCATTCCTCAATTAGTTTGCTAACAATAGGTTGCCCTAAGTTAGATTGAGCTCAACAAACACTAGGATTTCAACACATCTACATCCAAACATCAAGATTCAACAATATAAGAACAACAGAATAAAACACGGGTGGATCATGCTAAACCACGGCCGTGGAAGCATGAAGAACAAGCTGTGGTTTGGTTCCGAGTTGGGATTTCGAACACAAATCGATCCTAAGCTAACATGGAAGCAATACAATCATAGTCCAAAGCACAAACATTATTCCTTCACTCTAGAACCACATCTATCTAGCCAATAACATTCATTTCAAGATCAAACTTCACAATCAAAACATGCTTGCAAGTCATGGTTAAATGATGAAGAACAATCCAAAGAAAAGACATTAAAAGCATAGGATAGAAGTTACCAAATCTTTACAAGGCTCCAAGAGCTAATCCAACTTGACAACAATGGAAGCTTCACTCAATCTACTCTAATCTCACTCTTAAACGAAAATCTACACTAATCTCTTCCAAGAACACCCCTAATGGGTGCTTGGAAGAGAGGCAACAATGGAGAAGTGTTTTGGGGAAGAAAGGTAGGTCAAAAGAGAGGAGAGAGATCCCCAATTACAGCCTGCAAAATCCTTTAAATACCCACTAAAATGCAAGAGCAATGGAAGAGATCGTGGCCAGCTGTCAACGTGGTCCTGACAAGAATTACGGGCATAACCACGGCCGTGGAAAGGGCCTAGACCGTGGTTTCTGTCAGAAGCTTCTCCTAGGCTCGTTAAGCCATGATTTGGTGCATGGTTTGTGTTGGCAAGGTTCCATGAGCCCTCATTAGCCCTTAGCTTGCATTCCAATGAGTCCGGAAGTGTGTCATCTCGAGGAATGATCCTCGGATGTATCGATTAGGCTCTTAAATCTCCCAAATTACCTACAAAGCAAGCAAAAGTCCGAGTAGACGTCTATCTTGACAAAATACGTGAATTGAGTGAAAAACGTCATGAACTAGTGCTAAACCGTGCATGAATGAGTGAGAAATCTATCTAAATGACTACCTAAAACTAGCTCATAAATCGTGTTATCAGGCATGTTAGTTTGAAGTTATAGTTCTTTATCTTGATTCCTTGAGACTTACCCGGTAATAGGAGTTACGGTCTAGGATTAGTGTTTAGTGAGACTTACCCGGTGATCTACTCCACTTTAGTAACACCTTCCCCATGCAAAAATCTCGGCTTTGTCCGCTTATCTATAGATCTTGAGTTGGAACCACAACTAGATGCTTTAATCCCTAGAATTGCATGTTTGCTTTATTGACTTCTTATTCATCTTTGATTGTGTTAATTGCTCTTGTGGTTAGTATTGACATAAGCATACCGTATTGACTTTGTTTCACCGAGTCCTTGAGATCGACCCCTGGAATTTCTTGCTTCTACTACGATTGACTCGTACACTGCGGGTTCGCATCCTTGTTTTAAGCTTAAGTCTAGGGTTATAAATTTAAAGCTTGCACACACCGTTTGGAGCGAACAAGTTTTTGGCGCCGTTGCCGGGGACTTGGTCTAGACCGAGCCGGTTGCGGTTTGCTTTCGGGGCACTTGCCCCTGTTGCTACTAACTACTCTTTCTATGAGTTTTGTAGTTTTCAGGATTTCCGATGACTGCATTTGATCCAGCCTGGATAGCAAGACAAAGTGCTAGGGCGGACCATTATGAATACTTGGAGGAGAAGTACTCCTTCTATTGGTTCAACAATGAATGGGAAAGAGAAGAGACCATTCAGCGTGAACTTGCGATGTGGGATGAACTGAATGTCCCTAAAAAGATTTGCGAGCAACCTCTTGAAGATTCTCTTGAATCAAGATGGGAGAGGTTGATGAAGAAGGTGGAGGAGCTCAAGGAAAGCACCCTATCCTATGCTAAGCCGAAAGAGGAGCATAAGGAAGTGTTGCACGTTTCGAGCATACCTCCAGTCAAACCAGAAGTTTCTCCTGAAGCTTTTGAGGGAGAAGATGTGGAAGATCTCGATCTGACTGTTGAGACCTCGGTCGAGGTGGAAGTGACCTCGGTCGAGATGAAAGAAGAACCTGCAGAACCGGAAGAGGCAAATGCAGAAGACTTTGGCCAAATTACTGAGATTGTGGTCAAGGTGGAAGAAAGACCATCTGAACTGAGAGAGATTTCGTGTGTGGATTATCAACCCAACATGAAACTTGTCTCAAACCTTGGAGAACTTTACAAGGTACATTCTCCTACTTTGTTCGAAATCCCTATTAAAATTTCTGACTTTTTCAGGAATGCGCCGAAGAGTTGGAGGTCTCTTCCAAAAGAACCTCCTAAGATCAAGATGAAACCTCCCTTGAAACTGTTGGAAGAAGATACTCCTTGGATTATAAGGAGTGGAGTTTACAAGCACTACACCGTTAAGGCGATGAAGTGTCTCTTGTTCAAGTATGGGGTCCTTCGCATGCTAAGGACCTTGTACCATCCCCATGCTAAAGATGGGGAAGCTACTAGGATTCTCGAGAAGTTGTTTTATCGATCCAGGAAAGGATGGGACACGAGGGTAGATTATGTCCCATTGAAGTGCAGGAAATCTAGAAGAATTCCGGTGAGAATCAAACCGTACAAGCTCGTACGTGGGAGATCTTACCATTTGCCGATAAAATTAGGAACTGGAACCTTTTTGGAAGATTCTTATGATGGATGTGATGAGCACTCCACGACATTCGAAGTGCATTGAGTAATCACATGCCGCATGGTCCAGCTAGCGACCTTAAATCAAGCGCTTCTTGGGAGGCAACCCAAGGTATTGCTTTCTTTTCCCGTTTTCTAGTCTAGTTTAGATAGTTTTTGTTTTTGCTTTGCTTTGCTTTGTTTTTGGCGTTCTGGACAGACAACAAGGATTATCTAAGGAAGGAGCATAACTGGAAGGACAGAAGTTCGAGATTTTGAGAAGACAGAAGCATCTCGGTTACTGTCAGAGCACCTCGACCGAGTTGATTCTTGAAGCAACCGAGGCGACTAGGGTTTCTGCAGAACCACCTTGGTCCGTACCACCACCACCACCACCGGATCGAGATTATTGAGGAGCTGCAGGATTTTCTTTATTTTCTTTTATGCAGTTAAGCTATTTATCCGGTGAGTACTCTCATTTTCAGACTTTTTACTTGACCCACTGGGACAGTGTGTCCCAAGTATGGGGTATTTGTGTATTACTTGACACTTATGATGTATGACTCTATTTGACCGGATATTTATTCATATTTATGCTTCACTTTTGCATCTATGTGTTTATCTGAGATTGCATGCATACTTACAGGTTATTTGATTGAGAAAAACGTCGAAACCGAAAAAAAAATGGTTTTAAAAAATTTTTTTTGACCTCGACCGGGGAGATTCTGGCCAAACGAGGCATTTCACCTCGGTTGAACCAAGAACATCTCGACCGAGGTGCGTAATAGAAAGTTTTCGAAAACGATTTTGTGTTACTTATCTGGATATGATCTCAGTGAAGATTTTGTTTACTGACTGATTTTAAATTCTTTATGTGTTTGAAAGGTTTTATAATATGTTTAAGTTGCTAAATGCTTTGTTTAAAATTATTGGCATGTTTAATACTTTATTTTTATCGAGGTTATGTTGAATTTGAAGGTTGACACCGCAGGTTAAGTTCTCTCACTTTCTTCTTGGAAAGACCAAGGCAATTCATTCTCTTCTTCTTCTTCTTCTTGATCATGCTTAGCCCCTCATATACATTTTGCCTCTCTTTACCTATCCGGGAATTTGGAAGCAAGCGAAGTGGTGAAAGCATGTGGAGTTAAAGTTGAGAAGTGGCTGGAAGTGAAAGTGTTAGAAAGCAATAATAGGTTTGGGGAAGTCAATCATGAAGATGAGTAACTCGGCACCATTCACATAGCCGGGTGTTTGTGTCTTGCCAAAGTCGGATTGAGCGATATTCTTAACGGGTCATGGTATGTGCATCAAGGGTTTGATGCATCTCGAGAAATTGATGATTGCAGATTTCCTAGGCTTCGGTTATTGTGCAACTCTGTCCATGCATCCCAAAAAGTAAAGTAAAAAGAAAAAGAGAAAGTGTGGAATAAGCAAAGCTTATTGGTGGAAGATGTTGCAAGTCAAAGTGAAAGTGAAGTTCATCCTTTTCCCGGATTCTAGCACCACATTACCTTACATACATCCCTACCCTACACGTTTCTTGACCTTTTCTTATGGGAAGCCCTTGAGACCTTGAGCTTGTTGATTGACTTAGTGGTTTAAATCGGATTATACATAATTAATTTTGATAATTATGATTTATTATGCATTCTATGATTTTATGCAAAGATGAACAACTTTCCTATATTTATAAAATGTTTTGATCATATTGAGTTTTTAAATTCCAGGAAGTACTCTCTTAGAGTGATCTATGGTAGTTGCACACCATAAAATGTTTTTGAAAGACTTTTTCATTGATTTTCTTGACTTATAATCCATTCTATCTTATCTTTTATATGAGGCACTTGCTTGGGGACAAGCAAGGGCTAAGTATGGGGTATTTTGATAGCATGAATTATAGTCTATATTTTGGGGTTTGTTTGGACGTTTTATCTTTCATAATCTGCATGTTTGTATGTGCATAATGTGATTTTACTACCATTTCATCTACCTTTGCGAGAATCGAGGTCTACACCTAGTTTGTGTATTAACGATCATAAGTGTAGGTAATAAAGGTTTATCCTTTATTGGGGTTTGAGTGTGCTTCCATCCCATCTTTGTGAGTTAGCCTGAGACTTACCCGGTAAAGGTTGATTCTATTCCCTTAGATGGCATGTTAGTTTGAAGTTATAGTTCTTTATCTTGATTCCTTGAGACTTACCCGGTAATAGGAGTTACGGTCTAGGATTAGTGTTTAGTGAGACTTACCCGGTGATCTACTCCACTTTAGTAACACCTTCCCCATGCAAAAATCTCGTCTTTGTCCGCTTATCTATAGATCTTGAGTTGGAACCACAACTAGATGCTTTAATCCCTAGAATTGCATGTTTGCTTTATTGACTTCTTATTCATCTTTGATTGTGTTAATTGCTCTTGTGGTTAGTATTGACATAAGCATACCGTATTGACTTTGTTTCACCGAGTCCCTGAGATTGACCCCTGGAATTTCTTGCTTTTACTACGATTGACCCGTACACTGCGGGTTCGCATCCTTGTTTTAAGCTTAAGTCTAGGGTTATAAATTTAAAGCTTGCACACACCGTTTGGAGCGAACACGTACACAACTCAATCCTGTACGATCCTATACCTCTCTTTCTCAGCTTCGGACATTTTGTATTTCATTTGTGGCTCCATTCTGGTATTTGATTTAGCAAAGGAATCAGAAACTTTCAAAAATAGGGAGAGAAGACGAACCCTCTGTTGTGTTTTCCGTAGGGGCGGCTGAAGAAGGCGTAGGGGCGGCAAGGCGCAGGTGCGGGAGCTTGCAGGCACATGGGCGGGAGAAGTGTAGATGTCGAATTCTGGGGAGCGACGATGGTGGTGATGCTAAGGCCGTTCCGGTGACTTCTTTGCTGGTGTGGGCGTCGCCGGAGGTGGAGTAGGAGTGGAGTTTTGTGGTGGTTGGTGATGAAGAGTGTAGTAAGGTGAGAGAGTTTGGAGGGAGGATGGTGGAGCTGGTGAGGGTGGCGCAGGGGCGTCGCAAGGGGTTGGCTGTCGTCGGAGGTGGCACAGGGGCGTCGTAGGGGTGGCTTGTGAGTGTTTGGTGGGGGCGCAGGGGCATTTGCAGTTTGAGAGGGTAAAGGCGAGGGAGATGTGGTTGGTGAGGAGATAGAGAGTGTAACACCCCAAATTCTGAGAACTCGGGGAGCTACTGGTTAGGACCTCACAATGGGTCCCGACCATAGTTTGACAACAATTTTACTTGGATCTTACAACAAGGCACAAAAGTATTTAAAACATTTGAAAACTGTAAACAATATATACATGGAGAATATGTATCAGCCTTACAAGAAAAGCTACTAAAATGATGCATATGAAGAACAGAAGACATCCCCGTCCCCAACTAAATGAGTACGTGGACTCGGCTGACCATTTCCTCCGGATCTCTCTACAACTGTCTTAACCTGCAAGGCATCTACAAGCGGTATAAAACCGTTAGCTAACATTCTATGCATAAGGATAAAGGTAAAAGCACATACACACAACATACACAATCAACATGCAACACTCAATCCTTTTATTATCTTCAATTAGGTGATAGGTCATTACTAATGATACTTATTTTCTGACACGAGGGATTCCCAAACCTCGCCCCTGTCCCCGTTTACCAACGCGAAATGGTACTAATGCATTTGACCGTCTACCGGACTGGGCTGGTCGCAGGGAATCTCCTAGACTCTCGCAAGAGCTAGGCAGATGATGTCACGACCCGTTATCATACACTTGGGTCAATTACGTAATTAATAAAGTCGGCCTAATCCGGTTTCGTTGTTTATCATAACTAACAAACACCACTCATACACATTACACTCATACAAGATGCCAGCTAAGTAAGTCCGTGGACTTACCAGAATCAAATCTCGACTCTCTCTTAACCACCACTCCGTAAGTGCAGAACTCAGTTGCCTGTCAGAGGAGGCACGTGGGTCAACACATTTCCTTGGATACTTATAAGTCTAAAACTCTTAAGATATACGATTCTATGTGCAGAAGTTATTACAGTGTTTATTTAAGGTAAAATGACTATTTTACCCTTAGTCCTGGAACTTCCAAAAACTCGGAATATGTACTTAAATTATGATTTGTGGCTAACTAACCATATTCTACTCCCTAGGATGATTTTAGGTAACAACTAGGAAAACTACCCATTTTCTATTTCCCGAAAAGTCACTAAAGTCCAACTACAGCTTCAAATATAAAATTCGAATAATCTTATAAAAATTCCGAAATAATTTCCTAGATCATCTATGATATCCCATCTACTCATAGGAGAAATAATTTCTTAAAACTGTTAAAACATCGCTTCTACAAAAATTTCTAAAGTTGGTTACAACACTTAACAAGTAGCACACTGTCTTAACTTTGAAAAATCATAATTCCTAAACTACTCGCTGAATTTATCCCAAAATTTGATATGTTCCACTATAAAATCTTATCTCTAATATATACAAAATTCAGTCGCAACGGAGATCAAAATTCTATTTAAAACTATCTCACAAAACCGAATTTCAGCACAACAGAAAAACTGCTTACGACTCAATCTTGGAAAAATCATAAATCTCAAACCACTCGCTGGATGCCTCTCAAATTTTAATATGTTCTACAACAATATGTCAACTATATCATATCCAAAATTCAAGCCCAACGGAGATCAAGAGCTTATTCAAAACCATCTCACAAAACAGCATCACTTGCTGTTTTCCCCAACACTCAGCACATATATAAAAACTGCATGAGGCGTCAACTTTGAAACACAATAACTCTCAAACCGTAACTCCGATTCTTCCCAAATTTTAGTATGTTATACTATGTACTACTGTCTATGACAGATCCGAAAACCAGCCAAAAAGGAAGAGTCTAGCTTACCCAAATTTGGACCCGAAGTTGACTGCTCATCACTGTTGGAAAACTGAGCCACTGCAACAGCTCACTGTAGTTGTTCCTTTGGCTGAATTATATGGACTCCTAGATGGTTTGGCATCAGCTATAAGCACATATATGGCTGAAGTAAAGTAAGGAAGAAGGAGTGAGGTCTTACTCATCTACAAGGCTCACCCCATGAGGACTGTCTGCGTGAACTCCTGAGTGCAACCATGGGGCGGTGCAGGCTCAGCAGCCCTAGACGTTGCTATCTGTGGCGCGACTGGAGGCTAGCAAGGAGGCGTTCTGTGTGCTGCACCAGGAGGAGATGCCAAGGCCTCCCTTGCTGCTCGTGTGCCATCAAAGAGGAGCGTTTTGCGTGCTGCACCAGGAGGAGATGCCAAGGCCTCCCTTGCTGCTCGTGTGCAAGATAGACGAGGGTGTGGTGCTGTGGTGTCAGCTAGGGCGAGATGCAGCAAGCCAGGAGAAGAGGGGGAGGCAGTTGCTGGCTTAGTGTGTAGGGAAGCGCCGGTATACGTGATGGGGAGAGACGTGAAGAGACGTCGTGATCCTTGGCGTGCAGCTGTTCACAAGGGCGCTAGGGCAAGACATCTCTCATTTTTGGGCCGAGTAGCAGCAGGTACGTGGGCTGGCGTTGGAGCTGAGCAGGGATGGGCTGGCGCTGGAGCTGAGCAGGGATGGGCTGAGTTCGGGCTGCTTCTGGCTGCAGCAGAGGAAGAGTGGGTTGCGAACTGGGCTGAAAACAAGGTAGGGATAGTGGGCTGAAAGAGTTGTCTTGGCTTTGTCACAGCCTTGTCAAAACGTGTCCTGGCCTTGTCATGGTCTCGTCTCAGCCTTGTCGAAATCTCGTCTCAGCCTTGTCATGATCTCGTCTAAAGTCATCGTTACGAATTAATTATAAGAATTAGGGTTTGATATAATTCTATCATTTTATGTGAATTAAATTCTACATAAAATGATAAATAATTATAAGAATTAGGATTTGATATAATTCTATCATTTTATGTAAATTAAATTCTACATAAAATGATAAATAATTATAGGAATTAGAGCTTGCTATAATTTTATCATTTTATGTGAATTAGCTTCTACATAAAATGATAAAATTTGTGAAGAAAGAATTGCTAGATAGAATGGAAAACCGTCAACGGCTCGAAGTCCGATTTGATTCGAAATTTAACGGAAATAAAAATTCCGGATATTACAGAGAGTGGGTGGGTGGGGTCGGTGTAGGGGAATATTTTTGCGATTTCTATTTTTTTTCTTTTCAGGGTAAACCTGCAAGGGCGGGAGCTTGTCGCTGCGGGGGCGGTGACAAGGGAGAGGGGCCACGCAAGCTCAGCGCCGGGGGCGACGCCGAGGATGTGTGTCAATGATGGCCGCCGTAGGGGCGTAGGGGAGTCGCCCCGGGGGCGGTGACTAGCATGTTACAGGCGCTGGCCCAGCGCCGGGGGCGGTGCTGGGCATGGGTGTCACCACAAGGGCGGGGACACTGAGCCACAAGGGCGGTTTTCTTGACAGAGGCTCCTCTTCTTATTCCTTCTGGTTGCCTCCCGACTAGCGCCTTTGTTTTACGTCGTTGGCTCGGCGTAAGACCTCTACTTCTCTGACTGTTCTTCCTCCAGAACCATCTCGTCAATCGGATCGTTCTTGACTCCTTCAAGGTAAGGCTTTAGCCTTTGTCCGTTTACCTTGAACACCTTGTGCGTTTGGGGATCATAAAGATCCACAGCTCCGTGAGGGTATACTTCGGCTACCACGAACGACCCTGTCCATCTCGAACGCAGCTTACCTGCAAAGAGTTTCAAACGTGATTGAAAGAGAAGTACCTTATTACCTACTGTTCGCTCCAAACGGTGTGTTTAAGCTTTAAATTTATAACCCTAGACTTAAGCTTAAAACAAGGATGCGAACCCGCAGTGTACGGGTCAATCGTAGTAAAAAGCAAGAAATTCCAGGGGTCGATCACAGGGACTCGGTGAAACCAAGTCGATAACGGTAAGCTTCGTAAATACTAACCACAAGAGTAATTAACACAATCAAAGATGAATAAGAAGTCAATAAAGCAAACATGCAATTCTAGGGATTAAAGCGTCTAGTTGTGGTTCCAACTCAAGATCTAAAGATAAGCGGACAAAGCTGAGGTTTTTTTTGCGTAGGGAAGGTGTTACTAAAGTGGAATAGATCACCGGGTAAGTCTCTCTACTCACTAATCCTAAACCGTAACTCCTATTACCGGGTAAGTCTCAAGGAATCAAGATAAAGAACTATAACCTCGAACTAACACACCATCTAAGGGAATAGAATCAACCTTTACCGGGTAAGTCTCAGGCTAACTCACAAAGGTGGGATGGAAGCACACTCAAACCCCAATAAAGGATAAACCTTTATTACCTACACTTATGATCGTTGGTACACAAGCTAAGGAATTACCGGGTAAGTCTCATTCTAAGCTTGCATTGAACCAGGAAAGGTGTAATAAGAATAGGATTTGGCAAACTCTAACACTTAACTCTCAGTTTAGGATCAGATAAGTCACCTCGGTCAGAAGAATTCCACCCCGGCCGAGATGTTCATCGACTGAACGAGATGCTTAGGGTTAAGGTTAAAGACTCGAACTTTCAGGGTCCTACTGGAATCTAAGATTATTCTATCATTGTTTTTCCCACAACCTTCAACCAATCACCCTAGAATCACACAAGGAAATTAGCCACTCATCATCATTATGAAAGTATTAATCAAATATATGGGAAGAAGGTGAATATTTGAACAAGAAGAAAAAAATGAAAAGACTTCAATAACTGAATCAAATATCACAACAAAAGCGTTCCTTGGATAGCAATCCAACAAGACAAGACAACAAGGAAGGGAATTAAAGACAATCTTACAAAACCCTCCAAAAGCTATAAAAGCTATGATCTTCAATCTTCCTTCAACCTTCAAAAAGGTTCTTCAAAACTCCCCCAACTGGAGTATGGCTGCTGCTGCGTATACACCCTGATCGATGGTATAGCATGATGTTGGATTTGTGGAAATCCAACCCTTTTTATAGGAAAATAACCCCTCCAAAGATAAAATATCTTAGAAAGATCTCTTCCCATAAAAATAGGTAAAATATAAGATCTTCTTCCTTCCAGGAGCCAAGCCCAAAAATATAAGATCACTTTCCAAAGATAAAAGATCTCAGCCAAGAATAAAATATTCTCGCCGCGTCCTAGGTATTCGCCTCGGTCGAGTCGGCGTCTCTGGATCACCTCGGTCGAGATGAATCTCTTGTCAACCGAGGTGAGTCACAACTGAATGTGAAATCTCTCAAAACTGGTCCAAAGTGAATCTTTAATCCATGGCTATGCTTTCTGGATGGTTCCTTATGCTCCTCAATGTAGCTCTAATGACTCCATAGCTCCTTTTGCTCCTTTTTGATGCAAAACGTGCCATTTTACCTACAATTACAACAAAACTAGGTGTAGACCTCGATTCTCGCAAAGGTAGATGAAATGGTAATATAATCTCATATTATACATACAAACATGCAGATTATGAAAGATAAAACGTCCAAACAAACCCCAAAATATAGACTATAATTCATGCTATCAAAATACCCCATACTTAGCCCTTGCTTGTCCCCAAGCAAGTTCCGCATATAGAAGACAAGATAGAATGGATTAATAGTCAATAAAATCAATGAAAAGTCTTTCAAAAACATTTTTATGGTGTGCAACAATCATAGATCACTCTAAGAGAATACTTCATGGAATTTAAAATCAAAATATGATCAAAACATTTTATAAATATAAAAAAGTTGTTCATCTTTGCATAAAACCATAGAATGCATAATAAGTCATAATTATCAAAATTAATCATGTATAATCCAGTTTAAACCACTAAGTCAATCAACAAGCTCAAGGTCTCAAGGGCTTCCCAAAAGAAAGGTCAAGAAACGTGTAGGGTGGGGATGTATGTAAGGTAATGTGGTGCTAGAATCCGGGAAAAGGATGAACTTCACTTTCACTTTGACTTGCAACATCTTCCACCAATAAGCTTTGCTTATTTCACACTTTTTCTTTTTACTTTACATTTTGGGATGCATGGACACAGGTGCACAATAACCGAAGCCTAGGAGATCCACAATCATCAATTTCTTGAGATGCATCAAACCCTTGATGCACATACCATGACCCGTTAGGAATATCCCTCAATCCGACTTTGGCAAGACACAAACACCCGGCTATGTGAATGGTGCCGAGTTACTCATCTTCATGATTGACTTCCCCAAACCTAAGATTACTTTCTAACACTTTCACTTCCAGCCAACTTCTCAACCTTAACTTCACTTGCTTTCACCACTTCGCTTGCTTCCAAATTCCCGGATAGGTAAAGGGAGGCAAAATGTATATGAGGGGCTAAGCATGATTAAGAAGAAGAAGAGAGAAGAATGAATTGCCTTGGTCTTTCCAGGAAGAAAGTGAGAGAACTCATAATGTGGTGTCAACCTTCAAATTCAACATAATTTAGATAAAAACAAAGTATTAAACATGCCAATAATTTCAAACAAAGCATTTAGCAACTTAAACATATTATAAAACCTTTCAAACACATAAAGAATTTAAAACCAGTCAGTAAACAAGATCTTCACTGAGATCATATCCAGATAAGTAACACAAAAATCGTTTTCGAAAACTCTCAGTTATCCTACCTCGGTCGAGGTGTTCTTGGGTCAACCAAGGTGAAACGCCTCGTTTGGCCAAGACTGACTCGGTCGAGGTCAAAAATTTTTTTTTAAAACCATTTTTTTTTCCAGTTTCGACGTTTTTCTCAATCAAATAACCTGTAAATATGCATGCAATCTCGTATAAACATATAAATGCAGAAGTGAAGCATAAATATACAATATCCGATCAAGTGTGAGTCATACATCAAAGTCATCAAATAAGTACATCAAATACCCCATACTTGGGACACACTGTCCCAGTGGGTCAAAATAAGTCTAAAGATAAGAGTACTCACCGGATAAATAGCTGAACTGCATAAAAATATAATAAAGAAAATCCTGCAGCTCATCAGTAGTCGCGATCCGGTGGTGGTGGTGGTGGCACGTACGGATACTGGGTCGAGTCGAATGGATAGCCCATGACGTGCTCGAACTGGATCTGGGCCATCATATTCTGATAATGCTGCCGCTCCTGCATCTCGCGGATATCCAGCGACAAAGCAGCATATGAATCAATAACCTGATCTGTCAGGTCATCGATCCGTCTGTGAGCATCTGGATCCCTCACTCTGCGCCTCCTACGTCTAGCAGGCCTAACTGGAGAAGTAGCAGGTGCATCAGCTGGTGTAGGCTCAGTCTCATCATCATCATCATCATCAAGGTCTATGACTGGTGCACTCAGCCCTGCAGTATCCGTCCTTGTATCCATCGGGACTCCACGCTCTCTCTCATCCACTGTATCCTCGTCATCAGCCTCCTCCTCCTCAGCTGGGGCAGCTGCTGCCTCCCTAAAATCCTCCATCAGTGGAGCCCAGGCGGTCTGCCAATAGTGTGGATTGTAAACAGTGAACTGGGCAGACCACCTGATCCCCTGTGGCGCAGTCAGCTCCCACGGCATAGCCACATATGGAGTAGTCAGACCTCGGGGAACGAGAATCCGCCGAGTGATCATCTCCTGCAATCCAAGCGGCTTGGCAGCCGCCACCATCGTACAAGCACTGAGGTCCATGTCATGATAAGCAGCTATGTGGGTGACAAGCCCTCCGCAGCAGATGTCTCCCTTCGCTTTGGCCTTGATCTTGTGCAGATCCTCTGCCAACATCAAGCCAAAGTCTGGGAAACCCCCAGTAACCATGCAGTATAAACTGAAAAGCTCGCCCTGTCGGATCTTCTGGGGCATCTCTATACGCGCCAAAAGTGTCTCGCTGAATATCCGGTGGGCTAACCTAAAGGCTAGGTGGAAGATGACCTTCTCCCTGGAATCTCCAGGGCGCCATCTATCTGTGTGCTCAACAACATAGGCTATCTGCCCCCAGAACTCCCTAGCTACAGATCGGGAGGGGAAGTCAATGGCGGTAGGCTCAGGAAAGCTGAAGATATCTCTCCAAATCTCGAGCGGCACTAAGAAGTTCCGGTTCATCAACCGGTACTTCACAGACTGCTCTGTGGGAAGGTGGGTGAAGGAGCTAACGAACTCTAGGGTCGGCTCCAAGTAGGCTGGGGCTCGGATCTCAGTAAACTGATCCAACCCAACTGTAGTAATCATCCTCCTAAGGTCTCCATCTACCCCTAGGCAATCAAAGGCGGACACGTCCAGGAAACGTGGTGCAATCACTGGACGTCTCGAAATACGTTCATAATCCACCCGGTGTCGCTCATGGATCACCAGGCGGTAAGGTCGGGAAGAAGAGGAAGAAGGGGAAGGTGAGGATCTATCTTTAAGGGCGAGGCGGCGTTCAGAACTCATTTTCAATTCAGTTACTGTCAGATCACCTCGGTTACTGACAACTCTCAGGAATTACCTCGGCCGAGGCACAACTCGACTGGACCGAGGCGGCGAACTGGATCTAATTTCCTCAAAATTTTCTGTTCTTTTCCCCCAAAAATCACTACAACTGCTTCCTATGGGGTACTTAAGCCTTTCCTCAGCAGATGCAAGGGCAACCAAAGCCCAAATCGAAGCGAATGAATGAGTTAGGGTTCGGTTTCGTTTTTACCTCGTTTCGGCCGAATCGTTCGATTTCTTCGCAGATCTGTACTTGCAATGGGATCCTCTATGCCTTAATCGCAGTTTGGAAGCGGAAATCTTCGAAAACGAGCAAGAATCGAAGAAGCGAGGTGAGAGAGCGCCGCGGTCGAGTCGAAATGGGTAAAAAGTGAAAAAAAGAAAATTTTCTCCCTTTTATACTGTTTCTGGAACTGCTGTCACCTTGGTCGAGATGGTCTCGACTGGACCGAGGTGGTACGGACCAAGGTGGTTCTGCAGAAACCCTAGTCGCCTCGGTTGCTCAAGAATCAACTCGGTCGAGGTGGCCTCGACTAGACCGAGGTGTCTCAGTCAAACTTTGTCTTCTCGAATTCTCGAACTTCTTTTCTTCCAGTTATGCTCCTGATTGGTTCTCCTTCCTTAGCTGTAACCTGTTATCTATCTAGGACGCCAAAAACAAACAAAACAAAGCAAAAGCAAACTATCTAAGCTAAACTATAAAAAGGGAAAAGAAAGCAATACCTTGGGTTGCCTCCCAAGAAGCGCTTGGTTTAAGGTCGCTAGCTGGACCATGATGCGTCTCAAATGAGGTATATTGGTGCAACCTCTTCAACCGGAGTCTCCGGTTGGTACTTCTTAAGTCTATGACCGTTGACCTTGAAGCTTCCGCTAGTTTCGCCCCATATCTCAACTGCACCATGAGGAAAAACATGTTTCACAACATAAGGTCCGGTCCATCTTGATTTTAACTTACTTGGAAAAAGGCGGAGGCGGGAGTTGAAGAGTAGAACTAAGTCTCCTTCGTTAAGCTCCTTTGGAATGATACGCTTGTCATGCCATCTCTTCGTCCTTTCCTTATAGATTTTGGCATTCTCATAGGCGTTTAAACGCAGCTCTTCCAGCTCGTTGAGTTCCAATAGTCGCTTCTCGCCGGCCTCCTTAATGTCGAAGTTCAACCATTTGATCGCCCAATACGCTTTGTGTTCCAATTCGACGGGGAAATGGCAAGATTTCCCATATACCAAATTATAAGGGGTGGTACCTATGGGAGTCTTAAATGCGGTTCTGTATGCCCAAAGAGCATCGTCCAATTTCATGGACCAATCCTTCCTCGTTCTAGAGACGGTCTTCTCCAAAATTGCTTTGATTTCTCTATTCGAGATCTCGACCTGTCCACTAGTTTGAGGGTGATAAGCAGTTGATACCTTGTGTGTTACCCCATACTTCGATAGAAGTTCCTTGAACTTCCGGTTGATGAAATGCGTTCCTCCATCGCTGATGATGATGCGTGGAGTTCCAAACCTTGGAAAGATAGTCATGTTTAAGAACTTCACAACCACCTTGGCGTCATTAGTGGGAGAGGCAATGGCTTCAACCCATCTAGAGACGTAGTCAACTGCAAGAAGGATATAGAGGTTTCCTCCGGAGGATGGGAAAGGTCCCATGAAGTCAATCCCCATACATCAAAGATTTCCACCTCTTGGATGTTATTAAGTGGCATCTCGTTCCTCCTAGATAAATTTCCTGTTCTTTGGCATGCATCACAAGAGACAACAAAAGCTTGTACATCCTTAAATAATGTAGGCCAAAATAAACCGGAACGCAATACCTTAGCGCATGTTTTATCGGTGCTAGCATGTCCTCCACAAGGAAGTGAATGGCAATGCCGTATAACACTATTAACTTCATCTTCCGGAATGCATCTTCGAAGCATCCCATCCGGTCCGCGCTTGAATAGCAGCGGCTCGTCCCAGTAATAATGACGTACTTCCTTGAAGAATCTCTTCTTTTGAGAGTACGTCAATCAGGGCGGCGTTTCCTGGCAAACAAGATAATTCACAATATCAGCATACCAAGGTCCCTTGTTATCAGAAAGTTGGTGGATGGAATGTTCCACCAACTGAGGATGAATGTCAGAGAAAGGAGTAAGAAGTTTATTATTCTCAGTAGTCTTAGTTGACATCATCTCGCCATCGACCTCGGTCGAGGCGCAGAGGCGTTGACCGAGATGTTCTTCAGTCGCCTCGCTCAGTCCGGAAGTGCCTCGGTCGAGGTACTGCAACTGGAACCGAAACTGGAGATCTTCGTCTCCTGGATTAGCTTCTCAATTTTTGCTCCTGGATCCTCTTCCAGTGCCTTCAAGCTCCGTATATCTGCATCACAAGAAGCATCTATACCTTCCTCCATTAAACTGAAGCTAATGACTCTTTCGAGTGGATCGTTAATAAGGATAGAGCTCACCAATTCTCTTGATTCTTCTTCATCGTAGATGTTGAAGACATCATCAGTTAGCTGCTCCCCTTTCATGGCTGCAAGTAGTGCAAACTCCACCTCATCGCCACCAATGTTGAATTTCAACTTGGCGTTCTTGCAATCCACGTTGCAACCCGAAGTTGCTAGAAATGGCCTCCCGAGAATAATAGGAACAGGATAATCTGCGGGAATGTCAAGTACAACAAAATCTATAGGTAGATATGTTCGCTCCAAACGGTGTGTGCAAGCTTTGAATTTATAACCCTAGACTTAAGCTTAAAACAAGGATGCGAACCCGCAGTGTACGGGTCAATCGTAGTAAAAAGCAAGAAATTCCAGGGGTCGATCACAGGGACTCGGTGAAACAAAGTCGATAACGGTAAGCTTCGTAAATACTAACCACAAAGAGCAATCAACACAATCAAAGATGAATAAGAAGTCAATAAAGCAAACATGCAATTCTAGGGATTAAAGCATCTAGTTGTGGTTCCAACTCAAGATCTAAGGATAAGCGGACAAAGCTGAGGTTTTTGCATGGGGAAGGTGTTACTAAAGTGGAATAGATCACCGGGTAAGTCTCACTACTCACTAATCCTAAACCGTAACTCCTATTACCGGGTAAGTCTCAAGGAATTAAGATAAAGAACTATAACCTCAAACTAACACACCATCTAAGGGAATAGAATCAACCTTTACCGGGTAAGTCTCAGGCTAACTCACAAAGATGGGATGGAAGCACACTCAAACCCCAATAAAGGATAAACCTTTATTACCTACACTTATGATCGTTGGTACACAAACTAAGGAATTACCGGGTAAGTCTCATCCTAAGCTTGCATTGAACCAGGAAAGGTGTAATAAGAATAGGATTTGGCAAACTCTAACACTTAACTCTCAGTTTAGGATCAGATAAGTCACCCCGGTCAGCCAAATTCCACCCCGGCCGAGATGTTCATCGACTGAGCGAGATGCTTAGGGTTAAGGTTAAAGACTCGAACTTTCAGGGTCCTACTGGAATCTAAGATTATTCTATCATTGTTTTTCCCACAACCTTCAGCCAAGAATAAAATATTCTCGCCGCGTCCTAGGTATTCGCCTCGGTCGAGTCGGCGTCTCTGGATCACCTCGGTCGAGATGAATCTCTGGTCAACCGAGGTGAGTCACAACTGAATGTGAAATCTCTCAAAACTGGTCCAAAGTGAATCTTTAATCCATGGCTATGCTTCCTGGATGGTTCCTTATGTTCATCAATGTAGCTCCGATGACTCCATAGCTCCTTTTGCTCCTTTTAGATGCAAAACGTGCCATTTTATCTACAATTACAGCAAAACTAGGTGTAGACCTCGATTCTCGCAAAGGTAGATGAAATGGTAATATAATCTCATAATATACATACAAACATGCAGATTATGAAAGATAAAACGTCCAAACAATACCCCAAAATATAGACTACAATTCATGCTATCAAAATACCCCATACTTAGCCCTTGCTTGTCCCCAAGCAAGTTCCGCATATAGAAGACAAGATAGAATGGATTATAAGTCATGAAAATCAATGAAAAGTCTTTCAAAAACATTTTTATGGTGTGTTACAATCATAGATCACTCTAAGAGAATACTTCATGGAATTTAAAATCCAAACATGATCAAAACATTTTATAAATATAGGAAAGTTGTTCATCTTTGCATAAAATCATAGAATCCATAATAAGTCATAATTATCAAAATTAATCATGTATAATCCAGTTTAAACCACTAAGTCAATCAAAAAGCTCAAGGTCTCAAGGGCTTCCCAAAAGAAAAGGTCAAGAAACGTGTAGGGTAGGGATGTATGTAAGGTAATGTGGTGCTAGAATCCGGGAAAAGGATGAACTTCACTTTCACTTTGACTTGCAACATCTTCCACCAATAAGCTTTGCTTATTCCACACTTTTTCTTTTTACTTTACTTTTTGGGATGCATGGACAGAGGTGCACAATAACCGAAGCCTAGGAGATCCGCAATCATCAATTTCTTGAGATGCATCAAACCCTTGATGCACATACCATGACCCGTTAGGAATATCGCTCAATCCTATTTGGCAAGACACAAACACCCGGCTATGTGAATGGTGCCGAGTTACTCATCTTCATGATTGACTTCCCCAAACCTAAAGTTACTTTCTAACACTTTCACTTCCAACCAACTTCTCAACCTTAACTTCACTTGCTTTTACCACTTCGCTTGCTTCCAAATTCCCGGATAGGTAAAGGGAGGCAAAATGTATATGAGGGGCTAAGCATGAATAAGAAGAAGAAGAGAGAAGAATGAATTGCCTTGGTCTTTCCAGGAAGAAAGTGAGAGAACTCATAACGTGGTGTCAACCTTCAAATTCAACATAATTTAGATAAAACAAAGTATTAAACATGCCAATAATTTCAAACAAAGCATTTAGCAACTTAAACATATTATAAAATCTTTCAAACACATAAAGAATTTAAAACCAGTCAGTAAACAAGATCTTCACTGAGATCATATCCAGATAAGTAACACAAATTTTTTTTTCGAAAACTCTCAGTTAACCCACCTCGGTCGAGGTGTTCTTGGTTCAACCGAGGTGAAACGCCTCGTTTGGCCAAGACTGACTCGGTCGAGGTCAAAAAAATTTTTTAAAACCATTTTTTTTTAGTTTCGACGTTTTTCTCAATCAAATAACCTGTAAATATGCATGCAATCTCAGATAAACATATAAATGCAGAAGTGAAACATAAATATAAAATATCCATTCAAATAACCATCAAAGTCATCAAATAAATACATCAAATCGTCATCAAATAAGTACATCGAATACCCCATACTTGGGACACACTGTCCCAGTGGGTCAATATAAGTCTAAAAATAAGAGTACTCACCGGATAAATAGCTGAACTGCATAAAAATATAATAAAGAAAGTCCTGCAGCTCATCAGTAGTCGCGATCTGGTGGTGGTGGTGGTGGCACGTATGGATACTGAGTCGGGTCGAATGGATGACCCATGATACGCTCGAACTGAAGCTGGGTCATGATGTGCTGATAATGCTGCCGCTCCTACATCTCGCGGATATCCAGCGACAAAGCAGCATACGAATCAATAACCTGATCCGTCAGGTCATCGATCCGTCTGTGAGCATCTGGATCCCTCACTCTGCGCCTCCTGCGTCTAGCAGGCCTAACCGGAGAAGTGGCAGGTGCATCAGCTGGTGCAGGCTCAGTCTCATCATCATCATCATCCAAATCTATGACCAGCGGTGCGCTCGTCCCTGTAGTATCTGTCCCTGTATCCATCGGGACTCCACCCTCTCTCTCATCCCCTGTATACTCGTCGTCCTCCTCCTCATCCTCAGTTGGGGCAGCTGCTGCCTTCCTATGATCCTCCATCAGTGGAGCCCAAGCGGTCTGCCAATAGTGCGGGTCATAAACGGTGAACTGGGCAGACCATCGGATCCCTTGTGGCGCAGTCAACTCCTACGGCATAGCCACATATGGAGTGGTCAGACCTCGGGGAACGAGAATCCGCCGAGTGATCATCTCCTGCAATCCAAGCGGCTTCGGAGCCGCCACCATCGTGCATGCGCTGAGATCCATGTCATGATAAGCAGCTATGTGGGTGACAAGCCCCCCGTAGCAGATGTCTCCCTTCGCTTTGGCCTTGATCTTGTGCAGATCCTCTGCCAAGATCAAGCCAAAGTCTGGGAAACCCCCCGTAACCATACAATATAGACTGAAGAGCTCGCCTTGTCGGATCTTCTGGGGCGTCTCAGTACGCGCCAGAAGTGTCTCGCTGAATATCCTATGGGCTAACCTAAAGGCTAGGTGGAAGATGACCTTCTCCCTGGAATCTCCAGGGCGCCATCTGTCTGCATGCTCAACAATATGGGCTATCTGCCCTCAGAACTCCCTAGCTACAGATCGGGAGGGGAAGTCAGTGGCGGTGGGCTCAGGAAAGCCGAAGATGTCTCTCCAAATCTCGAGCGGTACTAAGAAGTTCCGGTTCATCAACCGGTACTTCACAGATTACTCTGTGGGAAGGTAGGTGAAGGAGCTAACAAACTCTAGGGTCGGCTCCAAGTAGGCTGGGGCTCGGATCTCAGTAAACCGATCCAGCCCAACTGTAGTAATCATCCTCCTAAGGTCTCCATCTACCCCTAGGCAATCAAAAGCGGACACGCCCAGGAAACGTGGAGCAATCACTAGACGTCCCGAAATACGCTCATAGTCCACCTGGTGTCTCTCATGGATCACCGGGCGGTAAGGTCGGGAAGAAGAGGAAGAAGGGGAAGGTGAGGATCTATCTCTGAGGGCAAGGCGACGTTCAGAACTCATTTTCACTTAGCTACTGTCAGATCACCTCGGTCACTGACAACTCTCAGGAATCACCTCGGCCGAGGCGCAGTTCGACTGGACCGAGGCGGAAACAGTTCGCGATTCAACTCTCAGAAATCCAGTTCTTTTCCCCCAAAAATCACTACAATTGCTTCCTATGGGGTACTTAAGCCTTTTCTCAGCAGATGCAAGGGCAACCAAAGCCCAAATCGAAGCGAATGAACGAGTTAGGGTTTCGACTGTTTTTACCTCGTTTCGGCCGATTCGTTCGATTTCTTCGCAGATCTGTACTTGCAATGGGATCCTCTACCCTTCAATCGTAGTTTGGAAGCGGAAATCTTCGAAAACGAGCAAGATTCGAGGAAGCGAGGTGAGAAGGTGCCGCGGTCGAGTCGAAGTGGGTAAAAAAGTGAAAAAGAAAATTTTCCCCCTTTTATACTGTTCCTGGAACTGCTGTCACCTCGGTCGAGATGGTCTCGACTGGACCGAGGTGGTACGGACCGAGGTGGTTCTGCAGAAACCCTAGTCGCCTCGGTTGCTCAAGAATCAACTCGGTCGAGGTGGCCTCGACTGGACCGAGGTGTCTCAGTCAAACTTCGTCTTCTCGAATTCTCGAACTTCTGTACTTCCAGTTATGCTCCTTCCTTAGATGTCTCCTGTTATCTGTCTAGGACGCCAAAAACAAAACAAAGCAAAGCAAAAGCAAAAACTATCTAATCTAGACTAGAAAACGGGAAAAGAAAGCAATACCTTGGGTTGCCTCCCAAGAAGCGCTTGATTTAAGGTCGCTAGCTGGACCATAATGCGTCTCAGATGTGATGGGAGGTGCCCTCACCCCATACTTCACCTCCATCGTGGGGTGAAGTAAGTAAATCTATCAAACGCTCCAACAAGTGTAAGTGCTCATCGGGGAATGAATCGTCTATGGGCGGGTCGTCCTTCTCACGTGAAGATGCAGGTAGCCGGCTGAGGTGATCCGCAACGGAGTTCTCGGATCCCTTCTTATCGCGGATCTCTAAGTCAAACTCTTGAAGCAAGAGAATCCATCGAATAAGGCGTGGCTTGGCATCTTTCTTAGCAAGCAAGTAACGGATGGCAGCATGGTCGGTGTAGACAATGACTTTCGCCCCTACTAAATAGGAACGAAACTTCTCGAAAGCATATACAACCGCCAACAACTCCTTCTCAGTAGTAGCGTAGTTGCGTTGGGCTACATCTAGCGTCTTGCTAGCATAGTAAATGGCGGTGGTCCGGCCATCCTTCTTCTGTCCAAGCACCGCTCCTACGGCTACATCACTAGCGTCACACATGACCTCGAAAGGCAAGGTCCAATCAGGAGGTTGGATAATGGGATTGGAGATCAACGCTTCCTTAATCATGTAAAAAGCATCAAGACACTCATGCGAAAACTCAAAAACAACATCTTTATTCAAGAGGTTAGTTAGAGGTTTAGAGATCTTAGAGAAGTCCTTGATGAATCTCCTGTAGAAACCTGCATGCCCGAGAAAACTCCTCACACCTTTAACAGAACAAGGAGGAGGGAGTTTCTCAATAGTCTCGATCTTAGCTCGATCGACCTCAATACCTCAATTAGAAACGAGGTGTCCTAGCACAATGCCATCACTAACCATAAAATGACACTTCTACCAATTCAAAACGAGATTAGTGTCTTCACATCTTTTAAGCACTAGCGAAAGGTTAGATAAGCAATCATCAAAAGAGGAACCATATACAGAAAAATCATCTATGAATACATCCATGATCTCCTCTATGTACTCGGAAAAGATAGCCATCATGCATCGCTGGAAGGTAGCGGGTGCATTGCACAATCCGAATGGCATCCTCCTATAAGCAAATGTCCCCCATGGACAAGTAAAAGTGGTCTTCTCCTGATCATCCGGATGGATAGGAATCTGGAAGAATCCACTATAGCCGTCCAAGTAGCAAAAGTGTGAATGCTGGGCTAACCGTTCGAGCATTTGATCGATGAAGGGAAGCGGAAAATGGTCCTTCCGAGTCGCCGTGTTCAGCTTCCTATAATCGATGCAAACCCTCCAGCCCGTAACGGTCCTAGTTGGGATCAACTCGTTGTTCTTATTCGTCACAACGGTCATCCCTCCTTTCTTCGGAACTACATGCACCGGGCTAACCCACTTGCTGTCCGAGATAGGATAAATAATACCTGCATCCAACAACTTAAGAACTTCCTTCTTCACAACCTCTTTCATGATCGGATTTAACCGTCTTTGAGGTTCCCATGAAGTCTTATGATTATCCTCCATTAGAATTCTATGCATGCAGAAAGAAGGCTTAATGCCAATAAGATCATCCATGGTATAACCTATAGCCTTTCGATGCTTTCTCAGGACATGCATTAACTTAGACAATTCAGATTCGGAAAGGGAAGCACTAACAATAACGGGATAAGTAGAATCCGGTCCAAGAAAGACATACCTCAAGTGACTAGGGAGTTGTTTAAGCTCCACGACTGGGGGTGCTTTCTGAGGGGGATCCTTGCTTCCTCCTTCCAGTGGAGTGGATTCAGAAACTGGACTTTCGGAAGTCTCAGTTGAAGTCGTCTCGCCATCAACCTCGGTCGAGGCGCAGAGGCGTTGACCGAGATGTTCTTCAGTTGCCTCGTTCAGTCCAGAAGGTGCCTCGGTCGAGGTACTGCAACTGGAACCAAAACTGGAGATCTTCGTCTCCTGGATTAGCTTCTCAGTTTTAGCTCCTGGATCTTCTTCCAGTGCCTTCAAGCTCCGTATATCTACATCACAAGAAGCATCTATACCTTCCTCCATTAAACTGAAGCTAATAACTCTTTGGAGTGGATCATTAATAAGGATAGAGCTCACCAATTCTCTTGATTCTTCTTCATCGTAGATGTTGAAGATATCATCAGTTAGCTGTTCCCCTTTCATGGCTGCAAGTAGTGCGAACTCCACCTCATCGCCACCAATGTTGAATTTCAACTTGGCGTTCTTGCAATCCACGTTGCAACCCAAAGTTGCTAGAAATGGCCTCCCGAGAATAATAGGAACAGAATAATCTGCGGGAATGTCAAGTACAACAAAATCTATAGGTAGATAGAAGTTACCTAACTTGACCGGAACGTCCTCCAAGATGCCCACGGGATGGGTGATGGAGCGATCCGCCATATAAAGTCGAATCTTGACCGGCTTGGGCTCTCCAAGTCCGATCTTCATACATAGCTCCAGCGGGATGATGCTCACGCTGGCTCCTAGATCACAAAGGGCTTCACAAGTGACATCCCCAACTTGAATGGGAATGCAAAATGAGCCGGGATCTCTTAACTTAGGTGGCATCTTCTCCTTCATGATTTGTATAAGCTCCGAGGATTTAGATGTCATTCTAACTTCACCAAAGTCTTCCGGTTTCCTCTTCCTTGAAAGGATCTCCTTTAAGAATTTCCCATAGGCGGGCATTCCTAGAATGGCATCAAGGAAAGGAATGTTAATATGAAGCTTATTCATCAAGTCAAGGAACTTACCAAAGTGCTTGTCTAGATGTGCTCTGGCCCTTGACTGGGGGAATGGAAGTGGTGGTTTGTATGCAGGAGGTGGAATATAAACTTCAGTTTTCCCCTCCGCTTTCTGTGGTTCCACCTCGGTTGGCATCTCGGTCGAAGTGTTCTTCGACTGCACCTGGACCGAGGTGGTCTTCGTCGGTACTGGCACCGACCGAGGCATTGGACCTGCAGTCTTCAGTCCACTCCTCGTAGTTATGGCCATGATGTGGCCCTTAGGGTTGCTTTCCGTCTTTGCTGGAAGCTTCCCTGGATCTCTTGGTGCTTCATTCGCCCTACTTGCAAGTTGTTGTTCGAAGGACTTTTGGGCCCTCGAAAATGAAGTCATAGAAGTCTCCATAGCACTAAGCTTGATCAAGATAGCCTCCAGAACTGCGTCTTTCTTTTCCGGCTGAGACGAACTTGATCCTTGCCCCTGGCTCTTTAATGGAGTAGAGGAAGAAGAAGAAGGAGAAGAGAGGAAAGGGTTAGAGGAATCGTTAGAGTTGGAGTTTGAATGATTGTTACCGTGATTTTGGTTGTTCGCCCTCCAGTTGTTGCTATTGGATCCTCTATTGTTGTTGTTGTAGTTGTTGTTTCGGGAACCGTTGTTGTTGTTACGGTACCCGTTGTTGTTGTTGTTCCTTTGCCCTTGCTCTTCCTTCTTGGTTTGAGCAACCAAGAGTTCCGAGGATTTAGATGTCATCCTAACTTCACCAAAGTCTTCCAATTTCCTTTTCCTTGATAGGAACTCCTTTAAGAACTTCCCATAGGCGGGCATTCCTAGAATAGCATCAAGGAAAGGAATATTAATATGCAGTTTATTCATCAAGTCAAGGAACTTACCAAAGTGCTTGTCTAGATGTGCTTTGGCCCTTGACTAGGGGAATGGAAGTGGTGGTTTGTATGTAGGAGGTGGAATATAAGTTTCAGTTGTCCCTCCTGCTTTCTGTTGCTCCGCCTCGGGTGGTATATCGGTCGATGTGTTCTTCGACTGGATCTGGACCGAGGTGGTCTGCGTCGACCGAGGCACTGGATCTGCAGTCTTCAGTCCACTCCTCGTAGTTATGGCCATGATTTGGCCCTTAGGGTTGCTTTCCGTCTTTGCTGGAAGCTTCCCTGGATCTCTTGGCGCTTCATTCGCCCTATTTGCAAGTTGTTGTTCGAAGGACTTTTGGGCGCTCGAAAATGAAGTCATAGAAGTCTCCATAGCGCTAAGCTTGATCAAGATAGCCTCTAGAACTGCGTCTTTCTTTTCCGGCTGAGACGAACTTGATCCTTGCCCCTGGCTCTTTAATGGAGTAGAAGAAGAAGAAGAAGGAGAAGAGAGGAAAGGGTTAGAGGAATCGTTAGAGTTGGAGTTTGAATGATTGTTACCGTGATTTTGGTTGTTCGCCCTCCAGTTGTTGCTATTGGATCCTCTATTGTTGTTGTTGTTGTAGTTGTTGTTTCGGGAACCGTAGTTGTTGTTACGGTACCCGTTGTTGTCGTTCCTTTGCCCTTGCTCTTCCTTCTTGGTTTGTGCAACCAAGAGTTCCTTCAATTGCTTCACGTCATTTTTCAAAGACGTGAGTTGATTGTTGTTGGATTGAGTCTCTTGAAAGTTGACTCTTTTAACTCCACCTTCAGCTCCTTGGTGGGTGTACTTCTCCATCTGCAAGGCTTGTTTCTCGATGAAGTCCCAAGCCTCGTCAATCGCCATGTCCATGAAGGTACCGGCGGATAGTAGTTGGAGATTGAACTGGGTGCTTCCGTCCAGTCCCTTGAAGTAGATCTCCAACAACTTGATTTTTGGAATCCCATGATGTGGGCAATCCAAAAGGATATCTTTGAACCGCTCCCAAGATTTGGACAAGCTCTCCTTATCCTTCATAATGAAAGCATTAATCTTCCCTCTCATTTCAGCTGTCTTTGAGGGGGGAAAGAATTTGGTCAAGAATTCCGTTGTCATCTCCTCCCATGTGCTGATTTTTCCTGGAGGAAGAGATTGATACCAAGTAAGAGCTCTATCTTTTAAAGAAAAGTAAAAAAAGTCTTAGCTTGTAGTTGTTATTTTCAATCCTTGAAGGTCTCAAGGTTTCCATCAAGATCTCATAATTTTGAAGATGTTGATGTGGCGATTCCTTCTCCATCCCTCCGAATTGGCATTGGCGAATCATGGATAGAACTTGCGGTCGAAGTTCATAGTCATGATCCGCTGGATCTCCTAGGTTGACTCCTGGACGCCTCAGTTGTTGATTAGGGTCCATCCTTTGACCTAGGGTTCTTGGAATTCCTGCAAGAAGAACATCTCGGACTGGCATCCGAGGTGGAAGTATCTAGGCCGAGGCGTCAGGTACTGGGACCTGCCTCGGTCGAGGGTCAGCAACTGGAACCTGCCTCGGTCCAGCATCGGGAACTGGGTCTTCCCTCGGTCGAAGTAGAATCTGGTCTCGTATGACGGCCATTTCTGCTTCGATGGCTTCAGTTTTGGTGCGAGTTTCTTCCTTCTCTTGCCTTAGTTCTTCCCTGTTGAGGCGTAGCAGCTCTAACCCCTCTTTCAATTCGGCCTCAAGATCGCGATTGTCTTGTTGGGCCATCTTCGCTTCTCTTAAGCGTCGCTTGTATGTCTTTTCTGGTTTGGGATCGTAAGGAACGATTTCCTTCCCAATGCGGGTTCTTCGTATATACCTAAGAAAGAACCTACAAAAGTCACTCAAGTAGAGTGGTTAGAAGATACGGGGGCAAGTGCCCCAAGAGCAAACCGTACCGGCTCGGTCTAGACCAAGTCCCCGGCAACGGCGCCAAAAACTTGTTCGCTCCTAACGGTGTGTGCAAGCTTTGAATTTATAACCCTAGACTTAAGCTTAAAACAAGGATGCGAACCCGCAGTGTACGGTTCAATCGTAGTAAAAAGCAATAAATTCCAGGGGTCGATCACAGGGACTCGGTGAAACAAAGTCGATAACGGTAAGCTTCGTAAATACTAACCACAAAGAGCAATCAACACAATCAAAGATGAATAAGAAGTCAATAAAGCAAACATGCAATTCTAGGGATTAAAGCATCTAGTTGTGGTTCCAACTCAAGATCTAAGGATAAGCGGACAAAGCTGAGGTTTTTGCATGGGGAAGGTGTTACTAAAGTGGAATAGATCACCGGGTAAGTCTCACTACTCACTAATCCTAAACCGTAACTCCTATTACCGGGTAAGTCTCAAGGAATTAAGATAAAGAACTATAACCTCAAACTAACACACCATCTAAGGGAATAGAATCAACCTTTACCGGGTAAGTCTCAGGCTAACTCACAAAGATGGGATGGAAGCACAGTCAAACCCCAATAAAGGATAAACCTTTATTACCTACACTTATGATCGTTGGTACACAAACTAAGGAATTACCGGGTAAGTCTCATCCTAAGCTTGCATTGAACCAGGAAAGGTGTAATAAGAATAGGATTTGGCAAACTCTAACACTTAACTCTCAGTTTAGGATCAGATAAGTCACCTCGGTCAGCCAAATTCCACCCCGGCCGAGATGTTCATCGACTGAGCAAGATGCTTAGGGTTAAGGTTAAAGACTCGAACTTTCAGGGTCCTACTGGAATCTAAGATTATTCTATCATTGTTTTTCCCACAACCTTCAACCAAGAATAAAATATTCTCGCCGCGTCCTAGGTATTCGCCTCGGTCGAGTCGGCGTCTCTGGATCACCTCGGTCGAGATGAATCTCTGGTCAACCGAGGTGAGTCACAACTGAATGTGAAATCTCTCAAAATTGGTCCAAAGTGAATCTTTAATCCATGGCTATGCTTCCTGGATGGTTCCTTATGTTCCTCAATGTAGCTCCGATGACTCCATAGCTCCTTTTGCTCCTTTTAGATGCAAAATGTGCCATTTTACCTATAATTACAGCAAAACTAGGTGTAGACCTCGATTCTCACAAAGGTAGATGAAATGGTAATATAATCACATAATATACATACAAACATGCAGATTATGAAAGATAAAACGTCTAAACAAAACCCCAAAATATAGACTATAATTCATGCTATCAAGATAGAAGTTACCTAACTTGACCGGAACGTCCTCCAAGATGCCCACGGGATGGGTGATGGAGCGAACCGCCATATAAAGTCAAATCTTGACCTGCTTGGGCTCTCCAAGTCCGATCTTCATACATAGCTCCAGCGGGATGATGTTCACGCTGGCTCCTAGATCACAAAGGGCTTCACAAATGACATCCCCAACTTGAATGGGAATGCAAAATGAGCCGGGATCTCTTAACTTAGGTGGCATCTTCTCCTTCATGATTTGTATAAGCTCCGAGGATTTAGATGTCATCCTAACTTCACCAAAGTCTTCTAGTTTCCTCTTCCTTGAAAGGATCTCCTTTAAGAATTTCCCATAGGCGGGCATTCCTAGAATGGCATCAAGGAAAGGAATGTTAATATGCATCTTATTCATCAAGTCAAGGAACTTACCAAAGTGCTTGTCTAGATGTGCTCTGGCCCTTGACTGGGGGAATGGAAGTGGTGGTTTGTATGCAGGAGGTGGAATATAAACTTCAGTTTTCCCCTCCGCTTTCTGTGGTTCCACCTCGGTTGGCATCTCGGTCGAAGTGTTCTTTGACTGCACCTCGACCGAGGTGGTCTTCGTCGGTACTGGCACCGACCGAGGCACTGGATCTACAGTCTTCAGTCCACTCCTCGTAGTTATGGCCATGATCTGGCCCTTAGGGTTGCTTTCCGTCTTTGCTGGAAGCTTCCCTGGATCTCTTGGTGCTTCATTCGCCCTACTTGCAAGTTGTTGTTCGAAGGACTTTTGGGCCCTCGAAAATGAAGTCATAGAAGTCTCCATAGCACTAAGCTTGATCAAGATAGCCTCCAGAACTGCGTCTTTCTTTTCTGGCTGAGACGAACTTGATCCTTGCCCCTGGCTCTTTAATGGAGTAGAAGAAGAAGAAGGACAAGAGAGGAAAGGGTTAGAGGAATTATTAGAGTTGGAGTTAGAATAATTGTTACCAGGATTCTGGTTGTTTTGATTGTTCGTCCTCCAATTGTTGCTATTGGACCCTCTATTGTTATTGTTGTAGTTGTTGTTCCGGGAACCGTTGTTGTTGTTACGGTATCCATTGTTGTTGTTCCTTTGTCCTTGCTCTTCCTTCTTGGTTTGAGCAACCAAGAGTTCCTTCAATTGCTTCACGTCATTCTTCAAAGACGTGAGTTGATTGTTGTTGGATTGAGTCTCTTGAAAGTTGACTCTTTTAACTCCACCTTCAGCTCCTTGGTGGGTGTACTTCTCCATATGCAAGGCTTGCTTCTCAATGAAGTCCCAAGCCTCGTCAATCGCCATGCCCATGAAGGTACCGGCGGAGAGTAATTGGAGATTGAACTGGGTGCTTCCGTCTAGTCCCTTGAAGTAGATCTCCAACAACTCAATTTTTAGAATCCCATGATCTGGGCAATCCAAAAGAATATCCTTGAACCGCTCCCAAGATTTGGACAAGCTCTCCTTGTCCTTCATAATGAAAGCATTGATCTTCCCTCTCATTTCAGCTGTCTTTGAGGGGGGAAAGAATTTGGTCAAGAATTCCGTAGTCATCTCCTCCCATGTGCTAATTTTACCTGGAGGAAGAGATTGATACCAAGTAAGAGCTCTATCTTTTAAAGAAAAGTAAAAAGGTCTTAGCTTGTAATTATTATTTTCAATTCTGGAAGGTCGCAAGGTTTCCATCAAGATCTCGTAGTTTTGAAGATGTTGATGTGGTGATTCCTTCTCCATCCCTCCGAATTGGCATTGGCGAATCATGGATAGAACTTGCGGTCGAAGTTCGTAGTCATGGTCCGCTGGATCTCCTAGGTTGACTCCTGGACGCCTCAGTTGTTGATTAGGGTCCATCCTTTGACCTAGGGTTTGTGGAATTCCTGCAAGAAGCACATCTCGGACTGGCATCCGAGGTGGAAGTATCTCGGCCGGGGCGTCTGGTACTGGGACCTGCCTCGGTCGAGGGTCAACAACTGGGACCTGCCTCGGTCCAGCATCGGGAACTGGGTCTTCCCTCGGTCGAAGTAGAATCTGGTCTCGTATGACGGCCATTTCTGCTTCGATTGCTTCATTTTTGGTGCGAGTTTCTTCCTTCTCTCGCCTTAGTTCTTCCCTGCTGAGGCGTAGTAGCTCTAACGCCTCTTTCAATTCGGCCTCAAGATCGCGGTTGTCTTGTTGGGCCATCTTCGCTTCTCTTAAGCGTCGCTTGTATGTCTTTTCTGGTTCGGGATCGTAAGGAACGATTTCCTTCCCAGTGCGGGTTCTTCGCATATACCTAAGAAAGAAACTGCAAAAGTCACTCAAGTAGAGTGGTTAGAAGACACGGGGGCAAGTGCCCCAAGAGCAAACCGTACCGGCTCGGTCTAGACCAAGTCCCCGGCAACGGCACCAAAAACTTGTTCGCTCCAAACGGTGTGTGCAAGCTTTAAATTTATAACCCTAGACTTAAGCTTAAAACAAGGATGTGAACCCGCAGTGTACGGGTCAATCGTAGTAAAAAGCAAGAAATTCCAGGGGTCAATCACAGGGACTCGGTGAAACCAAGTCGATAACGGTAAGCTTCGTAAATACTAACCACAAGAGTAATTAACACAATCAAAGATGAATAAGAAGTCAATAAAGCAAACATGCAATTCTAGGGATTAAAGCGTCTAGTTGTGGTTCCAACTCAAGATCTAAAGATAAGCGGACAAAGCTGAGGTTTTTTTGCGTAGGGAAGGTGTTACTAAAGTGGAATAGATCACCGGGTAAGTCTCACTACTCATTAATCCTAAACCGTAACTACTATTACCGGGTAAGTCTCAAGGACTCAAGATAAAGAACTATAACCTCGAACTAACACACCATCTAAGGGAATAGAATGAACCTTTACCGGATAAGTCTTAGGCTAACTCACAAAGGTGGGATGGAAGCACACTCAAACCCCAATAAAGGATAAACCTTTATTACCTACACTTATGATTGTTGGTACACAAGCTAAGGAATTACCGGGTAAGTCTCATCCTAAGCTTGCATTGAACCAGGAAAGGTGTAATAAGAATAGGATTTGGCAAACTCTAACACTTAACTCTCAGTTTAGGATCAGATAAGTCACCTCGGTCAGAAGAATTTCACCCCGGCCGAGATGTTCATCGACTGAACGAGATGCTTAGGGTTAAGGTTAAAGACTCGAACTTTCAGGGTCCTGCTGGAATCTAAGATTATTCTATCATTGTTTTTCCCACAACCTTCAGCCAATCACCCTAGAATCACACAAGGAAATTAGCCACTCATCATCATTATGAAAGTATTAATCAAATATATGGGAAGAAGGTGAATATTTGAACAAGAAGAATTTAATGAAAAGACTTCAATAACTGAATCAAATATCACAACAAAAGCGTTCCTTGGATAGCAATCCAACAAGACAAGACAACAAGGAAGGGAATTAAAGACAATCTTACAAAACCCTCCAAAAGCTATAAAAGCTATGATCTTCAATCTTCCTTCAACCTTCAAAAAGGTTCTTCAAAACTCCCCCAACTGGAGTATGGTTGCTGCTGCGTATAAACCCTGATCGATGGTATAGCATGATGTTGGATTTGTGGAAATCCAACCCTTTTTATAGGAAAATAACCCCTCCAAAGATAAAATATCTTAGAAAGATCTCTTCCCATAAAAATAGGTAAAATATAAGATCTTCTTCCTTCCACGAGCCAAGCTCAAAAATATAAGATCACTTTCCAAAGATAAAAGATCTCAGCCAAGAATAAAATATTCTCGCCGCGTCCTAGGTATTCGTCTCGGTCGAGTCGGCGTCTCTGGATCACCTCGGTCGAGATGAATCTCTTGTCAACCGAGGTGAGTCACAACTGAATGTGAAATCTCCCAAAACTGGTCCAAAGTGAATCTTTAATCCATGGTTATGCTTCCTGGATGGTTCCTTATGCTCCTCAATGTAGCTCTAATGACTCCATAGCTCCTTTTGCTCCTTTTTGATGCAAAACGTGCCATTTTACCTACAATTACAACAAAACTAGGTGTAGACCTCGATTCTCGCAAAGGTAGATGAAATGGTAATATAATTTCATATTATACATACAAACATGCAGATTATGAAAGATAAAACGTCCAAACAAACCCCAAAATATAGACTATAATTCATGCTATCACCTACCTTGAAGTCCTTCCGGAGAATGTTTCGGTCATGCCATGCTTTAGTCTTTTCTTTGTATGCGGTGGCATGGTCATATGCATCTAACCTTAGTTCCTCCAACTCTTGCAATTGGAGCTTCCAGAATTCTCCCACTTCCTCTATGTTCATGTTTCACTTCTTTACCGCCCACCAAGCTTTGTGCTGTAGCTCCACCGGTAGGTGGCAAGCATTCCCAAACACGAGCCTAAAAGGAGACATCCCGATAGGAGTTTTGTAGGCTGTCCGATATGCCCATAGGGCGTCATTTAGCCTTGCACTCCAATTCTTCCATCCGGGAGAAACTGTCTTTTCAAGGATGGTCTTTATTTCCCGGTTGGATACCTTAGCTTGGCCGTTTGTTTGTGGATGATAAACTATTGATACTCGTTGGTGGACGTGGTACTTCTTAAGGAGAGCCGTGATCGTCTTGTTGCAGAAATGGGTACCCCCTATCACTGATTAAGGCTTTTGGAATTCCAAATCTTGCAAAGATATTTTCCTTAAGAAAAGCTGCAACCACTTTTGAATCATCAGTTTTGGTGGCCTTTGCTTCCACCCACTTGGAAACATAGTCCACCGCAAGCAAAATATATATGTGCCCGAATGAAGTAGGAAACGGCCTCATGAAATCAATTCCCCAAACATCAAATATTTCGCAAAATATAAGAGAAGATTGGGGCATTTCATGTCTCCTTGAAAGATTTCCTACCCTTTGGCATCTATCACAAACTTCGCAAAACGCAAAAGCGTCTCGAAAAATGTGTGGCCAAAAGAAACCGGTATCCAAAACTTTTCTTGCAGTTTTGTTTACTCCAAAGTGCCCCCACATGCTTCGGATGACAGAAGGTTAGGACAGATTGTACCTCATTGTTCGGAATGCAACTACGAATTACTTGGTCACTGCAATGCTTCCAAAGGTAAGGATCGTCCCAAACGTAGTGTCGAGCTTCAGCCTTTACCTTCTCTCGTTGTGCCTTGGTGAAGTCTGGAGGGTACTCCTTCCTGACAATGAAGTTCACGATGTCAACAAACCAAGGCTTAAAAGACTGGAGCTTAAGACAAACCTCTGTCGACAATTCCGCAGGGACACCTAGACTGAGCCGCTAGGGTGGCTGGCCACAGGGGCGGCTGGTGTGAGGAACGGGGGCGGTTACACAACAGAGAGTTGTGTAAAATGTATCGTCTGAAAAGCTTCCAGCTATCTCTCTTCCTTTTCCTAGATCCTCCTCTTCTTTCACTAGCCTGCTCAAATGATCGGCCACCAGATTCTCAGCCCCCTTCTTGTCCCGTATCTCTAGGTTAAACTCACTTAGAAGGAGCACCCATCGAATCAATCGTGGCTTTGCTTCCTTCTTCGCCATAAGGTACCTAAGAGCTGCATGGTCAGTGAATATGATTACCTTTACCCCAAGTAGGTACTGCCTGAATTTCTCAAGGGCAAAAACCACCGCTAACATTTCCTTCTCGGTGGTAGAGTAATTCCTTTGCGCTCCATTGAGTGTCATAGACGCATGATGGATCACATGTGAAGCCCGTCCATCTTTTTGTCCTAAGACTGCTCCAACGGCGTAATCACTGGCGTCACACATGATTTCGAAAGGTTTCTCCCAATCCGGAGAACGGATGATCGGTGCGCTGGTGAGACATGCCTTCAAAGTGTCGAAAGCTTTCTTGCAATCCTCATCCACTATGAATGTGACATCTTTCTTGAGCAATTCGCATAGGGGTGCCGAAATCTTCGAAAAATCTTTGATGAAACGTTGGTAAAAACTTGCATGACCAAGAAAAGATCGGATTTCCCGAACATTAGTAGGATAAGGTAAATTTTGAATTACATCAACCTTTGCCCTATCTACCTCTATCCCTTTTGAGGATATTACATGTCCTAGCACAATTCCTTGTTCGACCATGAAATGACATTTTTTGAATTAAGAACTAAATTGGTTTCAACACATTTTTCAAGAACAAGTTTTAAATGCCCTAAACATGCATCAAAACTGTCTCCATGGACGGTAAAATCATCCATGAAGATTTCAATGAAATTTTCTATGTATTCGGAGAAAATACTTATCATGCACCATTGGTAGGTGCCGGGAGCATTGCAAAGTCCAAATGGCATTCTGCGGTACGCGAAAGTGCCAAATGGGCATGTGAACGTTGTCTTTTCTTGATCTTCCGGTGCGATGGCTATTTGGAAATAGCCCGAATATCCATCAAGGAAACAGTAGTACTGATGACCTGCAAGACGTCCCAACATTTTGTCAACAAAAGGTAATGGGAAATGGTCTTTTCGCGTTACCTTGTTGAGCTTGCGGTAGTCAATGCAAACTCTCTATCCGGTTTGTGTTTTGCTCGGGACCATCTCTCCATGTTGATTTTCCACCATGGTGATGCCTCCTTTCTTCGGAACCACTTGGGTTGGACTAACCCAAGTGCTATCCAAAATAGGGAAGATCATATCCGCTTGGAGGAGCTTCAACACTTCCTTCTTGACCACATCCATCATTGGCGGGTTCAACCTCCGTTGAGGTTGCCTAGAGGGTTTGGCTTCATCATCAAGTAAGATCCTATGCATGCAAGTTGAAGGGCTTATCCCTTTGATGCCCGCAATGGTCAATCCAAGGGCCATCTTGTGCTCTTTTAGCACTTTCACCAACTTGTCCTCTTGATCGGTAGTCAACTTGTTTGAGATGATCACCGGCAAGGTATTGTGTTCTCCAAGGAAAACGTACTTGAGGTGTGACAGAAGGTCCTTCAATTCTATTTCTGGTGCCTGCACTATAGACGGAACAAGCTTTGAGGTTAGTAAAGTGGGTCCAATGGCCAAATTGGAGATAGGTAGCCTTTTATGCCCATCTAATTGGGCTAGGACCTCTTTCATGCTGGATTTTAGTACATAATCTGATTTGAAACCATCAATGTCATGCTCAATTACATTTTTCAATTTATCAATATCAGAATTATCAAAAACATCTTGCACAAAAGGTTCAACAATGTCAATAGCACATAAAGAATGATCATCACTAGGGATTCTCATTGCATCATAGATGTCAAATTCTACTACTTCACCATCAAACTCCATGGTTAGTTTTCCACTAACATAATCAATTTTAGTCCTAGCCGTTTTCAGAAATGGCCTACCTAACAGTATCGGTGCAACATGCGACTCATTTTCCATATCCATTACGAAAAAATCAGCAGGAAATATTAGGTTGTCTACCATTACTAATACATCTTCAATTATCCCTTTCGGGTACACATTAGATCTATCAACAAGTTGTACTACAATCCTAGTTTCCATTAATGGCCCAAGACCAAGTGATTTGTAAATAGAATATGGTAAAACATTTATAGAAGCACCATGATCAAGCATTGCTTTATCAAAACGGGTTTCCCCTATAACACAAGGAATGCTTACCATGCCTGGATTGCTGTACTTCTTGGGCATTCTCCGTTGGAAAATAGCCGACACATGCTCACTTATTTGCACTTTTTGTTTCCCTTTCAGCTTCTGATTCCTCTTGATAGTGCAAAGCTCCTTCAAGAAACGAGCATATTTAGGAATACTCTTCACTAGCTTGAGGAGGGGAATGTTTACCTCGCATTTGGAGAAAGTCTCAAAGAGGTCTTTGTCTTCAATGATTCTTCTCTCCTTCAGAGCCTCGGGAAACGGAGCTGGTGGTTTCTCAGAGTACAGTGGCGGAAAGTTAGGCCGGATGTAAGAATCCTTCTCAGCAGAACCTTCTGTCGTGTTTTCCGCAGGGGCGTCAGCTTGTATGCGCAGGGGCGGCTTAGGGGTTGTCACCGCAGGGGCGGTGTCTGCTCGGTGTTGGGCGCAATTGCAGCAGCAGGGGCGGCTGTGGGTGCGGTAAAATCGACAAAAGGTTTGCTTTGTGATTCTTTTGCTAGTTTTTGTTGGATTTGCTTCCCACTCCTTAATGTTAGGGCACTAACATTCTCCTTGGGGCTTATAAACGTCTCGGAAGGCAATCCTCCGGAAAATCTAGCTTCGGTCCTTGAAATGGCTTCCGCCATTTGCCTAACCTGTTTTTCAAGGTTTTTGATGCTGGATTTTGATGTTTGGACATGAGTAGCAAAGTGTTTAGTTAAAACCTGCAACAAATCCTCAGTTAATTGACACTTACCTTGACGGGGCTGTTGTTGTTGGTTTTGTTGATCCTTCCAATGGAAATTCTGTTGGTCACGCCAATTTGGCATGAAATTTTATGCATAAGGATCGTTCCTAGGCCTTTGTTGCTATGGTTGTCCATAACCCATCGCGTTTATCTTATCATCGTCATCCTGGACTTGTGGACACATGTCAGTTGGATGATATGGGTCCGCACACACTCCACAAGCTTTCAGCTGCTGTGGGGTTCCCATCAATGTTAATCTCTTCACTATCTCCTTTAATTCTACAAGCTCCGTGGAGATCTCACTCTTCCTAGTATTCATAGCATGAACTCCTTTCTTGGACGGGGTCCTTCCAAAGTTCCGGGTTCCTTCCGCTAGTTCCTATATCTTTTCTAAAGCAAGGTCAGGAGTAGAGTTAAGAATATTACCTTCGCAAGCCGCATCGACGATCCTCCTTTCATTATCGAGCAAGCCATTGTATAAGTACAAGACTAGATCTTGAGTTGAATATCCGTGAAAAGGACAACTGGATCGGAGGCGTGCGAATCTTTGAAAGTACTCGTAGAGAGTTTCGTTCGCCTCTTGCTCGATGTTGCTTATAGCTTTCTTCAAGCTATACGCCTTCTTGGCTGGGAAGTATTTCTCCAGAAACGCCTTATGGAGGTTCTCCCAAGTGTCGATACTCCCGGATGGAAGGTGGTAATACCAATCATCCGCTGAATCTTTGAGTGTGAAACCAAATGCCCTCATCTTGATTTGTTCTTCGGTAATATTGGCCGGCTTCATGCTCATACACACGGTATGGAACTTCCCAAGGTGTTTGATGGGGTCTTCGCCATTTAGCCCATGGAAAGATGGGAGCAAGTGAATGAGACCCGACTTGAGTTCAAAATTGACTCCTTCCCCTAATGCCGGTCTAGTGACCGCAAGGGGGTTTTGAGCCAAGGTGGGCTGCGTGAGTTGACGAAGTGTACAGTCAGCCATCTCTTGTTAAAGTTGTTGTTGTCTTCGTTGCCGGATGTGCGTCCTTTCAATTTCTAGATCAAAAGAAGCAAAGCCGGAGTTAGTAGCACGGGTTTGAACCATAAAAATGGTTCAAACCAATAATCAATAATAACAATAGAATAAAAACACTAAACTCCCAAGCAACGGCGCCAAAACTTGACTAGAGGTATTTCTATGGTCGTCTATACCCTATCAAACTATAATCCCGACTTAGCACTAAAACAAGTATAGTGGTTAAGTAAGGGTCGAACCCAAGAGAGTTAAGGTGTTTATTAGATGCAATTATTGATTATACAATCGAGTAACAAAAAGGGGGGGGGGTTTGGTTGAATTGATGCACACAAAAATTATGAAAACGAATAACGCAGCAAGTAAGACAATAATGGATGAATCTACACTAGGTTGATTCTTAGCATGCAATTGCTACTTTGGTGTGTTCCTTTTACAAGTTTTCAAGTAATCTCCCGTCTCGATCATATATATGTGTTGAGCCAACCGGCATCAACACAACTTAACACGTTAGTGTTCCGTAAACCTACAAGAACAATTAACAAGTTAGCTTTCAAATAAAGACTATGGGATATAAAGTATAGATTAAAACCGTTAACCTTATCTTTATATTTGTGTTCCTTTTCTTTAAGTAATTACAAACCGTTATTACTTAAAGTTTACTACTAGATTAAAGACCCGAACCCGGAACCTATTAATCCTAGTTCTTTGCATGCACTTTAGAACCTAGGGTGATCAATCTCAAGTAATAGTAAAACATGCAATTAGACAATGGAGATCAAGGAAACACAAAGTATTACTGAATGAAAACTTATATTAAAGAAAACTTACAACCAAAGTAACAACGCAACTTCAAACCAACCCAATGTAGCAAGGGAGTTAGCAACTCATTACAATGGAAATGATAGAAAATTGGATTCTAAGTGGATAATGATGGATGATTTGGTTGGATCATTCTAGAAATCAAACAAAGACTATTTATACTACAAAAGACACTAAATAGGAGTAAATGGCCGGCCCAAAACAACCACCTTTAATGCCATAAAGGTGGTGTAAATAGCCGGAGTAAAGCTTCTGACGTTAAACCACAGAGGCGGCCTTCATCTCTGCAGGGGCGGTGAAGGCAAAAACGCTTGATCTTCTTCATGGCCGCAGGGGCGGCTAGGCAATTCCGCAGGGGCAGATCTTTAATGCCCTTCAAACGTCTGACTCTTCAACTTCCTTCCATTTCTAATGCCAAGCTGCCGGGGCGTCCTAGTGTCAACGCAGGGGCGGTTAAGCTACAAAAGCTTTGCTTCGTGAACGATCTTCACTCCTAAGTGCTTATAACTCCTTCCTTAGCTTCTTTTAGTCTTCTTCTTCTGGACCAAGGAGTTAGTAGCAGAAACCGACACAAATGCAATAAAAAGACTCTAAAAATTATCCTAATTGATAGTGATTCCATCACCTATCAATGATATATAAGCACATTAAGCCAAATAAGATAATATCAAGGTCAAGTAGAGTTATACAAACATCCATAAGCAAGTCATACAATTACCCCATACTTAGGACACATTGTCCCAATGGGTCAAGTAAGAGTGAGAAGAACAAAGTACTCACCGGACAAAGCAGAACTACATAAAAAATAAAAAAACACTCCATAATATGCATCAATCCTCCTCAGCTGGCGGTGGTGGTGGTGGAATGTAGTGGTATTGGGATGGATCAAAAGCATAGCCCATCTGCTCCTAGAACTGCAACTGTATCATTTGTCATTGATAGTGTTGGCTCTCCTCCATACGCCTCGTCCATCCCTCAATAGATCGGGTCTGAGCGGTGAAGCGTTGGGAAATGTCGATGCGCAAGGCCTGTAAAGAATCCGTCATCTGCCGTGTCAGATCATCTATCCTGCGGTGCGCCTGAGGATCACGAAGCCAGCGAGCTCGCTGCTGGGAAGGCTGGGGAATGTCAGCTGGTGGTGCTGGTGCCTCTCTCTCGTCCTTTTTGGTCTCGTCATCAAGGTCAACGGTTGGAATACTAGGTCTGCCGGTATCAATACTGGTATCCATGGCTGCAGCTCCTCCAATACCATCGCCATCACCATATCCTCCCTCCGCCTCTCTAGCAGCATCCTCCTACATAATCGGAAACCAGTCAACATACCAGTTCTTGTGGTCAAAGACCGAAAACTGGGAAGACTAGACAATACCTATCGGAAACTTTGTTTCCCACTTCATGGCTAAACAGGGTTTGCCAAGACCGCGGGGAATGAGGATGCGACGTGTGATGAACTCTTGTAGACCCAGCGGCTTTGTAGCCACAACCAAAGTGCATCTGGAGAGGTCCGACCCCATTGTTAGCATGAAATATGACAATATTTTAGCCACTTGTTTTAGTTGTTTTTCCCTCTTTTATGTGTATATGGATATGAGTTTGAAGCATTTGTGAGCTCATTCACCCACTTTGTCGATATAGAGATCTACAGTAGCTTTGTTTTGTTTATAGGTGAATAAAGGCTTGAATTGGAGCAAATGTGAAAGGAAAAGAGTATTTGATCAAGCTAGATGTCAAGCTGATGCTTTGGAGGAGCTAAGGAAGGAGCATGAGTGAAGAACATCACGAAATAAAGGCTTTCATAAAGGATTTGGACTTCCACGCCCTAAATTACGGCCGTGGACTTGGCCTTGGATCGTGGAGAGTGAATTTGGAGCACAACAGAAAGTTCCACACCCTAAACCACGGCCGTGGAAACTTGTACTAGACCGTGATATCCATGACGAAGTGACGTGTCATTTTTTCCACGTCAGCGACGGTTATTGGGTTTTTCTCGTAACCCTATTTCGCCCTATAAGAAGGCTTGAGAAGGGAGTTTCGGGGACGGCTGCTTTAGGGTTCATTTTACCTTCGCTTGCAATTTGACGTTTGGGATTGGGACGAAGGATTGGAGATTTCGGATCGTGGCTTGTGAAAGACGCGATATTGAAGATTGCGTACTTTGGAGATTTTCTTAGTTTTTTGCTTTCGGAGACGGATTGACACTCTGTTCTTCATTGTTCCCTAAGATTTCTGTGAGGATTCTTATTCCATATTCTGAATTCATGAAACATAATATTTTGTTGTTCGGATTTGAGATTGACTTTGATTTGTTATCGAGTTTTCGAGGGTTTTTATCTTTCTTTCTTCTTAAATTGATATTTGATTCAATGACTATGATTATCGGTTAAAACCCTTTAGCAATTCTAAGGTGAAGGGTTGATAGTTGTGGCTTAGATGATGATAGATCGATTGTAAACAGATTGGACCCTGCGAGTGTGAGAAAACTCGTCGACACCCTAAATCACGGTCTGTTCTTGAGTTCCACGGCCGTGGTTCTTCAAGATCTAGCCGTGATTTTCTCTGTTTTACGACCCTTGCTTTTGCTTTAATCCAAAATTAAAGATATGATTTAACCTAGCCTTGGCTTGCCTTTCCTAGGTAGTAGTGTGACTCAACATCCTCTATTTCGGTTTCGAGTGTCACAACCTTAACCGTTTTAGTTTGTCTTTGATTCCTTGGGTTTGGGCATGGGTCTTTGAGATTAATTCTTGTCCTTAGATCCTTTCTATACTACAGCCTCAACAACCTTTATAGAGAGAGTCCTTGGGTTAGACACATAAGGTTTTGGAACTTCACCGTACTCAACCTTACCTTAGTTATACCTTTGCAATCTCAACTCTGTCCTTATATCTATAGAGTATCTTTAATCGATTGACACAATTGGATACTTGGATCTTTAGGATTGCTGTTTTCCCAATTATTTGCAAAGCTTCTACACTTTTGATTACTCGATTATTCGAAACTAATTTTGTTTCACCAAATCCCTGAGTTCGATACTCTGGAATTCTTGCTTTACTACGCCGATCCGTACACTGCGGGTTCGATTGCTTTGATTTCAGTTTTATAATTTAAAATTTATTTGCACGCACACTTTGAGGCGAACAAGTTTTTGGCGCCGTTGCCGGGGATTTATTCTAGACGAAATTTCGGTTCTCGGTTGTCGAGCTTGGGAGCTTTGCTCTTGTTATTTGATATCTCTTTTTGAGTGATTTTTGCAGATTCTTTAGGTATATACGAAAGACTAGATCTACTAAAGATCTAGTTCCTTTCGATCCAGAACTTGAGAAAACTTTGAGAAAAAGTTGAAAGAGAAAAAGATGGCTGAAAACAATGAGAGAAACATCCAAGCGGAGTTGGATGAAGCTTAACTTCAACTCAAGTTGAGTAAGAAGGCTCGTATAGAAGAATTGCAACGTCATCAATTCCAAATAGATGAGCTCAAGGCTATGATGCTAGACATGAAGTTGGAGATGAATGATGCTAAGAAGAAGAAGGTCAAAAAACCTAAGTCCATTGGAGCTGAAACATCCAACGATGATGATGAGGATATGCCGCCACTAGAGGACAGTGATCCGGTGATCCATCCCGTTCGTAACAACCCTAGACCACCGGTTGTTCCTCGCATTCCCGTTGGAGATGTGAGAGTTGCTCATGAAGGGGATGAACCACGGACTCTTGGGAAAAGGATGGATCCAATTCAGCAACCGCGCCGTCTAGGTGTGAATTTTGGAGCTGAAGATATCCAGGAATTCAGTTTTTGCCCGAAAGTTATCACCATGGTTCGCCAAAGTCAATTTGGTGGAACGAGTGCTGAATCTCCACACCAACATTTGCAGAATTTTGAGATTCTCATGGAGACATTGAATCCGAAGAGGGCTAACAACAACAACTACAACATCAAACCGTTCTTCTTCTCTTTGAAGGACAAGGCTTTGTCTTAGTATCAAGCTCTTCCAGCTGGAAGACTTAACACATGGGAGGATCTATCTTCGGAGTTCCTCACCAAGTTCCTTCCGCCATCCAAGACGGCGGAGTTGAGAGGTAAGATGAATGCATTTTCTATAAAACCTAACGAAAGTTTGTTTCAATCTTGGGAAAGATTTCAGGATCTCTTATTGGATTGCCCACACCATGGCATTTCAAAGCTGGAATTATTGGAGATCTAGTACAACGGGTTGGATGTGGAAACACAATTCAATCTCCAATCTCTTTCTTGTGGTACATTTATTGACATGAGAGAAGATGACGCTTGGGACTTCATTGAGAAGCAAGCCCAAGTGATTGAGAAGTATTCCCACCAGAAGGTGGATCCTAATAACCGGAATCAAGGGGATCCGGGAGCTAAGTTGAATCAAGCTGCACAAACTCAAATATTCTCCCTCAACAATGATATCAAAGAGTTGAAGGAAGTCATAAAAACTAGCCTTCAAAAGGCAAAGGAGCAAGAGGCCAATTATCTAGGGAGAGACAACCACCAAGGGAATAGGAATGACTACCGGAACAATAGCCGGAATAACAACTGGAATAACAATAATAGGAACTGCAACAACAACCATTGGAGATCCAACCAACAAAATCCAGGTAATCCCTATTCACATGTTGCAAATGCTTTAACATCTCCATTGTCTTCTACTCCTTTGAAAAGCCACGGACAAGCATTAAATATCTCAAACAAGACGGAGAAGGAGAAGCCCGATCCCATGTTGGAGACAATCTTAGGAAAGATACAAGGTTTGGAGAGCTACATAACTTCGGTTGATAAAGCACACAAAGCTTTGGAAAACCAAATGTTCAGCAAGGCCGGAGAAGTTCCTAGAGATCAAGGGAAGCTTCCCGGAAAGACGGAGGACAACCCGAAGGGAACGGTGATGGCTATCACTACTAGGAGTGGCGTGACAACCACCGACCCACAACCTAAGTTTGTGGAAGTCCCAGCTGAGAAGGGAAAAGATAAGGAGAAGGAGAAGGAAGATGTCTATGTTCCCCCTCCAGCTTACAAACCTCTTCTATCATTCCCGCAATGTAGAGCAAGAGCGCGTCTAGACAAGCAATTCGGTAAGTTCATTGAACTCATGAGCAAACTGCATATTAACATACCTTTCATTAATGCAATTGTAGGTATGCCCGCTTATGAGAAGTTCTTGAAAGAGCTCCTCTCTAACAAGAGGAAGCTAGAAGACTTTGGAGAAGTCAAGATGAGTTCGGAATCTTCGGAGCTCATCAAAACGATGACAGAAAAGATGCCCCCAAAGCTGAGAGATCCGGGGTCATTTTGCATTCCAATTGGAGTAGGAGAAGTCACATATGACGCTCGTTGTGACTTAGGAGCAAGCGTAGGTATCATCCCGCTTGCTTTATGTAGGAAGGTCAGTTTAAGTGAACCTAAACCGGTGAAGATGACGTTGTACATGGTGGATCGATCCATAACTCGTCCCGTCGGTATCATTGAAGACGTCCCAGTCAAGCTCGGTAAGTTCTATATTCCAATAGACTTTGTTGTGCTTGACATTCCTGCAGATTGTCCGGTCCCGATCATACTCGGAAGACCGTTTCTTGCAACCTCCGGTTATATGGTGGATTGTAAGAACGCTAGACTAGCCTTCGACATAGGAGAAGAGAAGGTTGAGTTTGTTCTCTCAACTTTGGTGAAAGAGCTAGCTCTTGGAGAGGATATGTTCAATATCTATGACGAAGAAGCGTCTAGAGAGGAAGTGAGCTCGATCTTATTCAAAGATCCATTACAAAAGGTTATGTTCGCTCCATATGGTGTGTGCAAGATTTAAATTTATAACCCTAGATGTATGCCTAAAACAAGGATGCGAACCCGTAGTGTACGGGTCAATCGTAGTAAAAGCAAGAATTCCGGGGTGTCGTTCTCAGGGACTTAGGTGAAACAAAACCAATATAGGTAGTCAATATCGCAACTAACCACGAAAGCAATTAAAGCAATCAAAGATGATAAAAAGTCAATTAAAGGAAATATGCATTTCTAGGGATTAAAGCATTTAGTTGTGGTTCCAACTCAAGATCTCAAGATAAGCGGACAAAGCCGAGGTTTTGCAAAGGGAAGGTGTTACTAAAGTGGAATAGATCACCAGGTAAGTCTCACTACTCACTAACTCCAAACCAAAAGCTCCTATTACCGGGTACGTCTCAAGGTACTAAGGAAAGGAATTATAATCTCAAACCAACAAACCAACTAAGGGAATACAATCAACCTTTACCGGGTAAGTCTCAAGCTAACTCACAAAGATGGAATGAAAGCACACTCAAACCCCAATAAAGGATAAACCTTTATTACCTACACTTATGATCTTGGGTAAACAAACAAAGGAATTACTGGGTAAGTCTCATCCTAAGCTTGCATTGAACCAGGAAAGGTGTAATAAGAATAGAATTTGGCAAACTCTAACACTTAACTCTCAGTTTCGGATCAGAAATGGTCACCTCGGTCAGACGAATTCCACCCCGGCCGAGATGTTCATCGACTGAACGAGATGTTCTAAGGTTAAGGATAAAGACTCGAGCTTTCAGGGTCCTACTGGAATTTAAGATTATTCTATCATTGTTTTTCCCACAACCTTCAACCAATCACCCTAGAATCACACAAATAAATTAGCCACTCATCATCATGAAAGCAATAATTAAATATATGGGAAGAAAGCTGAGGTTTTTTTACGTAGGGAAGGTGTTACTAAAGTGGAATAGATCACCGGGTAAGTCTCACTACTCACTAATCCTAAACCGTAACTACTATTACCGGGTAAGTCTCAAGGACTCAAGATAAAGAACTATAACCTCGAACTAACACACCATCTGAGGGAATAGAATGAACCTTTACCGGATAAGTCTCAGCCTAACTCACAAAGGTGGGATGGAAGCACACTCAAACCCCAATAAAGGATAAACCTTTATTACCTACACTTATGATTGTTGGTACACATGCTAAGGAATTACCGGGTAAGTCTCATCCTAAGCTTGCATTGAACCAGGAAAGGTGTAATAAGAATAGGATTTGGCAAACTCTAACACTTAACTCTCAGTTTAGGATCAGATAAGTCACCTCGGTCAGAAGAATTCCACCCTGGCCGAGATGTTCATCGACTGAACGAGATGCTTAGGGTTAAGGTTAAAGACTCGAACTTTCAGGGTCCTACTGGAATCTAAGATTATTCTATCATTGTTTTTCCCACAACCTTCAGCCAATCACCCTAGAATCACACAAGGAAATTAGCCACTCATCATCATTATGAAAGTATTAATTAAATATATGGGAAGAAGGTGAATATTTGAACAAGAAGAATTTAATGAAAAGACTTCAATAACTGAATCAAATATCACAACAAAAGCGTTCCTTGGATAGCAATCCAACAAGACAAGACAACAAGGAAGGGAATTAAAGACAATCTTACAAAACCCTCCAAAAGCTATAAAAGCTATGATCTTCAATCTTCCTTCAACCTTCAAAAAGGTTCTTCAAAACTCCCCCACCTGGAGTATGGCTGCTGCTGCGTATAAACCCTGATCGATGGTATAGCATGATGTTGGATTTGTGGAAATCCAACCCTTTTTATAGGAAAATAACCCCTCCAAAGATAAAATATCTTAGAAAGATCTCTTCCCATAAAAATAGGTAAAATATAAGATCTTCTTCCTTCCAGGAGCCAAGCTCAAAAATATAAGATCACTTTCCAAAGAAAAAAAGATCTCAGCCAAGAATAAAATATTCTCGCCGCGTCCTAGGTATTCGCCTCGGTCGAGTCGGCGTCTCTGGATCACCTCGGTCGAGATGAATCTCTTGTCAACCGAGGTGAGTCACAACTGAATGTGAAATCTCTCAAAACTGGTCCAAAGTGAATCTTTAATCCATAGCTATGCTTCCTGGATGGTTCCTTATGCTCCTCAATGTAGCTCTAATGACTCCATAGCTCCTTTTGCTCCTTTTTGATGCAAAACGTGCCATTTTACCTACAATTACAACAAAACTAGGTGTAGACCTCGATTCTCGCAAAGGTAGATGAAATGGTAATATAATTTCATATTATACATACAAATATGCAGATTATGAAAGATAAAACGTCCAAACAAACCCCAAAATATAGACTATAATTCATGCTATCACCTACCTTGAAGTCCTTCCGGAGAATGTTTCGGTCATGCCATGCTTTAGTCTTTTCTTTGTATGCGGTGGCATGGTCATATGCATCTAACCTTAGTTCCTCCAACTCTTGCAATTGGAACTTCCACAATTCTCCCACTTCCTCTATGTTCATGTTTCACTTCTTTACCGCCCACCAAGCTTTGTGTTGTAGCTCCACCGGTAGGTGGCAAGCATTCCCAAACACGAGCCTAAAAGGAGACATCCCGATAGGAGTTTTGTAGGCTGTCCGATATGCCCATAGGGCGTCATTTAGCCTTGCACTCCAATTCTTCCATCCGGGAGAAACTGTCTTTTCAAGGATGGTCTTTATTTCCCGGTTGGATACCTTAGCTTGGCCGTTTGTTGGTGGATGATAAACCAGTGATACTCGTTGGTGGACGTGGTACTTCTTAAGGAGAGCCGTGATCGTCTTGTTGCTGAAATGGGTACCCCCCTATCACTGATTAAGGCTTTTGGAATTCCAAATCTTGCAAAGATATTTTCCTTAAGAAAAGCTGCAACCACTTTTGAATCATCAGTTTTGGTGGCCTTTGCTTCCACCCACTTGGAAACATAGTCCACCGCAAGCAAAATATATGTGTGCCCGAATGAAGTAGGAAACGGCCTCATGAAATCAATTCCCCAAACATCAAATATTTCGCAAAATATAAGAGAAGATTGGGGCATTTCATGTCTCCTTGAAAGATTTCCTACCCTTTGGCATCTATCACAAACTTTGCAAAACGCAAAAGCGTCTCGAAAAATGTGTGGCCAAAAGAAACCGGCATCCAAAACTTTTCTTGCAGTTTTGTTTACTCCAAAGTGCCCCCCACATGCTTCGGATGACAGAAGGTTAGGACAGATTGTACCTCATTGTTCGGAATGCAACTGCGAATTACTTGGTCACTGCAATGCTTCCAAAGGTAAGGATCGTCCCAAACGTAGTGTCGAGCTTCAGCCTTTACCTTCTCTCGTTGTGCCTTGGTGAAGTCTGGAGGGTACTCCTTCCTGACAATGAAGTTCACGATGTCAACAAACCAAGGCTTAAAAGACTGGAGCTTAAGACAAACCTCTGTCGACAATTCCGCAGGGACGCCTAGACTGAGCCACTAGGGTGGCTGGCCACAGGGGCGGCTGGTGTGAGGCGCGGGGGCGGTTACACAACAGAGAGTTGTGTAAAATGTATCGTTTGAAAAGCTTCCAGCTATCTCTCTTCCTTTTCCTAGATCCTCCTCTTCTTTTACTAGCCTGCTCAAATGATCGGCCACCAGATTCTCAACCCCCTTCTTGTCCCGTATCTCTAGGTTAAACTCACTTAGAAGGAGCACCCATCGAATCAATCGTGGCTTTGCTTCCTTCTTCGCCATGAGGTACCTAAGAGCTGCATGGTCAGTGAATATGATTACCTTTACCCCAAGTAGGTACTGCCTGAATTTCTCAAGGGCAAAAACCACCGCTAACATTTCCTTCTCGGTGGTAGAGTAATTCCTTTGCGCTCCATTGAGTGTCATAGACGCATGATGGATCACATATGAAGCCCGTCCATCTTTTTGTCCTAAGACTGCTCCAACGGCGTAATCACTGGCGTCACACATGATTTCGAAAGGTTTCTCCCAATCCGGAGAACAGATGATCGGTGCGCTGGTGAGACATGCCTTCAAAGTGTCGAAAGCTTTCTTGCAATCCTCATCCACTATGAATATGACGTCTTTCTTGAGCAATTCGCATAGGGGTGCCGAAATCTTCGAAAAATCTTTGATGAAACGTTGGTAAAAACTTGCATGACCAAGAAAAGATCGGATTTCCCGAACATTAGTAGGATAAGGTAAATTTTGAATTACATCAACCTTTGCCCTATCTACCTCTATCCCTTTTGAGGATATTACATGTCCTAGCACAATTCCTTGTTCGACCATGAAATGACATTTTTTGAATTAAGAACTAAATTGGTTTCAACACATTTTTCAAGAACAAGTTTTAAATGCCCTAAACATGCATCAAAACTGTCTCCATGGACGGTAAAATCATCCATGAAGATTTCAATGAAATTTTCTATGTATTCGGAGAAAATACTTATCATGCACCATTGGTAGGTGCCGGGTGCATTGCAAAGTCCAAATGGCATTCTGCGGTACGCGAAAGTGCCAAATGGGCATGTGAACGTTGTCTTTTCTTGATCTTCCGGTGCGATGGCTATTTGGAAATAGCCCGAATATCCATCAAGGAAACAGTAGTACTGATGACCTGCAAGACGTCCCAACATTTTGTCAACAAAAGGTAATGGGAAATGGTCTTTTCGCGTTACCTTGTTGAGCTTGCGGTAGTCAATGCAAACTCTCTATCCGGTTTGTGTTTTGCTCGGGACCATCTCTCCATGTTGATTTTCCACCATGGTGATGCCTCCTTTCTTCGGAACCACTTGGGTTGGACTAACCCAAGTGCTATCCAAAATAGGGAAGATCATATCCGCTTGGAGGAGCTTCAACACTTCCTTCTTGACCACATCCATCATTGGCGGGTTCAACCTCCGTTGAGGTTGCCTAGAGGGTTTGGCTTCATCATCAAGTAAGATCCTATGCATGCAAGTTGAAGGGCTTATCCCTTTGATGCCCGCAATGGTCAATCCAAGGGCCGTCTTGTGCTCTTTTAGCACTTTCACCAACTTGTCCTCTTGATCGGTAGTCAACTTGTTTGAGATGATCACCGGCAAGGTATTGTGTTCTCCAAGGAAAACGTACTTGAGGTGTGACAGAAGGTCCTTCAATTCTATTTCTGGTGCCTGCACTATAGACGGAACAAGCTTTGAGGTTAGTAAAGTGGGTCCAATGGCCAAATTGGAGATAGGTAGCCTTTTATGCCCATCTAATTGGGCTAGGACCTCTTTCATGCTGGATTTTAGTACATAATCTGATTTGAAACCATCAATGTCATGCTCAATTACATTTTTCAATTTATCAATATCAGAATTATCAAAAACATCTTGCACAAAAGGTTCAACAATGTCAATAGCACATAAAGAATGATCATCACTAGGGATTCTCATTGCATCATAGATGTCAAATTCTACTACTTCACCATCAAACTCCATGGTTAGTTTTCCACTAACATAATCAATTTTAGTCCTAGCCGTTTTCAGAAATGGCCTACCTAACAGTATCGGTGCAACATGCGACTCATTTTCCATATCCATTACGAAAAAATCAGCAGGAAATATTAGGTTGTCTACCATTACTAATACATCTTCAATTATCCCTTTCGGGTACACATTAGATCTATCAGCAAGTTGTACTACAATCCTAGTTTCCATTAATGGCCCAAGACCAAGTGATTTGTAAATAGAATATGGTAAAACATTTATAGAAGCACCATGATCAAGCATTGCTTTATCAAAACGGGTTTCCCCTATAACACAAGGAATGCTTACCATGCCTGGATTGCTGTACTTCTTGGGCATTCTCCGTTGGAAAATAGCCGACACATGCTCACTTATTTGCACTTTTTGTTTCCCTTTCAGCTTCTGATTCCTCTTGATAGTGCAAAGCTCCTTCAAGAAACGAGCATATTTAGGAATACTCTTCACTAGCTTGAGGAGGGGAATGTTTACCTCGCATTTGGAGAAAGTCTCAAAGAGGTCTTTGTCTTCAATGATTCTTCTCTCCTTCAGAGCCTCGGGAAACGGAGCTGGTGGTTTCTCAAAGTACAGTGGCGGAAAGTTAGGCCGGATGTAAGAATCCTTCTCAGCAGAACCTTCTGTCGTGTTTTCCGCAAGGGCGTCAGCTTGTATGCGCAGGGGCGGCTTAGGGGTTGTCACCGCAGGGGCGGTGTCTGCTCGGTGCTGGGCGCAATTGCAGCCGCAGGGGCGGCTGTGGGTGCGGTAAAATCGACAAAAGGTTTGCTTTGTGATTCTTTTGCTAGTTTTTGTTGGATTTGCTTCCCACTCCTTAATGTTAGGGCACTAACATTCTCCTTGGGGCTTATAAACGTCTCGGAAGGCAATCCTCCGGAAAATCTAGCTTCGGTCCTTGAAATGGCTTCCGCCATTTGCCCAACCTGTTTTTCAAGGTTTTTGATGCTGGATTTTGATGTTTGGACATGAGTAGCAAAGTGTTTAGTTAAAACCTGCAACAAATCCTCAGTTGATTGACACTTACCTTGACGGGGCTGTTGTTGTTGGTTTTGTTGATCCTTCCAATGGAAATTCTGTTGGTCACGCCAATTTGGCATGAAATTTTATGCATAAGGATCGTTCCTAGGCCTTTGTTGCTATGGTTGTCCATAACCCATCGCGTTTATCTTATCATCGTCATCCTGGACTTGTGGACACATGTCAGTTGGATGATATGGGTCCGCACACACTCCACAAGCTTTCAGCTGCTGTGGGGTTCCCATCAATGTTAATCTCTTCACCATCTCCTTTAATTCTACAAGCTCCGTGGAGATCTCACTCTTCCTAGTATTCATAGCATGAACTCCTTTCTTGGACGGGGTCCTTCCAAAGTTCCGGGTTCCTTCCGCTAGTTCCTATATCTTTTCTAAAGCAAGGTCAGGAGTAGAGTTAAGAATATTACCTTCGCAAGCCGCATCGATGATCCTCCTTTCATTATCGAGCAAGCCATTGTATAAGTACAAGACTAGATCTTGAGTTGAATATCCGTGAAAAGGACAACTGGATCGGAGGCGTGCGAATCTTTGAAAGTACTCGTAGAGAGTTTCGTTCGCCTCTTGCTCGATGTTGCTTATAGCTTTCTTCAAGCTATACGCCTTCTTGGCTGGGAAGTATTTCTCCAGAAACGCCTTATGGAGGTTCTCCCAAGTGTCGATACTCCCGGATGGAAGGTGGTAATACCAATCATCCGCTGAATCTTTGAGTGTGAAACCAAATGCCCTCATCTTGATTTGTTCTTCGGTAATATTGGCCGGCTTCATGCTCATACACACGGTATGGAACTTCCCAAGGTGTTTGATGGGGTCTTCGCCATTTAGCCCATGGAAAGATGGGAGCAAGTGAATGAGACCCGACTTGAGTTCAAAATTGACTCCTTCCCCTAATGCCGGTCTAGTGACCGCAAGGGGGTTTTGAGCCAAGGTGGGCTGCGTGAGTTGACGAAGTGTACAGTCAGCCATCTCTTGTTAAAGTTGTTGTTGTCTTCGTTGCCGGATGTGCGTCCTTTCAATTTCTAGATCAAAAGAAGCAAAACCGGAGTTAGTAGCACGGGTTTGAACCATAAAAATGGTTCAAACCAATAATCAATAATAACAATAGAATAAAAACACTAAACTCCCAAGCAACGGCGCCAAAACTTGACTAGAGGTATTTCTATGGTCGTCTATACCCTATCAAACTATAATCCCGACTTAGCACTAAAACAAGTATAGTGGTTAAGTAAGGGTCGAACCCAAGAGAGTTAAGGTGTTTATTAGATGCAATTATTGATTATACAATCGAGTAACAAAAAGGGGGGGGGGGTTTGGTTGAATTGATGCACACCAAAACTTATGAAAACGAATAACACAGCAAGTAAGACAATAATGGATGAATCTACACTAGGTTGATTCTTAGCATGCAATTGCTACTTTGGTGTGTTCCTTTTACAAGTTTTCAAGTAATCTCCCGTCTCGATCATATATATGTGTTGAGCCAACCGGCATCAACACAACTTAACACGTTAGTGTTCCGTAAACCTACAAGAACAATTAACAAGTTAGCTTTCAAATAAAGACTATGGGATATAAAGTATAGATTAAAACCGTTAACCTTATCTTTATATTTGTGTTCCTTTTCTTTAAGTAATTACAAACCGTTATTACTTAAAGTTTACTACTAGATTAAAGACCCGAACCCGGAACCTATTAATCCTAGTTCTTTGCATGCACTTTAGAACCTAGGGTGATCAATCTCAAGTAATAGTAAAACATGCAATTAGACAATGGAGATCAAGGAAACACAAAGTATTACTGAATGAAAACTTATATTAAAGAAAACTTACAACCAAAGTAACAACGCAACTTCAAACCAACCCAATGTAGCAAGGGAGTTAGCAACTCATTACAATGGAAATGATAGAAAATTGGATTCTAAGTGGATAATGATGGATGATTTGGTTGGATCATTCTAGAAATCAAACAAGGACTATTTATACTACAAAAGACACTAAATAGGAGTAAATGGCCGGCCCAAAACAACCACCTTTAATGCCATAAAGGTGGTGTAAATAGCCGGAGTAAAGCTTCTGACGTTAAACCACAGGGGCGGCCTTCATCTCTGCAGGGGCGGTGAAGGCAAAAACGCTTGATCTTCTTCATGGCCGCAGGGGCGGCTAGGCAATTCCGCAGGGGCAGATCTTTAATGCCCTTCAAACGTCTGACTCTTCAACTTCCTTCCATTTCTAATGCCAAGCTGCCGGGGCGTCCTAGTGTCAACGCAGGGGCGGTTAAGCTACAAAAGCTTTGCTTCGTGAACGATCTTCACTCCTAAGTGCTTATAACTCCTTCCTTAACTTCTTTTAGTCTTCTTCTTCTGGACCAAGGAGTTAGTAGCAGAAACCGACACAAATGCAATAAAAAGACTCTAAAAATTATCCTAATTGATAGTGATTCCATCACCTATCAATGATATATAAGCACATTAAGCCAAATAAGATAATATCAAGGTCAAGTAGAGTTATACAAACATCCATAAGCAAGTCATATAATTACCCCATACTTAGGACACATTGTCCCAATGGGTCAAGTAAGAGTGAGAAGAACAAAGTACTCACCGGACAAAGCAGAACTACATAAAAAATAAAAAAACACTCCATAATATGCATCAATCCTCCTCAGCTGGCGGTGGTGGTGGTGGAATGTAGTGGTACTGGGATGGATCAAAAGCATAGCCCATCTGCTCCTAGAACTGCAACTGTATCATTTGTCATTGATAGTGTTGGCTCTCCTCCATACGCCATGTCCATCCCTCAATAGATCGGGTCTGAGCGGTGAAGCGTTGGGAAATGTCGATGCGCAAGGCCTGGAAAGAATCCGTCATCTGCCGTGTCAGATCATCTATCCTGCGGTGCGCCTGAGGATCACGAAGCCAGCGAGCTCGCTGCTGGGAAGGCTGGGGAATGTCAGCTGGTGGTGCTGGTGCCTCTCTCTCGTCCTTTTTGGTCTCGTCATCAAGGTCAACGGTTGGAATACTAGGTCTGCCGGTATCAATACTGGTATCCATGGCTGCAGCTCCTCCAATACCATCGCCATCACCATATCCTCCCTCCGCCTCTCTAGCAGCATCCTCCTGCATAATCGGAAACCAGTCAACAGACCAGTTCTTGTGGTCAAAGACCGAAAACTGGGAAGACTAGACAATACCTATCGGAAACTTTGTTTCCCACTTCATGGCTAAACAGGGTGTGCCAAGACCGCGGGGAATGAGGATGCGACGTGTGATGAACTCTTGTAGACCCAGCGGCTTCGTAGCCGCAACCAAAGTGCATCTGGAGAGGTCCGACCCCATTGTTAGCATGAAATATGACAATATTTTAGCCACTAGTTTTAGTTGTTTTTCCCTCTTTTATGTGTATATGGATATGAGTTTGAAGCATTTGTGAGCTCATTCACCCACTTTGTCGATATAGAGATCTACAGTAGCTTTGTTTTGTTTATAGGTGAATAAAGGCTTGAATTGGAGCAAATGTGAAAGGAAAAGAGTATTTGATCAAGCTAGATGTCAAGCTGATGCTTTGGAGGAGCTAAGGAAGGAGCATGAGTGAAGAACATCACGAAATAAAGGCTTTCATAAAGGATTTGGACTTCCACGCCCTAAATTACGGCCGTGGACTTGGCCTTGGATCGTGGAGAGTGAATTTGGAGCACAACAGAAAGTTCCACACCCTAAACCACGGCCGTGGAAACTTGTACTAGACCGTGATATCCATGACGAAGTGACGTGTCATTTTTTCCACGTCAGCGACGGTTATTGGGTTTTTCTCGTAACCCTATTTCGCCCTATAAGAAGGCTTGAGAAGGGAGTTTCGGGGACGGCTGCTTTAGGGTTCATTTTACCTTCGCTTGCAATTTGACGTTCGGGATTGGGACGAAGGATTGGAGATTTCGGATCGTGGCTTGTGAAAGACGCGATATTGAAGATTGCGTACTTTGGAGATTTTCTTAGTTTTTTGCTTTCGGAGACGGATTGACACTCTGTTCTTCATTGTTCCCTAAGATTTCTGTGAGGATTCTTATTCCATATTCTGAATTCATGAAACATAATATTTTGTTGTTCGGATTTGAGATTGACTTTGATTTGTTATCGAGTTTTCGAGGGTTTTTATCTTTCTTTCTTCTTAAATTGATATTTGATTCAATGACTATGATTATCGGTTAAAACCCTTTAGCAATTCTAAGGTGAAGGGTTGATAGTTGTGGCTTAGATGATGATAGATCGATTGTAAACAGATTGGACCCTGCGAGTGTGAGAAAACTCGTCGACACCCTAAATCACGGTCTGTTCTTGAGTTCCACGGCCGTGGTTCTTCAAGATCTAGCCGTGATTTTCTCTGTTTTACGACCCTTGCTTTTGCTTTAATCCAAAGTTAAAGATATGATTTAACCTAGCCTTGGCTTGCCTTTCCTAGGTAGTAGTGTGACTCAACATCCTCTATTTCGGTTTCGAGTGTCACAACCTTAACCGTTTTAGTTTGTCTTTGATTCCTTGGGTTTGGGCATGGGTCTTTGAGATTAATTCTTGTCCTTAGATCCTTTCTATACTACAGCCTCAACAACCTTTATAGAGAGAGTCCTTGGGTTAGACACATAAGGTTTTGGAACTTCACCGTACTCAACCTTACCTTAGTTATACCTTTGCAATCTCAACTCTGTCCTTATATCTATAGAGTATCTTTAATCGATTGACACAATTGGATACTTGGATCTTTAGGATTGCTGTTTTCCCAATTATTTGCAAAGCTTCTACACTTTTGATTACTCGATTATTCGAAACTAATTTTGTTTCACCAAATCCCTGAGTTCGATACTCTGGAATTCTTGCTTTACTACGCCGATCCGTACACTGCGGGTTCGATTGCTTTGATTTCAGTTTTATAATTTAAAATTTATTTGCACGCACACTTTGAGGCGAACAAGTTTTTGGCGCCGTTGCCGGGGATTTATTCTAGACGAAATTTCGGTTCTCGGTTGTCGAGCTTGGGAGCTTTGCTCTTGTTATTTGATATCTCTTTTTGAGTATTTTTTGCAGATTCTTTAGGTATATACGAAAGACTAGATCTACTAAAGATCTAGTTCCTTTCGATCCAGAACTTGAGAAAACTTTGAGAAAAAGTTGAAAGAGAAAAAGATGGCTGAAAACAATGAGAGAAACATCCAAGCGGAGTTGGATGAAGCATAACTTCAACTCAAGTTGAGTAAGAAGGCTCGTATAGAAGAATTGCAACGTCATCAATTCCAAATAGATGAGCTCAAGGCTATGATGCTAGACATGAAGTTGGAGATGAATGATGCTAAGAAGAAGAAGGTCAAAAAACCTAAGTCCATTGGAGCTGAAACATCCAACGATGATGATGAGGATATGCCGCCACTAGAGGACAGTGATCCGGTGATCCATCCCGTTCGTAACAACCCTAGACCACCGGTTGTTCCTCGCATTCCCGTTGGAGATGTGAGAGTTGCTCATGAAGGGGATGAACCACGGACTCTTGGGAAAAGGATGGATCCAATTCAGCAACCGCGCCGTCTAGGTGTGAATTTTGGAGCTGAAGATATCCAGGAATTCAGTTTTTGCCCGAAAGTTATCACCATGGTTCACCAAAGTCAATTTGGTGGAACGAGTGCTGAATCTCCACACCAACATTTGCAGAATTTTGAGATTCTCATGGAGACATTGAATCCGAAGAGGGCTAACAACAACAACAACTACAACATCAAACCGTTCTTCTTCTCTTTGAAGGACAAGGCTTTGTCTTAGTATCAAGCTCTTCCAGCTGGAAGACTTAACACATGGGAGGATCTATCTTCGGAGTTCCTCACCAAGTTCCTTCCGCCATCCAAGACGGCGGAGTTGAGAGGTAAGATGAATGCATTTTCTATAAAACCTAACGAAAGTTTGTTTCAATCTTGGGAAAGATTTCAGGATCTCTTATTGGATTGCCCACACCATGGCATTTCAAAGCTGGAATTATTGGAGATCTAGTACAACGGGTTGGATGTGGAAACACAATTCAATCTCCAATCTCTTTCTTGTGGTACATTTATTGACATGAGAGAAGATGACGCTTGGGACTTCATTGAGAAGCAAGCCCAAGTGATTGAGAAGTATTCCCACCAGAAGGTGGATCCTAATAACCAGAATCAAGGGGATCCGGGAGCTAAGTTGAATCAAGCTGCACAAACTCAAATATTCTCCCTCAACAATGATATCAAAGAGTTGAAGGAAGTCATAAAAACTAGCCTTCAAAAGGCAAAGGAGCAAGAGGCCAATTATCTAGGGAGAGACAACCACCAAGGGAATAGGAATGACTACCGGAACAATAGCCGGAATAACAACTGGAATAACAATAATAGGAACTCCAACAACAACCATTGGAGATCCAACCAACAAAATCCAGGTAATCCCTATTCACATGTTGCAAATGCTTTAACATCTCCATCTTCTTCTACTCCTTTGAAAAGCCACGGACAAGCATTAAATAGCTCAAACAAGACGGAGAAGGAGAAGCCCGATCCCATGTTGGAGACAATCTTAGGAAAGATACAAGGTTTGGAGAGCTACATAACTTCGGTTGATAAAGCACACAAAGCTTTGGAAAACCAAATGTTCAGCAAGGCCGGAGAAGTTCCTAGAGATCAAGGGAAGCTTCCCGGAAAGACGGAGGACAACCCGAAGGGAACGGTGATGGCTATCACTACTAGGAGTGGCGTGACAACCACCGACCCACAACCTAAGTTTGTGGAAGTCCCAGCTGAGAAGGGAAAAGATAAGGAGAAGGAGAAGGAAGATGTCTATGTTCCCCCTCCAGCTTACAAACCTCTTCTATCATTCCCGCAATGTAGAGCAAGAGCGCGTCTAGACAAGCAATTCGGTAAGTTCATTGAACTCATGAGCAAACTGCATATTAACATACCTTTCATTAATGCAATTGTAGGTATGCCCGCTTACGAGAAGTTCTTGAAAGAGCTCCTCTCTAACAAGAGGAAGCTAGAAGACTTTGGAGAAGTCAAGATGAGTTCGGAATCTTCGGAGCTCATCAAAACGATGACAGAAAAGATGCCCCCAAAGCTGAGAGATCCGGGGTCATTTTGCATTCCAATTGGAGTAGGAGAAGTCACATATGACGCTCGTTGTGACTTAGGAGCAAGCGTAAGTATCATCCCGCTTGCTTTATGTAGGAAGGTCGGTTTAAGTGAACCTAAACCGGTGAAGATGACGTTGTACATGGTGGATCGATCCATAACTCGTCCCGTCGGTATCATTGAAGACGTCCCAGTCAAGCTCGGTAAGTTCTATATTCCAATAGACTTTGGTGTGCTTGACATTCCTGCAGATTGTCCGGTCCCGATCATACTCGGAAGACCGTTTCTTGCAACCTCCGGTTATACGGTGGATTGCAAGAACGCTAGACTAGCCTTCGACATAGGAGAAGAGAAGGTTGAGTTTGTTCTCTCAACTTTGGTGAAAGAGCTAGCTCTTGGAGAGGATATGTTCAATATCTATGACGAAGAAGCGTCTAGAGAGGAAGTGAGCTCGATCTTATTCAAAGATCCATTGCAAAAGGTTATGTTCGCTCCAAATGGTGTGTGCAAGATTTAAATTTATAACCCTAGATGTATGCCTAAAACAAGGATGCGAACCCGCAGTGTACGGGTCAATCGTAGTAAAAGCAAGAAGTCCGGGGTGACGTTCTCAGGGACTTAGGTGAAACAAAACCAATATAGGTAGTCAATATCGCAACTAACCACGAAAGCAATTAAAGCAATCAAAGATGATAAAAAGTCAATTAAAGGAAATATGCATTTCTAGGGATTAAAGCATTTAGTTGTGGTTCCAACTCAAGATCTCAAGATAAGCGGACAAAGCCGAGGTTTTGCAAAGGGAAGGTGTTACTAAAGTGGAATAGATCACTAGGTAAGTCTCACTACTCACTAACTCCAAACCAAAAGCTCCTATTACCGGGTACGTCTCAAGGTACTAAGGAAAGGAATTATAATCTCAAACCAACAAACCAACTAAGGGAATACAATCAACCTTTACCGGGTAAGTCTCAAGCTAACTCACAAAGATGGAATGAAAGCACACTCAAACCCCAATAAAGGATAAACCTTTATTACCTACACTTATGATCTTGGGTAAACAAACAAAGGAATTACTAGGTAAGTCTCATCCTAAGCTTGCATTGAACCAGGAAAGGTGTAATAAGAATAGAATTTGGCAAACTCTAACACTTAACTCTCAGTTTCGGATCAGAAATGGTCACCTCGGTCAGACGAATTCCACCCCGGCCGAGATGTTCATCGACTGAACGAGATGTTCTAAGGTTAAGGATAAAGACTCGAGCTTTCAGGGTCCTACTGGAATTTAAGATTATTCTATCATTGTTTTTCCAACAACCTTCAACCAATCACCCTAGAATCACACAAATAAATTAGCCACTCATCATCATGAAAGCAATAATTAAATATATGGGAAGAAAGTGAATATTTGAACACAAGAACCTTAAGAACAAGGCTTCAATAACTAAATCAAATATCACAAATAAGCGTTCCTTGGATTACAAATCCAGCAAGACAAATCAACAAGAAAGGAATATAAGAGAGTCTTACAAAACCCTTCACAAAGCTATAACAAGCAATCAGTCCTTCCTTCAATCTTCCTTCCACCTTCCAAAAATCCTTCCTAACTGCTGGATGCTCTCAGCCTCTTGTTAGCATGAAATATTGTGATATTTAGGCACATTTTCTAGATGTTTTTCATCCATTATAGTGTTCATTGATAAAGCATTGAAGCAATTGTTAGCTAGTTCGTCTATATTGTCGATATAGAGGTCTACATAAGCTTTGTGTTGATTGTAGGCGAATAAGAGCTAAAACCGAACGAATTAAGAGAGGATGGAGATGAATTGAGCACATTCAATGATTAAGGACACCACAAAGAAGCCAAGGAAGATGCTAGGATGAGGAATGGCACGAAACAAAGGGAATCACGAGCAATCTATGCTTCCACGCTCTAAAATACGGCCGTAATGAAGTCCACGCTCTAAACCACGGCCGTGGAACTTGGCAACATGAACGTGGAGCATTCTAGAGAGTTACACGGTATAAAGTACGGTCGTGGAAGTTGTGAAGAACCGTAATCCACTTCCACGCTCTAAACCACGGCCGTGGAACTCCATGAAACCGTGATTTAGGCAATCTTTTGACGAATAAAATATAGACACATTGTCTACGCATATGGGACGGAAAATTATTCTATCTTTCCTTATAAAAGGACTGAAAGAGGGAGATTTCGGCACCTTCGCTTACACTTTCTTACACGTGCCTAGGGTTTCATTGGACGTGCGGAGAATTGCAATTTTGCAAAGGAGATTTACGAAGGCTTGAAGATTTGGAAGTTGCGCTTTTGTTCCTAGGTTTGATTAGAAGACGGATTGACATCCCGCTCTTCGTTCTTATCAAGGATTGTGATCGGTTTGTGTTATTCCAAATCTGATATACATCATTACCTTTGTTTGTGGATTTGAGATTGATTTGAAGTTTATTGAAGGTTTTCGAAGGTTTTCATCTTTCATTCTTCTTAACCTTGAATTTGATATCATAATGACTGTTGTTGGCTAAAACCCTTTAGCAATTCTAAGGTGAAGGGTTGATAGTTGTGGCTTAGATGATGATAGATCGATCGTAAACAGATTGGACCCTGAGAGTTAGAGAGATTTCGCAGACGCCCCAAACCACGGTTTGTTCTTGAGGTTCCACGGCTGTGGAATTCAAGATCTGCCCGTAATTTGTGTCAGTTTACGAACCTTTCTTTTACTTTAATCCAAAGTTAAAGATTTGCTTTAACTTAGTCTTGGCTTGCATTTTCTAGGTAGTAGTGAAGCCTCAATAACCTCTACTTCGATTTCGAGTGTCACAACCTTAATCGGTTTAGTTAGTCTTGATCCTTGGGTTACAAGTTTGGGTATTTGAGATTAATTCTTGTCTTTAGATCCTTTCTATAATGAAGCCTCAACAACCTTTATAGAGAGTATTTCTAGATAATTCATATAAAGCTTTGTAACTTCACCGTACATTGCTTTACCTTAGCATACCTTTGCAACTCTCAACTCTGTCCTTATATGCATAGTATATCTTGAATCGATTGCCACAATTAGACACCTGGATCTTTAGGGTTGCTGTTTTCCCAATATTTGCAAAGCTCATACATTTACTTGCTTGATAATATACAAACTGAATTTGTTCCCCCCAAATCCATGTGTTCGATACTCTGGAATTCTTGCTTTACTACGCCGATCCGTACACTGCAGGTTCGCTTGCTTGATTATAGTTTTATAAATTTAAAGCTTATTTGCACGCACGCTAGGTGGCGAACATGTTTTTGGCGCCGTTGCCGGGGATTTGGTCTAGGCCGAATTCGGTTACCGGTTGTCAAGCTTGTGAGCTTAGCTCTTGTTATTTGATATCTTTTATGAGTGTTATTTGCAGGTTATTTTAGGTTTATGCGCACGTCTAGGAACAACAAAGACCTCTTACCTCTTGATCAAGAACTTGAGAAGACTTTGAGGAAGAAGCTCAAGGAAAGAAAGATGGCTGAAGAAAGAGAACGAGATTACCAAACGGAGCTAGCGGAATCCAAAGCTCAACTTAGATGGAGCGAGAGGACTCGCAAGGAGGAATCGGAGCATCATCAATCGAAAGTTGATGATCTAACGGATATGATATTTCAAATAAGGCTGGAATTGAGCGATCTTAAGAAGAAGAAGAGCAGGAAACCGTCAAGATCGGTTAGAACCCATTCATCCGACGAGGATAGCGACTCTTCCATGCCACCACTAGAGGACATTGATCCGACGATCAATGTGAACCCATTTGTTCCACGGACAGCTGCCAATCGTCGTGTTCCAGCTGGGGATGCGAGAGCTGCTCGTGTAGATGGAGAGCCAAGAACTCTTGGCCAAAGGATGGATCCAATTCAGCAACCACGCCGTTTAGGTGTGAACTTTGATGCGGATGATATGCAAGGGTTTAGCTTCAACCCACAAGTTATTACCATCGTTTGCCAAAATCAGTTTGGAGGAACGAGTGCTGAATCTCCACATCAACATTTACAAAATTTCGAGATCATGATGGAGACAATGAAGCCAAAGAATGCAACCACTAACAACTACAAGATCAAGCCATTCTTCTTCTCTTTGAAAGGGAAAGCTTTATCTTGGTATCAAGCTCTTCCAAATGGAAGACTTAGCACATGGGAGGATCTTTCTGCGGAGTTCCTCACCAAATTCTTTCCGCCATCCAAGACGGCGGAGTTGAGAGGTAAGATTAATGCATTTTCTATGAGATCTAACGAAAGTTTGTTTCAATCTTGGGAAAGATTTCAGGACTTATTATTGGATTGCCCACACCATGGCATTTCAAAGCTGGGTTTATTGGAGATATACTATAAGGGGCTGGATGTGGAAACACAATTCAAGCTCCAATCCTTTTCATGTGGTACATTCATGGACATGAGGGAAGATGACGCTTGGGACTTCATTGAGAAGCAAGCCGAGTCATTGAGAAGTATTCTCACCGGAAAGTAGAAGCAAACCAAGTGGAGCAAGGAGCAAAGCTATCACAAGCTGCTCAAACTCAAATCTTTTCTCTCAATACCGAGATTAAAGAGTTGAAGGAAGCCATTAAAACCAACTTTCCAAAGCAAAAGGGGCAAGATGTGGGTTATTTGGGAAACAACAATAACCACAATGGGAATGAGAATTCAAACCGCAACAACCGGAACAATTGGAACAACAACAACAACCGGAACAATTGGAACAACAATAGGGGTTCAAACAACAACAATTGACGGTCCAACCAACAACACAATTCCGGTAATTCTTATCCCAATTCAGGAAATTCACTACCCCCACCTTCTTCTTCTTCCATTCCCTTGAAAAGTCAGGAACAAGCATCTAATAGCGGAAGCACTTCGGGGAAAGAGAAGCCCGATCCCATGTTGGAAACAATATTGGGAAAGCTTCAAGGATTGGAGACTCGCATCATTAAGGTCGATGATCACATTACTAAGGTTGATAAAGCCCAAAAGGTTTTAGAAAACCAAATGTTTAGCCATGCTGAAGAAGCTCCTAGGAATCAAGGAAAACTTCCAGGAAAGACGAAGGATAACCCAAAGGGAAGGGTAATGGCTATCACAACTAGGAGCGGAGCAACCACCACCAACCCGCAGCCTAAGTTTGTAGAAGTTCCCGTCGAGAAGGAGAAAGAGAAGGGGAAGGAGAAGGAAGACATCTACGTTCCTCCTCCAGCTTTCAAACCTCCCCTACCATTCCCGCAATCTAGAGCAAGAGCGCGTCTAGACAAGCAATTCGGTAAGTTTATTGAACTCATGAGCAAACTGCATATTAATATACCTTTCATTGATGCAATTGTAGGTATGCTAGCTTAAGGAAAGTTCCTAAAGGAGATCCTCTCTAACAAAAGAAAATTAGAGGATTTTGGAGAGGTTAAGATAAGTTCGGATTCATCGGATCTCATCAAGACAATGAAGGAGAAGATGCCCCCAAAGCTGAAGGATCCGGGGTCATTTTGTATTCCCATGGGAGTGGGAGATTTCACATATGATGCATTATGTGATTTAGGAGCAAGCGTGAGCATCATTCCGCTTGCCTTATGCAGGTTGATCGGTTTAGGCGAACCTAAACCGGTGAAGATGACGTTGTACATGGCGGATCGATCCATAACTCGTCCCGTCGGCATAGTTGAAGACGTCCCGGTCAAGCTTGGTAACTTCTATGTTCCTATAGATTTTGTTGTGCTTGAAATTCCTGCAGATAGTCCGGTCCCGATCATACTCAGAAGACCGTTTCTTGCAACATCCGGTTGTATAGTTGATTGCATGAATGCTAGACTCGCCTTGGACATAGGAGAAGAAAATGTAGAGTTCGTTCTCTCCACTTTGGTTAAGGAACCAGCTTTCGATGAGGATATATTCAACATCCATGACAAAGAGCTATCTAGAGAGGAGGTAAGCTCGATTCTCTTCAAAGATCCCTTGCAAAAAGTTATTTCTATGAGCATTATGGATATAGGGGAAGAAGAGGAATGCAATGAAGAAATTGAAGCTTTAGCGAAGCAAAAAGAAGTGTATGAAGAAGAATTTGAGAAACTCTACGATGGGTCAGAAAACGTAAGAAATCACGGTCAGTCGTGCTATTCCACGGCCGTGGAATCTACCAACATGACCGTATTCAGCTATTCAGAGAACTCCAGTAAGTTACACGGCCAAAACCACGGACGTGGAACAAACAGAGGCACCGTAATTGATTTCCACGCCCAAAACCACGGCCATGGAGGAAACAGGGGAGCCGTAATTTTGGGTGAATCTGAAGGAAATTGTGTTTTCTCCGCCACTTCTCTTGATTCTTCTCCAACACCTTCTACTTCCTTAGACGCTTCTAAGGAAGCATTGGATACTCCTCAAGAGCCATTAGAGACTCCTATAGTGATGGAATTGAAGCCACTTCCTACACATCTAAGGTACGCATTTCTAGGACCTAATTCTACCTTTCCGGTAATCGTTAGTTCCGATTTGAGTATAGATGAACATAGTAAGCTTATGGTTGTTCTTAAGAAACATAGGAAAGCCTTAGGGTATACTATAGAGGATCTAGTAGGAATCAAACCTTCACTATGCATGCATAAGATCCTAATGGAAGAAGACTTTAGAACTTCGCGACAACCTCAAAGGCGGTTAAATCCGACCATGAAGGAGGTTGTCAAGAAGGAAATTCTTAAACTACTTGATGCAGGTATCATCTACCCTATCTCCGATAGCAAGTGGGTGAGTCCCGTACAGGTGCTTCCAAAGAAGGGAGGAATGACGGTCATCACCAATAATAACAATGAACTCATTCCCACACGAACCGTTACAGGATGGAGGATGTGCATAGATTACCGAAAGCTAAACAACGCAACGAGGAAGGATCACTTCCCACTACCCTTCATCGACCAAATGCTTGAGAGGTTAGCACAACACTCAAACTTTTGCTATCTTGACGGTTATAGTGGTTTCTTTCAGATTCCGATACATCCGGACGATCAAGAGAAGACCACATTCACATGTCCGTGGGGAACGTTTGCTTATAGGAGAATGCCGTTTGGGCTTTGCAACTCCCCAACCACCTTTCAAAGGTACATGATGGCTATCTTCTCGGAGTACATAGAGATCATGGAGGTCTTTATGGATGATTTCTCCGTTTATGGTTCCTCTTTTGATAATTGTCTTTCTAACCTTGTTCTTGTGTTACAAAGGTGTGAAGACACTAACCTAGTTCTTAATTGGGAGAAGTGCCAATTTATAGTGAAAGAGGGCATTGTATTAGGACACTTAATCTCTAGTAGAGGGATTGAAGTGGATAAGGGTAAGATAGAGACTATAGAAAAGCTTCCTCCCCCAACTTCGGTGAAAGGGATAAGAAGTTTTCTAGGACATGCTGGATTCTATAGACGTTTTATAAAGGATTTCTCCAAGATATCAAAACCGCTTACTAATTTATTGATGAAGGATGTAGTTTATGATTTCTCGCAGGAATGCTTAGATGCGTTAAGAATGATTCGGGAAGCTCTAATCTCAGCCCCGGTTATTCAACCTCCGGATTGGAATCTTCCATTTGAGGTTATGTGTGACGCAAGTGACGTAGCTATAGGGGCTGTGCTTGGGCAAAGAAAGGAAGGAAGAACCCACGCTATCTACTACGCTAGCAAGACGCTAGATGAAGCGCAGCTGTTCGCTCCAAACGGTGTGTGCAAGCTTTAAATTTATAACCCTAGACTTAAGCTTAAAACAAGGATGCGAACCCGCACTGTACGGGTCAATCGTAGTAAAAGCAAGGAATTCCAGGGGTCGATCACGGGGACTCGGTGAAACAAAGTCAATAACGGTAAGCTTCGCGAATACTAACCACAAAGAGCAATTAACACAATCACAGATGAATAAGAAGTCAATAAAGCAAACATGCAATTCTAGGGATTAAAGCGTCTAGTTGAGGTTCCAACTCAAGATCTAAAGATAAGCGGACAAAGCTGAGATTTTTGCATGGGGAAGGTGTTACTAAAGTGGAATAGATCACCGGGTAAGTCTTACTACTCACTAATCCTAAACCGTAACCCCTATTACCGGGTAAGTCTCAAGGAATTAAGATAAAGAACTATAACCTCAAACTAACATACCATCTAAGGGAATAGAATCAACCTTTACCGGGTAAGTCTCAGGCTAACTCACAAAGATGGGATGGAAGCACACTCAAACCCCAATAAAGGATAAACCTTTATTACCTACACTTATGATCGTTGGTACACAAACTAAGGAATTACCGGGTAAGTCTCATCCTAAGCTATCTTTGAACCAGGAAATGTGTAATAAGAATAGGATTTGGCAAACTCTAACACTTAACTCTTTGTTTAGGATCGGATAAGTCACCTCGGTCAACCGAATTCCACCCCGGCCGAGATGTTCATCGACTGAGCGAGATGCTTAGGGTTAAGGTTAAAGACTCGAACTTTCAGGGTCCTACTGGAATAAGATTGTTCTATCATTGTTTTTCCCACAACCTTCAGCCAATCACCCTAGAATCACACAAGGAAATTAGCCACTCATCATCATGAAAGCAATAATCAAATATATGGGAAGAAGGTGAATATTTGAACAAGAAGAATTTAATGAAAAGACTTCAATAATTGAATCAAATATCACAACAAAGCGTTCCTTGGATAGAAATCCAACAAGCAAGACAACAAGGAAGGGAATTAAAGACAATCTTACAAAACCTTCCAAAAAGCTATAAAAGCTATGATCTTCGATCTTCCTTCAACCTTCAAAAAGGTTCTTCGAAACTCCCAACTGAAGTATGGATGCTGTGTGTAAGCGAGATGTATGCGAGATCTTGCGCTGATAGCCGATCTCCAACTGTATGCGGATGTCGGATTTGTGGGAAATCCGATCCTTTTTATAGGAAAATAACCCTCCAAAAATAAGATATCTTAGAAAGATCTTTTCCCATAAAAATAGGTAAAATATAAGATCTTCTTCCTTCCAGGAGCCAAGCTCAAAAATATAAGATCACTTTCCAAAGATAAAAGATCTCAGCCAAGAATAAAATATTCTCGCCGCGTCCTAGGTGTTCGCCTCGGTCGAGTCGGCGTCTCTGGATCACCTCGGTCGAGATGAATCTCTGGTCAACCGAGGTGAATCACAACTGAATGTGAAATCTCTCAAAACTGGTCCAAAGTGAATCTTTATCCATGGCTATGCTTCCTGGATGATTCCTTATGTTCCTTAATGTAGCTCCAATGACTCCATAGCTCCTTTTTGATGCAAAACGTGCCATTTTACCTACAATTATAACAAAACCAGGTGTAGACCTTGATTCTCGCAAAGGTAGATGAAATGGTAATGTAATCTCATATTATACATACAAACATGCAGATTATGAAAGATAAAATGTCCAAACAAACCCCAAAATATAGATTATAATTCATGCTATCAAAATACCCCATACTTAGCCCTTGCTTGTCCCCAAGCAAGTTCCGCATATAGAAGACAAGATAGAATGGATTATAAATCATGAAAATCAATAAAAAGTGTTTCAAAAACATTTTTATGGTGTGTTACAATCATAGATCACTCTAAGAGAGTACTTCTTGGAATCTAAAATCCAAACATGATCAAAACATTTTATAAATATAGAAAAGTTGTTCATCTTTGCATAAAATCATAGAATGCATAATAAGTCATAATTATCAAAATTAATCATGTATAATCCAGTTTAAACCACTAAGTCAATCAACAAGCTCAAGGTCTCAAGGGCTTCCCAAAAGAAAAGGTCAAGAAACGTGTAGGGTAGGGATGTATGTAAGGTAATGTGGTGCTAGAATCCGGGAAAAGGATGATCTTCACTTTCACTTTTGACTTGCAACATCTTCCACCAATAAGCTTTGCTTATTTCACACTTTTTCTTTTTACTTTACTTTTTGGGATGCATGGACAAAGGTGCACAATAACCGAAGCCTAGGAAATCCGCAATCATCAATTTCTTGAGATGCATCAAACTCTTGATGCACATACCATGACCCGTTAGGAATATCGCTCAATCCGACTTTGGCAAGACACAAACACCCGGCTATGTGAATGGTGCCGAGTTACTCATCTTCATGATTGACTTCCCCAAACCTAAAGTTACTTTCTAACACTTTCACTTCCAGCCACTTCTCAACTTTAACTTCACTTGCTTTCACCACTTCGCTTGCTTCCAAATTCCCGGATAGGTAAAGGGAGGCAAAATGTATATGAGGGGTTAAGCATGAATAAGAAGAAGAAGAGAGAAGAATGAATTGCCTTGGTCTTTCCAGGAAGAAAGTGAGAGAACTTATCTTGTGGTGTCAACCTTCAAATTCAACATAATTTAGATAAAAACAAGGTATTAAACATGCCAATAATTCCAAACAAAGCATTTAGCAACTTAAACATATTATAAAACCTTTCAAACACATAAAGAATTTAAAACCAATCAGTAAACAAGATCTTCACTGAGATCATATTCAAATAAGAAACACAAAAATCGTTTTCGAAAACTCTCAGTTAACCCACCTCGGTCGATGTGTTCTTGGTTCAACCGAGGTGAAACGCCTCGTTTGGCCAAGACTGACTCGGTCGAGGTAAAAAAATTTATTTATTTATTTATTTTTTTTCAGTTTCAACGTTTTTCTCAATCAAATAACCTGTAAATATGCATGCAATCTCAGATAAACATATAAATGCAGAAGTGAAGCATAAACATGAAATATCTAATAAAGTGCGAATCATACATCAAAGTGATCAAATAGGTACATCGAGTCGTCATCAAATAAGTACAACAAATACCCCATACTTGGGACACACTGTCCCAGTGGGTCAATATAAGTCTAAAATAAGAGTACTCACCGGATAAATAGTTGAACTGCATAAAAATATAATAAAGGAAGTCCTGCAGCTCATCAATAGTCGCGATCCGGTGGTGGTGGTGGTGGTGGTGGCATGTATGGATACTGGGATGGGTCGAATGGATAACCCATAGTCTGCTGGAACTGTATCTCCATCATCCTGCGCTGATAGTGCTGCCCCTCCAACATCTGATGAGTCCAACTGTCGATCTGTCGGTGCTGGGCAGCAAATCTCTCATACATGTCCACAATGAGGGCATCATAAGAATCTATCATCTGATCTGTCAGATCATCGATCCGACGATGAGCCTCTGAATCTCTATGACGGCGTGTCCTACGCCTAGCATGTCTAGCAGGTGATGCAGCAGGCGCGGGCTCAGTATCCTCCTCATCATCCAGATCTATGATCGGCGGCGCGCTCGTACCTGCAGTATCCGTCCCTGTATCCATCGGGACTCCACCATCTCTCTCATCTACTGTCTCCTCGTCGTCAGCCTCCTCCTCCACATCATCCTCAGTTGGGGCAGCTGCTGCCTCTCTATGATCCTCCATCAGTGGAGCCCAGGCGGTCTGCCAATAGTGTGGATCGTAGACGGTGAACTGGGCAGACCACCTGATGCCCTGTGGCGCAGTCAGCTCCCACGGCATAACAACATAAGGAGTGGTCAGACCTCGGGGAACTAGAATCCTCCGAGTGATCATCTCCTGCAATCCAAGCGGCTTCGGAGCCGCCGCCATTGTACAAGCACTGAGGTCCATCCCGTGAAAAGCAGCTATGTGGGTGATAAGACCTCCGCAGCAGATGTCTCCCTTTGCTTTGGCCTTGATCTTGTGCAGGTCCTCTGCCAAGATCAAGCCAAAGTCTGAGAAACCCCCCGTAACCATACAATACAGACTGAAGAGCTCGCCCTATCGGATCTTCTGGGGCGTCTCAATACGCGCCAGAAGTGTCTCGCTAAATATCCTATGGGTTAACCTAAAGGCTAGGTGCAAGATGACCTTCTCCCTGGAATCTCCAGGGCGCCATCTATCTGCGTGCTCAGTAATATGGGCGATTTGCCCCTAGAACTGTCTAGCTACAGATCGGGAAGGGAAGTCAGTGGCGGTGGGCTCAGGAAAGCCGAAAATCTCTCTCCAAACCTCTAAGGGAACTATGAAGTTCCGGTTCATCAACCGGTACTTCACAGACTGCTCTGTGGGAAGGTAGGAAAAGGAGCTAACGAACTCTAGGGTCGGCTCCAAGTAAGCTGGGGCTCGGATCTCAGTAAACTGATCCAGCCCGACTGTAGTAATCATCCTCCTAAGGTCTCCATCTACCCCTAGGCAATCAAAAGCGGACACGTCCAGGAAACGTGGTGCAATCACTGGACGGCTAGCTATACGCTCATAATCTACCCGACATCTCTCGTGGATCACCGGGCGGTAAGGTCGGGAAGAAGAGGAAGGAGGGGAAGGTGAGGATCTATCTCTGAGGGCTAGGCGGCGTTCGGAACTCATTTTCAATCCAGTCATTGTCAGATCACCTCGGTCGCTGACAACCCTCAAGAATCACCTCAGTCGAGGTGTAGTTCGACTGGACCGAAGCGTAACAATTTGCGATTCAATTCTCAGAAATCCAGTTCTTTTCCCCCAAAAATCACTACAATTGCTTCCCATGGGATACTTAAGCCTTTTCTCAGCAGATTCAAGGGCAACCAAAGCCCAAATCGAAACGAATGAACGAGTTAGGGTTTCGACTGTTTTTACCTCGTTTCGGTCGATTCGTTCGATTTCTTCGCAGATCTGTACTTGCAATGGGATCCTCTACCCTTCAATCGTAGTTTGGAAGCGGAAATCTTCGAAAACGAGCAAGATTTGAGGAAGCGAGGTGAAGAGGCGCCGCGGTCGAGTCGAAGAAGGTAAAAACGTGAAAAAAAAGAAATTTTTCCCCTTTTTATACTGTTCCTGGAATTGCTGTCACCTCGGTCGAGATGGTCTCGACTGGACCGAGGTGGTACGGACCGAGGTGGTTCTGCAGAAACCCTAGTCGCCTCGGTTGCTCAAGAATCAACTCGGTCGAGGTGGCCTCGACTGGACCGAGGTGTCTCAGTCAAACTTCGTCTTCTCGAATTCTCGAACATCTGTACTTCCAGTTATGCTCCTTCCTTAGGTGTCTCCTGTTATCTGTCTAGGACGCCAAAAACAAACAAAACAAAGCAAAAGCAAACTATCTAAGCTAGACTAGAAAATGGGAAAAGAAAACAATACCTTGGGTTGCCTCCCAAGAAGCGCTTGGTTTTAAGGTCGCTAGCTGGACCATAATGCGTCTCAAATGAGGTATATTGGTGCAACCTCCTCAACCGGAGTTTCCGGTTGGTACTTCTTAAGTCTATGACCGTTGACCTTGAAGCTTCCGCTAGTTTCGCCCCATATCTCAACTGCACCATGAGGAAAAACATGTTTCACAACATAAGGTCCGGTCCACCTAGATTTTAACTTACCTGGAAAAAGGCGGAGGCGGGAGTTGAAGAGTAGAACTAAGTCACCTTCGTTAAGCTCCTTTGGAATGATACGCTTGTCATGCCATCTCTTCGTCCTCTCCTTATAGATTTTGGCATTCTCATAGGCGTTCAAACGCAGCTCTTCCAGCTCGTTGATCTCCAAAAGTCGCTTCTCCCCGGCCTCCTTAATGTTGAAGTTCAACCATTTGATCGCCCAATATGCTTTGTGTTCCAATTCGACGGGCAAATGGCAAGACTTCCCATATACCAAATTATAAGGGGTGGTACCTATGGGAGTCTTAAATGCGGTCCTGTACGCCCAAAGAGCATCGTCCAATTTCATGGACCAATCCTTCCTCGTTCTAGAGACGGTCTTCTCCAAAATTGCTTTGATTTCTCTATTCGAGATCTCGACCTGTCCACTAGTTTGAGGGTGATAAACAGTTGATACCTTGTGGGTTACCCCATACTTCGATAGAAGTGCTTTGAACTTCCGGTTGATGAAGTGCGTTCCTCCATCGCTGATGATGATGCGCGGAGTTCCAAACCGTGGAAAGATAATTCTGTTCAAGAACTTCACAACCACGTTGGCGTCGTTAGTGGGAGAAGCAATGGCTTCAACCCATCTAGAAACGTAATCCACAACAAGAAGGATATAGAGGTTTCCTCCGGAGGATGGGAAAGGTCCCATGAAGTCAATTCCCCATACATCAAAGATTTCCACCTCTTGGATGTTATTAAGTGGCATCTCGTTCCTCCTTGATAGATTTCCTGTTCTTTGGCATGCATCACAAGAGACAACAAAAGCTTGTACATCCTTAAATAATGTAGGCCAAAAGAAACCGGAACGCAATACCTTAGCGCATGTTTTATCGGTGCTAGCATGTCCTCCACAAGGAAGTGAATGGCAATGCCTTATAACGCTATTAACTTCATCTTCCGGAATGCATCTTCGAAGCATCCCATCCGGTCCGCGCTTGAATAGCAGCGGCTCGTCCCAGTAATAATGTCGTACTTCTTTGAAGAATCTCTTCTTTTGAGAGTACGTCAATCCGGGCGGTGTTTCCTGGCAAACAAGATAATTCACAATATCAGCATACCAAGGTCCGTTTTTATCAGAAAGTTGGTGGATGGAATGTTCCACCAACTGAGGATGAATGTCAGAGAAAGGAGTAAGAAGTTTATTATTCTCAGTAGCCTCCTGTTGACATCATCTCGCCATCGACCTCGGTCGAGGCGGAGAGGTGTTGACCGAGATGTTCTTCGGCCGCCTCGCTCACTCCTGAAGTAGTGTCTCAGTTTTAGCTCCTGTATCTTCTTCCAGGGTCTTCAAGCTCCGTATATCTGCATCACAAGAAGCATCTATACCTTCCTCTATTAAACTAAAACTTATAACTCTTTCGAGTGGATCATTAATAAGGATAGAGCTCACCGATTCCCGTGATTCTTCTTCATCATAGATGTTGAAGATATCATCGCTGAGTTGCTCTCCCTTCATCGCGGCAAGCAATGCAAACTCCACTTGGTCACCACCAATGTTGAACTTCAACTTGGCGTTTTTACAATCAACGTTGCAACCCGAAGTTGCTAGAAATGGCCTCCCGAGAATAATAGGGACAGGATAATCTGCGGGAATGTCAAGTACAACAAAATCTATAGGTAGATAGAAGTTACCTAACTTGACCGGAACGTCCTCCAAGATGCCCACGGGATGGGTAATGGAGCGATCCGCCATATAAAGTCGAATCTTGACCGTCTTGGGCTCTCCAAGTCCGATCTTCATACATAGCTCCAGCGGGATGATGCTCACGCTGGCCCCTAGATCACAAAGGGCTTCACAAGTGACATCCCCAACTTGAATGGGAATGCAAAATGAGCCGGGATCTCTTAATTTAGGTGGCATCTTCTCCTTCATGATCTTGATAAGCTCCGAGGATTTAGATGTCATCCTAACCTTACCAAAGTCTTCCAATTTCCTTTTCCTTGAAAGGATCTCCTTTAAGAACTTCCCATAAGCGGGCATTCCTAGAATAACATCAAGGAAAGGAATGTTAATATGCAGCTTATTCATCAAGTCAAGGAACTTACCAAAGTGCTTGTCTAGATGTGCTCTAGCTCTTGACTGGGGGAATGGGAGTGGTGGTTTGTATGCAGGAGGTGGAATATAGGTTTCAGTTGTCCCTCCTGCTTTCTGTTGCTCCGCCTCGGGTGGTATCTCGGTCGAGGTGTTCTTCGACTAGATCTGGACCGAGGTGGTCTGCGTCGAACGAGGTACTGGATCTGCAGTCTTGAGTCCACTCCTCGTCGTTATGGCCATGCACTGGCCCTTGGGGTTGCTTTCCGTCCTTGCTGGAAGCTTCCCTGGATCTCTTGGCGCTTCATTCGCCCTACTTGCAAGTTGTTGTTCGAAGGAATTTTGGGCCCTCGAAAATGAAGTCATAGAAGTCTCCATAGCACTAAGCTTGATCAAGATAGCCTCTAGAACTGCGTCTTTCTTTTCCGGCTGAGACGAACTTGATCCTTGCCCCTGGCTCTTTAATGGAGTAGAAGAAGAAGAAGAGGGGGGAGAGAGGAAAGGGTTAGAGGAATCGTTAGAGTTGGAGTTTGAATGATTGTTACCATGATTTTGGTTGTTCGCCCTCCAGTTGTTGTTGTTGGATCCTCTATTGTTGTTGTTGTAGTTGTTATTTCGGGGACCGTTGTTGTTGTTACGGTATCCGTTGTTGTTGTTGTTCCTTTGCCCTTGCTCTTCCTTCTTGGTTTGTGCAACCAAGAGTTCCTTCAATTGCTTCACATCATTCTTCAAAGACGTGAGTTGATTGTTGTTAGATTGAGTCTCTTGAAAGTTGACTCTTTTAACTCCACCTTCAGCTCCTTGGTGGGTATATTTCTCCATGTGCAAGGCTTGCTTCTCAATGAAGTCCCAAGCCTCGTCAATCGCCATGTCCATGAAGGTACCGGCGGAGAGTAGTTGGAGATTGAACTGGGTGCTTCCGTCCAGTCCTTTGAAGTAGATCTCCAACAACTCGATTTTTGGAATCCCATGATGTGGGCAATCCAAAAGGATGTCCTTGAACCGCTCCCATGAATTGCACAAGCTCTCCTTGTCCTTCATAATGAAAGCATTAATCTTCCCTCTCATTTCAGCTGTCTTTGAGGGGGGGGAAGAATTTGGTTAAGAACTCCGTCGTCATCTCCTTCCATGTGCTAATTTTTCCTAGAGGAAGAGATTGATACCAAGTAAGAGCTCTATCTTTTAAAGAAAAGTAAAAAGGTCTTAGCTTGTAGTTGTTATTTTCAATTCTGGAAGGTCGCAAGGTTTCCATCAAGATCTCGTAGTTTTGAAGATGTTGATGCGGTGACTCCTTCTCTAGCCCTCCGAATTGGCATTGGCGAATCATGGATAGAACTTGCGGTCGAAGTTCGTAGTCATGATCCGCTGGATCTCCTAAGTTCACTCATGGACGCCTCAGTTGTTGATTAGGGTCCATCCTTTGACCTAGGGTTTGTGGGATTCCTGCAAGAAGAACATCTCGGACTGGCATCCGAGGTGGAAGTATCTCGGCCGGGGCGTCAGGTGCTGGTATTTGCCTAGGTCGAGGGTCAGCAACTGGGACCTGCCTCGGTCCAGCATCGGGAACTAGGTCTTCCCTCGGTCGAAGTAGAATCTGGTCTCGTATGACGGCCATTTCTGCTTCGATTGCTTCAGTTTTTGTGCGAGTTTCTTCCTTCTCTCGCCTTAGTTCTTCCTTGCTGAGGCGTAGCAGCTCTAACGCCTCTTTCAATTTGGCCTTAAGATCGCGGTTGTCTTGTTGGGCCATCTTTGCTTCTCTTAAACGTCGCTTGTATGTCTTTTCTGGTTCGGGATCGTAAGGAACGATTTCCTTCCCAGTGCGGGTTCTTCGCATAAACCTAAGAGAGAACCTGCAAAAGTCACTCAAGTAGAGTGGTTAGAAGACACGGGGGCAAGTGCCCCAAGAGCAAACCGTACCGGCTCGGTCTAGACCAAGTCCCCGGCAACGGCGCCAAAAACTTGTTCGCTCCAAACGGTGTGTGCAAGCTTTAAATTTATAACCCTAGACTTAAGCTTAAAACAAGGATGCGAACCCGCAGTGTACGGGTCAATCGTAGTAAAAGCAAGGAATTCCAGGGGTCGATCACAAGGACTCGGTGAAACAAAGTCAATAACGGTAAGCTTCGCGAATACTAACCACAAAGAGCAATTAACACAATCAAAGATGAATAAGAAGTCAATAAAGCAAACATGCAATTCTAGGGATTAAAGCGTCTAGTTGTGGTTCCAACTCAAGATCTAAAGATAAGCGGACAAAGCTGAGATTTTTGCATGGGGAAGGTGTTACTAAAGTGGAATAGATCACCGGGTAAGTCTTACTACTCACTAATCCTAAACCGTAACTCCTATTACCGGGTAAGTCTCAAGGAATTAAGATAAAGAACTATAACCTCAAACTAACACACCATCTAAGGGAATAGAATCAACCTTTACCGGGTAAGTCTCAGGCTAACTCACAAAGATGGGATGGAAGCACACTCAAACCCCAATAAAGGATAAACCTTTATTACCTACACTTATGATCGTTGGTACACAAACTAAGGAATTACCGGGTAAGTCTCATCCTAAGCTTGCTTTGAACCAGGAAAGGTGTAATAAGAATAGGATTTGGCAAACTCTAACACTTAACTCTCTGTTTAGGATCAGATAAGTCACCTCGGTCAACCGAATTCCACCCCGGCCGAGATGTTCATCGACTGAGCAAGATGCTTAGGGTTAAGGTTAAAGACTCGAACTTTCAGGATCCGACTGGAATCTAAGATTGTTCTATCATTGTTTTTCCCACAACCTTCAGCCAATCACCCTAGAATCACTCAAGGAAATTAGCCACTCATCATCATGAAAGCAATAATCAAATATATGGGAAGAAGGTGAATATTTGAACAAGAAGAATTTAATGAAAAGACTTCAATAACTGAATCAAATATCACAACAAAGAGTTCCTTGGATAGAAATCCAACAAGCAAGACAACATGGAAGGGAATTAAAGACAATCTTACAAAACCTTCCAAAAAGCTATAAAAGCTATGATCTTCGATCTTCCTTCAACCTTCAAAAAGGTTCTTCGAAACTCCCAACTGGAGTGTGGATGCTGTGTGTAAGCGAGATGTATGCGAGATCTTGCGCTGATAGCCGATCTCCAACTGTATGCGGATGTCGGATTTGTGGGAAATCCGATCCTTTTTATAGGAAAATAACCCTCCAAAGATAAGATATCTTAGAAAGATCTTTTCCCATAAAAATAGGTAAAATATAAGATCTTCTTCCTTCCAGGAGCCAAGCCCAAAAATATAAGATCACTTTCCAAAGATAAAAGATCTCAGCCAAGAATAAAATATTCTCGCCGCGTCCTAGGTGTTCGCCTCGGTCGAGTCGGCGTCTCTGGATCACCTCGGTCGAGATGAATCTCTGGTCAACCGAGGTGAATCACAACTGAATGTGAAATCTCTCAAAACTGGTCCAAAGTGAATCTTTATCCATGGCTATGCTTTCTGGATGATTCCTTATGTTCCTTAATGTAGCTGCAATGACTCCATAGCTCCTTTTTGATGCAAAACGTGCCATTTTACCTACAATTATAACAAAACCAGGTGTAGACCTCGATTCTCGCAAAGGTAGATGAAATGGTAATGTTATCTCTTATTATACATACAAACATGCAGATTATGAAAGATAAAACGTCCAAACAAACCCCAAAATATAGATTATAATTCATGCTATCAGCAGCTCAACTACGCCACTACCGAGAAGGAATTTTTAGCAATTGTATATGCTTTCGAAAAGTTTCGCTCTTATCTTGTAGGTGCTAAGGTGATTGTGTACACGGATCATGCTGCGATCCGGTATTTGCTTGCAAAGAAAGATGCAAAACCAAGGCTGATTAGATGGATTCTTCTCCTACAAGAATTCGATCTAGAGATCCGTGACAAGAAGGGTTCGGAAAATTCTGTCGCGGATAATTTGAGTCGTCTACCACATCTAGAGGACGACAATCTACCTATAGATGACTCCTTTCCGGACGAGCATTTACATATCATAGAGGAGTGCATCGATGTGATCACCAAAGGTAACGAACCATGGTTTGCTGATTTTGTTAACTATTTGGTTTGCCAGGAATTACCACCTGGACTATCCTACGCACAAAGAAAGAAGTTCTTTAAGGATGTTCGGGAATACTTTTGGAATGAACCTCTCCTCTTCAAGAGAGGTCCCGACGGCATCATTCGGCGATGTGTGCCGGAAGATGAGATGCAAAGTGTCATCCGTCATTGTCATTCACTACCTTGTGGAGGACACGCTAGTTTGAACAAGACTAGCGCTAAGGTATAGCAATCTGGATTCTTTTGGCCTACTTTATTTAGAGATGTGCAAACCTTTGTTTCATGCTGCGATGCTTGTCAAAGAAAAGGGAACATTTCTAAGAGAAACGAGATGCCTCTTAACAACATTCAAGAGGTGGAGATCTTTGACGTTTGGGGAGTAGACTTCATGGGACCTTTCCCATCATCTTGTGGAAACCAATACATACTTTTAGCCGTGGATTATGTTTCGAGATGGGTTGAAGCAATTGCCTCTCCCACTAATGATGGCATGGTTGTGGTTAAGTTCTTTAACAAGACCATTTTCCCACGATTTGGGACACCACGGACTATCATTAGTGATGGAGGTTCTCACTTCATTGCCCGACGATTCGAAGCTCTTTTGGCTAAGTATGGGGTGACTCACAAGATCGCCACCCCTTATCATCCACAAACTAGTGGACAAGTGGAGATCTCGAACCGGGAGATTAAAGGGATCCTAGAGAAGACGGTTTCAAGGACAAGGAAGGATTGGTCTTTGAAGCTAGATGACGCATTATGGGCATACCGGACTGCATATAAGACTCCCATCGGAACAACACCATACAACCTTGTGTATGGGAAGTCTTGTCACTTGCCGGTAGAATTGGAGCATAAGGCGTATTGGGCAATAAAGTGGTTGAACTTCAGCATGAAGGAAGCGGGAGAGAAGCATCTCTTGGACCTTAACGAGCTTGAAGAACTTCGCTTGAACGCCTACAAAAACGCCAAGATCTATAAAGAAAGAGCGAAGCGTTGGCATGATAAGCATATCATCCCAAAGGACCTCAAAGAAGGAGATCAAGTCCTCCTCTTCAATTCAAGGCTTCGTCTCTTTCCAGGTAAGCTTAAATCTCGTTGGACTGGACCTTATCTAATCAAACGTGTTTTTCCCCATGGTGCAGTTGAAGTATGGGGTGAAAAGGGCGGAAGCTTTAAGGTTAACGGTCAACGACTCAAGAAGTATTCACCGGGACTCCAAGCTGAAGAGTTCGCGCCCACCGCACTCGAATAAGTGCGAATATGGTCTAGCTACGGACCTTAAACAAGCGCTTCTTAGGAGGCAACCCAAGGTATTGCACTTACGTTTTTGTTTTTGATTCGTAGATTATAATAGTTTAGACGTTTTTGTTCTGTTTTGCCTTCGATACCTTCCGGTATTTTCGTGTTTTTGGATGTAGGATCAATGGAAGAGGAAAAGAGAAGGAAAGTTTTGAAGAAAATTGACGAAACTTGGACTTTGGCACATTACAGAGAGTTCCACGGCCAAAACCACGGCCCTGACAGCTACAGTGACCGTAATTTGCAAAAGCTTGAGAAAAATCACCAAAACCACGGTTCCGTACATTTCCACGGCCGTGGAAACCCCCGAGTGACCGTAATTTTCGAAAAAATTTACGGCCACTATAAAAACCACGTTTCTTCACAAAACACACCAAAACTCTATTTTCTACGCCCAAAAACGCCGAATCGATCTCCCTCTCTCAAATCTCCGTTCGTTAATCGTTTCGAACGATTCTTTAACCCAAACTGGAGCAAATTCGATCATCTACAAGATCTAAGCAACAATTTGAGTGAACAATCGCCGGAGAAGACGTAATTTGGATTTTAAAATCCAAAAACCTAGGTTTTTTTTCTCTTCTCCCACTTTGTCAATTCGATTCAGTTTTTGCAAGATATATTAGGAGAACTGATTGGAACTGGATTGAAATTAGTCTAGGGCTGCTATCTGCTGATTGTGGTGTTTATTGAGTTATTTGTGAGGAGTTACGAACCGAATCACGGTCTCTGGGCATTCCACGGCCGTGGAAACTGAAGAATAGACCGTGGTTTTGAACAGAATATGGATTATGTTAGGAGAATGTCTAATAGGACCAAGAAGAGGAAAGGCAATGCTTCCTCCTCCTCCCAGGCACCCCCTAGTGAACCACCATCACCACCATCACTCCCACCCCCTAGAATTCCTACGATCCATGAGGATTACCTCGATGCTTTAGAGAGAATTGTGAAGAGACCGGTCATAGGACCTCGTTACTTGCTTCTTGAGGATCTAGAGCCACTGAATGTGGTAGGTGACCTTACTTGGTTACTTGATAGAGCCGGTTTGATCATCTTCTCCGCTATTCGGGAAGATGCATATGAGGAGATCACTAGAGAGTTTGTGATCTCGTTTGAGCATAGTCATGTAGACAGGACAGTTTCTTTCCGGCTGATGGAGAGGAACTATGAGTTCTCGATCCGAGAGTTTGGAGCCTTCTTTGGGTTCCATGAGACCTTCAATAGTCAATTTCCTAGTGGCGTGTACGCCAAAGAATTTTGGGAGGATATTGCTATGGTATACGCCAGCGAGGACCGCTGGCAACCTGCTGATACCAAGGCTAAGTTGATCTATCACTTAGCGTTGAAGATTGCCCACCGAGTGCTTTTTGAGTGTCTCTTCCCTAGGACGGAGACTCCTTAGAAAATCAAGACTGATGAGTTGTTTCTGCTGTACTGTATGCTGCATGGTAGGTCGGCTGACTGTGCCACCCTCTTAGCTTCTACCATGAGTAAGCTAAAAAATAAGAGGGCCGGCGATATTGGATACGGTGGGATGGTCACCCACCTTGCTAGACAGCTGGGTATTGACTTCTCCGCGTGCACTAGGATAGCGGCTAGACCTCTAGGAATTCAAAGCCTCATGACTAGAGGTATTATCTTTGCTAGGCATAGAGGTCCACCTACCGCTGCCATGCCTTGGGAGGGTAGAGGAGGTAGAGGTGTTACATGGCTTCCCGAGTATTCCATTATGGCTGGACGCCATAACTGGAAGGAGACATTCGCTGCTATGCATGCGAATAGATTGGTAGCACCTCCGTATGTTCCCCCAAAGATGCTAGCTGTAGATGAGGAGGAGATGAGAGGAGATGATGCGTTTGAGGGAGGAGGTGAGGAGCACGATTTTGGTACCTTTCCGGATCAGCCGGATACATTTCCCGACCTCCCTAGACACTCTCCCCGCCCTGCTAGAGCTTCCGGTTCTTCCTCTCGCCGTGCTAGCGTGAGTGAGAGACCGAAATGGATGGCGACCCCTCCTGAGTGGTACAACACGCAGCCGGATTGGAAGGGAGCTCCACCGACTTGGCATGCCAGTCACCACCTGCACCAGCACCGTCAGATGCACCAGCTTGGTGTGGCCAACCGCCGGGGTGGTACGAGCAGCTGCCGGAGTGGGCCACCGACCTTTCCAGTAGAGTCGGAGCCTTGGAGAACCGCGCGGATGTTAGGGATGCAAGAGCCGATGCATATGACCGGATGATGAGAGACATTTACCGCTAGCAGCTTGGGCGGAACTATGACCCCGGCTTCTTCCCGTTTCCACCACCACCGGCACCCCAGTGAAGACGATGACGATCTAACGCTTTAGCCACTCCACCACCGTCTTGTGAGTTCATTTTCTTTCTTTCTTTTCTTTATTTCTTTTTCAACATTAGGGACAATGTTTGTCTCAAGTATGGGGTGGGGTGTGACTATTCGTTTGTAATAACTCTACTCACGTTTGCTTGCTTTGATCGAGAACACTTTGCATGTTTCATTCCATGGTTACACGTTTCATTATTGCATTGCATGAAAAAGCTTTTGAAAAGTCCATAAAAATCGAAAATTTTTGAAAATTTTGTGCTTCTAAGAATCGAGATGATTTCTATGATAATCACTACTTGTGAATTGAGTTTTTGATGACAATTGTATGCTTAAACAAATAGTAAAATGAAAAGAAATTGAATGTGTTAATTATTCCTCTTTTGCAAGTTTCATAATGTGAAGAGTTTTATCTAAATCATATTGAGAAATCAAGGTTGAAATCACATGATAAGTTCCTATACTTCTTGTTGAAATGATTAAGGCAATTCGATTTTCTTTCTTCTTTCTTTGATCATTAGCCCCTCAATGAAATAATGGCCTCCCTTACCTATCCGGGAATTTGGAGGAGTTGATATTTGGCATGATTGATGTGGGAGGGCCATGAAAGCAAAATTTTGCATTCAAAGAATAGAAAGAACTTATAGGTTTGGGGAAGTCAATCATGACGATGAGTAACTCGCACCATTCACATAGGGGTGTTTGTGTCTTGCCAAAGTCGGATTGAGTGATATTCCTAACGGATTATGGTATGTGCATCAAGGGTTTGAGGTATCTCGCAAAATTGAGAACCGCCAATCTCCTAGGCTTCGGTTTTTGTGCACCTTTGTCCATAACTCCAAAAGTAAAGTCGAAGAATTATGTGCAAAAGAAGAGAGCAAAGCTCTAGGTTGAAAGTGTTGCAAAACCGCAAGAGAAAAAGAAAAGAGTTAGTTATCCACTTTCCCGGATTCATGCACCACATTCCTTATAGTTTCCTTTCCCTTTCCGCATTCTAGACCATACTTGGAAGTCCTTAAGATCAAGAGAATGTTATATGACTTGGTGATTTAAATTGAAGTTTCTTATGATTGATTTTGATAATGTTTGAAGGTTATGATGCTTACATTGAAGTTTGATCAATTCACGATGTTTCCTTTCTCTTTATTCTTTGCTTAGGTATATGAAAGTCTCATGAATGAATGAAGCAAGGTTTGAGAATGATCTATTGACTAGAAGCACATTTGCTTAAAAAAAATTGTTTTGTTTTTGAGATTGCATACATATTTCATCCTAACTTGAGTTCTAAAGCTTTTGAAAGACCTTGCTTGGGGACAAGCAAGTGGCAAGTATGGGGTATTTTGTTAGCATGAAATATTGTGATATTTTAGGCACGTTTTCTAGATGTTTTTCATCCATTATAGTGTTCATTGATAAAGCATTGAAGCAATTGTTAGCTAGTTCGTCTATATTGTCGATATAGAGGTCTACATAAGCTTTGTGTTGATTGTAGGCGAATAAGAGCTAAAACCGAACGAATTAAGACAGGATGGAGATGAATTGAGCACATTCAAGGATTGAGGACACCACAAAGAAGCCAAGGAAGATGCTAGGATGACGAATGGCACGAAACAAAGGGAATCACGAGCAATCTATGCTTCCACGCTCTAAAATACGGCGGTAATGAAGTCCACGCTCTAAACCACGACCGTGGAACTTGGCAACATGAACGTGGAGCATTCCAGAGAGTTACACGGTATAAAGTACGGTCGTGGAAGTCGTGAAGAATCGTAATCCACTTCCACGCTCTAAACCACGGCCGTGGAACTCCATGAAACCGTGATTTAGGCAGTCTTTTGACGAATAAAATATAGACACATTGTCTACGCATATGGGCCGGACGGTTATTCTATCTTTCCTTATAAAAGGACTGAAGGAGGGAGATTTCGGCACCTTCGCTTACGCTTGCTTACACATGCCTAGGGTTTCATTGGACGTGCGGAGAATTGCAATTTTGCAAAGGAGATTTACGAAGGCTTGAAGATTTGGAAGTTGCGCTTTTGTTCCTAGGTTTGATTAGAAGACGGATTGACATCCCGCTCTTCGTTCTTATCAAGGATTGTGATTGGTTTGTGTTATTCCAAATCTGATATACATCATTACCTTTGTTTGTGGATTTAAGATTGATTTGAAGTTTATTGAAGGTTTTTGAAGGTTTTCATCTTTCATTCTTCTTAATCTTGAATTTGATATCATAATGACTGTTGTTGGCTAAAACCCTTTAGCAATTCTAAGGTGAAGGGTTGATAGTTGTGGCTTAGATGATGATAGATCGATCGTAAACTGATTGGACCCTGAGAGTTAGAGAGATTTCGCCGACGCCCCAAACCACAGTTTGTTCTTGAGGTTCCACGGCCGTGGAACTCAAGATTTTCCCGTAATTTGTTTCAGATTACGAACCTTGCTTTTACTTTAATCCAAAGTTAAAGATTTGCTTTAACTTAGTCTTGACTTGCCTTTTCTAGGTAGTAGTGAAGCCTCAACAACCTCTACTTCGATTTTGAGTGTCACAACCTTAATCGGTTTAGTTAGTCTTGATCCTTGGGTTACAAGTTTGGGTATTTGAGATTAATTCTTTTCTTTATATCCTTTCTATACTGAAGCCTCAACAACCTTTATAGAGAGTATTTCTAGATAATTCATATAAAGCCTTGGAACTTCACGGTACATTGCTTTACCTTAGCATACCTTTGCAACTCTTAACTCTGTCCTTATATGCATAGTATATCTTGAATCGATTGCCACAATTAGACACCTGGATCTTTAGGGTTGCTGTTTTCCCAATATTTGCAAAGCTCATACATTTACTTGCTTGATAATTTACAAACTGAATTTGTTCCCCCCAAATCCCTGTGTTCGATACTATTGAATTCTTGCTTTACTACGCCGATCCGTACACTGCGGGTTCGCTTGCTTGATTCTAGTTTTATAAATCTAAAGCTTATTTGCACGCACGCTAAGTGGCGAACACCTCTAAGCATGTATATGCATGGTTGAACTTGTGGAAAATCCAATCCTTTATATAGGAAAACATATCTTCCAAAGATAAAATATCTTAAAATGATAGTATCCTAATAAAATATATCTTAATCTCTAAAATAGATCTCCAAAATATATGATCTTCCTTCCAGAAATCCAGCCCAAAAATATAAGATCTCTCCTTCCAAAAATAAAAGATCTCAACCAAGAATAAACGATCTCGCCGTGTCAGGGTATTCGCCTCGGTCGAGACGCTCCTCAAGATCACCTCGGTCGAGATGGTACTGAAGCCAACCGAGGTGACTCTAAACTAAATGTGAAATCTCTTAATTCTGGTCCAAAGTGAATCTCTAATCCACTTCCATGCTTCCTGAATTCTTCCTTAAGCTCCTGAATGTAGCTCCAATGACTCCTTAGATCCTTTAGCTCCATTTTGATGCAAAACGTGCCATTTTACCTACGATTACAACGAAACTTGGTGTAGACCTCGATTCCCGCAAAGGTAGATGAAATGACAATATAATCACATAATATACATCCAAACATGCAGATTATTGAAGATAAAACGTCTAAACAGGTCCCAAAATATAGACTATAATTCATGCTATCAAAATACCCCATACTTGTCCCTTGCTTGTCCCCAAGCAAGTTCCAAATCTTAAATACAAGATAGAATGGATTATAAGTCATAAAGATCAATGAAAAAGTCTTTCAAAACATTTTAGTGGTGTGCTCAAATCATAGATCACTCTAAGAGAATGCTTCATGGAATTTAAAATCAAAATATGATCAAAACATTTTATAAATATAACAAAGTTGTTCATCTTTGCATAAAATCATAGAATGCATAATAAATCATAATTATCGAAATTAATCATGTATAATCCAGTTTAAACCACCAAGTCAATCAACAAGCTCGAGGTCTCCAGGGCTTTTCAAGAGAAGGTCAAGAAACGTGTGAGGGTGGGATGTATATAGGGAATATGGTGCTAGAATCCAGGAAAAGGATCTTTACTTCACTTCCTTTGAACTTCAACATCTTCCACCAATAAGCTTTGCTTATTTACTTTTTACATTACTTTTTGGGATGCATGGACAGAGGTGCACAGTAACCGAAGCCTAGAAAATCAACAATCATCAATTTCTCGAGATGCCTCAAACCCTTGATGCACATACCATGACCCGTTAGGAATATCGCTCAATCTGACTTTGGCAAGACACAAACACCCGGCTATGTGAATGGTGCCGAGTTACTCATCATCATGATTGACTTCCCCAATCCTATTTGTTTCTCTCTAACTTTCAGCCAACATCTCAACTTTTCTTTCACTTGCTTTTCACTTGCTTGCTTCCAAGTTCCCAAATAGGTAAAGGGAGACATATATGTATATGGGGGGCTAAGCATGATCAAGAAGAAGAAGAGAAGAGAATGGATTGCCTTAATCATCCTAGGAAGAGAGTGAGAGAACTCATCATGTGGTGTCAACCTTCAAATTCAACATAATTTGGATAAAAACAAAGTATTAAACATGCCAAAAATTTCAAACAAAGCATTTAGCAACTTAAACATATTATAAAACCTTTCAAACATATAAAGCTTTTAAAACCAGTCAGCAAATAGAATCATCACAAAGGTCATATCCAGATAAGAAGCACAAAAATCGTTTCGAAAACTTTCTCAGTTAAACCACCTCGGTCGAGATGTTCTAACTCAACCGAGGTACTGCACCTCGATTGGTCAGAGTCACTTCGGTCGAGGTCATAAAATTTTTTTTCTTAAACCAGTTTTTGACGTTTTTCTCAATCAAATAACCTGTATGCATGCATGTAATCTCAGATAAGCAATATAGAGCAGGATAAAATCATAAATAAGTCATAAAGAGTCATACAATCATCCACATAAGTCAAATAATACATATCCACATATCCCATACTTGGGACACATTGTCCCAATGGGTCAAATAAGTCATAAGAACAGAATACTCACCGGATAAAGCTAAGCTGCATAATAAATAAAGAAAAGAAATCCTGCAAGCTCTAATCCTGATCTGCCGGCGGTGGTGGAGGATATGGCATGTACGGATGCTGAGACGGTCGAATGGATGTGCCATCATATGCTCGAACTGGATCTCCATCATCCGGCGCTGATAGTGCTGGCTCTCCAGTATCTGATGAGTCCGGTGTCCAACTCTCTGTGAAGGTCATCCAAACGTCGACGTAGAGGCAGTCGAATGCAGAAATATCTAGAAATCGTGGTGCAACTACTGGACGCGCAGCAATGCGGTCATAATCGACCCGGTGACGCTCATGGATCACCGGTATGGAGCGGCGAGAAGAAGAAGAAGGAGAAGGGGAAGACCTATCCCTCAGAACCAGCTGTCTGTCAGAACTCATCTTTCTCTCTCTATCAGACCACCTCGGTCGGCTGTTAGATCTAAAGAACACCTCGGTCGAGACGCAGGTAGGTCAACTGGACAGAGGTAGAAGGCTGTTCGATCGAAACTCTCAGAAATCCAGTTATTTTCCCCAACCAATTGTTCCTATGGGGTACTTAAGCCTTTTCCAACACAATGCTGGGGCAACCAAAAATACTATTTGACTGAAACAGTGAAGAAAAGCGAGTTAGGGTTTTTATTCGATTTACCCCATATTCGGTTGATTCGGAGCGTTTTTGTTTCAGATTGTCGCTTGCAAACCGATCTTCTACTCTTTCCTTGCAGTTTGGAAGCAAGAATCGTCGAAAACGGTCGAAAATCAAAGAACGAGATGAATGGGGACGCCGCGGTCGAGAAGGTGAGAGAGGGAAGAGAGAGAAATAGATCTCTCTTTTATACCCTTTTCTGGAACTGTTGTCACCTTAGTCGAGATGGTCTCGACCGGACCGAGGTGGTACGGACCGAGGTGGATCTTCAATAACCCTAGTCGCCTCGGTTGCTCAAGAATCATCTCGGTCGAGGTGCTAAGACAGCAACCGAGATGTGTCTCAGTGAAATTTCATCTTCTCAAATTCTCGAACTTCAGTCCTTCTAGTGTTGCTCCTGGGTTGTATTCCTTCCGTAGAGATTACCTGTTGTCTGTCTAGGATGCCAAAAACAAAGCAAAGCAAAGCAAAAGCAAACTATCTAAAGCTAAGCAAGAAAAAGGAAAAAGAAAGCAATACCTTGGGTTGCCTCCCAAGCAGCGCTTGATTTAAGTTCGCTAGCTGGACCGTACGGTGTCTTCAAACAAGGTATAGTGGTGCAACCTCCTCAACCGGGACTTCAGATTTGTATTTCTTAAGTCTATGACCATTGACCTTGAAGCTTCCACTTGTTTCTCCCCAAATATCAACTGCACCATAAGGGAAAACATGTTTCACAACATAAGGTCCGGTCCATCTAGATTTCAACTTACCTAGAAAGAGGCGGAGGCGGGAGTTGAAGAGTAGAACTAAGTCTCCTTCTTTAAATTCCTTTGGAATGATACGCTTGTCATGCCATTTCTTCGTCCTTTCTTTGTAGATCTTGGCATTCTCATAAGCGTTCAAACGCAGCTCCTCCAGCTCGTTGATGTTCAATAGCCGCTTCTCACCGGCGTCTTTGATGTCGAAGTTCAACCATTTGATCGCCAAATATGCTTTATGTTCCAGCTCAACGGGTAAATAAAAAGACTTTCCATATACAAAATTATAAGGGGTGGTACCAATGGGAGTCTTGAATGCGGTCCTGTAGGCCCAAAGAGCGTCGTCCAACTTCATGGACCAATCCTTCCTCGTCCTAGAGACAGTCTTCTCCAAGATTGCTTTAATTTCTCTATTTGAGATCTCGACCTGTCCACTAGTTTGAGGGTGATAAGGGGTTGCTACCTTGTGGGTTACCCCATACTTCGATAGAAGTGCCTTAAACTTCCGGTTGATGAAATGTGTCCCTCCATCGCTGATGATGATGCGTGGAGTCCCAAAACGTGGAAAGATAGTCCTATTAAAGAACTTCACAACCACCATGGCGTCATTAGTGGGAGAGGCAATAGCTTCAACCCATCTAGAGACGTAGTCGACAACTAGGAGAATGTAGAGGGGTTTCCTCCGGATGATGGGAAGGGTCCCATGAAATCTACTCCCCATACATCAAAGATTTCAACTTCCTGTATGTTGTTGAGTGGCATCTCATTCCTCCTAGATAAGTTCCCTGTTCTTTGACATGCATCACAAGAGACAACAAACGTTGTACATCCTTAAATAATGTAGGCCAAAAGAAACCGGAACGTAATACCTTGGCGCACGTTTTGTGAGCGCTAGCGTGCCCTCCACAAGGAAGTGAGTTACAATGCCGTATGACACTAGTAACTTCATCTTCCGGAATGCATATTCGAAGCATCCCATCCGGACCTCTCTTAAATAACACAGGTTCATCCCAATAGTAATGGCGTACATCTTTAAAGAATTTCTTCCTTTGAGCGTACGTCAATCCGGGTGGTATTTCCTGGCAAACAAGATAATTAACAATGTCAGCATACCAAGGCCCTTTATTATCAGAAGTTTGGTGGAGAAAGTGTTCCACCAACGAGGATGAATGTCAGAAAAGGGAGTAAGAAGTTTGTTAATCTCAGTTGACATCATCTCGCTTTCGACCTCGGTCGAGGTCCAAAGAGGGTGACCGAGATGTTCTTCAGTCAAGAACACCTCGCTTGGTCCAGAAGGTGCATCGGTCGAGGTACTGCAACTGGGACCGAAACTGGAGATCTTCTTCTCCTGGATTAGCCTTTCAAATTTAGCTCTTGGATCTTCTTCCAGTGCTTTTAAGCTCCGTATATCTGCATCACAAAAAGAATTTATACCTTCCTCCATTAAGCTAAAGCTAATACCTTTTTCAAGTGGATCATTAATAAGGATAGAGCTCACTAATTATCTTGATTCTTCTTCATCATAGATGTTGAAGATATCATCTCCTAGCTGCTCTCCCTACATTGCCGCAAGCAAGGCAAACTCCACTTCATCTCCGCCAATGTTGAATTTTAACTTGGCGTTCTTACAATCCACTTTGCAACCCGAAGTATCTAGAAATGGTCTCCCGAGAATGATAGGAACGGGGTAATCTGCGGAAATGTCAAGCACAACAAAGTCTATAGGTAAATAGAAGTTACCTAACTTAACCGGAACGTCTTCCAAAATGCCCACGGGATGGGTAATGGAGCGATCCGCCGTGTACAACCGTATCTTCACCGGCTAGGGCTCTCCAAGTCCGATCCTCACACATAGCTCCAGCGGGATGATGCTCACGCTGGCTCCTAGATCACACAAGGCTTCACAAGTGACATCCCCAACTTGAATGGGAATGCAAAATGAGCCGGAATCTCTCAACTTAGGTGGTATCTTTTCCTTCATGATTTGAATAAGCTCCGAGGATTTAGATGTCATCCTTACTTCACCAAAGTCTTCCAACTACCTCTTCCTTGATAGAATTTCTTTTAAGAACTTCCCATAGGCGGGCATCCCTAGAATGGCATCAAGGAAAGGGATGTTAATATGTAGTTTATTCATCAAGTCAAGGACCTTACCAAAATGCTTGTCTAGATGTGCTCTAGCCCTTGACTGGGGGAATGGAAGTGGTGGTTTATATGCAGGAGGTGGGACATAAACTTCAGTTTTGTCCGACGCTCTCTGAGGCTCAACCTCGGTTGGCACCTCGGCCGAAGTGTTCTTCGACTGTGCCTGGACCGAGGTGTTCTTCGTCTGTACTGGCATCGACCGAGGCACTGGATATGCAGTCTTCAGTCCACTTCTCGTTGTTATTGCCATGATTTGTCCTTTGGGGTTGATTTCCGTCCTTGCTGGAAGCTTCTTTGGATCTCTTGGCGCTTCATTCGCCTTATGAAAGAATTGTTGCTCTAAGGCTTTTTGTGCCTTCGAAAATGAAGTCATGGACGTCTCCATAGAGTTTAGCTTGATCAAGATGGCCTCTAGCACCGCATCTTTCTTTTCCGGCTGGGACGAGCTTGATCCAGACCCCTGGCTCTTCAATGGAGTAGAAGAAGAAGAAGAAGAGAGGAAAGGATTAAAAGAGTTGTTTGAATTGGAGTTAGAGTAAGAGTTACCCGAATTTTTAATGTTTGGCCTCCAATTATTGTTGTTGGATCCTCTATTGTTGTTCTAGTTGTTGTTCCGGAAACCGTTGTTGTTGTTACGGTAGCCATTGTTGTTCCTTGAGCTTTGATATCCTTCATCTTCTTTCTTGGTTTGAGTAACCAAAAGTTCCTTCAATTGCTTCACATCATTCTTCAAAGAGGTGAGTTGATCATTGTTTGATGGAGCTTCTTGGAAGTTGACTCTTTTAACTCCACCTTCAGCTCCTTGGTGGGAATATTTCTCCATGTGCAAAGCTTGCTTCTCTATGAACTCCCAAGCTTCGTCAACCGGCATGTCCATGAACGTGCCGGCGGATAGTAGTTGAAGGTTTAAGTGGGTGTTTCCGTCCAGTCCCTTGAAGTATATCTCCAATAACTCTATCTTTGGAATCCCATGATGTGGGCAATCCAAAAGGATGTCCTTAAATCTCTCCCATGACTTGGACAAACTCTCCTTGTCCTTCATCATAAATGCATTGATCTTTCCTCTCATTTCAGCGGTCTTTGAGGGGGAAAGAATTTAGTTAAGAATTCCGTAGTCATTTCCTCCCAAGTGTTGATTTTTCCTAGAGGGAGAGATTGATACCAAGTAAGCGCCCTATCTTTCAAAGAGAAGTAGAGAGGCCTTAGCTTGTAATGTTGTTTTCCAGCCTTAAAGGTCTCAAGGTCTCCATCAAGATCTCATAGTTTTGCAGATGTTGATGCGGAGACTCGCTCTCTAGCCCTCCAAACTGGCATTGGCGAATCATGGAAAGAACTTGCGGTCGAAGCTCATAATCATGGTCCGCTGGATCACCTAGGTTGACTCCTGGACGCCTCAGTTGCTGGTTGGGGTCCATCCTCTGCCCTAGGGTTTGTGGAATACTTGCAAAAAGAGCATCTCGGACTGGCATCCGAGGTGGAAGTATCTCGGCCGGGGCAACTGGAAATGGGTCCTACCTCGGTCGAGGATCTGGAATTGGTCGATGTAGGTATTGGTCCCGTAAAGTCGCCATATCTGCTTCAATCGCTTCCGTCCTTGCGCGAGTTTCTTCCTTTTCGAGTCGTAGTTCTTCTTTACTGAGGCGTAGTTGTTCCAATGCCTCCTTCAATTCGGCCTCAAGATCGCGATTCTCTTGATTGACCATCTTAGCTTCTTTCAAGCGTCTTTTGTATGTCTTTTCTGGTTCGGGATCGTAAGGAACAATTTCCTTCCCAGCGCGGGTTCTTTGTATAAACCTACAAGAAAGAACTTGCGAAAGTCACTCAAGTAGAGTGGTTAGTAGAAACAGGGGCAAGTGCCCCAAAGACAACCGCAACCGGCTCGGTCTAGACCAAGTCCCCGGCAACGGCGCCAAAAACTTGTTCACTCCAAATGGTGTGTGCAAGCTTTAAATTTATAACCCTAGATGTATGCCTAAAACAAGGATGCAAACCCGCAGTGTACGGGTCAATCGTAGTAAAAGCAAGAATTCCCGGGTGTCGATCTCAAGGACTTAGGTGAAACAAAACCAATATAGGTAGTCAATATCGCAACTAACCACGAAAGCAATTAAAGCAATCAAAGATGATAAAAAGTCAATTAAAGGATTTATGCAATTCTAGGGATTAAAGCATCTAGTTGTGGTTCCAACTCAAGATCTCAAGATAAGCGAACAAAGCCGAGGTTTTGCAAAGGGAAGGTGTTACTAAAGTGGAATAGATCACCGGGTAAGTCTCACTACTCACTAACTCCAAACCAAAAGCTCCTATTACCGGGTAAGTCTCAAGGTACTAAGGAAAGGAATTATAATCTCAAACCAACAAACCAACTAAGGGAATAGAATCAACCTTTACCGGGTAAGTCTCAAGCTAACTCACAAAGATGGAATGAAAGCACACTCAAACCCCAATAAAGGATAAACCTTTATTACCTAGACTTATGATCTTGGGTAAACAAACAAAGGAATTACCGGGTAAGTCTCATCCTAAGCTTGCATTGAACCAGGAAAGGTGTAATAAGAATAGGATTTGGCAAACTCTAACACTTAACTCTCAGTTTCGGATCAGAAATGGTCACCTTAGTCAGACGAATTCCACCCCGGCCGAGATGTTCATCGACTGAACGAGATGTTCTAAGGTTAAGGATAAAGACTCGAGCTTTCAAGGTCCTACTGGAATTTAAGATTATTCTATCATTGTTTTTCCCACAACCTTCAGCCAATCACCCTAGAATCACACAAAGAAATTAGCCACTCATCATCATGAAAGCAATAATCAAATATATGGGAAGAAAGTGAATATTTCAACACAAGAACCTTAAGAACGAGGCTTCAATAACTGAATCAAATATCACAAATAAGCGTTCCTTGGATTACAAATCCAGCAAGACAAATCAACAAGAAAGGAATATAAGAGAGTCTTACAAAACCCTTCACAAAGCTATAACAAGCTATCAATCCTTCCTTCAATCTTCCTTCCACCTTCCAAAAATCCTTCCTAACTGTTGGATGCTCTCAGCCTCTAAGCATGTATATGCATGGTTGAACTTGTGGAAAATCCAACCCTTTATATAGGAAAACTATCTTCCAAAGATAAAATATCTTGAAAAGATATTATCCTAATAAAATATATCTTAATCTCTAAAATAGATCTCCAAAATATATGATCTTCCTTCCAGAAATCCAGCCCAAAAATATAAGATCTCTCCTTCCAAAAATAAAAGATCTCAGCCAAGAATAAACGATCTCGCCGCGTCAGGGTATTCGCCTCGGTCGAGACGCTCCTCAAGATCACCTCGGTCGAGATGGTACTGAAGCCAACCGAGGTGACTCTAAACTGAATGTAAAATCTCTTAATTCTGGTCCAAAGTGAATCTCTAATCCACTTCCATGCTTCCTGGATTCTTTCTTAAGCTCCTGAATGTAGCTCCAATGACTCCTTAGCTCCTTTAGCTCCATTTTGATGCAAAACGTGCCATTTTACCTACGATTAAAACGAAACTTGGTGTGAACCTCGATTCCCGCAAAGGTAGATGAGAAGACAATATAATCACATAATATACATCCAAACATGCAAATTATTGAAGATAAAACGTCTAAACAGGTCCCAAAATATAGACTATAATTCATGCTATAAGGTTATAACCATGAGCATCATGGAAAAGGGAGAGGAAGAGGATTGCAATGTTGAGATTGAAGCCTTGGAAGAGCTAAAGGAAGTAGAAGAGGAAGAGTTTGAGAAACTATACGATGGCTCAGAAAATGTGAGAAATCACGGTCGGTCGTGCTATTCCACGGCCGTAGTTTCACCAAAACTGGCTGTAAATTGCTATTTTGAGAACAACAGAGAGTTCCACGCCCTAAACCACGGCCGTGGAAGTAACAGTGGTGCCGTAATTTTGGGGAATTCTGAGAACAACTTTGTTCTTTCCACAACTACTCTTGAGTCTTCTTTAATCAATCCTACACCCTTAGAGACTTCTAAGGAAGCGTCGGACATACCTCAAGACTCATCAAAGGCATCAATAGCTATGGAATTGAAGCCACTTCCCACACATCTTCGGTATGCATTTCTTGGAACCAATTGTACTTTTCCCGTTATTGTTAGTTCCGAGTTAAATGAAGATGAACATGAGAAACTAATGGCTGTTCTAAGAAAACATAAGAAAGCCTTAGGTAATACCATAGAGGATCTTGTATGAATTAAACCATCTTTATGCATGCACAAGATTCTAATGGAGGAAGATTTCAAGCCTTCGCGACAACCTCAAAGACGGTTAAATCCGATCATGAAAGAGGTTGTTAAGAAGGAAATTCTTAAGTTACTTGGCGCAGGTATCATCTATCCTATCTCCGATAGTAAGTGGGTGAGCCCCGTTCAAGTTGTCCCGAAGAAAGAAGGAATGACAGTTATCACCAACAAGAACAATGAACTCATTCCTACAAGAACTGTGACGGGTTGGAGGATGTGCATTGACTACCGCAAGCTGAATAATGCAACTAGGAAGGATCACTTCCCGCTACCATTCATAGATCAAATGCTTGAGAGGTTAGCACAACACTCCTATTTTTGTTTTCTTGATGGATATAGTGGTTTCTTCCAGATTCCGATCCACCCGGACGATCAAGAGAAGACCACATTCACGTGCCCGTGAGGTACGTTTGCTTATAGGAGGATGCCATTCGGACTTTGCAACACTCCAACCACCTTTCAAAGGTGTATGATGGCCATCTTCTCGGAGTATATTGAGGAAATCATGGAGGTTTTTATGGATGACTTTTCAGTTTATGATTTGACAATTGTCTTTCTAACCTTTCTCTTGTGTTGCAAAGGTGTGAAGACACTAACCTAGTTCTTAATTAGGAGAAGTGTCAATTCATGGTTAAGGAAGGCATTGTGCTAGGACACTTGATCTCTTATAGAGGGATCGAAGTTGACAAAGCTAAGATAGAGACTATAGAGAAACTTCTTCCTCCATCTTCGGTGAAAGGAATAAGAAGTTTTTTAAGACATGCTGGATTTTATAGAAGATTCATCAAGGACTTTTCTAAGATTTCGAAACCGCTAACTAATCTATTGATGAAGGATGCAGTTTTTGATTTTTCGCTGGATTGTTTAGACGCCTTCTATAAGATCCGAGAAGCTCTTATCTCAGCCCCGATTATCCAACCTCCAGACTGGAATCTCCCGTTCGAGGTTATGTGTGACGCAAGTGACGTAGCTGTTGGAGCGGTGCTTGGGCAAAAGAAGGAAGGCCGGACTCGTGCCATTTATTATGCTAGCAAGACGCTAGATGAAGCGCAACTCAACTACGCCACAACGGAGAAAGAGTTTTTAGCCATTGTATATGCATTTGAAAAGTTTCGTTCTTATCTTGTAGGTGCGAAGGTGATTGTATACACGGATCATTCAGCAATCCGGTATTTGCTTGCCAAGAAGGATGCAAAACCGAGGCTGATTAGATGGATTCTTCTCCTACAAGAATTCAATCTAGAGATCCGCGACAAGAAAGGCTTAGAAAATTCTGTTGTGGATCGTTTGAGTCGTCTACCACACATTGAAGACGACGATCTACCCATTGATGACTCCTTCCTGGATGAGCACTTACACATCATGGAAGAATGCATCGACAAGATCTCCAGAGGTAACGAACCTTGGTTTGCTAAGTTTGCAAATTACTTGGTTTGTCAGGAAATACCTCCCGGACTATCATGTGCACAAAGAAAGAAGTTCTTTAGGGATGTTTGGCAATACTTTTGGAATGAACCTCTACTCTTCAAGAGAGGTCCCGACGGCATCATTATGAGATGTGTGCCGGAAGACAAAATGCAAAGCGTCATTCGTCATTGTCATTCACTTCCTTGTGGAGGACACGCTAGTTCCAATAAAACTAGCGCTAAGGTATTGCAATCCGGATTCTTTTGGCCTACTTTATTTAAGGATGTGCAAACCTTTGTTTCTTGTTGCGATGCTTGTCAAAGAACAGGAAATATCTGTAGGAGAAATGAGATGCCTCTCAACAACATTCAGGAGGTGGAAATCTTTGACGTTTGGGGAGTCGTCTTCATGGGACCTTTCCCATCATCTTGCGGAAACCAATACATACTTTTAGCTGTAGATTATGTTTCGAGATGGGTTGAAGCTATTTCCTCTCCAACTAATGATGCCATGGTTGTTGTCAAGTTCTTTAATAGAACTATATTCCCAAGGTTTGGGACACCACGGACCATCATTAGTGACGGAGGTTCACACTTCATTGCCCGACGATTCGAAGCTCTTCCAGCTAAGTATGCGGTGACTCACAAGATCGCCACTCCCTACCATCCACAAACAAGCGGGCAGGTGGAAATTTCGAATAGAGAGATCAAGGGCATCCTTGAGAAGACGGTGTCAAAGACAAGGAAGTATTGGTCTTTGAAACTAGATGATGCGTAATGGGCATATAGGACTGCATACAAGACTCCTATAGGTACAACACCATACAACCTTGTGTATGGGAAGTCTTGTCATCTCCCGGTAGAGCTAGAACACAAGGCGTACTGGGCTGTGAAGTGGTTGAACTTTGGCATGTAGGAAGCGGGCGAGAAGCGCCTCTTGGACCTTAACGAGCTTGAAGAACTCCGCTTGAACGCCTACGAGAACGAAAAGATTTACAAAGAAAGGGCGAATCGTTGGCATGATAAGCATATCATCCCAAAGGACCTCAAAGAAGGAGATCAAGTTCTCCTCTTTAATTCGAGACTTTGGCTCTTTCCAGGTAAGCTTAAATGTCTTTGGACTGGACCATATTTGATTAAACGTGTTTTTCCCCATGGCGCAGTTGAAGTATGGGGTGAAAAGTGCGGAAGTTTCAAGGTGAATGACCAACAACTTAAGAAGTAATCACCGGAGCTCCCAACTGAGGAAATCGCTCCGATTGTCCTCGAATAAACTCAGGAACGGTCTAGCCACGGACACAAAAAAGCGCTTCTTGGGAGGCAACGCAAGGTATTTCATTTTTGTTTTTGTTTTTCTTTCGTAGTTTAGTTTAGTTTAGTTGTTTTTGTTTTGATTTCCCCTCGATACCTCCCGGTATGTTATGTTTTTGGATGTAGGAATAAGAAATGGGCAAAGGAAGGAAGAAAAAGTTGGAAAGAATGACGAAACTAGAATTTTTGCCACAGATCAGAGAGTTCCACGGTTGACCGTACAAAACCACGGCTGTGGAACACCCCGACCAGCCGTAATTTCCAAGTTTTGCACATAACAGAAAATTCCACGGCCAAAACCACGGCCGTGGAACGCCTCGAGTGACCGTAATTTTCCAAAAAATTACGGCCACTATATAACCCTCTTTCCTTCTCAAAAACACATTCACCATCACCCATCACGCCCAGAACCATGCCCAAATCGCCGGCCACCTACCCTCTCCCGTAATTCTTCGTCCGGAGTCCGATTCGATCGATTCTTCAACCAAAAGTGGAGCATTTTCAATGATCTACAAGATCCAAATTGAGTGAACAATCCACATTGGAGAATGAATTTGGATTTTTCAAATCCAAACCTAGGTTTTATTCTCTATTCTCTTCTTGGTCAATTTGGTTCAATTTCCTTGCAAGATTTTAGGAGAACTGGACGAAATTGGATTTAGAATTAGTCTAGGGCTGTGATTGTTGGATTTGATGTGAATCTGCTGAATTTTGAGAGAGACAGAGCAATTCCACGGGTCCGTACATTTCCACGGCCGTGGAATTCCAAGAACAGACCGTGGTTTTTTCTGTTGTTGAGGAAAAATGTTTAGAAGGAAGTCTAGTTGGAAAAAGAAGCAGAAAGGTGATAGTTCCTCTTCCTCCCAACCCTCTTCTGGTGAACCACCATCACCACCATCTCCAATAATCCCTAAAATCCAAGAGGATTATGAAGGAGCCATAGAAAAGATTTCAAAAAGACCGATAATAGGACCTAGATACCTTGTCCTAGAGGAGCTTGAAGAGCTCAATATGGTGAATGATTTGACTTGGCTCTTGGACAGAGCCGGATTGATCATCTTTTCCGCCATTAGGGAAGATGCTTATGAGGAGATAACAAGGGAGTTTGTGACTTCCTTTGAGCATAGCAACGTTAACCAAACGGTGTCTTTTAGGTTGATGGAGCAAAACTATGAGTTCTCCATAATTCAGTTTGGAACCTTATTTGGGTTTCATGAGAGTTTTAATGGAAGGTTTCCCGGGGGAGTGAGAGCCGAGGACTTTTGGAGAGATATTGCCATGATATATGCTAGTGAGGATCGTTGGCAACCGGCCGATACCAAGGCTAAACTCATATACCACCTAGCCTTGAAGATATCCCATAGAGTCCTTTCGAAATGCCTTTTCCCTAGGACCGAAACACCACAAAAGATCAAGATCGATGAGCTTTTCCTCCTTATTGCATGCTCACCGGTACTTTCGCGGGTTGTGCCACCCTACTAGCCTCCACCATTAGTATGTTGATGAACAAAAGGGCCGGGAATATAGGCTATGGGGGTATGGTGACTCACATCACAAACCAGCTGGGCATAGACTACTCCGCTTGCACTAGGATAGCGGCGAGACCTTTGGGTGTCAATGGGCTTATGACTAGAGGGATCATCTTTCCCCGCCACCGAGCTTCACCTACCGCAACCATGCCTTGGGAGGAGAGAGGTGTTAAGGGCATTCCATGGCTTCCCGAGTATTCTATAATGCTAGGCCGTCACAACTGGAAGGAGACCTTCGTGCCGATGCATGCCAATAGAGTAGTAGCCCCTCTATATGTGCCTGATGAGGTTCCGGCTAAGGATGATGATGAGGATATGGGAGGAGGAGATGACCAGGATGCAGGAGGCGCTGAGCATGAATTTGACACATTCCCGGACCAGCCGGACGACTTCCCGGAGCCTCCTAGGAGATCTCCCCGCCCATCTAGACCTTCCGGTTCTTCTTCTTCACGCATGGATAGTGTGAGTGAGAGGCCGACGTGGATGGAGACTCCACCTGCTTGGTATGAAGCGCAGCCGCCATGGATGGGAGCTCCTCCTCCATGGTATGATCATCCACCGGTGGCACATACTCTTCATCAGGACGCGCCTTCATGGTATGGCCAGCCACCACCTTGTTATTCCCAGTTTCCAAATTGGGTAGACGACCTTTCGAGGAGAGTAGGAGACTTAGAGTTCCATCAGCAGGCTCATGACGTGGAGCGCTAGGAGAATGCCCGGATCTTGACGGACGTCTACCGCTAGCAGCTTGGGCGGCCTTTTAGCTCCGACTTCTATCCATTCCCGCCACCTCCCTCACTGAGATGATCCGCCGGTTAGAGCCGCTCCACCGCCATTAGTGAGTTCCTTTTTCTTTTGTTTCTTTTCTTTCTTTATTTCTTTTGAATATTGAGGACAATGTGTATATCAAGTATGGGGTGGGGTGTGACTCTTGTTTGTAATAACTCGACTCACTTTGTTGCTTATGTCTATGAACACTTGCATGTTTCCTTTCATTGTCACACGTTTCATTATTGCATTGCATGAAAAAGGCTTTGAAAAACCAAAAAAAATTTGAAAATTTTTGTGCTTCTAAGATTAGAGATGATTTCTATGATGAATCTACTTGTGGAATGAGTTTTTGATGACAATTGTATGCTTGAATTGAATTATGAATTGTGAAGAGGTTGAGTATGTTGTTTATCCTTTCTTGCAAGTTTCATAATGTGAAAGTTTTTATCTGAATCATATTGAGAAATGAAGGTTGAAATCACAATATAAGTTCTTATACTTCTTTATGAGATGATTAAGGCACCTCGATTTTCTTACGTCTTTCTTGGATCATTTAGCCCCTCAATGAAAATATTTTCCTCCTTTACCTATCCGGGATTAAGGTTGATTTTGGCATGTTTGATGTGGGAGGGCCATGAAAGCAACTGTTTGAATTCAAAGTGTAGGAATATAGGTTTGGGGAAGTCAATCATGATGATGAGTAACTCGGCACCATTCACATAGCCGGGTGTTTGTGTCTTGCCAAATTCGGATTGAGCGATATTCCTAACGGATTATGGTATGTGCATCAAGGGTTTGAGGCATCTCGAAATTGAGAAACGCCAATTTCCTAGGCTTCGGTTTTTGTGCACCGCTGTCCATAACTCCAAAAGTAAAGTCGAAAAATTTTGTGCAAAAAGTCTAGAGCAAAGCTCTAAATTTGGTGGTTAGTTCAAACGGTGAAAAGAAAAGAGTTGTGTCGTTCCTTCTTCCCGGATTCATACACCATATACCTTTACAAGTTTCCCACCTCGTCCGTATTCTTGGCCTTACTTGAAAGTCCTTGAGATCATAAGAGTGTTATTTGACTTGGTGATCTAAATTGAAGTTTCACATGCTTGATTTTGACAATGCTTGAAGGTTATGATGTTTGTCTTGAAGTTTTGGCAATTTATGACGTTCCTTTGCTTTGCATATTTTGGTTTGTGTGTATGAACGTTTTCAAGGACGAATGAAGTAAGATTGGAGGATGATCTATTGATTAGAAGCACATTACCAAAAAGACTGTTTTGTTTTGTTTTGCATTCATATTTCATTCTACATTATGTTCTAAGCTTTTGAAAACCTTGCTTGGGGACAAGAAAGTGACAAGTATGGGGTATTTTGTTAGCATGAAATATGACTATATTTTCGATGCTTTGAAGCATTTGTGAGCTGTATATGGAGATGGATATGAGTTTGAAGCATTTGTGAGCTCATTCACCCACTTTGTCGATATAGAGATCTACACTAGCTTTGTTTTGTTTATAGGTGAATAAAGGCTTGAATTGGAGCAAAATGTGGAAGGAAAGAAGTATTTGATCATGCGAGATGTCAAGTAGATGCTTTGGAGGAGCTAAGGAAGGAGCATGAGTGAAGAACATCACGAAATAAAGGCTTTCTGATAGCATGTATTATAGTCTATATTTTGAGACTTATTTAGACGTTTTATCTTCAATAATCTGCATGTATGGATGTATATTATGTGATTATATTGTTGTTTCATCTAATTTTACGGGAATCGAGGTCTACACCAAATTTTGTTGTAATCGTAGGTAAAATAGCACATTTTTGGATCGAAATGGAGCTAAGGAGAAAAGGAGTCATATGAGCTACATTTTGCAGCTTAAAGAAGAACTCAGGAAACATGGAATTAATGAAGAAGATTTAATTTGGACCAGATTTGAGAGATTTCACATTTAGTTGAGATTCACCTCGGTCAGCTACAGTATCACCTCGACCGAGGTGATCTTGAGGAGCGTCCTGACCGAGGCGAACACCCTGGCGCCGGCGAGATCATATCTTTTGGCTGAGATCTTTTATTTTTGGAAGGAAGATATCTTATATTTTTGGGCTGGATTTCTGGAAGGAAGATCATATATTTGGGAGATTTAGTTTAGAGATATAATATATTTTACAGGAAATTATCTTTTTTAAGATATTATTATCTTTGGAAGATAATTCTCCTATAAAAAGGGCTGGATTTTCCATAATTCAGCATCATCGCATCGTCGCAGGCTGATAATACACAGCAATTAGGAAGATTGTCTGGAAGTTTGAAGGAAGTTTTGAAGATTGAAAGAAGGAAGATTCATAGCTTTGAAATAGCTTTTGAGGGGATTTGTAAGACTTTCTGAGATTCCCTTTGGCTTAGTGTCTTGTTTGATTTGTGATTTCAGGAACGCTGATTTGTGAACTATTTGATTCAGTTATTGAAGTCTTGTTCTTAAGGTTTTTGTGTTCAAATATTCATTGTTTCCTCATTTATTTGATTATTGCTTTCATGATGATGAGTGGCTAAATTCCTTGTGCGATTCTAGGGTGATTGGCTGAAAGTTGTGGGAAAGACTATGATAGAATGATCTTAATCCCAGTAGGACCCTGAAAGCTCGAGTCTTTAACCTTAACCCTAGATACCTCGTTCAGTCGATGAACATCTCTGCCGGGGTGGAACTTGACTGACCGAGGTGACCTTTTCTGATCCGAAACTGAGAGTTAAGTGTTATAGTTTGCCAAATCCTATTCTTATTACACCTTTCCTGGTTAAATGCAAGCCTAGGATGAGACTTACCCGGTGATTCCTTAGTTTGTTTACCCAAGATAATAATTGTAGGTAATAAAGGTTTATCCTTTATTAGGGTTTGAGTGTGCCTTCATCCCATCTTTGTGAGTTAGCTTGAGACTTACCCGGTAAAGGTTGATTCTATTCCCTTAGGTGGTGTGTTGGTTTGAGATTATAGTTCCTTTATGTTACACTAAGATTGTAGCACGCAAAAGTCAGACTTAAATTTATAACTCGATATATTTTTCCTAACTCCAAGCGAACCCACAGTGTATGGGTCGTTTTGTAGTAAGGATAGTATTCCGAGGTCGAACACGAAGACTAAGGTGAAATTGAATCAAATAGGGACTAAGGATAGTGTAGACCTAGTTTGAGAAAAGAGAAAGAAATAAAGAAATGAAAATCTCAATGTTTTAGGATTGGTTTTGTGGTGATCAATCAAGGATCACAAATCATGCAAGATTAACAAACAACTAAGCTAGCAACACGAATAAGCAAACACAAACACGAGATAGGTAATCAAAGAGATGAAAAGCGGATTCTACGGGTTAGGAATTCCGGTTATGGCATTGGACTCAAGCTTCTAATCAATCTTGGACTAGCTATAGTATGTTGGGAAAGGGTGTTTTTCAAATGGAACCAATCACCGGGTAGGTCTCATGATCCACTAATCCCGCAACTAAGGTCCTATTACCTCTCTAGGAACCTAAGGTTGGGAAATCTACACAAACCGGGTTGCTATCTAGGGATCTAACCTCTCCTTACCGGGTAGGTCTCGGGAAGGCAAGTCCTAAACATCAATCCTACCACACTCAATCCAATAGCGGCTTATGAGGCTCACTATTACCTAGAGTTCATCATATTTGGTACTTAAGATCGGAAATCACCGGGTAGGTCTCTTTCCTCACTTAGGTTGCTAGCATTAGGTCCCCCTAGGCTAGATTAAGCTTAACAAACACTAGGATTTCAACAATCTAACATCCTAACATGCAGATTTACCAATACAAGCGTAACAGAGGCAAACCACGGTCAGATCATAAGAACCACGGCAGTGGTTGCATAAGAACAAACCGTGATTTCTTACAGCACTTAAGTACGAGCAAGCAAATTATCCAAAGATACAATTAAGTCTATGCTATCATAGTCCAAGCCATAAACATCATTCCCTTACCCTAGAATCGCATCTATTTAGCCAACAACATGCATCTTAACAATCAAACTCAACAAGCATACATCCATGGCTTCCATAGCAAGAATATGAAATGAAAGAGAGATAAGACAAGTAGAACAAGAAAACAAGCTGAATAAATGTTAAGAAGGACTTACAACCCTTCAAAAGAAGGTTCAATTCGTTCCTCACAATCGTTGCAAAGGTCCTATTACCTCCAAATGAGAATATCCTTGCTCCTTTCCAAGAGTATCCTCCAATGGAATGTTGTAGAATGAGAGAATGTAGGAGAGGGTGTGTGTGGTGAGGTCCCCTTTTTGAATCAGCCTGCAAGACTACTTATAGCCTCCACCAAGAGCAAGAGTCGGTTATGGAGATCGTGGGACAGTTGTCCCAGCTGTCCAGAGGGAATCAAGGTCCAATTCCACGGCCGTGGAAGTGCCAGTGACCGTGATTTTGGTGTTTCAGCCCTCTTTTGATCGTTGAGCCATGAGTTGGTTCAAGGCATGCACCAATATGGTCCTATGTGCTCCCCTTAACTCCTAGCTTGCTTCTTAATGAGTCCGGAAATGTGTCATCGCGAGGAATGATCCTTGAATGTATCGATTAAGCTCCAAAAGTTCCCCAAAATACCCATAAAACCGACAATAGTGCGTGTAGACGTCTATCTCGATAATATGCATGAATTGATCGTAAACGTCATGAACTAATGCCAAACTATATATGAATAGCGGGAAAAACTATCTAAATGGATGCCTAAACTAACGTCATAAATCGTGTTATCAAAATACCCCATACTTAAGGTTTGCTCATCCCCGAGCAAGATCCAACTATAGGCTAAGAGATGACATGATTTTTGCATGCAGAAAAACAACAAAATCTTTTTGGAATTGTGCTTCTAACATTGGATCACCTTAATAGTCATGTTTCATGGCAAATGGACAAGCAATCATGTATCAAATGAATGAAGGAATGGAAAGACAATTATACTTAACTTGAAAGCATGCATGCATGGTGAAAATGAAGAAGTCAAGATGATCATGAGTATATCCAATCTAGATCACTAAGTCTTACACACATGCAAATAGGTCACAAGGGCTTAGGAAACAAGAGGCCAAGAAACGTTGTGAATAGGTGGGAATTTTTTAGTCATGTGATGCTAATCCGGGAAAGGAACTAACTCCACAATTTCGTTTTTGATCAACTTCCCCACAAGTGTATATTTTTTTTCTCTATCTTTTCTTTGTTTTCTTTTCTTTTTCCCTTTCTTTTTCTTTCACTTATTTTTGAAGCAATGGCATTGGTGTGCAAAAGCCGAAACCTTGGTGATTAGCGGACCTCGGGATTTTTCCAAGGTGCCTCACACTAGACACACATACCAAGGCTCGTTAGGACATTCGGTTTATCCGATTTTGGCAAGGCACAAACACCCGATTATGTGAATGGTGCCGAGTTACTCGTCATCAAAACCAAAGTCCCCAAACCTATATTTTTTCTACACTTTTCACAACAAATTCAGCACTTCATTCACATCATTCTTTCATTAACAACTTCACCCGACACTTGCTATTCACACACTTAACACACTAACATGCTCCTATTCCCGGATAGGTCAAAAGAGGTCAAATTTTATATCAATTGAGGTGCTCAAACAACATGATCAAGATGAGAAGTAGAGAAAGATGAATTGTCTTAATCACTCCTAAATGATGTGCAAGAACTAGCATGTAATTTCGACCATCAATCCTCAATCCAATCAAGGAAAACTTCATGATCACAATCCATACATAGGATTCAAGATAAGTACTTCAAGTCCACATATGCATACATCCATTCAACACACAAGGCCATCCATAGCCAATTCACAAGATAATCTCATCACAAGGGTCATACCCAAGCTTAGAAGCACTAAATTTTTTTAAAATTTTCTGATTTTTTTGGAATTTTCGAAATATGTATGTACAATGTAAAAGCTAATGAAACATGTGACAACATTAAACTATCCTAGATGCTAATCATGCAAGTGATCATGAAAACCCCACCCCATACTTAGAAACACATTGTCCCCAATGTGTAAATGAACTAAAGAAGAGTGAAAGAGGGTCCTCACAATGTAAAATTGGTGTTGCTTTGGTATTTTGGTTCACTTATGTGGAGTGATGGTGGATGATCAATCAAAGGTGGTAGAGAGCTCTTGATGTTCATTATGGCGTCGGGACCGCACTAAGCACCGCTAGCCGTCCAAGTCCCACGTCCGCTCCACCCATATTTGATATGGGATCATCATGATCAACTCATGCCTTGCAAGGCCTCCATATTACCAAGACTCTAGCACACAAAAACACACAAAAACAGAAAAATGAAAACCAAAACAAAAACGAATAGGGAAAGATGGTACCAATGGGTTGCGTCCCATCAAGCGCTTCTTTAAGGTCATTAGCTTGACCAAATTCGGGAGCGTTTCACTCAAGATGAAGTGGGGCAATCATATCCACCGGGGCTCCCGGAATATACTTCTTCAACTAGTGTCTATTCACCTTAAAATCTCCACAATGCTCCCCACCTATCTCAATCGCTCCATGGGGAAAGACTTTCCTCACCACATAAGGACCCGTCCATCTTGACTTTAGCTTTTCGGGGAAGAGCCGCAACCTTGAGTTGAAGAGAAGGACTAAGTCACCTTCACTCAACTCCTTCGGGATGAGACGCTTGTCATGCCAACGCTTAGTCCTTTCCTTGTAGATCAGGGCGTTTTCATAGGCATCCAACCGGATCTCCTCAAGAGCATTCATGTCTAGCAATCTCTTCTCACCGGCCTCCTTGAGGTCAAAATTCAGCCACCTTATGGCCCAATATGCCCTATGCTCCATCTCCACTAGAAGGTGGCAAGACTTGCCATAAACTAGCTTGTAGGGAGTGGTGCCAGTCGGTGTCTTGAAAGCGGTTCTATAAGCCCACAAGGCATCATTAAGCTTCATAGCCCAATCCTTTCTTGTTCTGGAAACCGTCTTCTCAAGTATCCCCTTTATCTCCCGGTTAGAGATTTCCACTTGGCCACTAGTTTGCGGATGGTAAGGTGTTGCCACCTTATGAGTCACCCCATACTTAGCGAAAAGTGTCCCAAAGTTCCTATTGGTGAAATGCTTCCCTCCATCACTTATGATCACCCTTGGTGTTCCAAACCTAGGGAAGATCACTCGGTTGAAGAACCGCACCACAACCTTGGCATCATTTGTGGGAGAGGCGATTGCTTCTACCCATCTCGACACATAGTCTACCTCCAATAGGATGTAGAGGTTGCCACATGAAGAGGAGAATGGCCCCATGAAGTCCACACCCCAAACATCAAATATCTTCATCTCTTATTTGTTGTTCAAGGGCATCTCAATCCTCCTTGAGATGTTGCCCGTCCTTTGGCAAGCATAACATGCTTCCACAAAATTCTGCACGTCCTTGAACAAACTTGGCCAATAAAACCCAGATTGCAACACCTTTGCACACGTCTTGTGTGAGCTAGCATGGCCTTCGCATGGCAAGGAATGACAATGGTGGATCACACTCTCCACCTCATCCTCCGGTATGAATCTCCTAAAGACCCCATCCGGCCCTCTCTTAAACAAGAGCGGTTCACTCCAATAGTAATGCCTCACATCCTTGAAGAACTTTTTCCTTTGGGCATATGATAGACCGGGTGGCACCTCTTCACAAACGAGATAGTTCACTATATCCGCATACCATGGCTCACCCCCTCTAGTCACTTGAAGCAAGCATTCCTCCATCAATTGCAATTGCTCATCCCGGAATGAGTCATCAATCGGGATGTCATCTCTCTCTATCTTTAATGGTGGTAGCCTACTAAGGTGGTCCGCCACAGAATTTTGGGACCCCTTTTCGTCCCGGATCTCCAAATCAAACTCTTGGAGAAGAAGGATCCACCGAATTAAACGAGGCTTGACATCCTTCTTTGTAAGGAGATAACGGATTGCAGCATGATCCGTATACACAATGACCTTCGCTCCAACAAGATACGAGCGAAACTTCTCAAATGCATACACAACCGCTAGCAACTCCTTGGTGGTAGCATAATTGAGTTAGGCATCATCTAGCGTCTTGCTAGCATAATAGATGGCATGTGTAAGCCCATCTTTCCTTTGTCCCAAAACAGCCCCAACGGCCACATCACTCGCATCACACATGATCTCAAACGGTAAGCTCCAATCCGGAGGTTGAATGATAGGGGCGGTGATCAAAGCATTCTTCAACCTACAAAAAGCTTCAAGGCAATCCTTGGAGAAAACAAACTCAACATCTTTCATTAGTAGTTTAGTGAGAGGCTTAGAAATTTTAGAGAAATCTTTTATGAATCTCCGGTAAAAACCATGCCCTAAGAAACTCCTTACCCCCTTCACCGAGGTAGGTGGTGGCAACTTCTCTATTGTATCTATCTTGGCCCTATCAACCTCAATGCCTCGGTTGGACACCAAGTGTCCCAACACAATGCCTTCACTTACCATGAAGTGGCATTTCTCCCAATTCAAGACAAGATTAGTCTCCTCACATCTCTTTAACACCAAAGACAAGTTAGCTAAACAATCATCAAATGAAGATCCATAAACAGAGAAATCATCCATAAACACTTCCATGATGTTTTCAATATATTCAGAAAAGATAGTCATCATACACCTTTGAAAGGTGGCGGGTGCATTACACAACCCAAATGGCATTCTCCTATATGCAAATGTACCCCAAGGACATGTGAATGTAGTTTTCTCTTGGTCATCTGGGTGGATAGGGATTTGGAAGAATCCACTATAGCCATCTAAATTTGGAAAGTGTGAATGTTGAGCTAATCTCTCTTTCATTTGGTCGATGAAAGGAAGAGGGAAGTGATCTTTCCTAGAGGCCACATTTAGTTTCCTATAGTCTATACACATCCTCCATCCCGTAACCGTCCTAGTAAGGATTAGTTCATTATTCTCATTAGTCAATACGGTCATCCCACGCTTCTTAGGAACCACATGCATGGGACTAACCCATTTACTATCCGAAATCGGGAAAATGATTCCCGCATCTAGCAATTTGAGGATCTCTTTCTTGACTACCTCTTTCATGATAGGGTTCAGTCTTCTTTGAGGTTCAATTGAAGGTTTATGGTTTTCTTCCATAAAAAATTTATGCATGCACAAGGAAGGTTTAATGCCAACTAAGTCATCAATGGTATAGCCTGTAGCTCTCCTATGCAATCTCAACTCATGCAACAAACTATTCAACTCATCATCATTCAAGCATGCATTAACAATCACCAGATAAGTAAAATTTTCACCAAGAAAAGCATACTTAAGATGAGAGGGGAGGGGGTTTAAGTTCATGTTTAGGAGGACCTTTATCGATTGGAGATGCTCCATACAATGTAGGTTGAGATGATCTCAAAGCTATGGAAGACTATCCAAGACTCCTTGAAGCTTGATCAACAACTAAGGCACTTTCTGGAGAAACCACGGGCAAAATCACGGTCTCTGGCAAAACCCCGGGCGTGGAATCTGAGAAACTGGCACTTTTGAGCATTCCAGAGAGATCTACGGCCAAAATTACGGCCGTGGTTCCCTCTCCCTGGCCGTGGTTTCTACAGTGATTCAGCATGGTTTCGTGCACTTCAAATTCAGCACTTGCCTCCTTTTCCAATGCATCTAAAGCCTTGATTTCTTCATTGCAATCTTCCTCAACTCCTTCCTCCATCAAACTTAAGCTAAGAACCTTCTCCAAGGGGTCCTTGATCAAGATCGAGCTCACAACTTCTCTACATTCCTCTTGCTCGACAATGTTGAACACATCTTCACCAAGGGTTCGCCCCTTCATCATTGTGGATAGCTTTAACTTGATATTTTCCTCTCGTATGTTGAAGGAGAGGATTCCATTCTTACAATCTACCAAGCATCCGGATGTAGCTAAGAATGGCCTTCCTAAAATGATCGGAACCGTGTAGTCCACCGGGATGTCCAAGACAACAAAATCTATCGGCACATAGAACTTTCCGAGTTGTACCGGTATGTCTTCCAAGATTCCTACGGGGTGGTTATTGAACGGTCCGCCAAATAGATGGTCATCTTGACCGGCTTTGACTCTCCTAGCCCATCCTTGTTGCAAAGTGCAAGCGGGATAATGCTTACACTTGCTCCAAGATCACATAGGGCTTCATACTTCACTTCTCCAACCCCAATTGGCACACAAAAAGATCCCGGATCTCTTAGATTAGGAGGCATCTCCTCCTTCATAGTTTGGATCAACTTGGAAGATCTCTTTGTCATTCTCACTTCTCCATACTCCTCCAACTTCCTCTTGTTGGAGAGTTTTTCCTTCAAGAATTTTCCGTAGGCCGGCATACCTAGAATAACATCCATGAACGGAATGTTAATATGCAATTTAGACATAAGTTCAAGGAATTTACCGAAATGCTTGTCCAATCGAGCTCTTGCACGTGATTAATGGAACAGTAGTGGTGGCTTGTATGGAGGTGGTGCCACATATGTTGGCTCATCATCTTTGCTCTTTCCTCCTTCTTCTTGCAATGTCTCTTCTTCTATCACCACTTGCTTTCCCTTATCGTTTCCCTTAGGCAAAGGGTCCTTCATGCTCAACCCACTCCTTGTTGTAATGGCCAATACTTGGCCTCTTGGGTTATCCTCGGTCCTTCCGGGAAGCTTTCCCGGATCCCTTTCTGCTTCACCCGCCTTTTGGAACACTTGTGCTTCTAGCACCTTCTGAGCTTTGGAAATGGAAGTCACCGTGCTCTCAAGTCCATTCAACCTTCCAAGCAATTATTCAAACATCATCTCGGTTCTATCCTTTGGAGGTTGAGCAAAACCGGGTGGAGGCTCTTGTGAAGCCTTAGGTGGTGGTGCTGCACTTGTAGAAGCGGGAGGGTTCAAGGCACCATCCGGGTTAGAATAGGAGAACCCGGGATGGTTGTGGTTAGGCCGGTAATTGTTGAATTGCCGGTTGTTGTTGAAGTTCCTAGGGCCTTGATAATTGTTGAAGTTTCCCCTTCCTATGTAGTTCACATCTTCCTCCTTGGAAGACAAGTTTTCTTGCACTTGCACTTGAGGGCTTGCTTGATTCTTCAAAGTTGTAGCACACAACTCCCTCAAAAACTTAAGCTCATTGTTGATTGCATCAAGCTTAAAATTACTCATGGTGACACCACTTACTTCATATGCTCCCGGTTTCCTCTCATCACTCTTCCTATGGGAGTACTTTTCTATCACCAAAGCTTGTTTCTCTACAAACTCCCAAGCCTCATCCACATTCTTCTCCATGAATGTTCCACCGGAAAGTGATTGAAGCTTGAATTGGCTATCCTCATCAAGCCCCTTGAAATATATCTCCAATAGCTCTATCTTCGGTATACCATGGTGTGGACAATCTAGGAGGAGGTCCTTGAACCTCTCCTAAAATTTGAATAGGCTCTCTCTATCCTTCATCACGAAGGCATTGATCTTCCCTCTTAACTCGGTAGTCTTGGAAGGTGGGAAGGACTTTGTCAAGAACTCGGTTGTCATTTCTTCCCAAGTACTCACACGCCCTAATGGAATAGATTGGTACCAAGCCAAGGCTTTATCCTTAAGTGAGAAGGAAAAAGCCCTAAGCTTATGGTTGTTATTCTCCAATCTAGGCGGCCTTAGAGTCTCCATCAAGATCTCATAGTTCATCAAGTGTTGATGAGGAGACTCTCCTTCCATCTCTCCAAACTGATTATGCCGGATCATTTGCAGCACTTGAGGGCGGAGCTCGTAATTATGGGCTGCGGGATCTCCTAAGTTTACACCCAGACGGTGCACTCTTTGGGCCGGATTCATACGTTGCCCTAGCGTTTGTGGCTCCTCAATCATGATCGGGTCAAACCGAACATTAACCGCCGGCTACGGTGGTGGTGGTGGATGTGGTGGAGGTTGTTGACGATTAAGCTCTCTTTGCACAAGAGCTTGCCTAATCTCTTCAATTTCCCTCCTAGTTGCTTCTTGCCTCTCATTTGCAAGTCTCCTCTCATTCTCCAAGACTTCATCTCTTAACCTAATTTGCTCTAAAGCTTCATCCAACTCAGCTTAAATATCTCTTGCGGCCATCTCCTTCTTCTTCTTAATGCTCTTAGACCTAGCTTTAAGGGTTTTCTCTGGTTCGGGATCAAATGGAGCTAAATCCTTACCACGAGATCTTCGCATGCACCTAAAGAATGAGAGATGTCCTGAAAATGCAAAGACACAAACCAAACAAGATCAAAAGCAACAAGAAAGACCTACACTATAAACAATCACAAACAATGACTCAATGTAGATCTAGTCCCCGGCAACGGCGCCAAAAACTTGTTACGCTAAGATTGTAGCACGCAAAAGTCTTAAATTTATAACTCGATATATTTTTCCTAACTCCTAGCGAACCCACAGTGTATGGGTCGTTTTGTAGTAAGGATAGTATTCCGAGGTCGAACACAAAGACAAAGGTGAAATTAAATCAAATAGTGAGTAAGGATAGTTTAGACCTAGTTTGAGAAAAGAGAAAGAAATAAAGAAATGAAAATCTCAATGTTTTTGGATTGGTTTTGTGGTGATCAATCAAGGATCACAAATCATGCGAGATTAACAAACAACTAAGCTAGCAACACGAATAAGCAAACACAAACACGAGATAGGTAATCAAAGAGATGAAAAGCGGATTCTAGGGGTTAGGAATTCCGGTTATGGCATTGGACTCAAGCTTCTAATCAATCTTGGACTAGCTATAGTATGTTGGGAAAGGGTGTTTCTCAAATGGAACCAATCACCGGGTAGGTCTCATGATCCAATAATCCCGCAACTAAGGTCCTATTACCTCTCTAGGAACCTAAGGTTGGGAAATCTACACAAACCGGGTTGCTATCTAGGGATCTAACCTCTCCTTACCGGGTAAGTCTCGGGAAGGCAAGTCCTAAACATCAATCCTAGCACACTCAATCCAATAGCGGCTTATGAGGCTCACTACTACCTAGAGTTCATCATCTTTGGTACTTAAGATCGGATATCACCGGGTAGGTCTCTTTCCTCACTTAGGTTGCTAGCATTAGGTCACCCTAGGCTAGATTATGCTTAACAAACACTAGGATTTCAACATTCTAACATCCTAACATGCAGATTTATCAATACAAGCGTAACAGAGGCAAACCACGGTCAGATCATAAGAACCACGGCCGTGATTGCATAAGAACAAACCGTGAATTCTAACAGCACTTAAGTACGAGCAAGCAAATCATCCAAAGATACAATTAAGTCTATGCTATCATAGTCCAAGCCATAACCATCATTCCCTAACCCTAGAATCACATTTATTTAGCCAACAACATGCATCTTAACAATCAAACTCAACAAGCATACATCCATGGCTTCCATAGCAAGAATATGAAATAAAAGAGAGATAAGACAAGTAGAACAAGAAAACAAGCTGAATAAATGTTAAGAAGGACTTACAACCCTTCAAAAGAAGGTTCAATTCGTTCCTCACAATCTTTGCAAATGTCCTCAACAAAACTCAATCAAAATCCACTCAAAAACTAGCAAAACTGTTCGCCACTTAGCGTGCGTGCAATCAAGCTTTAAATTTATAAAACTAGAATAAAAGCAAGCGAACCCGCAGTGTATGGATCAGCGTAGATTAGCAAGTTTTCCAGAGTATCGAACACAGGGATTTGGGGGGAACAAATTCAGTTGTAAAGTTGTCAAGCAAGTAAAAGGGTAAAGCTTTGCAAATATATTGGGAAAACAGCAACCCTAAAGATCCAGGTATCTAATTGTGGCAATCGATTCAAGATATACTAAAGAACTAAAGACAGAGTTAAGAGTTTCAAAGGTATGCTAAGGTAAAGCAATGTACGGTGAAGTTCCAAGGCTTTATATGACTTATCTAGAAATACTCTCTATAAAGGTTGTTGAGGCTTCAGTATAGAAAGGATCTAAAGACAAGAATTAATCTCAAATACCCAAACTTGTAACCCAATGATCAAGACTAACTAAACCGATTAAGGTTGTAACACTCGAAATCGAAGTAGAGGTTGTTGAGGCTTCACTACTACTTAGAAAAGGCAAGCCAAGACTAAGATAAAGCAAATCTTTAACTTTGGACTAAAGTAAAAGCGAAGTTCGTAAACTAGGGTAAATCACAGGCAGATCTTGAGAATCACGGCCGTGGAAACCTAAGAACAGGCCGTGATTTAGGGTGTCGACGATATTTCTCTAACTCTCAGGGTCCAATTCATTTACGATCGATCTATCATCATCTAAGCCACAACTATCAACCCTTCACCTTAGAATTGCTAAAGGGTTTTAGCCAATAATCATCATTATGATATCAATAATCAAATATGAAAGGGAGAAAAGGTAAAACCTTAAAATCTCAATAATAAACTCAAAACAAATGTCAATCAAACACAATAATCGCAAACCGCGTTCAATGGATGTAGAATCAAAGGAACAGAAAAACCTCACAATATTTCTAGGGACAATGAAGAACGGGATGTCAATCCGCCTTCAAATGTAAACCCTAAGATCTTCCAACTATAAAAATAGGAAAGTGCGTCCTTCCCCAAATCTTCCTTGTACGCAATAAAACCTTCAAGCGTCCCTCTCTTTGGGGATCCAAATCCTGGGGCTGTCACCGTCCGCCTTTCAATGTTGAAGGCTATCGAATATTTGTAAGGATCAATCTAGGCTTTAACGATGAAACCCTAAATATTTGGGCTGAAAAGAAGTCGAGCCGCTGGTATCTGAAAATACTCTAGGCCGCGTCAGCAGGTATCAAAAAATACTTTGGCGCGTCAGGTATCAGAGAATACTTTGGGCCGCGTCTGACCGTATCAGAAGATACTTTGGGCCGCGTCCGAAGGTATCAGAAAATACTTTGGCGCGTCATACGGTATCAGAAAATACTTTGGCGCGTCAGACGGTATCAGAAGATACTTTGACGCGTCCTAAATTCCTTTTATGCTCCTTTTTGTCCCGCTTCAAGACTTAATCCTTAAATGTGCCATTTTTGCTCCATAATTCGCCAAATTACCTACAAATGCAATAAAACTCTGTGTAGACCTCTATTCATGCAAAGTAGGTAAATATAACCATAAATGCCATGAATGTATGTCTATGCATGCAAAATTAAGGGAAAATCTATATAAATACATGCCTAAAAATAGGTCATAATTCCTGTCATCAAAAACTCTAAGACTATTGTTCTTCTTCTTCTTCTCCAAATGAAAATATCCTTGCTCCTTCCCAAGAGTATCCTCTAATGGAATGTTGTTGAATGAGAGAATGTAGGAGAGGGTGTGTGTGATGAGGTCCCCTTTTAGAATCAGCCTGCATGACTACTTATAGCCTCCACCAAGAGCAACAGTCGGTTGTGGAGATCGTGGGACAGCTGTCCCAATTGTTCAGAGGGAATCACGGTCCAATTCCACGGCCGTGGAAGTGCCAATGACCGTGGTTTTGGTGTTTCAGCCCTTTTTTTATCGTTGAGCCATGAGTTGGTGCAAGGCATGCATAATATGGTCCTATGGGCTCCCCTTAGCTCCTAGCTTACTTCTTAATGAGTCCGGAAATGTGTCATCGGGAGGAATGATCCTCGAATGTATCGATTAAGCTCCAAAAGTTCCCCAAAATACCTACAAAACCGACAATAGTGCGTGTAGACGTCTATCTCGATAATATGCATGAATTGATCGTAAACGTCGTGAACTAATGCCAAACTATGCATGAATAGCGGGAAAACTATCTAAATGGATGCCTAAACTAACGTCATAAATCGTGTTATCACTTTCCTTAGTACCTTGAGACTTACCCGGTGATAGGAGCTTTGGTTTGGGATAGTGAGTAGTGAGACTTACCCGATAATCTATTCCCACTTTAGAAACACTTTCCTTTTGCAAAATCTCAGCTTTGTCCGCTTATCTTTAGAAATCTTGAGTTGGAACCCCAACTAGATGCTTTAATCCCTAGAATTTTCATTTTCCCCTTATTTGACCTTATTATCATCTTTAAATTGCTTTAATCGCTTTCGTGGTTATTAGTTGCGTTGACAACCTATACTTTCTTAATTTCACCTAAGTCCCTGAGATCGACACCCCGGAATTCTTGTTTTTTACTATAATTGATCAGTACACTACGGGTTCGCATCCTTGTTTTAAGCATATTTCTTGGGATATAAATTTAAAACTTGCACACACCATTTGGAGCGAACACTTTCACAAAGGATTTGGAATTCCACGCCCTAAATTACGGCCGTGAAAACTTTTACTAGACCGTGATTTCCATGACGAAGTGACGTGCCATATTTGCCACGTCAGCGACGGTTATTAGGTTTTTCTCGTATTTACTAGACCGTGATTTCCATGACGAAGTGACGTGCCATATTTACTAGATCGTGATTTCCATGACAAAGGATTTGGACTTCCACGCCCTATAAGAAGGATTGAGAAGGGAGTTTCGGGGACGGCTGCTTTAGGGTTCATTTTACCTTCGCTTGCAATTTGACGTTTGGGATTGAGACGAAGGATTGGAGATTTCGGATCGTGGCTTGTGAAAGAAGCGATATTGAAGATTGCGTACTTTGGAGATTTTCTTAGGGTTTTACTTTCTGAGACGGACTGACACTCCGTTCTTCATTGTTCTCTAAGATTTCTGTGAGGATTCTTATTCCATATTCGGAATTCATTAAACTTAATATTTTGTTGTTCGGATTTGAGATTGACTTTTATTTGTTATTGAGTTTTCCAGGGTTTTTATCTTTCTTTCTTCTTAAATTGATATTTGATTCAATGACTATGATTATTGGCTAAAACCCTTTAGCAATTCTAAGGTGAAGGGTTGATAGTTGTGGCTTAGATGATGATAGATCGATTGTAAACAGATTGGACCCTGAGAGTGTGAGAAAACTCGTCGACACCCTAAGTCACGGTCTGTTCTTGAGTTCCACGGCCGTGGTTCTTCAAGATCTAGCTGTGATTTTCTCTGTTTTACGACCCTTGCTTTTGGTTTAATCCAAAGTTAAAGATTTGCTTTAACCTAGCCTTAGCTTGTCTTTCCTAGGTAGTAGTAAGACTCAACATCCTCTATTTCGGTTTCGAGTGTCACAAAAACACAAGTAAACTGTCTAAACTAAACTAGAAAAAGGGAAAAGAAAGCAATACCTTGGGTTGCCTCCCAAGAAGCGCTTGGTTTAAGGTCACTAGCTGGACCATACGTGACCCTCAAGCGAGATCCAAAGATGCAATCTCCTCAGCTGGAACTCCTGGTTGATACTTCTTCAACCTATGACCGTTGACCTTAAAGCTTCCGCTAGCTTCACCCCATACTTCAACTGCACCATGGGGAAATACATTTTTCACAATGTAAGGTCCCGTCCATTTAGATTTTAACTTACCTGGAAAGAGGCTGTAACACCCCGAATCCTAGAGGAATCGAAATGCTACAAGCTGGGACCTCACAATGGGTCCCGGCCCTTATCCTGACAACAACTTCATCGGACCTTACAACACGGCACAAATAAAAAGGAAAAACACATAGTTTTATAACATGAGCGGAAGAAAAAGGTACAAATTTGAAAACAATCCAGCCAAGTCTCAAAACCAAAGAACAATATAAGTCTCAACATTCATGAAAATATAAGATAACAACCCCGTCCTACAATGCACGGAACCCCGGCTGCCCACTACCGCCGGATTACTCAATCACCTCTCTAACCTACAAGGCATCTACAAGCGGTATAATACCGTTAGCTGACAATCTATGCATAAGTATAAAGGTAAAAGCACAAACACACAACATACACAATCAACATGCAACACTCAATCCTTTTGTTATCTTTAATTAGGTGATATGTCATTACTAATGATACTTATCTTGTGACACGAGGGATTCCCAAACCTCGCCCCTGATCCCGTTTACCAACAAGGAATGGTGCTAATGCATCTGACCGTCTACCTGCCTGGGCTGGTACAGGGAACCTCCTAGACTCTCGCAAGAGCTAGGCAGATGTTGTCACGACCCGTTATCATACACTTGGGTCCATTACGTAATATAATAAAGTCGGCCTAATCCGGTTTCGTTATTATCCTAGCTAGAAAACACCATTCATACACAATACACTCATACAAGAAGCCAGCTAAGTAAGTCCGTGGACTTACCAGTCTCCGAAGCGCACAAGATCACATCACTCGAAAGTTCCCTCGGGAAAACGCACAACGCCTGTTCAAGATAAGGCACACAATCAAACCACACTCTAGTCCACTAGAAGTCTTTAGACTTCTAGGCTCAATTCCTCAACCACCTAGTCCAAGAAGACTAGACTCTCAGTCCATGACCTATACAACTCTCAACATAACGATATACACAAAGGTTACTTCCACAACGCTCAAACGAACCCTCAACAACATACCACCACAAGATTCACATAACTCACACTAGACTTCTAAGGTCCAACCACTCTAAAGCATTCCATTTCAACTACCCTAGGCCAGCCTAACATGCTTCTAGGGTAAAACGAGTCTAAGGAAAGAAAGAAGGAAAAGCGAGAACGAGATTCGGGATTCACTGGAGCAAAACCGCCCATACGCCGGCCTGAGCCACCCCTGCGACTATCTGGGTCCGCCCCTGCGTCGATCTGGGTCCGCCCCTGTGCCTGACTATGCAGGAAGTCTGTCGGCTGAGTTCTTCGATTGTGCAGCCGGTCCTTTAGGGTCTCCTTTGGTGCTCTGAACGTCTTCTACTTCTATCACTTGGTCTTAGCCTCCCTCCAAGGTCTAGCTTCGTCATCGAACCAACAAAACAACGATAGATCGTTTTGCAAAGATTCAAGAGTGTCTTCCATTCAAGCCATGGAAGGGAAAGGAAGAAAGAAGAAGGAAAAGAAAGAAAGAAAGAAGAATGGAAGGAACCTTACCAACGTCCCGTCACTGCAGTCCCGGCCTCACGAATGGTGGATCCAAGCTGGAGCACTCCAAGGGAAGAATGGAGGAGAAGGATGTAAGAGGAAGTTGCAAGAGGAGTAAGTGGGTAGGAGAAAGAAAGTAACGTGAGTAGAAAATGAGAGGAGGAGAAGAGTTGGCTGTTTAAAAGAGGAAGGATACCAAAGGTCTCCAGCCCATAACTCCTCCTGGAATTTAAGAGGGGAGTTAAAAATGATCGGAATGTGAACGGTTGCCCAAAACGTTGCTACCCCGCCCACGCGTGTCACCGCCCCAACGGGAATCCTAGCCGCACCTACGGCTTATTCGACTGTGTCGCCAAAGACGCAAGGGCGTGAGCCCTTGCGCCCGGCTTCTATCCTCATCTAACTCTATCCAAGCGTAACGAAAAATATTGTCGTTACATCAGATCCCCCTCAAAAATAAGTTTTGTCCCGAAACTTAGGGGTACTAACCGCGGTCATAAGATATAAGCAAGCCCCATGACTAACATTTACCACATCAAGACCACCTAAGGGTCACACACAAGCACATTAGATATATCAACATACAACACTACAAGCAACCAAAATAAGAAGGTAGACTACCCGACAGTCCTATAGACGTCTCCAGGCCCGCATAAAACTCCGGGTAGTTTCGCCCGATACTATCCTCCGTCTCCCAAGTGGCCTCATCAATTCCCCGTCTCGACCACTGCACTCTCATCATGGGTATTACCTTCGATCGAAGGCGTCTCGCACCTCTCTCCAAAACTGCTATCGGGTGCTCTGGAAATGTATGATCCGGCTCAACGACCAGGTCGTCATGACTCACTATGTGTCTCGGGTCATGCACATACTCTCGCAGCTGCGACACGTGAAATACCGGATGAACTCCCTCAAATCGGGGTGGCAATGCCAATCTGTACACAACCTCTCCTATCCGCTCAAGGATCTCGAAGGGCCCGACATATCGGGGACTCAACTTTCCCTTAATGTTGAAACGTCAACACCCCTCGTCGGCGACACTCTCAACCATGCCTGCGTCTCTTATCAGCATAAGATCTCTGACGGCTCTGTGCGGCCAACATCCGCTCTCGGATCAAAGCTACCCGAGCCATATCATCCTGCACCTGCTCGGGTGCCACACCACTCATCCTCCCAGGCTCATCTCAACACAAGGGTGTACGGCACTTCTGTTCATATAGTGCCTCGTAAGGAGCCATCCCAATAGTCGCATGCCCACTATTTTTATAAGAAAACTCCACCAAAGGGAGGTGGTAGGGCCACACCTGGCCCCAATCAAGCACACATGCCCTCAACATGTCCTCGAGGGTTTGAATCGTCCTCTCAGACTGTCCATCCGTCTGAGGATGGTATGCCATGGTGAACTGTAAGCTCGTACCTAAAGCGGCGTGTACCTGTTGCCAAAATCTAGAGGTAAAACGCCCATCTCTATCCGAGATGATCGTCGTCGGCACCCCATGGAACCTCACAATCTGTCGGGTAAACTCCTTGGCTAAACGAGACACCGGCCACGTTTCCTTAACAAGAATAAATCGTGCCGTCTTTGTCAACCGATCCACCACAACCCATATCGCATCAAAGCCTCTACTCAACCTCAAGCTGGTAACGAAGTCCATAGAAATGTCCTCCCACTTCAACTGTGGAATCGGAAGTGGTTGGAGCTCTCCTCCGGGCCTGTGGTGCTCGATCTTGACCTACTAACAGGTCGTACACTGGGCTACATATCTAGCCACGTCCGGCTTGAGCCCGCCCCACCAATAAGATCGTCGTATATCCTGATACATCTTACTCGCGCCCGGGTGGATGGAATAAGGTGTAGAATGGGCCTCCTGCAGTATATGCTCCCTCAACTCTTTGTCGGAGGGTACACATATGCGCTCTTGGCGCCTCAAAATCCCGTCTGCACCCACCATAAACTGTGGTGCCTCCCCTCTGGACATCCTATCCCTGATCCTCGCCAGTGCGAGATAACCCTCCTGTTTCTGCCGGATCTCTTCCGTGAGATCCGGTGAAACCTCTAATGTTGACAAATGACCGTCAGTATTCGGAAACCGGATGTCTACCTCCAACCAAATCAAATCTCTCTACAACTGGGTCTGAACGGTCAATCTAGCTATCGCAGCCTCGCGGGGTGTCCTCCTTCTTAGGGCATTGGCGACCACATTCGCCTTCCCCGGATGATAAAGATCTCTAAGTCAAAATCCTTAATCAACTCTAACCATCTCCTCTGGCGGTTATTCAACTCCCACTAAGTGAATATGTACTTCAGACTTTTGTGGTCAGTGAAGATCTGACAGGTGGCCCCGTAGAGGTAATGACGCCAGATCTTCAATGCGTGAATGACTGCAACTAGCTCAAGGTCGTGAGTAGGGTAATTCTCCTTATACGTCTTCAGCTGTCGAGACGAGTAAGCAATAACCCTACCCCTCTTCATCAGGACACATCCCAAACCTAGCTTGTATGCATCACTGTAAACGACAAAGTCCTCATCGCCCTCTGGCTGTGCTAACACGGGAGCGGAAGTCAATCTCTCCTTTAGCTCTTCAAAACTCCGCTGACAGGGCTCGGACTATGTAAATCTGATGGACTTCCTTAACAAGGAAGTGAGTGGCCTGACAATCACAGAAAAACCCTTCACGAACCTGCGGTAGTATCCGGCCCGACCTAGAAAACTGCGTACCTCCTTGACCGTCTTGGGAAGCGGCCATGATGCAACTGACTCTATCTTCGCCGGGTTTACCTTGACACCCTCGGGGGAGAGAATGTGGCCAAGGAAGGCAACCTCTGGCATCCAAAACTCACACTTAGAGAGCTTAACATAAAGCTCCCTATCTTGTAAAACCCGCAACACCGTCCTCAGGTGTCCGGCGTGCTCCTCCCTACTCCGGGAGTATACCAAGATGTCGTCGATGAAAACTACCACAAACTGGTCTAAGAAGTCGATGAAGATGCCATTCATCAACTCCATGAAGACAACAGGAGCATTGGTGAGCCCGAAAGGCATCACCACGAACTCATAATGACCGTATCTGGTCCGAAACGCCGTCTTCGGTACGTCCTCCTCCCGTACTCTCAGCCGATGTTATCCGGACCTCAAGTCAATGCGGGAAAACATTGTAGCTCCCTGTAACTGATCCAACAAATTATCAATACGCGGTAACGGGTACATGTTCTTGACGGTGACTTTGTTCAACTCTCGATAGTCGATACAAAGCCTCATAGATTTGTCCTTCTTCTTGAAGAGGAGGACAGGTGCACCCCAGGGAGATACACTGGGTCGGATGAATCCTCTCTCTGCCAAATCATCGAGTTGCTTCTTAAGCTCAAGCATCTCGACCGGTGCCATGCGGTATGGAGCCTTGGAGATCGGCCTCGTGCCGGGCTCCAACTCAATCCCAAAATCTACGCTCCTCTGCGGTGGTAAGCCAGGTGGCTCGCCAAAGACGTCCTCGAACTCACAAGCTACCGGGGTCTCTGCTAAAGATGATCTCGTCTCCTCCTTCATGGCGTAACACCAGAAGGCCTCGCACCCCTGACCTATGAGCTTTGCGGCTCGGACTGCACTAATGACTGTCCCGATCTTTCCTAGGTCCCACCCTCGAAAGACCTCCTCCTACCAGACTCCGTGGTGACCGTCACTGTCCTCTTACTGACGTCCAAAATAGCTCTATGGCGGTCCATCCAGTCCATCCCGAGTATGACTTCTTCATGCACTAAGCGCATGACATGGAAGTCGGCTAACCAATCACGATCTCCCAAGCGAATGGGATAATCGTGAATCTCTCGAGTACCGCAAACCTTACTCCCATCGGGTAACCTTATAAGGAAAGGTTCCCCCTCTACTGTATCTAAGGTCAACCTATCTATGCAATCATCAGATATGAAAGAGTGCGTCGCACCCGTATCAAAAAGTACTCGGATTGGAAAGCCATGAATCGTAATAGTACCTGTGGTTGTGGGCGCTGCTGGCTCTACGGCGCTCCTCAACTCAAAGACTCGAGCCTGAGTACCTCTGGTCTTTGAAGTGCCTCTGCGACGCCCTCTACCTCTTCCGGGAATCTGAGCCGAACCTTGTGAATATGCTTGACCAGGAGCTCGCTGTTGTTGCCTCTGTCCTCCTCCTGAGGTACCAACAGGCGAGGACCCCTGTTGTGATGTTACCTTGCCTTGTCGGCATAAAGTAGCTGCTCTATGGCCCAGCTGGCCGCAAGTGAAATATGTAACTGATGGTCTTCTACACTCCGGCTTAATGTGTCCATACTCTCCGTAGTTGTAGCACTGACGTCCCCTAGAAACCGTAGGTGATACAAACTGGTAGCTAGAGCGGCCTTGAGGCTGACCACGCCCATGACCTGAACCTCCAGCTCCTGTGTTGGCAGGTCCGGTCCTCCATCTCTTGTCTGACCCTCCAGACTGCATAACTCTCTTAGGACCCAGTCGGTCCCTCTCAAACGCTGAAGCCCGATCCTTGTAATCGGCTAAGGAGTCACAGCGAAACCCTGCCAGATAGGAGCGTATATTCTCCCTCAATCTCCGAGAGAACAACTACACGTGCTGGTCCACAGGTGGTGCATCATGACCCAGCAGTGACATCTCCTCCCGGAACCTCCTGATCGTCTCAACTATCGGAACATCCTCGAATCCTGCCTCCAAGAAGTTCTGCACTCTGTCTCTCCTCAGTGAGGTAGGACAAAAAGTCTCCCGCACAAGGCTCAGCAACTGCTCAAATCGGGACACTCCGCCCCGCACGGTCCTCCACCAGAATTGTGCCTGGTCTCTAAACAAGGTCTGAACCAGCTCCACCTTCTGACTCTCTGGACAGCGGATAGCCTCTAGTGCGGACTCCATAAGGTTAATCCAATGCTCTACTTCAAGTCCAACATTCCCATCGAATGTAGGAACTCGTTGATGGTTGAAAGTCTTCAACCATTCGTCCGGCCTCGGTACCCTCAACTCATCTCTCCCTCGGTCATCCTCAACAACCCTCACAGGTGCAGCTACCACCGGTGGAACTACCACCTGAGTCACCCTCTGAGAGACCTTAGCCGACCTAACTGGCACCGGCGGTGCTGGAGGTGGTACTCCGTCTCTGTATGCTTCTTGCACCTGTTGGACATATGATCGATATTCCGATGCTCCAATCGACACACGGCCAGAATCAGCAGGCCCCGCACTCCGTACTCCGGACCTAGCAGCGGTCCCATCCCTAAACTCTGGAACAATGCTCTCAACTACCTCCTCAGCAGGAACATCCACAGTTAGCGGATCTACAACCAGAGCACGTCCCCGACCTCGGCCCCTCTGAGGCCTGCCCACATGTCCCGGTCCCGGAGCTCCAAGAGGAAGGGGAGGTCGGCCCCCTGTTAGCATGAAATATTGCGATATTCTAGGAACTTTTTCTAGTTGTTTTTCATTCATTATAGTGTTCATTGATAAGGCATTGAAGCATTTGTTAGCTAGTTTATCTATATTTTTGATATGGAGGTCTACATTAGCTTTGTGTTGATTATAGATGAATAAGAGCTAAAACCGGACCATTTGAAAGAGATAGGAGAGGATTTGAGCACATCTGTTCGCTCCAAACGGTGTGTGCAAGCTTTAAATTTGAGAGAGATAGGAGAGGATTTGAGCACATCTGTTCGCTCCGACGCCTAGCAGATCTAGCAGGTGGTGCAGCAGGTGCAAGCTCAGTATCCTCCTCATCCAGATCTATGATCGGTGGCGCGCTCGTCCCTGCAGTATCTGTCCCTGTATCCATCGGGACTCCACCATCTCTCTCATCTACTATGTCCTCATCATTGTCAGCCTCCTCATCCTCAGCTGGGGCAGCTGCTGCCTCCCTATGATCCTCCATCAGTGGAGCCCAAGCTGTCTGCCAATAATGTGGATCGAAAACTGTGAACTGGGCAGACCAGCGGATCCCCTGTGGCGCAGTCCGCTCCCATGGCATAGCAACATATGGAGTGGTCAGACCTCAGGGAACTAAAATCCTCCGATTGATCATCTCCTACAATCCAAGTGGCTTCGGAGCCGCCACCATCGTACAACCACTGAGGTCCATCCCATGAAAAGCAGCTATGTGGGTGACTAGACCTCTGCAGCAGATATCTCCCTTCGCTTTGGCCTTGATCTTGTGCAGGTCCTCTGCCAAGATCAGTACGCGCCAGAAGTGTCTCGCTGAATATCCTATGGGCTAATCTGAAGGCTAGGTGGAAGATGACCTTCTCCCTGGAATCTCCAGGGCACCATCTATCTGCATGCTCAGTAATATGGGCAATCTGCCACCAAAACTCCCTAGCTACAGATCGGGAAGGGAAGTCAGTGGCGGTAGGCTCAGGAATGCCGAAAATCTCTCTCCAAACCTCTAAGGGAACTATGAAGTTCCGGCTCATCAGCCGGTACTTCACAGACTGCTCTGTGGGAAGGTAGGAAAAGGAGCTAACGAACTCTAGGGTCCGCTCCAAGTAAGCTGGGGCTCGGATCTCAGTAAACTGATCCAACCCAACTGTGGTGATCATCCGCCTAAGGTCTCCATCTACCCCTAGGCAATCAAAAGCTGACACGTTCAGGAAACGTGGTGCAATCACTAGACGGCTAGCTATATGCTCATAATCTACCCGGCATCTCTCGTGGATCACCGGGCGATAGGGTCGGGAAGAAGAGGAAGGAGGGGAAGGTGAGGATCTATCTCTGAGGGCAGGGCGACGTTCGGAACTCATTTTTTTTTTTGAGCTACTGTCAGATCACCTCGGTCGCTAACAATGCTCAAGAATCACCTCGGTCGAGATGTAGTTCGACTGGACCGAGGCGTAACAGCTTGCGATTCAAATCTCAGAAATCCAGTTCTTTTCCCCCAAAAATCACTACAATTTCTTCCTATGGGGTACTTCAGCCTTTTCTCAGCAGATTCAGGGGCAACCAAAGCCCAAATCGAAGCGAATGAACGAGTTAGGGTTTCGACTGTTTTTACCTCGTTTCGCATCCCTGGCAACGGCGCCAAAAACTTGTTCGCTCCAAACGGTGTGTGCAAGCTTTAAATTTATAACCCTAGACTTAAGCTTAAAACAAGGATGCGAACCCGCGGTGTACGGGTCAATCGTAGTAAAAATCAAGAAATTACAGGGGTCGATCACAGGGACTCGGTGAAACAAAGTCAATAACGGTAAGCTTCGTGAATACTAACCACAAGAGCAATTAACACAATCAAAGATGAATAAGAAGTCAATAGAGCAAACAGGCAATTCTAGGGATTAAAGCTTCTAGTTGTGGTTCCAACTCAAGATCTAAAGATAAGCGGACAAAGCTGAGATTTTTGCAAGGGGAAGGTGTTACTAAAGTGGACTAGATCACCGGTTAAGTCTCACTACTCACTAATCCTAAACCTTAACTCCTATTACCGGGTAAGTCTCAAGGAATCAAGATAAAAAACTATAACCTCAAACTAACACACCATCTAAGGGAATAGAATCAACCTTTACCGGGTAAGTCTCAGGCTAACTCACAAAGATGGGATGGAAGCACACTCAAACCCCAATAAAGGATAAACCTTTATTACCTACACTTATGATCGTTGGTACACAAACTAAGGAATTACCGGGTAAGTCTCATCCTAAGCTTGCTTTGAACCAGGAAAGGTGTAATAAGAATAGGATTTGGCAAACTCTAACACTTAACTCTCAGTTTAGGATCAGATAAGTCACCTCGGTCAGCCAAATTCCACCCCGGCCGAGATGTTCATCGACTGAACGAGATGCTTAGGGTTAAGGTTAAAGACTCGAACTTTCAGGATCCTACTGGAATCTAAGACTATTCTATCATTGTTTTTCCCACAACCTTCAGCCAATCACCCTAGAATCACACAAGGAAATTAGCCACTCATCATCATTATGAAATTATTAATCAAATATATGGGAAGAAGGTGAATATTTGAACAAGAAGAATTTAATGAAAAGACTTCAATAACTGAATCAAATATCACAACAAAAAGCGTTCCTTGGATATAAATCCAACAAGACAAGACAACAAGTGAGGGAATTAAAGACAATCTTACAAAACCCTCCAAAAAGCCATAAAAGCTATGATCTTCAATCTTCCTTCAACCTTCAAAAAGGTTCTTCGAAACTCTCAACTGGAGTATGGCTGCGTTGGTGTAATAGGTGTAAGTGGGATGTATGCGAGATCTTGCGCTGATAGCGGATGTCGGATTTGTGGGAAATCCGACCCTTTTTATAGGAAAATAACCCTCCAAAGATAAGATATCTTAGAAAGATCTTTTCCCATAAAAATAGGTAGAATATAAGATCTTCTTCCTTCCAGGAGCCAAGCCCAAAAATATAAGATCACCTTCCAAAGATAAAAGATCTCAGCCAAGAATAAAATATTCTCGCCGCGTCCTAGGTGTTCGCCTCGGTCGAGTCGGCGTCTCTGGATCACCTCGGTCGAGATGAATCTCTGGTCAACCGAGGTGAGTCATAACTGAATGTGAAATCTCTCAAAACTGGTCCAAAGTGAATCTTTAATCCATGGCTATGCTCCCTGGATGTAGCTCCAAATGACTCATGACTCCTTTTGCTCCTTTTTTGATGCAAAACGTGCCATTTTACCTACAATTACAGCAAAACTAGGTGTAGACCTCGATTCCCGCAAAGGTAGATGAAATGGTAATATAATCACATATTATACATGCTAACATGCAGATTATTGAAGATAAAACGTCCAAACAAACCCCAAAATATAGACTATAATTCATGCTATCAAAATACCCCATACTTAGCCCTTGCTTGTCCCCAAGCAAGTTCCGCATATAGAAGACAAGATAGAATGGATTAATAGTCATAAAAATCAATGAAAAGTCTTTCAAAAACGTTTTTATGGTGTGTTACAATCATAGATCACTCTAAGAGAATACTTCATGGAATTTAAAATCAAAATATGATCAAAACATTTTATAAATATAGAAAAGTTGTTCATCTTTGCATAAAAGCATAAAATGCATAATAAGTCATAATTATCAAAATTAATCATGTATAATCCAGCTTAAACCACTAAGTCAATCAACTAGCTCAAGGTCTCAAGGGCTTCCCAAAAGAAAAGGTCAAGAAACGTGTAGGGTAGGGATGTATGTAAGGTAATGTGGTGCTAAAATCCGGGAAAAGGATGAACTTCACTTTCACTTTGACTTGCAACATCTTCCACCAATAAGCTTTACTTATTTCACACTTTTTCTTTTTACTTTACTTTTTGGGATGCATGGACAGAGGTGCACAATAACCGAAGCCTAGGAGATCCGCAATTATCAATTTCTTGAGATGCATCAAACCCTTGATGCACATACCATGACCCGTTAGGAATATCGCTCAATCCGACTTTGGCAAGACACAAACACCCGGCTATGTGAATGGTGCCGAGTTACTCATCTTCATGATTGACTTCCCCAAACCTAAAATTACTTTCTAACACTTTCACTTCCAGCTAACTTCTCAACTTTAACTTCACTTGCTTTCACCACTTCGCTTGCTTCCAAATTCCCGGATAGGTAAAGGGAGGCAAAATGTATATGAGGGGCTAAGCATGAATAAGAAGAAGAAGAGAGAAGAATGAATTGCCTTGGTCTTTCCAGGAAGAAAGTGAGAGAACTTATCTTGTGGTGTCAACCTTCAAATTCAACATAATTTAGATAAAAACAAGGTATTAAACATGCCAATAATTCCAAACAAAGCATTTAGCAACTTAAACATATTATAAAACCTTTCAAACACATAAAGAATTTAAAACCAATCAGTAAACAAGATCTTCACTGAGATCATATCCAGATAAGAAACACAAAAATCATTTTCGAAAACTCTCAGTTAACCCACCTCGGTCGAGGTGTTCTTAGGTCAACCGAGGTGAAACGCCTCGTTCGGCCAAGACTGACTCGGTCGAGGTCAAAAAAATTTTTTTTTTTTTTTTAAAACCATTTTTTTTTTCAGTTTCAACGTTTTTCTCAATCAAATAACCTGTAGGTATGCATGTAATATCAGATAATCATATAAATGCAGAAGTGAAGCATAAATAAAATATCCGATTAAATGTGCGTCATACATCAAAGTAATCAAATAAGTACATCAAAGTCATCACATAAATACAAACACCCCATACTTGGGACACACTGTCCTAGTGGGTCAATATAAGTCTAGAGACAAGAGTACTCACCGGATAAATAGCTGAACTGCATAAAAAAATATAATAAAGGAAGTCTTGCAGCTCATCAATAGTCCTGATCCGGTGGTGGTGGTGGTGGCACGTACGGATACTGAGTCGGGTCGAACGGATAGCCCATAGTCTGCTGGAACTGTAACTCCATCATCATGCGCTGATAGTGCTGCCCCTCTAACATATGATGGGTCCAGGTGTCAATCTGTCGGTGTTGGGCAGCAAATCTTTCATGCATGTCCACAGTAAGGGCAGCATAAGAATCTATCATCTGATCTGTCAGATCATCGATCCGACGATGAGCCTCCGAATCTCTATGACGGCGTGTCCGACGCCTAGCAGATCTAGCAGGTGGTGCAGCAGGTGCAGGCTCAGTATCCTCCTCATCCAGATCTATGATCGGTGGCGCGCTTGTCCCTGCAGTATCTGTCCCTGTATCCATCGGGACTCCACCATCTCTCTCATCTACTGTGTCCTCATCATCATCAGCCTCCTCCTCTTCATCCTCAGCTGGGGAAGCTTCTGCCTCCCTATGATCCTCCATCAGTGGAGCCCAAGCTATCTGCCAATAATGTGGATCGAAAACTGTGAACTGGGCAGACCAGCGGATCCCCTGTGGCGCAGTCCGCTCCCATGGCATAGCAACATATGGAGTGGTCAGACCTCGGGGAACTAGAATCCCCCGAGTGATCATCTCTTGCAATCCAAGTGGCTTTGGAGCCGCCACCATCGTACAACCACTGAGGTCCATCCCATGAAAAGCAGCTATGTGGGTGACTAGACCTCCGCAGCAGATATCTCCCTTCGCTTTGGCCTTGATCTTGTGCAGGTCCTTTGCCAAGATCAAGCCAAAGTCTGGGAAACCCCCTGTAACCATACAGTAAAGACTGAAGAGCTCGCCCTGTCGGATCTTCTGGGGCGTCTCAGTACGCGCCAGAAGTGTCTCACTGAATATCCTATGGGCTAATCTGAAGGCTAGGTGGAAGATGACCTTCTCCCTAGAATCTCCAGGGCGCCATCTATCTGCATGCTCAGTGATACGGGCAATCTGCCCCCAAAACTCCCTAGCTACAGATCGGGAAGGGAAGTCAGTGGCGGTGGGCTCAAGAAAGCCGAAAATCTCTCTCCAAACCTCTAAGGGAACTATGAAGTTCCGCTTCATCAGCCGGTACTTCACAGACTGCTCTGTGGGAAGGTAGGAAAAGGAGCTAACGAACTCTAGGGTCGGCTCCAAGTAAGCTGGGGCTCGGATCTCAGTAAACTGATCCAGCCCAACTGTGGTGATCATCCGCCTAAGGTCTCCATCTACCCCTAGGCAATCAAAAGCTGACACATCCAGGAAATGTGGTGCAATCACTGGACAGCTAACTATACGCTCATAATCTACCCGGCATCTCTCGTGGATCACCGGGCGATAGGGTCGGGAAGAAGAGGAAGGAGGGGAAGGTGAGGATCTATCTCTGAGGGCAGGGCGACGTTCGGAACTCATTTTTTTTTTCAGCTACTGTCAGATCACCTCGGTCGCTGACAATCCTCAAGAATCACCTCGGTCGAGATGCAGTTCGACTGGACCGAGGCGTAACAACTTGCGATTCAAATCTCAGAAATCCAGTTCTTTTCCCCCAAAAATCACTACAATTGCTTCTTATGGGGTACTTAAGCCTTTTCTCAGCAGATTCAGGGGCAACCAAAGCCCAAATCGAAGCGAATGAACGAGTTAGGGTTTCGACTGTTTTTACCTCGTTTCGCATCCCTAGCAACGGCGCCAAAAACTTGTTCGCTCCAAACGGTGTGTGCAAGCTTTAAATTTATAACCCTAGACTTAAGCTTAAAACAAGGATGCGAACCCGCAGTGTACGGGTCAATCGTAGTAAAAAGCAAGAAATTCCAGGGGTCGATCACAGGGACTCGGTGAAACAAAGTCAATAACGGTAAGCTTTGTGAATACTAACCACAAGAGCAATTAACACAATCAAAGATGAATAAGAAGTCAATAGAGAAAACATGCAATTCTAGGGATTAAAGCTTCTAGTTGTGGTTCCAACTCAAGATCTAAAGATAAGCGGACAAAGCTGAGATTTTTGCAAGGGGAAGGTTTTACAAAAGTGGACTAGATCACCGGGTAAGTCTCACTACTCACTAATCCTAAACCTTAACTCCTATTACCGGGTAAGTCTCAAGGAATCAAGATAAAGAACTATAACCTCAAACTAACACACCATCTAAGGGAATAGAATCAACCTTTACCGGGTAAGTCTCAGGCTAACTCACAAAGATGGGATGGAAGCACACTCAAACCCCAATAAAGGATAAACCTTTATTACCTACACTTATGATCGTTGGTACACAAACTAAGGAATTACCGGGTAAGTCTCATCCTAAGCTTGCTTTGAACCAAGAAAGGTGTAATAAGAATAGGATTTGGCAAACTCTAACACTTAACTCTCAGTTTAGGATCAGATAAGTCACCTCGGTCAGCCAAATTCCACCCCGGCCGAGATGTTCATCGACTGAACGAGATGCTTAGGGTTAAGGTTAAAGACTCGAACTTTCAGGATCCTACTGGAATCTAAGACTATTCTATCATTGTTTTTCCCACAACCTTCAGCCAATCACCCTAGAATCACACAAGGAAATTAGCCACTCATCATCATTATGAAAGTATTAATCAAATATATGGGAAGAAGGTGAATATTTGAACAAGAAGAATTTAATGAAAAGACTTCAATAACTGAATCAAATATCACAACAAAAAGCGTTCCTTGGATATAAATCCAACAAGACAAGACAACAAGTGAGGGAATTAAAGACAATCTTACAAAACCCTCCAAAAAGCTATAAAAGCTATGATCTTCAATCTTCCTTCAACCTTCAAAAAGGTTCTTCGAAACTCCCAACTGGAGTATGGCTGCTGTGGTGTAATAGGTGTAAGTGGGATGTATGTGAGATCTTGCGCTGATAGCGGATGTCGGATTTGTGGGAAATCCGACCCTTTTTATAGGAAAATAAACCTCCAAAGATAAGATATCTTAGAAAGATCTTTTCCCATAAAAATAGGTAGAATATAAGATCTTCCTCCTTCCATGAGCCAAGCCCAAAAATATAAGATCACTTTCCAAAGATAAAAGATCTCAGCCAAGAATAAAATATTATCGCCGCGTCCTAGGTGTTCGCCTCGGTGGAGTCGGCATCTCTGGATCACCTCGGTCGAGATGCAGTTCGACTGGACCGAGGCGTAACAGATTGCGATTCAAATCTCAGAAACCTAGTTCTTTTCCCCCAAAAATCACTACAATTGCTTCCTATGGGGTACTTAAGCCTTTTCTCAGCAGATTCAGGGGCAACCAAAGCCCAAATCGAAGCGAATGAACGAGTTAGGGTTTCGACTGTTTTTACCTCGTTTCGGTCGATTCGTTCGATTTCTTCGCAGATCTGCACTTGCAATAGGATCCTCTACCCTTCAATCGCAGTTTGGAAGCGGAAATTTTCGAAAACGAGCAAGATTTGAGGAAGCGAGGTGAGAAGGCGCCGCGGTCAAGTCGAAGAAGGTAAAAAAGTGAAAAATAGAAATTTTTCCCCTTTTTATACTGTTCCTGGAACTGCTGTCACCTCGGTCGAGATGGTCTCGACTGGACCGAGGTGATACGGACCGAGGTGGTTCTGCAGAAACCCTAGTCGCCTCGTTTGCTCAAGAATCAACTCGGTCGAGGTGGCCTCGACTGGACCGAGGTGTCTCAGTCAAACTTCGTCTTTCTCGAATTCTCGAACTTCTGAACTTCCAGTTATGCTCCTTCCTTAGATGTCTCTTGTTATCTGTCTAGGACGCAAAAAACAAACAAAACAAAGCAAAAGCAAACTATCTAAGCTAGACTAGAAAACGGGAAAAAGAAAGCAATACCTTGGGTTGCCTCCCAAGAAGCGCTTGGTTTAAGGTCGCTAGCTGGACCATAATGCGTCTCAAATGAGGTATATTGGTGCAACCTCCTCAACCGGAGTTTCGGTTGGTACTTCTTAAGTCTATGACCGTTGACCTTGAAGCTTCCGCTAGTTTCGCCCCATATCTCAACTGCACCATGAGGAAAAACATGTTTCACAACATAAGGTCCGGTCCACCTAGATTTTAACTTACCTGGAAAAATGCGGAGGCGGGAGTTGAAGAGTAGAACTAAGTCTCCTTCGTTAAGCTCCTTTGGAATGATACGCTTGTCATGCCATCTCTTCGTCCTCTCCTTATAGATTTTGGCATTCTCATAGGCGTTCAAACGCAGCTCCTCCAGCTCGTTGATCTCCAAAAGTCGCTTCTCCCCGGCCTCCTTAATGTTGAAGTTCAACCATTTGATCGCCCAATACGTCTTGTGTTCCAATTCAACGGGCAAATGGCAAGACTTCCCATATACCAAATTATAAGGGGTGGTACCTATGGGAGTCTTAAATGCGGTTTTGTACGCCCAAAGAGCATCGTCCAATTTCATGGACCAATCTTTCCTCGTTCTAGAGACGGTCTTCTCTAAAATTGCTTTGATTTCTCTATTCGAGATCTCGACCTGTCCACTAGTTTGAGGGTGATAAGCAGTTGATACCTTGTGGGTTACCCCATACTTCGATATAAGTGCCTTGAACTTCCGGTTGATGAAATGCGTTCCTCCATCGCTGATGATGATGTGCGGAGTTCCAAACCGTGGAAAGATAGTCCTGTTTAGGAACTTCACCACCACCTTGGCGTCATTAGTGGGAGAGGCAATGGCTTCAACCCATCTAGAGACGTAATCAACCGCAAGAAGGATATAGAGATTTCCTCCGGAGGATGGGAAAGGTCCCATGAAGTCAATCCCCCATACATCGAAGATTTCCACCTCTTGGATGCTATTAAGTGGCATCTCGTTCCTCCTTGATAAATTTCCTGTTCTTTGGCATGCATCACAAGAGACAACAAAAGCTTGTACATCTTTAAATAATGTAGGCCAAAAGAAACCGGAACGCAATACCTTAGCGCATGTTTTATCGGTGCTAGCATGTCCTCCACAAGGGAGTGAATGGCAATGCCGTATAACGCTATTAACCTCATCTTCCGGAATGCATCTTCGAAGCATCCCATCCGGTCCGCGCTTGAATAGCAGCGGCTCATGCCAGTAATAATGTCGTACTTCCTTGAAGAATCTCTTCTTTTGAGAGTACGTCAATCCGGGCGGTGTTTCCTGGCAAACAAGATAATTTACAATATCAGCATACCAAGGTCCGTTTTTATCAGAAAGTTGGTGGATGGAATGTTCCACCAACTGAGGATGAATGTCAGAGAAGTGAGTAAGAAGATTATTATTCTCAGTAGTCTCAGTTGACATCATCTCGCCATCGACCTCGGTCGAGGCGCAGAGGCGTTGACCGAGATGTTCTTCAGCCGCCTCGTTCAGTCCAGGAAGTGCCTCGGTCGAGGTACTGCAACTGGAACCGAAACTGGAGATCTTCGTCTCCTGGATTAGCTTCTCAGTTTTAGCTCCTGGATCCTCTTCCAGTGCCTTTAAGCTCCGTATATCTGCATCAAAAGAAGCATCTATACCTTCCTCTATTAAACTAAAACTTATAACTCTTTCGAGTGGATCGTTAATAAGGATAGAGCTCACCAATTCTCTTGATTCTTCCTCATCGTAGATGTTGAAGATATCATCAGTTAGTTGGTCCCCTTTCATGGCTGCAAGTAGTGCGAACTCCACCTCATCGCCACCAATGTTGAATTTCAACTTGGCGTTCTTGCAATCCACATTGCAACCCGAAGTTGCTAGAAATGGCCTCCCGAGAATAATAGGAACAGGATAATCTGCGGGAATGTCAAGTACAACAAAATCTATAGGTAGATAGAAGTTACCTAACTTGACCGGAACGTCCTCCAAGATGCCCACGGGATGGGTGATGGAGCGATCCGCCATATAAAGTCGAATCTTGACCGGCTTGGGCTCTCCAAGTCGGATCTTCATGCATAGCTCCAGCGGGATGATGCTCACGCTGGCTCCTAGATCACAAAGGGCTTCACAAGTGACATCCCCAACTTGAATGGGAATGCTAAATGAGCCGGGATCTCTTAATTTAGGTGGCATCTTCTCCTTCATGATCTTAATAAGCTCCGAGGATTTAGATGTCATCCTAACTTCACCAAAGTCTTCCAATTTCCTTTTCCTTGATAGGATCTCCTTTAAGAACTTCCCATAGGCGGGCATTCCTAGAATAGCATCAAGGAAAGGAATGTTAATATGCAGCTTATTCATCAAGTCAAGGAACTTACCAAAGTGCTTGTCTAGATGTGCTCTGGCCCTTGACTGGGGGAATGGAAGCGGTGGTTTGTATGCAGGAGGTGGAACATAAACTTCAGTTTTCCCCTCCGCTTTCTGTTGCTCCGCCTCGGTTGGCATCTCGGTCAAGGTGTTCTTCGACTTGATCTGGACCGAGGTGGACTGCGTCGAGCGAGGTACTGGATCTGCAGTTTTAAGTCCACTCCTCGTTGTTATGGCCATGCACTGGCCCTTAGGGTTGCTTTCCGTCTTTGCTGGAAGCTTCCCTGGATCTCTTGGCGCTTCATTCGCCCTACTTGCAAGTTGTTGTTCGAAGGACTTTTGGGCCCTTGAAAATGAAATCATAGAAGTCTCCATAGCACTAAGCTTGATCAAGATAGCCTCCAGAACTGTGTCTTTCTTTTCCGGCTACGACGAACTTGATCCTTGCCCCTGGCTCTTCAATGGAGTAGAAGAAGAAGAAGGGGAAGAGAGGAAAGGGTTAGAGGAATTATTAGAGTTGGAGTTAGAATAATTGTTACCAGGATTCTGGTTGCTTTGATTGTTCGTTCTCCAATTGTTGATATTGGACCCTCTATTGTTGTTGTTGTTGTAGTTGTTGTTCCGGGAACCGTTGTTGTTGTTACGGTATCCATTATTGTTGTTCCTTTTTCCTTGCTCTTCCTTCTTGGTTTGAGCAACCAAGAGTTCCTTCAATTGCTTCACGTCATTCTTCAAAGACGTGAGTTGATTGTTGTTGGATTGAGTCTCTTGAAAGTTGACTCTTTTAACTCCACCTTCAGCTCCTTGGTGGGTATATTTCTCCATGTGCAAGGCTTGCTTCTCAATGAAGTCCCAAGCCTCATCAATCGCCATGTCCATGAAGGTACCGGCGGAGAGTAGTTGGAGATTGAACTGGGTGCTTCCGTCCAGTCCTTTGAAGTAGATCTCCAACAACTCGATCTTTGGAATCCCATGATGTGGGCAATCCAAAAGGATGTCCTTGAACCGCTCCCATGACTTGGACAAGCTCTCCTTTTCCTTCATAATGAAAGCATTGATCTTCCCTCTCATTTCAGCGGTCTTTGAGGGGGGAAAGAATTTGGTCAAGAATTCCGTAGTCATCTCCTCCCATGTGCTAATTTTTCCTGGAGGAAGAGATTGATACCAAGTAAGAGCTCTATCTTTTAAAGAAAAGTAAAAAGGTCTTAGCTTGTAGTTGTTATTTTCAATTCTGGAAGGTCGCAAGGTTTCCATCAAGATCTCGTAGTTTTGAAGATGTTGATGTGGTGATTCCTTCTCCATCCCTCCGAATTGGCATTGGCGAATCATGGATAGAACTTGCGGTCGAAGTTCGTAGTCATGGTCCGCTGGATCTCCTAGGTTGACTCCTGGACGCCTCAGTTATTGATTAGGGTCCATCCTTTGACCTTGGGTTTGTGGGATTCCTGCAAGAAGAACATCTCGGACTAGTATCCGAGGTGGATGTATCTCGGCCGGGGCGTCTGGTACTGGGACCTGCCTCGGTCGAGGGTCAGCAACTGGAACCTGCCTCGGTCCAGCATCGGGAACTGGGTCGTCCATCGGTCGAAGTAGAATCTGGTCTCGTATGACGGCCATTTCTGCTTCGATTGCTTCTGTCTTGGTGCGAGTTTCTTCCTTCTCTCGCTGTAGCTCTTCCTGGCTGAGGCGTAGCAGCTCTAACACCTCCTTCAATTCGGCCTCAAGATCGCGGTTGTCTTGTTGGGCCATCTTCGCTTCTCTTAAGCGTCGCTTGTATGTCTTTTCTGGTTCGGGATCGTAAGGAACGATTTCCTTCCCAGTGCGGGTTCTTCGCATATACCTAAGAAAGAACCTACAAAAGTCACTCAAGTAGAGTGGTTAGATGACACGGGGGCAAGCGCCCCAAGAGCAAACCGTACAGGCTCGGTCTAGACCATGTCCCCGGCAACGGCGCCAAAAACTTGTTCGCTCCAAACGGTGTGTGCAAGCTTTAAATTTATAACCCTAGACTTAAGCTTAAAACAAGGATGCGAACCCGCAGTGTACGGGTCAATCGTAGTAAAAAGCAAGAAATTCCAGGGGTCGATCACAGGGACTCGGTGAAACAAAGTCAATAACGGTAAGCTTCGTGAATACTAACCACAAGAGCAATTAACACAATCAAAGATGAATAAGAAGTCAGTAGAGCAAACATGCAATTCTAGGGATTAAAGCTTCTAGTTGTGGTTCCAACTCAAGATCTAAAGATAAGCGGACAAAGCTGAGATTTTTGCAAGGGGAAGGTGTTACTAAAGTGGACTAGATCACCGGGTAAGTCTCACAACTCACTAATCCTAAACCTTAACTCCTATTACCGGGTAAGTCTCAAGGAATCAAGATAAAGAACTATAACCTCAAACTAACACACCATCTAAGGGAATAGAATCAACCTTTACCGGGTAAGTCTCAGTCTAACTCACAAAGATGGGATGGAAGCACACTCAAACCCCAATAAAGGATAAACCTTTATTACCTACACTTATGATCGTTGGTACACAAACTAAGGAATTACCGGGTAAGTCTCATCCTAAGCTTGCTTTGAACCAGGAAAGGTGTAATAAGAATAGGATTTAGCAAACTCTAACACTTAACTCTCAGTTTAGGATCAGATAAGTCACCTCGGTCAGCCAAATTCCACCCTGGCCGAGATGTTCATCGACTGAACGAGATGCTTAGAGTTAAGGTTAAAGACTCGAACTTTCAGGATCCTACTGGAATCTAAGAATATTCTATCATTGTTTTTCCCACAACCTTCAACCAATCACCCTAGAATCACACAAGGAAATTAGCCACTCATCATCATTATGAAAGTAATAATCAAATATATGGGAAGAAGGTGAATATTTGAACAAGAAGAATTTAATGAAAAGACTTCAATAACTGAATCAAATATCACAACAAAAAGCGTTCCTTGGATATAAATCCAACAAGACAAGACAACAAGTGAGGGAATTAAAGACAATCTTACAAAACCCTCCAAAAAGCTATAAAAGCTATGATCTTCAATCTTCCTTCAACCTTCAAAAAGGTTCTTCGAAACTCCCAACTGGAGTATGGCTGTTGTGGTGTAATAGGTGTAAGTGGGATGTATGCGAGATCTTGCGTTGATAGCGGATGTCGGATTTGTGGGAAATCCGACCCTTTTTATAGGAAAATAACCCTCCAAAGATAAGATATCTTAGAAAGATCTTTTCCCATAAAAATAGGTAGAATATAAGATCTTCTTCCTTCCAGGAGCCAAGCCCAAAAATATAAGATCACCTTCCAAAGATAAAAGATCTCAGCCAAGAATAAAATATTCTCGCCGCGTCCTAGGTGTTCGCCTCGGTCGAGTCGGCGTCTCTGGATCACCTCGGTCGAGATGAATCTATGGTCAACCGAGGTGAGTCATAACTGAATGTGAAATCTCTCAAAACTGGTCCAAAGTGAATCTTTAATCCATGGCTATGCTCCCTGGATGTAGCTCCAAATGACTCATGACTCCTTTTGCTCCTTTTTTGATGCAAAACGTGCCATTTTACCTACAATTACAGCAAAACTAGGTGTAGACCTCGATTCCCGCAAAGGTAGATGAAATGGTAATATAATCACATATTATACATGCTAACATGCAGATTATTGAAGATAAAACGTCCAAACAAACCCCAAAATATAGACTATAATTCATGCTATCAAAATACCCCATACTTAGCCCTTGCTTGTCCCCAAGCAAGTTCCGCATATAGAAGACAAGATAGAATGGATTAATAGTCATAAAAATCAATGAAAAGTCTTTCAAAAACATTTTTATGGTCTGTTACAATCATAGATCACTCTAAGAGAATACTTCATGGAATTTAAAATCAAAATATGATCAAAACATTTTATAAATATAGAAAAGTTGTTCATCTTTGCATAAAAGCATAGAATGCATAATAAGTCATAATTATCAAAATTAATCATGTATAATACAGCTTAAACCACTAAGTCAATCAACTAGCTCAAGGTCTCAAGGGCTTCCCAAAAGAAAAGGTCAAGAAACGTGCAGGGTAGGGATGTTTGTATAATCCAGCTTAAACCACTAAGTCAATCAACATCCAAGGATTAGGAACACATCAAAGAAGCCAAAGGAGATGCTAGGATGAGGAATGGCATGACACAAAGGAAACCACAAGCAATTTACACCTTCACGCCCTAAAATACAACCGTAGAGAAGTCCACGCTCTAAACCACGGCCGTGGATCTTGGCATCATGAGCGTGGAGCATTCTAGAGAGTTACAGGGTCTAAAGTACGGTCGTGGAAATCATATGAGACCATAATCCAATTCCATGCCCTAAACCACGGTCGTGGAACCCCTTGAGACGGTGATTTAGGCGATCTTTTGACGAACCAATGATTGCCACATCATTTACGCAATGGGACGGACGGTTATTTTATCCTTTTCTTATAAAAGGGTCAGAGAAGAGTGTTTCGGAGATTGATGCTTATCGTTTAGCCTCGCTTAGGATTGCTTTGGGAGAGTTTGAGAAGGACTAAGCGGAAGCGCCGGCAATTTGGATTTCGGAAGATCGTGTGTGGCGGAAGTTGCGCCCTTTTTCTAGGTTTTGTTATTGAAGACGGATTGACATCCCGTTCTTCATACTTTCCTTAGATTTTGTGAGGTTTTGTGTTCTATTCCGCATCCATTGAATATTCTGATTCATGTTTTGGATTTGAGATTGACTTTGAGTTATATTTGAGTTTTCGAAGGTTTTCATCTTTCATTCTTCTTAAATTGATTTGTGATATCATGACAATGGTTATTGGCTAAAACCCTTTAGCAATTCTAAGGTGAAGGGTTAATAATTGTCACTTAGATGATGATAGATCGATCGTAAATTGATTGGACCCTGAGAGTTAACGAGATCTCATCGACGAACCAAGATCACGGTCTGTTCTTGAGCTTCCACGGCCGTGGAAGTCAAGATCTGCCCGTGATTTACCCTAGTTTACCAACTTTGATTTTACTTTGATCCAAGGTTAAAGATTAGCTTTAATCTAGTCTAGGTTTGCCCTTTTCTAGGTAGTAGTGAAGCCTCAACAACCTCTACTTCGAATCGAGTGTCATAACCTTAATCGTTTGAGTTTATCTTGATCCTTGGGTTATAAGTTTGGGTATTTGAGAATAATCCTTATTCATAGATCCTTTCTATACTGAAGCCTCAACAACCTTTATAGAGAGTGTCTTTAGATAAGTCATATAAAGCCTTGGAACTTCACCGTACATTGCTTTACCTTAGCATACCTTTGCAACTCTTAACTCTGTCCTTAGTTTTTTAGTATATCTTGAATCGATTGCCACAATTAGATACCTGGATCTTTAGGGTTGCTGTTTTCCCAATATTTGTAAAGTTTATTACCTTTACTTGCTTGACGATTTGCGAACTGAATTTGTTGCCCCCAAATCCCAGAGTTCGACACTCTAGAATTCTTGCTTTATTACGCCGATCCGTACACTGCGGGTTCGCTTGCTCAATCCTAGTTTTTAGAAATTTAAACCTTGATTGCACGCACGCTTCAAGGCGAACACCCCCTCCTCGTCCAATGTAAGCCGTCGCTCTCGTACATGCCATCTGATAGAGATGTGATTGGTGTAAGACTACTTTAATGGCTATTAAGGACATAACTATCTTACTACTCTAGGTCGCTTCTAAAGAACACAATGTAACTATTAAACACAAAAGTCCAATAAACTATGTCATCGAGTTCAGCGGAGGTAGTTGCGGCCCGTGCATTCTATCCCAACCCATTTATGCTCATGGTTTTGAAAACAAAAATTCATTTTAAAAAGTTCGGAACCCTTGTGGTTTCCGTTTATTTGTTTATTCGGCCTTTTGAAGATAGCGAGTGCCATTGTTGCCAACCTAGGGCTCTGATACCATATTGTAACACCCCGAATCCTAGAGGACTCGAAATGCTACGAGCTGGGAGCTCACAATGGGTCCCGGCCCTTAGCATGGCAACAACTTCATCGGAACTTACAACACGACACAAATAAAAAGGCAAAACACATAGTTTTATAACATGAGCGGAAGAAAAAGGTACAAATCTGAAAACAATCCAGCCAAGTCTCAAAACCAAAGAACAACATAAGTCTCAACATTCATGAAAATATAAAGATAACAGCCCCGTCCTATAATGCACGGAACCCCGGCTGCCAACTACCGCTGGATCACTTGATCGCCTCTCTAACCTGCAAGGCATCTACAAGCGGTATAATACCGTTAGCTGACAATCTATGCATAAGTATAAAGGTAAAAGCACAAACACACAACATACACAATCAACATGCAATACTCAATCCTTTTGTTATCTTTAATTAGGTGATATGTCATTACTAAAGATACTTATCTTGTGACACGAGAGATTCCCAAACCTCGCCCCTGATCCCGTTTACCAACAAGGAATGGTGCTAATGCATCTGACCGTCTACCTGCCTGGGCTGGTACAGGAAACCTCCTAGACTCTCGCAAGAGCTAGGCAGATGATGTCACGAGCCGTTATCATACACTTGGGTCCATTACGTAATATAATAAAGTCAGCCTAATCCGGTTTCGTTATTATCCTAGCTAGAAAACACCATTCATACACAATACACTCATACAAGAAGCCAGCTAAGTATGTTCGTGGACTTACCAGTCTCCGAAGCGCACAAGATCACCTCACTCGAAAGTTCCCTCGGGAAAACGTACAACGCGTGTTCAAGACAAGGCACACAATCAAACCACACTCTAGTCCACTAGAAGTCTTTAGACTTCTAGGTTCAACTCCTCAACCACCTAGTCCAAGAAGACTACACTCTCTATCTATGACCTTTCCAACTCTCAACATAATGATATACACAAAGGTTACTTCCATAACGCTCGAACAAACCCTCAATAACATACCACCACAAGATTCACATAACTCACACTAGACTTCTAAGGTCCAACCATTCTAAAGCATTCCAGTTCAACTACCCTAGGCCAGCCTAACATGCTTCTAGGGTAAAACGAGTCTAAGAAAAGAAAGAAGGAAAAGCGAGAACGAGATTCGGGACTCACTGGAGCAAAACCGCCCCTGCGCCTGCCTGAGCCGCCCCTGCGCCTATCTGGGTCCACCCCTGCGTCGATATGGGTCTGCCTCTGCGCCTAACAGAAGCCGCCCCTGCGCCTTGGTGAGTCCGCCCTTGCGCCTGTCTGTGCAGAAAGTTTGTCGGCTGAGTTCTTCGATTGTGCAGCCGTTCCTTTAGGGTCTCCTTTGGTGCTATGAACGTCTTCTACTTCTCTCACTTGGTCTTAGCCTCCCTCCAAAGTCTAGCTTCATTATCGAACCAACAAAACAACGATAGATCGTTGAGAAAGGATTCAAGAGTGTCTTCCGTTCAAGCCATGGAAGGGAAGGGAAGAAAGAAGAAGGAAAAGAAAGAAAGAAGAAGAATGGAAGGAACCTTACCCACGTCCCATCACTGCAGTCCCGTCCTCACGAATGGTGGATCCAAGCTGGAGCACTCCAAGGGAAGAATAGAGGAGAAGGATGTAAGAGGAAGGTGCAAGAGGAGTAAGTGGGTAGGAGGAAGAAAGTAACGTGAGTAGAAAATGAGAGGAGGAGAAAAGTTGGCTGCATAAAAGAGGAAGGATACCAATGGTCTCCAGCCCATAACTCCTTGTGGTATTTAAGAAGGGAATTAAAAAGGATCGGAATGTGAACGGTTTCCCAAAACGTTGCTACCCTGCCCACGCGTGTCACCGCCCCAGCGGGAATCCTAGCCGCACTTACGGCTTACTCGACTGTGTCGCCAAAGAAGCAAGGGCGTGAGCCCTTGCGCCCGGATTCTATCCTCATCTAACTCTATCCAAGCGTAACGAAAAATCTCGTCGTTACAGAGGCGGAGGCGGAAATTAAATAGTAGTACAATATCCCCTTCTTTAAACTCCTTAGGGACGATATGCTTGTAATGCCATTTCTTTGTTCTTTCCTTGTAGATTTTAGCATTTTCATAAGCGTTTAAGCGTTTCTCCTCTAGCTCATTGATATCCAAAAGTCTCTTCTCTTCAACTTCCTTGATGTCGAAGTTTAGCCATTTGATCGCCCAATACGCCTTGTGCTACAGCTCAACGGGTAGATGACAAGATTTCCCATATACCAAATTGTAAGGGGTGGTACCAATTGGAGTCTTGAATGCGGTCCTATAAGCCCAAAGAGCATCGTCCAACTTCATTGACCAATCCTTCCTTGTCCTTGAAACGGTCTTTGATAACATGGATAATAGTCTATATTTTGGGAATGGTTTAGACGTTTTTTTTTCATAAATCTGCATGTATAGATGTATATTCTTTGATTATAATGTTGTTTTATCTACCTTTGCGGGAATCGAGGTCTACACCTAGTTTCATTGTAATTGTAGGGAAAATGACACGTTTTGGACCAAAATGGAGCTAAGGAAGATAAAGAGTCATTTGAGCTACATTCTGGAGCATTAAAGAGCTATCAGAAGATCTCAAGAAGCATGTAAATGATTTAGAGGATTGATTTTGGGCCAGATTCGAGATGATTTACATTTAGCTGAGATTCACCTCGGTCAGCTACAGTATCACCTCGACCGAGGTGATCTTGAGGAGCGTCCCGACTGAGACGAACACCTCACCGCCGACAAGATCTTCATTTTTGGCTGAGATCTTCTATTTTTGGAAAATGAATATCACATATTTTTGGATGGATTTCTTGAAGGAAGATAATATTTTTGGCTGATATATTTTGGAAGATTTGGATATATTTTCTAGGAAATTATCTTTTTAAGATATTTTATCTTTGGAAGATAATTCTCCTATATAAAGGGTTGGATAGTTTACAATTCAGCCATCTTCGGATCAAGGATTTTCTAGAGGATTTTCTAAAGAGTTTGAAGGAAGTTTGAAGGAAGTTTTGAAGGTTGAAGTTCAAGTAGGGAAGGAATCATAGTTGAAGTTGGCTTTGAAGGAGTTTGTAAGATCTTCTTAGTTTGGCTTTTGGTTTTGTTGTCTTTTCTGATTTGTGATTGAGGAACGCTGATTGTTGTTTGATTTATTCAATTATTCAGACCTTTGTGTTAAGGTTTTCTTGTTTGAATATTGATTCCTTTTTTATAAATTTGATTATTGTTATCATAATGATTGTTGGCTAAGTTCTTTATGCGATTCTAGGGTGATTGGCTGAAAGTTGTGGAAAAGACGATGATAGAATGATCTTAATCCCAGCAGGACCTTGAAAGCTCGAGCCTTTACCTTAACCGTAGAACACCTCGGTCAGTCATTGAACATCTCGGCCGGGATGGAATTTAACTGAGCGAGGTGAACCTTTTATGATCCTTATCTGAGTTAAGAGTTTTTGTTTGCCAAATTCTATCCTTATTATACCTTTCCTGGTTCAACGTAAGCCTAGGATGAGACTTACCCGGTGATTTCTTTGTTTGTTTAACCAAGATCATGAGTGTAGGTAATAAAGGTTTATCCTTTTTTGGGGTTTGAGTGTGCCTTCATCCCATCTTTGTAGCCTGAGACGTACCCGGTAAAGGTTGATTCTATCCCCTTGGGTGGTGTGTTGGTTTGAGATTATAGTTCCTTTCCTTAGTACCTTGAGACTTACCAGGTAAAAGGAGCTTTGGTTTGGGATAGTGAGTAGTGAGACTTATCCGGTGATCTATTCCCACCTTAGAAACACCTTCCCTTTTCAAACCTCAGCTTTGTCCATGTTATCTTTTGAGATCTTGAGTCGGAACACAACTGGATGCTTTAATCTCTAGAATCCGCATTCCCTTTTACTTGACTTTTATATCATCTTTGATAGCTTTGATTTGATGCTTGTGGTTATTTCACAACCTGATTACCGTATTTTGTTTCACCATAGTCCGTGTGATCGACCCCTGGAATTCTTTCTTTTATCACAATTGATCCGTACACTGCGGGTTCGCATATTGTTCAAGCATACTTCTTGGGTTATAAATATTAAAGCTTGCACACACCTTTTAGAGCGAACAATCTTCTCCAAAAATGCTTTGATTTCTCTACTAGAGATCTCCGCCTGTCCACTAGTTTGAGAATGATAAGGGGTTGCTACTTTGTGGGTCACCCTATACTTCGATAGAAGTGCCTTGAACTTCCGGTTGATGAAATGCGTCCTTCCATCGCTGATGATGATTCGTGGTGTCCCAAAACATGGAAAGATAGTTCTATTGAAGAACTTCACAACCACCATGGCTTCATTAGTGGGAGAAGCATTGACTTCTACTTATTTAGAGACGTAATCAACAACTAAGAGAATGTAGAGGTTCCCTGTAGATGATGGGAAAGGTCCCATGAAATCAACTCCCCACTTATCAAACATCTCAACTTCCTCAATATTGTTGAGTGGCATCTCGTTCCGCCTTGATAAAATTCCTGTTCGTTGGCATGCATCACAAGAAACAACAAACGCTTGCACATCTTTGATTAATGTAGGCCAAAATAAACCAGAATGTAATATCTTAGCACACGTTTTGTGAGCGCTAGCATGTCCTCCACAAGGAAGTGAGTGGCAATGCCGTATGACACTAGTAGTCTCATCCTCTGGGACGCATCGTCGAACCATCCTATCCGCTCCTCTCTTGAAGAGTAAAGGCTCGTTCCAATAGTAGTGACGAACGTCTTTAAGAACTTCTTCCTTTGAGCGTATGTCAACCCTGGAGGTACTTCCTGACAAACAAGGTAGTTAACAATATCACCATTCCAAGGTTCTTTACCATTAGAAAGTTGGCGAAGCCAATGCTCTACCATATGTGAATCCTCATTGGGAAATGAATCATCAATGGTGAGATCGTCCGGCTCAAGGCATCTAGGGTTAGACTAAAGTGCTGAACCGAGGCGGTCTTCAGTTGACCCCATATTGCTTACTTTGGAAGTTGTCTTGGTCATGGAACGAGGTGATGGACCGAGGTACTCTTCAAATAAGCTCATCTCGGTTGCTCCGGAAACCATTTCAGTTGAGGTACTGAGAGGGTGACCAAAACTTAATTTGCTTTTTGTCTCCTGAATGAGTTTGTTGAATCCAGCTTCTGGATCTGCTTCCAAGCTTTGTAAATCTGCTTCACACAAAACATCTACACCTTCCTCCTTCATACTAAAACTAAAAACTTTCTCAAGAGGATCTTTAACTAGGATAGAGCTCACCAATTCTCGAGAGTCTTCTTCATCAAAGATGTTGAGGATATCATCCTCTAAAAGGGTTGCCCCTTCATGGTGGCTAAGAGTGAAAACTCCACATGATTGTCACCAATATTGAATGACAACTTGCCGTTCTTACAATCAACATTGTAACCCGATGTTGCAAGATATGGTCTTCCAAGAATAATGGGAATAGGATAATCTATAGGAATGTCCAACACAACAAAGTCTATAAGTATATAGAAATTACCTAGTTTGATGGTAACATCCTCTAAGATTCCAACGGGACGAGTAATAGAGCAATCCGCCATGTATAACGTCATCTTCACGGGCTTGGGATATCCAAGACTGATCTTCTCACAGAGCGCTAGAGGAATGATGCTCACACTAGCTCCTAGGTCACAAAGTGCATCAAAGGTTACATCTCCAACTTCGATGGGAATGCAAAATGAATTAGGATCTCTCAACTTGGGCGGCATGTTCTCTTTCATAATTTGAATGAGCTCCGAAGATCTAGAGGTCATCCGTACTTCTCCAAAGTCTTCCAGCTTTATCTTCCTTGACAAGATCTCTTTCAGAAACTTCCCATAAGCGGGCATACCTAGGATAACATTAATGAAAGGGATGTTAATATGTAGCTTATTCATAAGGTCAAGAAAATTACCAAAATGTTTGTCTAGATGTGCCCGTGCCCTAGACTGAGGGAACGGGAGTGGAGGTTTGTAATCAGGTGGTAGAACATAAACATCAAACTTCTCTTTCTCTTTCTGGGGCTCCATCTCGGTTGGTACCTCGACCGAGGTGTTCTTTGTCTTATCGTGGTCCGACCGAGGTAATGGATCAACTGTCTTCAATCTACTTCGTGTGGTGATTTCCATGACTTGTCCTTTTGGGTTGTTCTCTATCCGTCCTGGGAGTTTACCCGGATCTGTTGGTGCTTCATTGACCTTGTTGAAAGCTTGATGTTCCAAGGCTTTTTGTGCCTTTGAGAATGTGTTCATAGAACTCTCCATAGCATTGAGATTTAGCATAAAAGCTTTCAGCACAACATCCGTCTTGTCCTTAGGCTTCTGGGATGAGCTTGATGACGGCTCTTGACTCTTCAATGGAGTAGAAGAGGAAGAAGGGGGAGTTAGAGCATTTTCAACATGAGATTAAGGGTAACCGGAATTTTGTTGATTTGATCTCCACTTGTTGTTGAAATTTCTATTGTTGTTGTTGTTGTTATTCCTTGGCCCTTGATAGTTCACTCTTCCCAAGTATCCAACATCTTGCTCCTTGGATGCTCCCTTAGTTTGAGCTAACGAAAGCTCCTTCAAAGCCTTGACTTCATTGTTAAGCGTAGTGAGTTGAGCAACGCTGGAATTTGTAAGATTCAGATCCGGAAAACCAACTCGTTTCGCTCCATTTTCAGCCCTTCGATGTGATTACTTCTCCATGTGTAAAGCTTGCTTCTCAACAAACTCCCAAGCTTCATCAACTGGTGTATCCATAAAAGTGCCAGCTGAAAGTCATTGGAGTTTGAATTGAGTTTCCTCATCCAACCCCTTGAAGTAGATCTCTAGCAACTCGATCTTTTGAATCCCATGGTGAGGAAAATCCAACAAAAGGTCCTTGAAACTTTCCCATAACTTGAACAAGCTTTCTTTATCCTTCATGACAAAAGCATTAATCTTACCCCTTAACTCCGCAGATTTGGATGGGGGAAAGAACTTAGTGAGAAACTCCGTAGACATCTCTTCTAATGTGTTAACTCTTCCAGATGGAAGAGATTGATACCAAGCTAGGCCTTGTCTTTCAAACAGAAGTGGAAAGGCCTTAGCTTGTAGTTGTTGTTCTCCACTCTTGATGGTCTCAAAGTCTCCATAAGAATCTCATAGTTTTGCATGTGTCGATGTGGAGATTCTCTTTCCATGCCTCCAAACTGACATTTTCGAATCATTGTGAGGAATTGAGCTCAAAGCTCATAGTCATGCTCAGTTGGATCTCCTAGATTAACTATGGGACGCCACACTTTTTGATTCGGGTCCATCCGTTCACCTAGGGTTTGCAGTTCTCCAAAGAACTGGTTACCTTGGTCAACCCTAGCTGGCAACCGAGGTGGTGGATGTATCTCGGCCGGTGCAACTAGGTCAGGATTCTGCCTCGGTCCAACAACTGGGTTTGGTCAAGGTAGAATCTGTGCTTGCAGTTCGGCCATGTCAGCTCGTATATCTTTTGTTCTTGCACGAGCGTCCTTTCTTTCTCTTTGTAAAGCTTTGTTACTCAGCCGAAGTTCTTCTAATGCATCCTTCAATTTGGCTTCAAGATCTCGATTATCTTGCTCACTCATCTTAGCTTCTTTCAATCTCCTTTTGTATGTCTTTTCTGGTTCGGGATCGTAGGGAACGATTTCTTTCCCAGCACGAGTTCTTCGCATAAACCTAAAGAAAGATCCTGTGAAATCACTCAAGTAAAGTATTCAATAGCAACAATGGCAGCAACCCTGAAAGAAAACCAATTACCGGACTTGGTCTTGACCAAGCTCCCTAGAAACGGCGCCAAAAACTAGTTCGCTCTTAGACGTGTGTGTAATCGTGAACGAAATAGATTTAAATTTATAACCTAAAATATAAGCCTGAAACAATATGCGAACCCGCAGTGTACGGATCAATTGTAATAACAGCAAATACTCCAGGGTCGAACACAAGGACTACGGTGAAACAAAGCACGGTATATCAGGTTTTCAATAAAAGGCAAGCAACAAAACAAATATAACAAAGATGATACAATAATCAGATAAAAGAATGCAGATTCTAGATGTCAAAGCATCTAGTTGTGGTTTTGACTCAACATTCTCAAAGGATAACGTGGAGAAAGCTGAGGTTTGCAAGGGAAGGTATTTCTAAGGTGGGAATAGATCACCGGGTAAGTCTCAATACTCACTATCCCAAACCAAAGATCCTCTCACCGGGTAAGTCTCAAGGTACTAAGGAAAGGAACTATAATGTCAAACCAACACACCACCTAAGGGGATAGAATTAACATTTACCAGGTAAGTCTCATGCTTACTCACCAAGGTAAGATGAAGGCAAGCTCAAACCCTAATAAAGGATAAACCTTTATTACCTAACACTCATCATCATAGGTATACAAGCAAAGGAATCACCGGGTAAGTCTCATCCTAGGCTTGCGTATGGACCAGGAAAGGTGCAACGAGGATAGGATTTTGCAAACTAAAACCTAAACTCGTGTATGGATCGGATAAGGTCACGCCTCGCTCAGTTCATATCCGATCTCGGTCGAGATGTTCGACCGAGGTGAGCTTCGGTTAAGGTTTATCTCGAGTTTTAAGGGTCCACTAAGGTAAAGGCTCATTCTTTCATCGTCTTTCCCACATCCTTAAGTCAATCACCCTAGAATCGCACAAGAATTTAGCCAACAATCATCATGATAATAACAATCAAATATATATGAAAAGAAGCAATATCCAAACAAGAAAATCTAAACACAAAGGTCTCAATAATCACTCAATCAAACAAACAAACAATCTAAACAACCAGCAACTGTGTTCCTCAATCACCAACGAAAAGATAACAATCAAAGTACCGAAGAACCTTACAACTTCCTTCAAAAGCCTTCAACTTTCACTTCAAATCCAACTTCCTTGAACTTCCTTCCTTCCTTGGAATATCTTCAATCTTCCAAACTAATCAGTTAACCAGACATATTTCCATCCAGAAAATATCTTCTAATTTATAGGAGAATCACTTGCAAAAAATAAAACATCTTATGGGCCATGGGCCGTGCGTCTCGATCCAGCCCAGTAAGTCATCTCGGTCGAGGTGATACTGTAGCCAACCGAGATGATCTTCAGCTACGTACAAATCTCTCAAAACTTGTCCAATATCAAACTTCTGTCCAACTTCCATGGTTCCTATGCTTTTCTTGTAGCTCCTCAATGCTCCAAAATGTAGCTCCAATGACTCCTTAGATCCTTTGGCTTCATATCACTCCAAAACGTGCATTTTCCCTACAATTACAACAAAACTAGATGTGGACCTCGATTCTTGCAAAGGTAAACAAACCAACATAATCATCTAGAATATACATCCATGCATGCAGTGTTATGGAGATAAAACGTCCAAATTAATTCCAAACTATAGACTATAACACATGCTATCAACCCATCACTAAGTCAAGAGCAGGAGACACTCGATGAAAGGTTTCTAGCAAGCTTCAAACATGGGAGGGTCCAAAAGAATGGGGAATTGCATAGGAAAAACAAAATCTCGGCCATTAGACTAAAATCTTGCTTGAGATTCTTGATTCGAGACCAAGATTTTCTTATGTTGTGTAGTATCGAGTATAATCTCGATATGAGGATTACTATACTTATTTTTTGTTATTTTAATACCTTTATGCTCTCAAAAAATCTAAAGGTATTTGTTGGTTTTTGATCCTATCTCTTAAGATTTTTCAGTTTATATTTTTAGGGGGATAACTCTTTTAAATATCCTTAGAGGACGAGATTCATAGGACGTTCAGATTTGAATTTGAATTTGAATTCCATATTGTTGGGAGACACTTGTGAATTCACTCATGGAGTTTGCATTTTATCATTTCTATTAAATCAAAAAGGGAGCTTTTGGTCGAATCGTTGTGAATCCTTTCTAGGTGGTTCTTGTATGTCTTCATCTTGTTGAAGATTGGTGCTACTAGTCAAACTAGTCCATCCTTGTGCATGTCATATTTTGAAGACTTGTTTAAGGTTGAAGAAGGAAGGGTTAAATGTAATTTTTTGTTTAGGGTTTTGACACATCATTGATCAAGCTTATTTCGAAGTCTTAAAATTAGTCCAATCTTCCTATACTTATCATATTTCATTCCATTAATCATCATCTTATCTTTCATTATCGTCCATAATTCCGCATTATTAGTTTACAAAAATCTCGGCCTATTCTTACCAAAATCTCGGCCGATATTTTCCTAAGTTAACCGAGATTTGCCATTGTTGTTCAATTCGGGGACTTTCAATCTAGATCGGGAAATGGGGTTTCAAACCTGCATCAAAGTGGTATCAGACTGAACCGATTGAAGTCCAACTCAACTATACACCAAGGTTCGAGTATTTTTGTTTGAGTCTTCTTTGAGTCACATAAAAATCGAGTCTTTTATGTTTTCCATCTCTTTCGAAATTATTTGAGCTTAACGTGTGTTGCCTTATGGTACTGCAAAAGAGAGAAAATCCATACCAAAACACAAGCCAACCATAACATTAAATAGTAGACCTCGAACAAGATTCCACTATATAACAAAAATCTCGGTCCCGTTGAAGAAAATTCGCCCAAGATATCTTGAAGATTGCCTGAGATTTGTTCATAACCGAAAGAACGAGACTTTCTCTCCAAATTTAATCAGTTCCAAAGTTATATTTAGGACATATCTTCAGATAGATATCTTGTCAAGATGTAGAAAGAGATAAAAGAGATATACGGAGTATCTTATTGTTGAGATTTTATTTAGTAGATGAGATCTTATTATATCGACAATCCTAACCGAATATCTCTTCAAAATTAGACCATATCTATTTTCCAGCAGCCTTATATCCATCATTAACCCTGGATACACGTTCATATAATATCAAAGGTCCACTCTTGACTTCACCTTATATTTATATCATTGATATAACCAAAAGTGTCGATGAAGCCATTCGGACAAGAGTTAATGCAATCTAATAGTATATATAAACAAAGAACACAACAAAGAAAAAGCTTAGCCTGAGCCCCAACCAGTTTGCATTAAAAGACCTTGCCTTTTGACAAATCTCGGCCCTCTGGACCCAAATCTCGCCCGAGATTTCACTCCTTTACCCGAGATTTGCTATTGTCGGGACTTAACCCTAACCGGCTATCTCTCACTCTAGTTTCTCAATTGTAAGGTATGTAAAGATCTCTTCTTAATCTCATGTGTGCCTATTTCTTTCCTTTTATTCACTCTAAACACATTGAGTCGAATTATTTTGGTGTGTTAGTTAGTCTATACTTTCTATAATACTAGTGTGTCTACTTGCAATATTATTTCTAGTTTGAGTCAATTGTGTGAATAGACCTACAACAAAAGTTCTTTGACTATCTTTCAATACAAGAACCTTCTTCCGAACCAAGTTGACTACTTGAGGCATCCAAGGAGTTCTAGTTGAATCTATTTCATTGATTGGTAAGGAAGCATTAATACACCCAAGGCAATTACATTAAATTAGCTTGAGATTCACAACAGAGTGTGCGTGGGAGAGAAAACAAGTAAGGAACCAGCGTTTTTACTAACTTCACGAGTTTGTTGTTACTTTATGTGATTGTACAGGATGCCTAGATCTATAGACCATAACGGGTCACAAGGAACTGGGTTAGACAACCCCAAAGCCCGGACCATGATGAAACAACTCTTACCATCCCTTATAAACATAAGCAAGAGGCTAGGAGCAATAGCATCTCGTCCCAGTAAGGAATCTCAGCCGAGAGTCTCAATACCTCGCCCGAGATTTAAAAATCATGCCCCCATTCGAGATTTGATAATTATATTCCTCAACGGAGATTAGTGAATGAGGATGATCGCGGTTCCCATGTTCCATATTTAATCCCATCCCCGGTTCCATCTACAAAGATTTCACATGAGCAAGGTATGAGGTATTCAAGTCAATTATGATACACCTAAACGTCAAAAGTTTGTTAACTTTCAGGAATTCGGGGATGAGAGAGATTATCCTCGATAAGAACAATATCCCAGGAGAGAACGAGATTATGAAATAATTAGGTCTCATCCACAACGCAGTTGGATTGGGAAGGTAAAACATTTTAGTCCAGAATCTCGGCCTCCAAATCTCGATCCCAACCAACTGAGATTGCAACTGAGATTTGTAACAGACGAGGATGTTAAAACCGTAAAGGTCAGTATTTCTAAAATACTCTATGCATGATCATTTAGATTTATTAAAATCAGAATCTACAAATGTGTCACATTCTAAGGCTAGAATGGAAACCCATAAGCACGAATCTGATTTGATACATAAAGTTAAAAATTATGAGCATGACATAGATACAAGTGTGAATGAGAACTATCTTGATTGCAATGAGCATATACCTAAGTTGAAGTGTGCTAACTTTCTTGATTGTTTTGTGCATGAACCTAAGTTGTTGTATTCAAATTTGGATTGTTCTTTAGGACAACTTCCTAGTGATGTATCTTTTAATTTGCCTTTAAATCCATGCATAAAGCCTCTTAAAACCCCTAAGAAGAAGAATAAAGAGCCTTATGTAGTGCCTTGTCAAGTTATGGCATTGTTAGATTCCAATAGGAAGTATGTTACGCATGATATTGCTAATGAAAGTTTGAGGTTTCATAGATTGTTGTAAGCTTTTCACTACCATGACTTTGTTGGTAAATTTCTTTCAAGATTGCGAGTTGAGGATATCAAGAACAAAAATACACACGAAGTCTATGTGCTAGGACTATTGGAGGATTATGGTGAAGGGAGTACTACCATGATTAGCACATAACCGCGGCATAGGAAAGAAAAGTTTAACATCAGGAAATAAATCTTGGCCAAAATCCAGATCTCTCGGCTGAAATTCCTACCCGAGATTCTCCACTGTTTAAGGTTATTTCGATTTCAATCTGCGGAACCTCGCCCCAGCCCTTCAAGGTTTCCTTCTGACCTTAAGGAATAGTCATCTAAGGAGTCTTCACCCATTAACGTCGTTCCTACAAGTTTGGATCGAGAATTACTCATGTGGAATGAAGATCCATGGGAAGACCTTCATGTGAACTTATTTGAGAAGTTAGCTAAAACTAAGAAGGAGAGAAACTACACCTTTGATATTGTATTGTTATCTCCTATTAGTTGTGCTTATTCTAGGAGTTGTGATCTATATCTAGATTTAAACTATAATGACTTTATAATTAAAATAATTTTCCATAACTTTCTTTGATATTATTCCATCACCTTTAGTGGAGCGAGTAAAGTTGATTGCAGGAAAACAAGAGGACATTGTAAAAAAGTTCCGTGAGAAATCATGCAAGAAGCTAGAGGGAAAATGGAGAATAGTTGCGGATAAGGATCCTAAAGTTTGCAAGGAAATGTCGTTTGAACCAAGAGATCGAGCTTGGTTGCAATTAGATGAAGGAAAGATCCAAGAATACATCCGGTTTTCATCATCCAAGACAAGATGTGGATTCACAGTGAAAATCTCAGTCCTAGATATAAAATCTCGCCTAAGATCTGAGAATCGAGACCGAGATTCACCATTTGTTGCATGTTATGGTGAAAATTTTCAAGCCCCGAGTATTACATAGTTCGAGAGACCTTCCAAGAGAGTCACATAACTCGGAGATTTCCCCACCTGGACATCCGAGTTCATTTGTATCAAGTAATGTACATACCAATGTACATATCGCAAGAGAACAAATAAGGAAGGAGAAGTTAATATCCTTATCCCATAGAGTTGATCCAATCTAAAAGCTACCATACTTGAGTCATTGTGTGGTTACTGATGAGCAAGGCTATGATTCGAGGTCGAATCATTTTAAATAAGAAGAGTATAATGTGGGATCATCCTCGATAGCTGCTACATAACATGGAACCATCACTGAGTCAAGAGAAGAAGACACTCAAGGAAAGGTTGCTAGCAAGCTTCAGACATGAGAGGCTCCGGTAAAATGGAGAATTGCTTGGAAGATGCAAAATCTCAGCCAATGGCCAAAACTTTCGCCCGAGATTCTTGATTCGAGAACGAGATTTCCTTTTGTTGCGTATTATCGAGTACATTCTCGATATGAGGATTATTATCCTCTACTTATCTTTCATAGGACGTTCAGATTTGGATTTGATTTCCACATTGTTGTGAGACACTTGTGACTTTGATTATGAAGTTTGCATTTTATCATTTCTATTCAGTGAAAAAGGGAGCTTTTGGTTGAATCGTTCAGAATCCTTGCTAGGTTGTTCTTGTGTGAGTTAATACTGTTGAAGATTGGTGCTACTTATTAAATTAGTCCCTCCTTGCGCATGTCTTATTTAGAAGAATTGTGTAAGTGTAACACTCCAAATCCTAGAGGACTCGGAATGTTACGAGCTGGGACTTCACAATGGGTCCCAACCCTTAGCCTGGCCACAACTTCATCGGACCTTACAACACGGCACAAATAAAAATGCAAAACCACATAGTTTTATATCATGAGAGAAAGCAACCATACAAACTCAAAACAATCCAGCCGAGTCTCAAAACCAAAATAAGTAACATAAGTCTCAAAATCATAGAAAGATAACAGTCCCGTCCTATAATGCACGGAACCCCGGCTGCCCACTACCGCCGGATCACTCGATCGCCTCTCTAACCTGCAAGGCATCTACAAGCGGTATAAACCCTTAGCTAACATTCTATGCATAAATATACAGGTAAAAGCACAAACACACAACATACACAATCAACATTTAACACTCAGTCCTTTTACTATCTTTAATTAGGTGATAGGCCATTACTACTGATACTTATTTTGTGACACGAGGGATTCCCAAACCTCGCCCCTGATCCCACGAGGAATGGTGCTAATTCATCTGACCGTCTACTTGCCTGGGCTGGTAGAAGGGAACCTCCAAGCTCTCGCAAGAGCTAGGCAGTGATGTCACGACCCGTTATGATACACTTGGGTCAATTCTGTAATATAATTAAGTCCGTCTAATCTGGTTTCGTTGTTTATTATAACTAACAAACACCACTCATACACATCACACTCATACAAGAAGCTAGCAAAGTAAGTCCGTAGACTTACCAGTCTCCAAAGAGCACACGACCACCTCACTCTCAAGTTCCCTCGGGAAAACGTACAACGCCTGTTCTAGACAAGGCACACAATCAAACCACACTCTAGTCCACTAGAAGTCTTTATACTTCTAGGCTCAACCTCCTCAACCATTTAGTCCAAGAAGACTACACTCTCAGTCCATGACCTTTCCAACTCTCAACATAACGATATTCACAAAGGTTGCTTCCACCAAGCTCGAAACAAACCCTTAACAACATACCACCAACGAGACTTATGTACCTCACACTAGACCTCTAAGGTCCAACCACTCTATAACATTCTTGTTCAACTACTCTAAGTCATTCTAGCATGCTTCTAAGATATATCGAATCTAAGGAATGAAAGAAGGAAACGAAAGAACAAGATCCGGGACTCACTGGAGTAAAACCGCCCCCGCGCCTGACTGAGCCCGCCCCTGCGCCTATCTGGGTCCGCCCCTGCGCCAATCTGGGTCCGCCCCTGCGCCTGACCAAAACCGCCCCTACGCCTCTGTGAACCCGCCCCTGCGTCTGTCTGTGCAGAACGTCCGTCTGGTGAGTTCTTCGATTGTGCATCCGGTCCTTTAGGGTCTCCTTTGGTGCTATGAACGTCTTCCACTCCTCACACTTGGTCTTAGCCTCCCTCTAAGGTCTAGTTTCGTCATCAAACCAACAAGACAATGATAGATCGTTGAGCAAGGATTCTTAAAGATCTTCCATTCAAGCCATGGAAGATGAAGAAAGAAAGAAGAAGAAGAAGAGAGAGAGGAAGGAGTCTTACCCTCGTCACGTCACTGTAGTTCCGGCCTCAAGGTAGGTGGATCCAAGCTGGAGTAAGCCAAGAGAGGAATGGAGTAGAAGGGTGGAGAATGTAACACCCCAAATTCTGAGAACTTGGGGAGCTACTGGTTAGGACCTCACAATGGGTCCCGACCTTAGTTTGACAACAATTTTACTAGGATCTTACAACAAGGCACAAAAGTATTTAAAACATTCGAAAACTTTAAACAATATATACATGAAGAATATGTATGAGCCTTACAAAGCAAAGGTAATAAAACGACGCATATGAAGAATAGAAGACATCCCCGTCCCCAGCTAAATTAGTACGTGGACCCGGCTGACCATTCCCTCCGGATCTCTCTACAACTGTCTTAACGTGCAAGGCATGTACAAGCGGTATAAAACCGTTAGCTAACATTCTATGCATAAGTATAAAGGTAACAGCACAAACACACACATACACAATCAACATGCAACACTGAATCATTTTATTATCTTTAATTAGGTGATAGGTTATTACTAATGATACTTATTTTGTGACACGAGGGATTCCCAAACCTCGCCCCTGTCCCCATCTACCAACGCGGAATGGTACTAATGCATATGATTGTCTACCTGACTGGGCTGGTCGCAGGGAACCTCCTAGACTCTCGCAAGAGCTAGGCAGATGATGTCACGACCCGTTATCATACACTTGGGTCAATTACGTAAATAATAAAGTCGGCCTAATCCGGTTACGTTATTTATCATAACTAACAAACACCACTCATACACATTGAACTCATACAAGAAGCCACCTAAGTAAGTCCGTGGACTTACCGGAATCAGATCTCGACTCTCTTAATCACAACTCAATCTGTAACTGTATAACTCGGTTGCCTGTCAAAGGAGGCAAATGGATCAACACATATCCAATATACTTAGAAGTCTAAGACTTCTAAGATATAAGATCCTATCGGAAGAGAAATATACTAAAATACACGTCTAAGGTAAAATGACCATTTTACCCTTGGTCCCGAATCTTCTAAAATCTCGTAATATGTACTTAAATTCTTACTTGAGACTAACTATCATATTCTAACTCTTAAAGTTGAGTTTAGGTCAAGACTAGAACATTGCATGTTTTCTTTAACCTTCTAAAAAGATCACTAGGGTCCAACTTTGGCTTCAAATATGAAATTTGAATAAACTTATAAAATTCCGAAATAATTCTCTAGATCATCTATGATATCCCATCTACTCCTAGGAGCAAGAATTTCTTAAAACTGTTCAACCATCACTTCTACAAAAATTTCCAAAGTTGGTTACAACACTTGAAAATTTTCCTATACTTAGCCAAAATCTGAGTATATTTTCTAACTGTACAACAAGTCCTCTTTGAGCCTCTATAACTCTAAATCCCACCGTTGGACTCATCCCATCTTTTGACATATTAACCTATGCATAGCACTAAACAACATTGCAAACACGGAACGGTGGATCTTATATCTAAGTCATCAAAAAGTATGCTCAAACTTGACTGATCAACACAGTTTCTGGAAATTCAACAAACACTTAACAAAACAGCACACTGTCTTAACTTTGAAAAATCATAACTCCAAAACCACTTGCTGGATGTATCCCAAATTTTGATATGTTCTACTATAATATGTCAACTATATCATATCCAAAATTCAAGTCTAACAGAGATCAAAAGTCTATTCAAAACTATCTCATAAAACAGCATCACATGTTGTTTTTCTCACACTCAGCACCCTTATAAAAACTGCATTAGGAACCAACTTGAGAAAATCATATCTCCTAAACTAGAACTCGGAATACGCTCAAATTTAAGTATGTTCTACACTGCAATACCGACAACAACATATCCAAAAATCATGAGCAAAGGATGAGTCTAGCTTACCTAGATCTAAACTCCAAGTTGATTGTTCGTCAATGTTGGAAAACTGAGAGATGTAACAACTCTCTGAAGTTGCTCCTTTGGCTAAAATGTACGGGTTTAAAGATGGTTTAGAGGCAACTAAGCATATATATAAATGGAGGGAAGGAAGGGCATGGTCATACTCACTACAATCTCGCCAAGGAGGAGGGCGTTTGCTGGTGTCTAGACTTCTCGACCGACACTCAGGACCGCACACCCCGTAGGCGAGGAATGCTGGCCGACTTTGGCGCGAGGTTGGGGAACCGAGGTCCTTCTGAGTGCGAAGAGGAGGCTAGGTTGTAGCTGTTGTTGCGTGCACGTCCATAGGGGGAGGAAGAACGGCCACTGTGTGCACGACCCGGGCTGGAGAGGAGCTTGCCGGTTTGCTGTGCACGAAGGGAAGAAAATCTCTCTCGGCCTCTGCTTGTTGTGCGCGACAAAAAGCTGAAGGGTGGGCCAGAGATCCTTACTGGCTGCACTTTCGCCAGGTTGTGTCCAAAGGGGAGGGGTAGAGGTGGCTAAAGGTGCCGGCTAGGGTTCCTGTGGATGGAAGGGGAAGAGCATCTTCTGTGGTGAGATTGGTGGGAGAGTTACGCAGGGATCTTCTTTTGTTCCAGCTCAGCATACGTAAGAGAGAAGCAGCATGTTCGTTGGGCCGACTCTCGACGGGACTACTGGCTGGAGTGTACAAGCATTCCGGTTGGATGCAAGCAAGAGAGGTGGGCTAGCATTTGTGTGGGTTGCAGCAAGGCAATTAAAAGAGATGGGCTGAAACAAGAGGAATAAAAATATAATCTGAGTTTGTCAAGGCTTTGTCACAGCCTTGTCAAAACGTGTCATGGTTTTGTCCAGCCTATGCATGGCTTTGTCACAAGTTTGTCATGGCCTCGTCATAACTCGTCATGGTCTCGTCTTGACTTCGTCTTGGGTTCGTCTTGATCTCGTCACTAGGACGTCATGACTTTGTCAAAGACAAGTCATGATATACACTAGGGTTTGGATTAGGGTTTGCTACTAATAAAACCTTATCATTTTATGTGAAGTGATATTACATAAAATGATAAAATTTTGAGATATAGTATCTAACTACGTAGACAGCTAAGGATCAAAAGATCAAAATCCGGTTTGCTACGGAATTAAACGGAATAAAAATTCCAGATATTACATCAGTACCCCCTTAAAATAAGTTTCGTCCCGAAACTTAGAACAAGGTATTTAATCAAACGACTTCCAAAATTAAACTTGTATATCCTAGTCTGACTAAATTTTAATTTCGTTTTCTAAACTCCTGTAACCCTATCAAAGCGTAACGAGAAATCCGGTCGTTACATCAAATCCCATTCAAAATAAGTGTCGTCCCGAAACTTGGGGTAAGACAATGCTTATCGGCCTTTAAGGCACCAAATGGGTGTGTTTGATCACTACACAAAAGTCTCGTCGTTGCACATCTAAGTTTCCCGCACATCAAGATTACCAAAAGCACACATCACTGACTAAACACTCAATCATGAAATAAACAAGCAGTCAAACAATATCACACATACAAGGTCAAGCCCTAACTCGTCACTCCCGAGGTTACAACTATAGCTACATAGGTATTTGAAATGTTACGTCTCTTACTATCCCCAATCTTAGGTAGCCTTATCGGTTTCTCATAAAACCACTAAATCTTAAATCTTTTCAGGTACTTAGATCACAAGCGCCTGCTACCACGTTCTAGAGTGGTTACTGGATATCTCACTGGTATTATCCGGCTCAACTGTCTGATCCTCTAATTTGATGACCTAACTCGTGTCTGGTAGCTATCTCTCCAACTGAAATTATCAAACTCTGTTCCCAAACTTAGTCTCCGTGGAAAACTGAAGCTGCACTCTCCAATAGGGTGAGGAATACTAGTCCCTCAGTCACTTTTAACCCGCTTTAAAACTCTCAATGGTTGTCTTACACAACTCACTTCTAGATCCTTTGATGACCCTACGGAAAATGATCTATTCAACTTTCTTCCCTTCGTTATGACCACTTGCTTCCGGCCTTCTGAAAAGGTTCTGACTACACAATCAGGTCAAAGGTCGTGGACATCCACCAACACTTACCAAGTGCTCAATGCTCTTCGTATCATGACCCACTTGGTCTTATCTTTTAATATTACTAATTCATCTTATTCCTCACGTAAGGATCATCACCTTTACCCTTTTCAGGTATAACACTCGAGACAACTAAAAATCAAATCTAGTGGTCATCCTCTTTGTTCACTTGGCATTATTATATTATTTATAAATCTCTAATATATCGTTTGCTCAAACTTAGGCTTCTCACGCATTTTCCAAGATCTTAAATGACCTAGAATATGTCCGTAATGACGGTAGTAGACACAAAGTGATCTCCTATCACCGTTATCTCATCATAACTACTCAATAATTGTTAACATACCACCAGCGGTGCACTCTATTATCCACCACGGTTATCAAACTGATAAAATCCTCCGACTCAAAAGCAATTCACATCTGTTCCAATATAACATTACGCGTAAACTCTACCTGAGATTATGCTTCCTCTATGCGCGATTACTGGGTTGTAAGTATACCACTGCCGCTTATTTCCTTATATGTCTTTCGACTCAGTAGGGGTTACTCACTTTGAGTTTCCTGGTGAAGATCATGCACAATACTTTTATTATGTCGTCAATTCTATTCTCAATCCATCGGGAAGACGACTCTATAGTTCTCCATCCGGTATTAAATTCCCACACTACTTATCTGTCGACATGTGACGAAGTCGTCATGTTTCACTTGGATCCATAAAGGGTACCACTCTTTTTCCATAACCTCTGTATGCAAATACTTCCACGTCTACCTTGTGGTGATATTGTTCTTCCACAAAAATTTTAGTCACTCCGCGTAGCCTAACTCTTGTTCCTTCCAAATGGAATGCATTTCACCAACTATCATTCTTTCAAACTTGACACGTTATTTCTCTGTACCATTGAGCTTCATGCTCTGTGGGTTAGGACCCACCGCGCTTCCGCTGCGCTACTCTGATAATTCTTCACTCAATAATCATAACGACGTTTTTGTAAGTCTAAAATGATTGACCCCAAAACTATATCTTCCACTAACACCATAAGCCTTAACCGGATGAAGTACATGTACTTTCCTTACTTGCCTTCCTGAAATAAAATAACGATTAGAAAACAACCTCTTCCGTTTACTCCTTTAATTCTTCTAACACGGATCCAAGCTCCCTGACTCGACCAGAGTTTGATCTTAACTAGACAAGAAACAACCTTTAACGCGATCCTCTCGATAACTTTGTTCATCTCAGAAGGTTGACGTTGCCTACATGAGGAAATCCTCCAAAGGCGTCGATAAAGCCACTTCATAGATCCCTAGTCACAATTATCTCTTCTTATCTATACATAACTTGTCAATATCAAACAACACTTGCACATCCTCAACTAAAGTTGGTCAAACTATAGTTGACTTATCTCAATATCCCGGACTTACACTTCTTATACCTCTATTGGCAAAAATAATTCCTTGGTGTGCATCACCTACTCGATAACTCCTTTTATACTTCTTTAGTTCGTTCTATCTTCCACCCTTCCGTTTCCTTTGTGTTAACTCCATTTCTCTAATCCGATTGTGTCATTCATCGGACATAAATAGTCGTTTCAAGTCTTCCACAATAGCTTGTAAGCGTCTTTGCAATTCTTATGGCCGTAATGATCATTCACTTGCAATTCCTCTTGCATGGACCGTCTGGGTTGATGGCTTAGGTCCCGTGACAATTGGGGTTACCCTGGACTCTCGAGTCCAGCAAGGCCATTCTCCCATACACATTTCTTCACTAGAGTTAGTGGTAATATCGCCTTCATGAAACTCCGTTGACCTTGCTACAAGCTTCCATTCTTGGATATTGGCGTCGCAATTTCTTTCAAGCTTCTTATATCTCTGAGGAGGTCAAAACCTCCCCACGCTTGTGGGGTCTGCCCCTTTTCGCTTTTACTCTCAATTGTAGGTCTTCATTCTGTGCACCTTAGATTCTCACACCCGGATTGATACTCTCTCTTCTGGTTTCTCATTCCCATAATGGTCTATGGGGCATCCGCCTCGATTGTAATGTCCTTGACTCCGCAATCTTGATTGTACTCAATTCTACTTGTCTCGTTCCAATATTGTTATCTCTACTCCGCACTCTCGTACTCTCTTGCATGGTTCTTCTAATTCCATCTCTCGGATTCGTATGTCCGAGTTCCTTGTACGACCTTCTGTTACTTCTAACTGAACTGACTCAGGGATTTCTTCTTCATCTGATTGTGCTTGTGGTAAAAATTATCTTCACAATTTTACTTCCTTGCTCACTTGTTCTTTGGCTGATTTATAAGGATCACCAAGTAGCCTACCCGAGTATAATACTCAATTCAAGGTCCGATTCCATTGCATCGTGTTGGAGATTCTTCGAGTCCGCAGTTGATTTATCAGGAGGCGATAATCGCTTTGTGATATCACAACTAAAGGATATAAAATATCCTTTAGGATAGTAACAAGCTAAGCATACACATGTATATAACATATTATAATAAACATCATAAAAAGTCTATATACTAACTCCTATCGATCCAAGTTGCAGAGATTCACGGAGAGCGATGGTGCTCCGACGTACTACTAACCCAACAACCCGACTATGCACGCGTGTAAAACATAAATCCGTTTTAAAAATTTTAGACCCCTTTCGGATTCTAGTAATTTTATACATTTGGTCTTTCAGAAGATTTGAAGTGTCATTGTTGCCAACCTAGAGCTCTGATACCATATTGTAACACCTTAAATTTTGAGAACTCGGGGATCTACTAGTTAGGACCTCACAATGGGTCCCAACCTTAGTTTGACAACAACTTTACTAGGATCTTACAACAAGACACAAAAGTATTTAAAACAGTTGAAAACTTTAAACAATATATACATGAAGAATATGTATCAGTCTTACAAAGAAAAGGTAATAAAACGACGCATATGAAGAATAGAAGACATCCCCGTCCCCAACTAAATGAGTACGTGGACCCGGCTGACCATTCCCTCCGGATCTGTATACAACTGTCTTAACCTACAAGGCATCTACAAGGGGTATAAAACCGTTAGCTAACATTCTATGCATAAGTATAAAGGTAAAAGCACAAACACACACATACACAATCATATCCAAAATTCAAGTCCAACAGAGATCAAAAGCCTATTCAAAACTATCTCATAAAACAGCATCACATGCTGTTTTTCTCACACTCAGCACCCTTATAAAAACTGCACTAGGAACCAACTTGAGAAAATCATATCTCCTAAACTAGAACTTGGAATACGCTCAAATTTCAGTATGTTTTACACTGCAATACCGACAACAACATATCCAAAAATCAGGAGCAAGGGATGAGTCTAGCTTACCCAAATCTAAACTCAAAGTTGACTGTTCGTCAATGTTGGAAAACTGAGAGATGTAACAACTCTCTAAAGTTGCTCCTTTGGCTGAAATGTATGGGTTTAAAGATGGTTTAGAGGCAACTAAGCATATACATAAATGGAGGGAAGGAAGGGCATGGTCATACTCACTACAATCTCGACAAGGAGGAGGGTGTTTGTTGGTCTCTAGACTTCTCGACCGACACTCAGGACTGCACACCCCGTAGGCGAGGACTGCTGGCTGACTCTGGCGCGAGGTTGGGGAGCTGAGGTCCTTCTGAGTGCGAAGAGGAGGCTAGGTTGTAGCTGTTGTTGCGTGCACGTCCATAGGTGGAGGAAGAACGGCCGTTGTGTGCACGACCCGGGCTGGAGAGGAGCTCGCCGGTTTGCTGTGCACGAAGGGAAGAAAATCTCTCTCGGCCTCTGCTTGTTGTGCGCAAAAAAAAGAAGAAGGGAGGGCCAGAGATCCTTACTGGCTGCACTTCCGCCGGGTTGTGTCCAAAGGGGAGGGGTGGAGGTGGTTAAAGGCGCCGGCTAGGGTTCTTGTGGATGGAAGGGGAAGAGCGTCTTCTGTGGCGAGATTGGTGGGAGCGTTACCCAAGGATCTTCTTTTGCTCCAGCTCAGCGTACGTAAGAGAGAAGCAGCATGTTCATTGGGCCGACTCTCGACGGTCCTACTGGCTGGAGTGTACAAGCAGTCCGGTTGGATGCAAGCAAGAGAGGTGGGCGGGCATTTGTGTGGGCTGCAGCAAGGCAATTAAAAGAGATGGGCTGAAACAAGAGGAATAAAAATATAAGCTGAGTTTGTCAAGGCTTTGTCATAGCCTTGTTAAAACGTGTCATGGTTTTATCCAGCCCATGCATGGCTTTGTCACGAGTTTGTCATGGCCTCGTCATAACTCGTCACGGTCTCGTCTTGACTTCGTCTTGGGCTCGTCTTGATCTCGTCACTAGGACGTCATGACTTTGTCAAAGACAAGTCATGATATACACTAGGGTTTGGATTAGGGTTTGCTACTAATAAAATCTTATCATTTTATGTGATGTGATATTACATAAAATGATAAAATTTTGAGATATAGTGTCCAACTACGTAGACAGCTAAGGATCAAAAGATCGAAATCCGGTTTGCTACGGAATTAAACGGAATAAAAATTCCGGATATTACAGAGGAGAAGATGTAAAACGGTGAGGTTGGAAGAGAGAAACAAGTAACGTGAAAAGAAAAATGAGAGGAGGAGGAGAGTGGGCTGCATAAAGGAGGGAGGATACCAAAGGTCCTCACTGACCAACTCCCTAAGGAATTAAAGAGAGGGGTTAAAAAGATCGCAAGGTGAACGGTTGCCCAAAACGCTAATACCCCGCCCTCGCGTGTCACCGCCATCCTACTCAACTACGTCGTTTAAGCAGCAAGGGCGTGAGCCCTTGTGCACGGCTTCAACCCTCCTCTAATCCTATCAAAGCGTAACGAAAAATCCGGTCGTTACATCAAATCCCCCTCAAAAATAAGTTTCCTCCGGAAACTTAGGGGGTACTAACCGCGGTCATAATACATAAGCAAGCCCTATGACTAACAAGTTACTATATCAAGACCACCTAAGGGTCACAAACAAGCACATCAGATATATCACATATACAACACTAAAAGCAACCAAAACAATGATGTAGACTACCTGACAGTCCTATAAACGTCTCTAGAACCGCATAAAACTCAGGATAGTTCCGCCGGATACTATCCTCCGTCTCCCAAGTCACCTCGTCAATCCCTCGTCTCGACCACTACACTCTCATCATGGGTATTACCTTCGATCAAAGGCGTCTCGTACCTCTCTCCAAAACCGCTATCTGGTGCTCTACAAATGTATGATCCGGCTCGACCACTAGGTCGTCATGGATCACTATGTGTCTCGGGTCATGCACATACTCTCTCAGCTACGACACATGAAACATTGGATGAACTCCCTCCAATCGGGGTAGCAATGTCAATATATACGCTACCTCTCCTATCCACTCAAGGATCTCAAAGGGCCCGACATATCGGGGACTCAACTTCCCCTTAATGCCGAAACGTCTAACACCCCTCGTCGGTGACACTCTCAACCATACCTGAGCTCCAGCCCTGACCTCAAGAGGCTTACCTCTCTTATCGGCATAAGATCTCTGACGGCTCTACGCGGCCAACATATGCTCTCGGATCATTTCTACCCGAGCCATATCATCCTGCACCTGCTCGGGTGCGACACAACTCATCCTCCCAGCCTCATCCAACACAAGGGTGTACGACACCTCCGTCCATATAGTGCCTCATAAGGAGCCATCCCAATAGTCGCATGCCAACCATTGTTATAAGAGAACTCCACCAAAGGGAGGTGGTCGGGCCATACCTGACCCCAATCAAGCACACATGCCCTCAACATGTCCTCGAGGGTCTGAATAGTCCTCTCCGACTGCCCATCCGTCTGAGGTTGGTACGCCGTGGTTAACTGTAAGCTCGTGCCTAAGGTGGCGTGTACCTGTTGCCATAACCTTGAGGTAAAACGCCCATCCCTATCTGAAATGATCGTCCTCGACACCCCATGGAACCTCACTATCTGTCGGGTAAACTCCTCGGCTAAACGAGACACCGGCCACGTCTCCTTAATAGGAATGAATCGTGCCGTATTCGTCAGCCAATCCACTACGAACCATATCGCGTCAAAGCCTCTACTCAACCTCAAACTGGTAACAAAGTCCATAGAAATGTCCTCCCACTTCCACTGTGGGATGAGAAGTGGTTGGAGCTCTCCTCCGGGCATGTGGTGCTCAATCTTGACCTGCTGACATGTCGCATACTAGGCTACATATCTAGCCACGTCGGGCTTGAACGCACCCCACCAATAAGATTGCCGTATATCCCAATAGATCTTACTCGCGCCCGGATGGACGGAGTAAGGCGTAGAATGGGCCTTCTGTAGTATACGCTGCCTCAACTCTCTATCGGATGGTACACATATGCGCGCCTGGCGCCTCAAAATCCCGTCTACACCCACCATAAATTGTGGTGCCTCTCCTCTAGACATCCTATCTCTAATCCTCGCAGTGCGGGACAAACTTCCTGTTTCTGCCGGATCTCTTCCGACAGCTCCGGTGAAACCTCCAACGCTGACAAATAACTGTCAGTATCCGGAAACCGAATGTCTACCTCCAACTAAATCAAATCTCTCTGTAACTGTGTCTGAACGGTCAATCTAGCTATCACAGCCTCGCGGGGTGTCCTCCTACTAAGGGCATCGGCGACCACATTCACCTTCCCCGGGTGATAAAGGAATTCTAAGTCAAAATCCTTAATCAACTCTAACCATCTCCTTTGGCGGTTATTCAAATTCCGCTGAGTGAATATGTACTTCAGAATCTTGTGGTCTGTGAAGATTCGACAGGTGGCCCCGTTGAGGTAATGACGCCAGATCTTCAATGCATGAATGACTGCGGCTAGCTCAAGGTCGTGAGTAGGGTAATTCTCCTCAAACGTCTTCAGCTGTCGAGACGCGTAAGAAATGACCCTACCCCTTTGCATCAGAATTCATCCCAAGCCTAGCTTGGATGGATCACTGTAAACGACGAAATCCTCAACGCCCTCCGGTTGTGCTTACACGGGAGTGGAAGTCAATCTCTCCTACAGCTCTTAAAAACTCCGCTAACAGGACTCGGACCATGTAAACCTGATGGACTTTCTTAGCAAGGAAGTGAGTGGCCTGGCAATCATAGAAAAACCTTTCACGAACCTGCGGTAGTATCCGGCCAGACCTAGAAAATTGCGTACCTCCTTGACCGTCTTAGGAAGCGGCCATGATGCAACTGACTCTATCTTCGCCGGGTCCACTTTGACACCCTCGGCGGAGACAATGTGGCCAAGGAAGGCAACCTCTGGCATCTAGAACTCACACTTAGAGAGCTTAGCATAAAGCTCTTTATCCTGTAAAACCCGCAACACCATCCTCAAGTGTCCGGCGTGCTCCTCCCTACTCCGGGAGTATACCAAGATGTCGTCGATGAAAACTACCACAAATTGGTCTAAGAAGTCAATGAAGATGCCATTCATCAACTCCATGAAGACAGCAGGAGCATTGGTGAGCCCGAAAGGCATCACCACGAACTCATCATGACCGTATCTGGTCCGAAATGCCGTCTTCGGTACGTCCTCCTCTCGTACTCTCAACTGATGGTATCCTGACCTCAAGTCAATACGTGAAATCACAATGGCTCCCGGTAACTGATCCAGTAAATCATCAATACGCGGTAACGGATACTTGTTCTTGACGGTGACTTTGTTCGACTCTGGATAGTCGATACAAAGCCTCACAGATCCGTCCTTCCTGACGAAGAGGATTGGTGCACCCCAGGGAGACACACTAGGTCGGACGAATCCCCTCTCTGCCAGACCCTCGAGTTGCTTCTTGAGCTCAAGCATCTCGACTGGTGCCATGCGGTATAGAACCTTGGAGATCGGCCTCGTGCCAGGCTCCAACTCAATCCCAAAATATATGCTCCTCTACGGTGGTAAGCCAGGCGGCTCGCCAAAGACATCCTCGAACTCACATGCTACTGGGGTCTCTGCTAAAGATGATCTCGTCACCTCTTTCATGGCGTAACACCAGAAGGCCTCGCACCCTTGACCTATGAGCTTTGCGGCTCAGACCGAACTAATGACTGTCCCCATCTTTCCGAGGTCCCACCCTCAAAAGACCTCCTCCTTCCCACACTCCATAGTGACCGTCAGTGTCCTCTTACTTACGTCTAGAAAGATGGAAACCTTCGAAAACCTTCAATAAACCTCAAATCAATCTTAGATCCACACACAACGATGATAATGTATATCAGATTTGGAACAAACAAACACAAATCAATAACGATCCTAGATAAGAACGAAGAACGGGATGTCAATCCGTCTTCTAATCAAACCTAAGAACAAAAGGCGTTACATACACCACAAGCAATTCCCAAATCTCCAAAAACTTCGCAAATCTCCATTGCAAAATGCAAACTCTCCGCACGTCCGACGAAACCCTAGGCACGTGTAAGTGAGCGTAAGCGAAGGTGCCGAATTCTCCCTCCTTCAGCCCTTTTATAAGGAAGGATAAAATAACCGTCCGGCCCATATACGTAAATGATATGTCAATATTTTATTCGTCAAAAGATTGCCTAAATCACGGTTTCATGGAGTTCCACGGCCGTGGTTTAGAGCGTGGAAGTGGATTACGGTTCTTCACAATTTCCACGACCGTACTTTTGTTCGCCCCTAAACGTGTGTGCAAATAAGCTTTAATTATAAAACTAAAATCAAGCAAGCGAACCCGCAGTGTACGGATCGATATAGTTAAGCAAGAATTCCAGAGTATCGAACACAGGGATTTGGGTGGGAACAAATTCAATTGCAGATTATCAAGCGAGTAAATATGAGAGGTTTTGCAAATATTGGGGAAAACAACAATCCTAAAGATCCAAGTATCCAGCTGTGGCAATCGATTCAAGATATACTTAATGATATAAAGACAGAGTTGAGATATGCGAAGGTATGCGAATGTAAGGTAATCGTACGGTGAAGTTCCAAAAACCATATATGACTCAACTACAAGATACTCTCTATACAGGTTGTTGAGGCTTCAATATAGAAAGGTTCTAAAGGTAAGAATTGATGTCAAATACCCAAACTTACAATCCAAGGATCGAGACTAACTAAACCGATTAAGGTTGTGACACTCACAATCGAGGTAGAGGTTGTTGAGGCTTCACTACCACCTAGAAAAGGCAAGCCTAAACTAAGTTAAAGCAAATCTTTAACTTTGGATTAAAGTAAAAGCAGGTTCGTAAACTTAAGGGAAATTACGGGTGGATCTTGAGATTCCACGGTTGTGGAACTCAAGAGCAAACCGTGATTTAGGGTTCGTCGACGATTCTCTCTAACTCTCAGGGTCTAATCCGTTTACGATCGATCTATCATCATCTAAGCCACAACTATCAACCCTTCACCTTAGAATTGTTAAGGATTTTTAGCCAATAGCAGTCATATTGATATTAAATTCAAGAATTAAAAGATTGAAAGATGAAAACTTCCGAAAACCTTCAATAAACTTCAAATCAATCTCAATGTCACAATCAAGAACAAATATCGTCACAAGATTCGGAATAGAACAACAAACACAATCGTAGATAAGAAGGAAGAACGGGATGTCAATCCGTCTTCTAAATCAAACCTAAACAAGAAGAGGAATCTTCTTGCGAACGATCTTCCGAATCTTTGATCTTCCGTCAATCCGGAAGTCTCCACAGCAATCTCCACCAAATGTGCGATATTAGGGCAACTCCAAAGATGAGCGCAAATTACGTCTTTTGCAAGAATCGCAGAAATCTCCAAGTCGCGGCGTAGACGAAAGTCTCTAAGCGATGATGCAAGCAAGCACGTAAGCGGGGGTGTAAGCGAGGATGTCGGAATCTCCCTTCATCCGTCTTTATATAGGGCAAGATAAAATGTCGGCCCGGCCCAATCTTCAAAAGATCGTGGCTTCAAAATGTGGCGAAAAAGATCGCCAAGATCACGGTCGTGGAAGGTTCCACGACCGTAATTTAGAGCGTGGAAATCAACACGGTTTAGACCATGGATTCCACGACCGTAAAAGCTTCTGGAATGAACCACGCTTCTCCTGCAGGGTTCCACGGCCGTGGAACTGAACGTGGTTCATAGTACGGCCGTATTTTAGAGCGTGGTTTAGGGCAAGAACGTGATTCTTCCCTAGCCTCGTGCATTCCTGAAGTTGACATCCATTTTGCTCCTAAGAATGCCCTCAATCCATGGACATACTCAATCAACTCATCTTTGCTCGATTCCGTTCGGAAATGGATCTCAATCACCTATAATCAACATAAAGCTAGTGTAGACATCCATATCGACAATATAGGCAAACTAGCTCACAAATGCAACAATGTTCAATCAATGACTATCAATATGAATCAAATACACTTAGAAAACGTGCCTAAAGTATCACAATATTTCATGCTAACAAATAACCCCATACTTGCATCTTGCTTGTCCCTAAGCAAGGTCTCTCAAAAAGCTTTTAGAACAAGAGTTAGGATGAAATATGTGTACCTTCTCAAAGAAATACTTCTTTTGGATGAATGTGCCTTCTAAAGAATAGATCATTCTCAAATCTTGCTTCAATCGTTTATAAGACTTTCATACACTTAATCAAAGAGTAAAAAGCAAAGAAAACTCATGAATCAATTAAACTTCTAAACAAGCATCATAACCTTCAAATATTATCAAAATCAATCATAAGAAACTTCAATTTAGACCACAATGTCATATAACATTCTTTTGATCTTAAGGACTTTCAAAGAAAAGGTCTAGAATGTGGAGGGGAAGGAAGTTTTTAGGGAATGTGGTGCATGAATCCGGGAAATAAGACAACTACTCACTTCTTCTTCTCTTGCGGTTTCCGCACACTTTCAACTTAGAGCTTCGCTCTCTTCCTTTCATTTTTCGACTTTACTTTTGGAGTTATGGATAGAGGTGCACAAAAACCGAAGCCTAGGAAATTGGCGTTTCTCAATTTTCATGAGATGCCTCAAACCCTTAGCGCACTGTTCGCTCCAAACGGTGTGTGCAAGCTTTAAATTTATAACCCTAGACTTAAGCTTAAAACAAGGATGCGAACCCGCAGTGTACGGGTCAATCGTAGTAAAAGCAAGAAAATTCCAGGGGTCGATCACAGGGACTCGGTGAAACAGAGTCAATACGGTATGCTAATGTCAATACTAACCACAAGAGCAATTTAACACAATCAAGGATGAATAAGATGTCAAATAAAGCAAACATGCAATTCTAGGGATTAAAGCATCAAGTTGTGGTTCCAACTCAAGATCCTATAGATAAGCGGACAAAGCTGAGATTTTTGCATGGGGAAGGCGTTGCTAAAGTGGAGTAGATCACCGGGTAAGTCTCACTACACACTAATCCTAAACCGTAACTCCTATTACCGGGTAAGTCTCAAGGAATTAAGATAAAGAACTATAACCTCAAACTAACATACCATCTAAGGGAATAGAATCAACCTTTACCGGGTAAGTCTCAGGCTAACTCACAAAGATGGGATGGAAGCACACTCAAACCCCAATAAAGGATAAACCTTTATTACCTACACTTATGATCGTCAATACACAAACTAAGGAATTACCGGGTAAGTCTCAACCTAAGCTTGCATTGAACCAGGAAGGTGAAATAAGAATAGGATTTAGCAAACTCTAACACTTAACTTTCTGTTTTAGGTCGGATAAGTCACCTCGGTCAGAAGAATTCCACCCCGGCCGAGATGTTCATCAACCGAACGAGATGCTTAGGGTTAAGGTTAAAGACTCGAACTTTCAGGATCCTACTGGAATCTAAGATCATTCTATCATTGTTTTTCCCACAACCTTCAGCCAATCACCCTAGAATCACACAAGGAAATTAGCCACTCATCATCATAATGAAAGTATTAAAATATATGGGAAGAAGGTGAATATTTGAACAAAGAAGAATTTTAATGAAAAAGACTTCAATAACTGAATCAAATATCACAACAAAGCGTTCCTTGGATAATAATCCAACAAGACAAGACAACAAGGAAAGGAATTGAAGACAATCTTACAAAACCCTTCTAAAAGCTATAAAAAGCTATGATCTTCAATCTTCCTTCAACCTTCAAAAAGGTTCTTCGAAAACTCCCCAAATTGGAGTATACTGCTGCAGGATGTGTGCGAGATCTCCAACTGTAAGCGGATGTCCAACTATATGCGGATGTCGGAATTATGGGAAATCCGACCCTTATAGGAAAATAAACCTCCAAAGATAATAAATCTTCAAAAGATATCTTCCCATAAAAATAGGTAAAATATATATTCTGCATATCTCCTTCCTTCCAGGAGCCAAGCCCAAAAATATAAGATCACTTTCCAAATTTAAAAGATCTCTTCCAAGAATAAAATATTCTCGCCGCGTCCTAGGTGTTCGCCTCGGTCGAGTCGGCGTCTCTGGATCGCCTCGGTCGATGTGAATCAATGGTCAACCGAGGTGACTCACGACAGAATGTAAAATCTCTCGAATCTGCTCCAAAGTGAATCTTCAATCCATGGCTATGCTCCCTGGATGTAGCTCCAAATGACTCATGACTCTTTTCCGCTCCTTTTTGATGCAAAACGTACCATATTACCTGCAATTACAACGAAACTAGGTGTAGACCTCGATTCTCGCAAAGGTAGATGAAATGGTAGTAAAATCACATAATGTACATACAAACATGCAGATTATGAAAGATAAAACGTCCAAACAAACCCCAAAATATAGACTATAATTCATGCTATCAAAATACCCCATACTTAGCCCTTGCTTGTCCCCAAGCAAGTTCCTCATATAGAAGACAAGATAGAATGGATTATAAGTTAAGAAAATCGATGAAAAAGTCTTTCAAAAAATATTTTAGGGTATGCAACTATCATAGATCACTCTAAGAGAATACTTCCTGGAATTAAAAACTTAATATGCTCAAAACATTTTATAAATATAAGAAAGTTGTTCATCTTTGCATAAAATCATAGAATGCATAATAAATCATAATTATCAAAATTAATCATGTATAATCCAGTTTAAACCGCTAAGTCAATCAACAAGCTCAAGGTCTCAAGGGCTTCCCAAAAGAAAAGGTCAAGAAACGTGTAGGGTAGGGATGTATGTAAGGTAATGTGGTGCTAGAATCCGGGAAAAGGATGAACTTTACTTCACTTCAACTTGCAACATCTTCCACCAATAAGCTTTGCTTATCTCACACTTTTACTTTTTTACTTTACTTTTTGGGATGCATGGACAGAGGTGCACAATAACCGAAGCCTAGGAAATCTGCAATCATCAATTTCTCGAGATGCATCAAACCCTTGATGCACATACCATGACCCGTTAGGAATATCGCTCAATCCGACTTTGGCAAGACACAAACACCCGGCTATGTGAATGGTGCCGAGTTAATCATCTTCATGATTGACTTCCCCAAACCTAAAATTACTTTCTAACACTTCACTTCCAGCCCACTTCTCAACTTTAACTTGCTTTCACCACTTGCTTGCTTCCAAATTCCCGGATAGGTAAAGGGAGGCAAAATGTATATGAGGGGTTAAGCATGATCAAGAAGAAGAAGAAGAAGAGAATGAATTGCCTTGGTCTTTCCAAGAAGAATGTGAGAGAACTTAACCTGCGGTGTCAACCTTCAAATTCAACATAATTTGGATAAAAACAAAGTATTAAACATGCTAATAATTTCAAACAAAGCACTTAGCAACTTAAACATATTATAAAACCTTTCAAACACACAAAGAATTTAAAACCAGTAGGTAAACAAAATCTTCACTAAGATCATATCCAGATAAGTAGCACAAAATCGTTTTCGAAAACTCTCAGTTAACCCACCTCGGTCGAGGTGTTCTTAGGTCAACCGAGGTAAATCACCTCGTTCGGCTAGAACTTTCCCGGTCGAGGTCCAAAAATTTTTTTTAAAAAACCAGTTTTCTTTCAGTTTCGACGTTTTTCTCAATCAAATAACCTGTAAGTATGCATGTAGTCTCAGATAAACACATAGATGTAAAAGTGAAGCATAAATATAAAATATCCGATAAAGCGTGAGTCATACATCAAAGTCATCAAATAAGTACATCAAATACCCCATACTTGGGACACACTGTCCCAGTGGGTCAGAATAAGTCTAAGGACAGGATACTCACCGAACATAGCTAAACTGCATGAAGAAGTAAGAAACAGCTCCCAGATAAGACCATCTCGGTTGGCGAAGTACATCTCGGTCGAGGTGTTCTGACAGTACCCGAGATGTATCTCAGTAAAGCTCGTTTCCTCAACTTCTCGAAACTTCGTTCTTCTAGTGTAGCTCCTGAACTGTGATCCTTCCTTTTGGAATACCTGGTTGTTGTCTAGAGGAAAACAAAAACAAAGCAACTATCTAAACTAAACTAGAAAAGGGAGAAGAAAGCAATACCTTGGGTTGCCTCCCAAGAAGCGCTTGGTTTAAGGTCGCTAGTTGGACCCTTCTCCATAGAATTACTCAATGTACCTTGAACACCATGGAGTGCTCATCACATCCATCATAAAATTCTTCCAAAAAGGTTCCGGTTCCTAATTTCACCGGCAAATGGTAAGATCTCCTACGTACAAGCTTGTACGGTTTGATTCTCATCGGAATCCTTCTAGCCTTCCTGCACTTCAATGGGACATAATCTAGCCTTGCGTCCCATCCTTTCCTTGATCGAGAAAACAACTTCTCGAGAATCCTAGTAGCTTCCCCATCTATAGCTTGGGGATGGTAAAGGGTCCTGAGCATGCGAGGGACCCCATACTTGAACAAGAAACACTTCATCGTCTTAACGGTGTAGTGCTTGCGAACTTCACTCCTTGTAATCCAAGGAGTATCTTCCTCCAACAGTTTCAAGGGAGGTTTCATCTTGATCTTAGGAGGTTCTTTCGAAAGAGACCTCCAACTCTCCGGTGCATTCCTGAAAAAGTCAGAAATTTTAATAGGGAATTCGAATGGAGTAAGAGAATGTACCTTGTAAAGTTCTCCAAAGCTTGAGACAAGTTTCGTGTTGGGTTGATAATCCACCCACGAAATCTCTCTTAGTTCTGCTGGTCTTTCTTCCACCTTGACCACAATATCAGTAATTTGGCCAAGGTTCTCTGCATCTTCCACTTCTGGTTCTGCAGGTTCTTCTTTCATCTCGACCGAGGTCACTTCTACCTCGACCGAGGTCTCAACAGTCAGATCGAGATCTTCCACATCTTCTCCCTCAGAAGCTTCAGGAGAAACTTCTGGTTTGACTGGAGGTATGCTTGAAACGTGCAACACTTCCTTATGCTCTTCTTCCGGCTTAGCATAGGATATGGTGCTTTCCTTGAGCTCCTCCACCTTCTTCATCAACTTCTCCAATCTTGATTCGAGAGAGTCTTCGAAAGGTTGCTCATAAATGTTTTTAGGGACATTCTTCTCATCCCATATCGCAAGTTCATGTTGAATGGCCTCTTCTCTTTCCCATTCATTGTTGAACCAATAGAAGGAGTACTTCTCCTCCAAGTATTCATAATGGTCCGCCCTAGCACTTTGTCTTGCTATCCAGGCTGGATCAAAGGTAGTCATCGGAAATCCTGAAAATTACAAAACTCATAGAAAGAGTAGTTAGTAGCAACAGGGGCAAGTGCCCCGAAAGCAAACCGTACCGGCTCGGTCTAGACCAAGTCCCCGGCAACGGCGCCAAAAACTTGTTCGCTCCAAACGGTGTGTGCAAGCTTTAAATTTATAACCCTAGACTTAAGCTTAAAACAAGGATGCGAACCCGCAGTGTACGGGTCAATCGTAGTAAAAGCAAGAAAATTCCAGGGGTCGATCACAGGGACTCGGTGAAACAGAGTCAATACGGTATGCTAATGTCAATACTAACCACAAGAGCAATTTAACACAATCAAGGATGAATAAGATGTCAAATAAAGCAAACATGCAATTCTAGGGATTAAAGCATCAAGTTGTGGTTCCAACTCAAGATCCTATAGATAAGCGGACAAAGCTGAGATTTTTGCGTGGGGAAGGCGTTGCTAAAGTGGAGTAGATCACCGGGTAAGTCTCACTACACACTAATCCTAAACCGTAACTCCTATTACCGGGTAAGTCTCAAGGAATTAAGATAAAGAACTATAACCTCAAACTAACATACCATCTAAGGGAATAGAATCAACCTTTACCGGGTAAGTCTCAGGCTAACTCACAAAGATGGGATGGAAGCACACTCAAACCCCAATAAAGGATAAACCTTTATTACCTACACTTATGATCGTCAATACACAAACTAAGGAATTACCGGGTAAGTCTCAACCTAAGCTTGCATTGAACCAGGAAGGTGAAATAAGAATAGGATTTAGCAAACTCTAACACTTAACTTTCTGTTTTAGGTCGGATAAGTCACCTCGGTCAGAAGAATTCCACCCCGGCCGAGATGTTCATCAACCGAACGAGATGCTTAGGGTTAAGGTTAAAGACTCGAACTTTCAGGATCCTACTGGAATCTAAGATCATTCTATCATTGTTTTTCCCACAACCTTCAGCCAATCACCCTAGAATCACACAAGGAAATTAGCCACTCATCATCATAATGAAAGTATTAAAATATATGGGAAGAAGGTGAATATTTGAACAAAGAAGAATTTAATGAAAAAGACTTCAATAACTGAATCAAATATCACAACAAAGCGTTCCTTGGATAATAATCCAACAAGACAAGACAACAAGGAAAGGAATTGAAGACAATCTTACAAAACCCTTCTAAAAGCTATAAAAAGCTATGATCTTCAATCTTCCTTCAAACTTCAAAAAGGTTCTTCGAAAACTCCCCAAATTGGAGTATACTGCGGCTGCTGCGTGTGTAAACCCTGATCGACGGTATAGCGTGATGTAAGCGGCTCCCGGAATTATGGGAAATCCGACCCTTTTTATAGGAAAATAAACCTCCAAAGATAATAAATCTTAAGAAGATATCTTCCCATAAAAATAGGTAAAATATATATTCTGCATATCTCTTTCCTTCCAGAAGCTCAGCCCAAAAATATAAGATCACTTTCCAAATTTAAAAGATCTCTTCCAAGAATAAAATATTCTCGCCGCGTCCTAGGTGTTCGCCTCGGTCGAGTCGGCGTCTCTGGATCGCCTCGGTCGAGGTGAATCTATGGTCAACCGAGGTGATCTCACGACAGAATGTGAAATCTCTCGAATCAGCTCCAAAGTAAATCTTCAATCCATGGCTGTGCTTCCTGGATGATTCCTTTTTGCTCCTCAATGTAGCTCCAAATGACTCATGACTCCTTTTGCTCCTTTTTGATGCAAAACGTACCATATTACCTGAAATTACAACGAAACTAGGTGTAGACCTCGATTCTCGCAAAGGTAGATGAAATGGTAGTAAAATCACATAATGTACATACAAACATGCAGATTATGAAAGATAAAACGTCCAAACAAACCCCAAAATATAGACTATAATTCATGCTATCAGAATTCTCTTGGATTCAATTCTGAAATGCTCTCAGCAAAACTTTTACAAAACTTGTCTAACTACAAAAGAAGAAAGAAAAGGCTTTATATATGTTCGCTCCAAACGGTGTGTGCAAGCTTTAAATTTATAACCCTAGACTTAAGCTTAAAACAAGGATGCGAACCCGCAGTGTACGGGTCAATCGTAGTAAAAGCAAGAAAATTCCAGGGGTCGATCACAGGGACTCGGTGAAACAGAGTCAACACGGTATGCTAATATCAATGCTAACCACAAGAGTAATTTAACACAATCAAGATGAATAAGAAGTCAATCAAGCAAACATGCAATTCTAGGGATTAAAGCACCAAGTTGTGGTTCCAACTCAAGATCTATAGATAAGCGGACAAAGCTGAGATTTTTGCGTGGGGAAGGCGTTGCTAAAGTGGAGTAGATCACCGGGTAAGTCTCACTACACACTAATCCTAAACCGTAACTCCTATTACCGGGTAAGTCTCAAGGAATTAAGATAAAGAACTATAACCTCAAACTAACATACCATCTAAGGGAATAGAATCAACCTTTACCGGGTAAGTCTCAGGCTAACTCACAAAGATGGGATGGAAGCACACTCAAACCCCAATAAAGGATAAACCTTTATTACCTACACTTATGATCGTTAATACACAAACTAAGGAATTACCGGGTAAGTCTCAACCTAAGCTTGCATTGAACCAGGAAGGTGAAATAAGAATAGGATTTAGCAAACTCTAACACTTAACTTTCTGTTTTAGGTCGGATAAGTCACCTCGGTCAGAAGAATTCCACCCCGGCCGAGATGTTCATCAACCGAACGAGATGCTTAGGGTTAAGGTTAAAGACTCGAACTTTCAGGATCCTACTGGAATCTAAGATTATTCTATCATTGTTTTTCCCACAACCTTCAGCCAATCACCCTAGAATCACACAAGGAAATTAGCCACTCATCATCATAATGAAAGTATTAAAATATATGGGAAGAAGGTGAATATTTGAACAAAGAAGAATTTAATGAAAAGACTTCAATAACTGAATCAAATATCACAACAAAGCGTTCCTTGGATAATAATCCAAAAAGACAAGACAACAAGTGAGGGAATTGAAGACAATCTTACAAAACCCTTCAAAAAAGCTATAAAAAGCTATGATCTTCAATCTTCCTTCAACCTTCAAAAAGGTTCTTCGAAAACTCCCCAAATTGGAGTATGCTGCTGCTGCGTGTGTGGTGATAGCGGATGTATGCCGGTCGTATGCAGGCTGTTCGGGGTAAGCGCGATTCTTGGATTTGTGGAAATCCGACCCTTATAGGAAAATAAACCTCCAAAGATAATAAATCTTCAAAAGATATCTTCCCATAAAAATAGGTAAAATATATATTCTGCATATCTCCTTCCTTCCAGGAGCCAAGCCCAAAAATATAAGATCACTTTCCAAATTTAAAAGATCTCTTCCAAGAATAAAATATTCTCGCCGCGTCCTAGGTGTTCGCCTCGGTCGAGTCGGCGTCTCTGGATCGCCTCGGTCGATGTGAATCAATGGTCAACCGAGGTGACTCACGACAGAATGTAAAATCTCTCGAATCTGCTCCAAAGTGAATCTTCAATCCATGGCTATGCTCCCTGGATGTAGCTCCAAATGACTCATGACTCTTTTCCGCTCCTTTTTGATGCAAAACGTACCATATTACCTGCAATTACAACGAAACTAGGTGTAGACCTCGATTCTCGCAAAGGTAGATGAAATGGTAGTAAAATCACATAATGTACATACAAACATGCAGATTATGAAAGATAAAACGTCCAAACAAACCCCAAAATATAGACTATAATTCATGCTATCAAAATACCCCATACTTAGCCCTTGCTTGTCCCCAAGCAAGTTCCTCATATAGAAGACAAGATAGAATGGATTATAAGTTAAGAAAATCGATGAAAAAGTCTTTCAAAAAATATTTTAGGGTATGCAACTATCATAGATCACTCTAAGAGAATACTTCCTGGAATTAAAAACTTAATATGCTCAAAACATTTTATAAATATAAGAAAGTTGTTCATCTTTGCATAAAATCATAGAATGCATAATAAATCATAATTATCAAAATTAATCATGTATAATCCAGTTTAAACCGCTAAGTCAATCAACAAGCTCAAGGTCTCAAGGGCTTCCCAAAAGAAAAGGTCAAGAAACGTGTAGGGTAGGGATGTATGTAAGGTAATGTGGTGCTAGAATCCGGGAAAAGGATGAACTTTACTTCACTTCAACTTGCAACATCTTCCACCAATAAGCTTTGCTTATCTCACACTTTTACTTTTTTACTTTACTTTTTGGGATGCATGGACAGAGGTGCACAATAACCGAAGCCTAGGAAATCTGCAATCATCAATTTCTCGAGATGCATCAAACCCTTGATGCACATACCATGACCCGTTAGGAATATCGCTCAATCCGACTTTGGCAAGACACAAACACCCGGCTATGTGAATGGTGCCGAGTTACTCATCTTCATGATTGACTTCCCCAAACCTAAAATTACTTTCTAACACTTCACTTCCAGCCCACTTCTCAACTTTAACTTGCTTTCACCACTTGCTTGCTTCCAAATTCCCGGATAGGTAAAGGGAGGCAAAATGTATATGAGGGGTTAAGCATGATCAAGAAGAAGAAGAAGAAGAGAATGAATTGCCTTGGTCTTTCCAAGAAGAATGTGAGAGAACTTAACCTGCGGTGTCAACCTTCAAATTCAACATAATTTGGATAAAAACAAAGTATTAAACATGCTAATAATTTCAAACAAAGCACTTAGCAACTTAAACATATTATAAAACCTTTCAAACACACAAAGAATTTAAAACCAGTAGGTAAACAAAATCTTCACTAAGATCATATCCAGATAAGTAGCACAAAATCGTTTTCGAAAACTCTCAGTTAACCCACCTCGGTCGAGGTGTTCTTAGGTCAACCGAGGTAAATCACCTCGTTCGGCTAGAACTTTCCCGGTCGAGGTCCAAAAAAATTTTTTTTTTAAACCAGTTTTCTTTCAGTTTCGACGTTTTTCTCAATCAAATAACCTGTAAGTATGCATGTAGTCTCAGATAAACACATAGATGTCAAAGTGAAGCATAAATATAAATAAAGATCCGATCAAGTAGAGTCATCCATCACATAAGTGTCAAATAAGTACATCAAATACCCCATACTTGGGACACACTGTCCCAGTGGGTCAGAATAAGTCTAAGGACAGGATACTCACCGAACATAGCTAAACTGCATGAAGAAGTAAGAAACAGCTCCCAGATAAGACCATCTCGGTTGGCGAAGTACATCTCGGTCGAGGTGTTCTGACAGTACCCGAGATGTATCTCAGTAAAGCTCGTTTCCTCAACTTCTCGAAACTTCGTTCTTCTAGTGTAGCTCCTGAACTGTGATCCTTCCTTTTGGAATACCTGGTTGTTGTCTAGAGGAAAACAAAAACAAAGCAACTATCTAAACTAAACTAGAAAAGGGAGAAGAAAGCAATACCTTGGGTTGCCTCCCAAGAAGCGCTTGGTTTAAGGTCGCTAGTTGGACCCTTCTCCATAGAATTACTCAATGTACCTTGAACACCATGGAGTGCTCATCACATCCATCATAAAATTCTTCCAAAAAGGTTCCGGTTCCTAATTTCACCGGCAAATGGTAAGATCTCCTACGTACAAGCTTGTACGGTTTGATTCTCATCGGAATCCTTCTAGCCTTCCTGCACTTCAATGGGACATAATCTAGCCTTGCGTCCCATCCTTTCCTTGATCGAGAAAACAACTTCTCGAGAATCCTAGTAGCTTCCCCATCTATAGCTTGGGGATGGTAAAGGGTCCTGAGCATGCGAGGGACCCCATACTTGAACAAGAAACACTTCATCGTCTTAACGGTGTAGTGCTTGCGAACTTCACTCCTTGTAATCCAAGGAGTATCTTCCTCCAACAGTTTCAAGGGAGGTTTCATCTTGATCTTAGGAGGTTCTTTCGAAAGAGACCTCCAACTCTCCGGTGCATTCCTGAAAAAGTCAGAAATTTTAATAGGGAATTCGAATGGAGTAAGAGAATGTACCTTGTAAAGTTCTCCAAAGCTTGAGACAAGTTTCGTGTTGGGTTGATAATCCACCCACGAAATCTCTCTTAGTTCTGCTGGTCTTTCTTCCACCTTGACCACAATATCAGTAATTTGGCCAAGGTTCTCTGCATCTTCCACTTCTGGTTCTGCAGGTTCTTCTTTCATCTCGACCGAGGTCACTTCTACCTCGACCGAGGTCTCAACAGTCAGATCGAGATCTTCCACATCTTCTCCCTCAGAAGCTTCAGGAGAAACTTCTGGTTTGACTGGAGGTATGCTTGAAACGTGCAACACTTCCTTATGCTCTTCTTCCGGCTTAGCATAGGATATGGTGCTTTCCTTGAGCTCCTCCACCTTCTTCATCAACTTCTCCAATCTTGATTCGAGAGAGTCTTCGAAAGGTTGCTCATAAATGTTTTTAGGGACATTCTTCTCATCCCATATCGCAAGTTCATGTTGAATGGCCTCTTCTCTTTCCCATTCATTGTTGAACCAATAGAAGGAGTACTTCTCCTCCAAGTATTCATAATGGTCCGCCCTAGCACTTTGTCTTGCTATCCAGGCTGGATCAAAGGTAGTCATCGGAAATCCTGAAAATTACAAAACTCATAGAAAGAGTAGTTAGTAGCAACAGGGGCAAGTGCCCCGAAAGCAAACCGTACCGGCTCGGTCTAGACCAAGTCCCCGGCAACGGCGCCAAAAACTTGTTCGCTCCAAACGGTGTGTGCAAGCTTTAAATTTATAACCCTAGACTTAAGCTTAAAACAAGGATGCGAACCCGCAGTGTACGGGTCAATCGTAGTAAAAGCAAGAAAATTCCAGGGGTCGATCACAGGGACTCGGTGAAACAGAGTCAATACGGTATGCTAATGTCAATACTAACCACAAGAGCAATTTAACACAATCAAGGATGAATAAGATGTCAAATAAAGCAAACATGCAATTCTAGGGATTAAAGCATCAAGTTGTGGTTCCAACTCAAGATCCTATAGATAAGCGGACAAAGCTGAGATTTTTGCGTGGGGAAGGCGTTGCTAAAGTGGAGTAGATCACCGGGTAAGTCTCACTACACACTAATCCTAAACCGTAACTCCTATTACCGGGTAAGTCTCAAGGAATTAAGATAAAGAACTATAACCTCAAACTAACATACCATCTAAGGGAATAGAATCAACCTTTACCGGGTAAGTCTCAGGCTAACTCACAAAGATGGGATGGAAGCACACTCAAACCCCAATAAAGGATAAACCTTTATTACCTACACTTATGATCGTCAATACACAAACTAAGGAATTACCGGGTAAGTCTCAACCTAAGCTTGCATTGAACCAGGAAGGTGAAATAAGAATAGGATTTAGCAAACTCTAACACTTAACTTTCTGTTTTAGGTCGGATAAGTCACCTCGGTCAGAAGAATTCCACCCCGGCCGAGATGTTCATCAACCGAACGAGATGCTTAGGGTTAAGGTTAAAGACTCGAACTTTCAGGATCCTACTGGAATCTAAGATCATTCTATCATTGTTTTTCCCACAACCTTCAGCCAATCACCCTAGAATCACACAAGGAAATTAGCCACTCATCATCATAATGAAAGTATTAAAATATATGGGAAGAAGGTGAATATTTGAACAAAGAAGAATTTAATAAAAAAGACTTCAATAACTGAATCAAATATCACAACAAAGCGTTCCTTGGATAATAATCCAACAAGACAAGACAACAAGGAAAGGAATTGAAGACAATCTTACAAAACCCTTCTAAAAGCTATAAAAAGCTATGATCTTCAATCTTCCTTCAAACTTCAAAAAGGTTCTTCGAAAACTCCCCAAATTGGAGTATACTGCTGCAGGATGTGTGCGAGATCTCCAACTGTAAGCGGATGTCCAACTATATGCGGATGTCGGAATTATGGGAAATCCGACCCTTTTTATAGGAAAATAAACCTCCAAAGATAATAAATCTTCAAAAGATATCTTCCCATAAAAATAGGTAAAATATATATTCTGCATATCTCCTTCCTTCCAGGAGCCAAGCCCAAAAATATAAGATCACTTTCCAAATTTAAAAGATCTCTTCCAAGAATAAAATATTCTCGCCGCGTCCTAGGTGTTCGCCTCGGTCGAGTCGGCGTCTCTGGATCGCCTCGGTCGATGTGAATCAATGGTCAGCCGAGGTGACTCACGACAGAATGTAAAATCTCTCGAATCTGCTCCAAAGTGAATCTTCAATCCATGGCTATGCTCCCTGGATGTAGCTCCAAATGACTCATGACTCTTTTCCGCTCCTTTTTTATGCAAAACGTACCATATTACCTGCAATTACAACGAAACTAGGTGTAGACCTCGATTCTCGCAAAGGTAGATGAAATGGTAGTAAAATCACATAATGTACATACAAACATGCAGATTATGAAAGATAAAACGTCCAAACAAACCCCAAAATATAGACTATAATTCATGCTATCACGCACATACCATAATCCGCTAGGAATATCGCTCAATCCGACTTTGGCAAGACACAAACACCCGGCTATGTGAATGGTGCCGAGTTACTCATCGTCATGATTGACTTCCCCAAACCTATAATTTCTTTCTATTCTTTTGATTGCAAATAATTGCTCTCATGGCCCTCCCACATCAAACATGCCTTTTTCATTCACTTCTCCAAATTCCCGGATAGGTAAAAGAGGTCAATATTTCAATGAGGAGCTAAATGGTCAAAGAAAGAAGAAAGAAAAATCGAATTGCCTTAATCATCTCAACAAGAAGTATAAGAACTTATAGTGTGATTTCAACTTCAATTTCTCAACATGATTTAGGTAATATTCATCACATTATGAAACTTGCAAAAGAGGTACAATCCATTCATTCAAATTCTTTTCAATTCACTATTCTTTTAAGCATGCAATTGTCATCAAACTCAATTCACAAGTAGCGATTATCATGGAAATCATCTCAATTCATTAGAAGCACAAAATTTTCAAAATTTTTCGTCTTTTATGGGTTTTTCAAGTTCTTTTTCATGCAATGCAATAATGAAACGTGCAACAATATAATGAACATGCAATGATAGTCTCGAATAGAAGCAACATAGTGAGTAAGAGTTATTACAAACTTTTAGTACAACCCACCCCATACTTAGGACGAACATTGTCCCTAATGTTCAAAAGAAAGAAAGAAAAGAAAGAAATGAAAAAGGAACTCACAAAGTTGTGGTGGAATGGCTAAAGCGAACGGTCATGCAATCAATCACTGCGGCGCTGGTGGAGGCGGGAATGGAGAGAAGCTGGGATCATAAAACCGCCCAAACTGCTGGCGGTAGACGTCTCTCATCATGTGATCGAGGTCGTCCAAGCGTCCATCTCTAGCATCGGCTCGGATCTCCAATGCTCCTACTCTCTCTGAAAGACCAGTAGCCCAATCCGGTATCTGCTCATACCATCCCGGAGCCTGACTGTACCATGCTGGAGCGTCGGATGGTGCTGGTGCTGGTGCTGGTCCTGTTGGCTGCTCTGTGGACCAAGGAGGGGGAACTCCATACCATGTAGGAGGTGTGGTCATCCATGTGGGTCTCTCACTCACGCTATCTTCATATCCTCCTCCTCAACAACTGGTGGTGGGACATATGGGGGAGCTACAATCCTGTTCGCATGCATAGCAGCGAACGTCTCCTTCCAATTATGGCGTCCCGCCATAATGGAGTACTCCGGTAACCACTCTATACCCCTACCCGTCCTGCTCTCCCAAGGCATGGCCGCATAAGGCAGACCTCTATGTGTGGGGAAGATGAGGCCTCTAGTCATGAAGGCATGAAGTCCTAGAGGTACAATTGGTATGCGGGTGCACGCAGAGAAATCAACACCCAAGCTCCTAGCAAGGTGGGTAACTATCCCACCATATCCGATGTTGCCCTTCTTCTTGTTCTTGAGCTTGCTCATAGTAGCAGCCAAGAGGGTGGCGCAGTCAGCTCGGCGCCCGTACAACATGGAATACAGCAAAAAGAGCTCATCCGTCTTGATCTTTTGGGGCGTCTCCGTCCTAGGAAAGAGACACTCCGAAAGAACACGGTGAGCTATCTTCAAGGCTAGGTGGTACATCAACCTAGCCTTGGTATCAGCAGGTTGCAAACGGTCCTCGTCGGCGTAAATCATCGCTACCTCCTCCCAAAAGTCCTTGGCGTAAACGCCACTAGGAAATCGACCGTTAAAGGTCTCCTGGAACCCGAAAAAGGTCCCGAACTCACGGATGCTATAATGATAGTCTCTTTCCATAAGACGGAAAGAGACGGTCCTATCTACATGGCTGTGCTCGAAAGACGTCACAACCTCCCGTGTAAAATCTCATAAGCGTCTTCTCGGATAGCCGAGAAGACAACTAGTCCGGCTCTATCCAAGAGCCAAGTAAGGTCATCTATAATGTTGAGAGGAGCTAGATCCTCCAACAATAGGTACCTAGGACCAATCACAGCCCTCTCCTTGATCCTCTCGAGTGCGTAGAGGTGGTCCTCGTGTATGGTCGGGACTCTAGGGCTAGGAGGTGAGGGTGACGAAGGTGATGATGGAGGTGAAGGGGAAGAGGGTGGTGGTGCTCTAGAGGATGAAGAGGAAGAGGGATTACCCTTCCTCTTCTTGTTCCGGTTATTCTTCTTCTCCTTAATCCTCCCCGAAACTCTCCTCACAAAGTCCATTCTGTCAGAAATTACGGGTTGTTCTACAGGTTCCACGGCCGTGGTTCTCCCAGGAACCGTGATTCGTCTCAGAAATTCGCAAATCTCAGCAAATCAACACTCAATCTCCACAAACAGGCAGTCCTAATCTAATTTTTTCCAATCTCAATCAGTTCTTCCTAAAATCTCTAACAAAAACGAACCAAATCGACAAAGATCAAGAAGAGGGGAAAAACCTATTTTTCGGATTTAAAAATCCGAATTGCGCGTTCCTTGGTGAATTTCCGCTCGATTCGTCGCTTGGATCTTGTTGGTGGTCGAATTCGCTTCAGTTTGGGAAGAAGAATCGTTAAAAACGATTAAGAAACGAGGAATTGGAGGAGGAGGCATGGAATCGGCTTTTAGGTCGTGGAAGAGGGGTTTTGTGGGTGATTTTTGTGAAGAACGTGGTTTATATAGTCACAGGCAAAATTTTGAAAATCACGGTCTGTCGGGGTGTTTCACGGCCGTGGAATTGTACGGAACCGTGGTTTTGGTGATTTTTCAAAGGCTTTTGGAAACTACGGGCACTATAGCTATCACGACCGTGGTTTAGGCCGTGGAACTCTCTGTAAAGCTCCAAAGTCCAAATTTCGTCACTTTTCTTCAACATTATCCTTCCCTTTTCCTTTTCCATCGTTCCTACATCCAAAAACACGAACATACCGGAAGAAATCGAGGCAAAATAAAGCGAAAAACGTCTAAACTAAGCTAAACTATGAATCGAAAACAAAAACAAAAATGCAATACCTTGGGTTGCCTCCCAAGAAGCGCTTTGTTTAAGGTCCGTAGCTAGACCAATCTCGCACTTATTCGAGTGCGGTAGGCGCGAACTCTTCAGTTTGGAGTTCCGGCGTATACTTCTTGAGTCGTTGGCCGTTCACCTTAAAGCTTCCGCTCGTTTCACCCCATACTTCAACTGCACCATGGGGGAAAATACGCTTAATTCGAAAAGGTCCGGTCCAACGAGATTTAAGCTTACCTGGAAAGAGACGAAGCCTTGAATTGAAGAGGAGAACTTGATCTCCTTCTTTGAAGTCCTTTGGAATGATGTGCTTATCATGCCAACGCTTTGCTCTCTCCTTATAGATCTTAGCGTTCTCATAAGCTTTCAAGCGGAGTTCATCCAGCTCGTTGAGGTCTAGGAGACGCTTCTCTCCCGCTTCCTTCATGCTGAAGTTCAGCCACTTGATAGCCCAAAACGCCTTGTGCTCCAACTCCACCGGCAAGTGACAAGACTTCCCATACACAAGGTTGTATGGTGTGGTTCCTATGGGAGTCTTGTACGCAGTCCGGTACGCCCATAATGCATCGTCAAGCTTCAAGGACCAATCCTTCCTAGTCCTTGAAACCGTCTTCTCTAAGATTCCTTTGATCTCCCTATTTGAGATCTCAACTTGTCCACTTGTTTGTGGATGATAAGGGGTGGCGACTTTGTGAGTAACCCCATACTTAGCTAGAAGAGCTTCAAAGCGCCGGGCAATGAAGTGAGAACCTCCATCACTAATGATCGTCCTTGGCGTCCCAAATTGCGGGAAGATGGTCTTGTTGAAGAACTTAACCACCACCATGGCATCATTGGTGGGAGAGGCAATTGCTTCCACCCATCTAGAAACGTAATCCACCGCCAATAGTATGTATTGGTTTCCACAAGAGGATGGGAACGGTCCCATGAAATCAACTCCCCAAACGTCGAAAATCTCCACCTCTTGGATGTTGTTGAGGGGCATCTCGTTCCTCCTAGAGATATTGCCTGTTCTTTGACAAGCATCGCAGCAAGAAACAAAGGATTGCACATCTCTAAATAAAGTAGGCCAAAAGAATCCAGATTGCAATACCTTTGCGCTAGTCTTGTTCGAACTAGCGTGTCCTCCACAAGGTAGTGAGTGACAATGGCGGATGACACTTTGCATCTCATCTTCCGGCACACATCGCCGAATGATGCCATCCGGACCTCTCTTAAAGAGTAGAGGCTCGTTCCAAAAGTATTCCCGGACGTCCTTAAAGAACTTCTTCCTTTGTGCGTAGGATAGTCCGGGTGGTATCTCCTGACAAACCAAATAGTTAACAAAATCAGTAAACCATGGTTCGTTACCTTTGGAGATCATATCGATGCACTCCTCAATAATGTGTAGGTGTTCGTCCGGAAAGGAGTCGTCGATGGGTAAGTGGTCGTCCTCTAGATGTGTTAGGCGACTCAAATGATCCGCAACAGAATTTTCTGAACCTTTCTTGTCGCAGATCTCAAGATCGAATTCTTGTAGGAGAAGAATCCATCTAATTAGCCTTGGCTTCGCATCTTTCTTCGCAAGGAGGTACCGGATCGCAGCATGATCCGTATAGACAATCACCTTTGCACCTACAAGATAAGAGCGAAACTTGTCAATAGCATAGACAATGGCTAAAAACTCTTTCTCGGTAGTGGCGTAGTTGAGCTGCGCTTCATCTAGCGTCTTGCTAGCATAGTATATGGCATGGGTTCGCCCTTCCTTTCGTTGTCCAAGAACAGCTCCTATGGCTACGTCACAAGCATCGCACATAACCTCAAAGGGAAGAGTCCAATCCGGAGGTTGGATAATAGGTGCTGAAATTAGAGCTTGCCGAATTGTGTTAAACGCATCCAAACATTCCTACGAAAACTCAAAAACTGCATCCTTCATCAATAGATTAGTGAGCGGTTTTGATATCTTAGAAAATTCCTTAATGAAACGTCTATAGAATCCAGCATGTCCTAGGAAACTTCTTATCCCTTTCACCGAAGTTGGGGGAGGAAGTTTCTCTATGGTCTCTATCTTAGCTTTGTCTACTTCTATCCCTCTACTAGAGACTAAGTGACCTAATACAATTCCTTCCTTAACCATAAATTGACACTTCTCCCAATTAAGAACTAGGTTAGTGTCTTCACACCTTTGCAAAACAAGAGAAAGGTTAGAAAGGCAATCGTTAAAAGAGGAACCGTATACGGAGAAGTCGTCCATGAAGACTTCCATGATTTCCTCTATGTATTCGGAGAAGATGGCCATCATGCACCGTTGAAAGGTGGTTGGGGCGTTGCAAAGCCCGAACGGCATTCTCCTATAAGCAAACGTACCCCACGGGCACGTAAATGTGGTCTTCTCTTGATCATCCGGGTGTATCGGAATCTGAAAGAAACCACTATAGCCGTCAAGATAGCAAAAATGCGAATGTTGTGCTAACCTTTCAAGCATTTGATCGATGAATGGCAATGGGAAGTGATCCTTCCTCGTTGCGTTGTTGAGCTTGCGGTAGTCTATGCACATCCGCCATCCCGTTACGGTTCGGGTAGGAATGAGTTTGTTGTTCTTGTTGGTGATGACCGTCATTCCTCCCTTCTTCGGAACCACTTGAACCGGACTCACCCACTTACTATCGGAGATAGGGTAGATGATACCTGCATCAAGAAGCTTAAGAATTTCCTTCTTGACAACCTCCTTCATGGTCGGATTTAACCGCCTTTGAGGTTGTCTTGAAGTTCTAAAATCTTCCTCCATTAGTATCTTATGCATGCATAGGGAGGGTTTAATTCCTACTAAGTCCTCTATAGTGTAGCCTAAGGCTTTCCTATGTTTCCTAAGGACAACCATGAGTTGATTATGTTCATCTATGCTTAGTTCGGAACTAACAATAACCGGAAAGGTAGAATTAGGTCCTAGAAAAGCGTACCTTAGATGAGTAGGAAGTGGTTTTAGTTCCATCACTTTCGGAGCTTCCAACGATCCTTGAGGAGCATCCGATGTCTCCTTAGAAGTGTCTAAGGGTGTTGAGTGTGTGGGAGAAGAATCAGAAGAAGTTGAAGAAGTGTCTCGATCACCCCTTTCCACGGCCAAAATTACGGGTTCCCCATGTCCTCCACGGCCGTGGTTTAGGGCGTGGAAGGGAAATACGGTTGTCACATCTTCTCCACGACCGTATAACTCTTTGGAGTGGGGCACGGTTTTGGTTGTGAAATCCACGGCCGTGGAATACAGTATGTGGCCGTGGATTCTCACGTTTTCAGCTTCATCGTGGAGTTTTTCAAACTCCACTTCATGCATCTCTTCTTGTGCTTCTAAGGCTTCAATTGCCTCATTGCACTCTTCCTCTTCCCCTACATTGGTTAGACTCATAGTGATAACTTTTTGTAAAGGATCATTAAAGAGAATCGCACTTACCTCCTCCCTAGACAAACCTTCTTCATCTTGGATATCGAAAATATCTTCATCAAAGATTGGCTCCTTCACTAGAGTGGAAAGAACGAACTCTACTTTCTCTTCCCCTATATCAAAAGCGAGTCTACCATTCTTGCAATCGACTATGCAGCCGGAAGTTGCAAGAAACGGTCTTCCGAGTATGATCGGGACCGGACTATGTGCAGGAATATCAAGCACGACAAGATCAATGGGAACAAAGAATTTACCTAGCTTGACCGGGACGTCTTCTACAATACCGACAGGGCAAGTGATGGATCGATCCGCCATGTATAACGTCATCTTCACCGGTTTAGGATCGCCTAAACCGATCTTCCTGCACAATGCAAGTGGTATGATGCTCACACTTGCTCCTAAGTCACATAAAGCGTCATATGTGACATCTCCCACTCCTATGGGAATGCAAAATGACCCCGGATCCTTCAACTTTGGGGGCATTTTCTCCTTCATGGTCTTGATGAGATCCGAAGAATCCGAACTCATCTTGACCTCACCGAAGTCTTCTAGCTTCCTCTCGTTAGAGAGAAGCTCCTTCAAGAACTTGCCATAAGCCGGCATACCCACAATAGCATCAATAAAGGGTATATTAATATGCAGCTTTCTCATGAGTTCTATGAACTTACCAAATTGTTTATCTAGGCGCGCTCTCGCTCTAGATTGAGGGAATGGTAGGGGAGGTTTGTAAGCTGGAGGAGGAACGTAGACATCTCCCTTCTCCTTCCCCTTCTCTTTCTCCTTGTCTTTTTCTACGGAGACTTCAACAAATTTAGGCTGCGGATCGGTGGTAGTCACTCCGCTCCTAGTTGTGATTGCCATAACCCTTCCCTTAGGGTTGTCCTCCGTCTTTCCTGGAAGTTTCCCTTGATTCCTAGGAACTTCCTCCGCTTGGTTGAACATTTGGTTTTCTAAAACCTTTTGAGCTTTATCAACCTTGGAAATTTGATCATCAACCTTAATGATGCGGTTCTTCAACCCTTGAAGCTTTCCCAAAATCGTTTCCAACATGGGATCGGGCTTCTCCTTTCCCGAAGTGTTTCCTCCATTTGATGTTTGCCCCTGGCTTCTCAAAGGAGTAGAGGAAGAGGAAGGTGGAGTTAGTGAATTAGAATTGGAAGGATAAGAGTTACCGGAATTTTGTTGATTGGAGCGCCAATTGTTGTTACTTGAACCCCTATTGTTGTTCCAATTGTTGTTCCGGCCATTGTTATTGTTGTTGTTGCCATTCCAATTATTGCTCCGGTTGTTATTCCGGTTATTGTTGTTGTTGTTGCGGTTTGTGTTATCACCGCCATTGTTGTTGCCCAAATAGCCAACATCCTTCCCTTGTTGCTTTGGAAAGTTGTTCTTGATAGCCTCCTTCAACTCTTTGATCTCACTGTTGAGGGAGAAAATCTGATTTTGAGCTTCATGTGTGAGCTTTGCTCCTTGCTCCACACGATTTCCCTCCACTTTCCGGTGGGAATACTTCTCTATGACCCTTGCTTGCTTCTCAATGAAGTCCCAAGCGTCATCTTTTCTCATGTCCATGAATGTTCCACATGAGAGGGATTGGAGGTTGAATTGCGTTCCCGCATCCAGCCCCTTATAGTAAATCTCCAGCAAGGCAAGTTTGGATATGCCATGATGAGGGCAATCCAAGAGCAAATCCTGAAACCTTTCCCAAGATTGAAACAAACTTTCGTTAGGTCTCATGGAAAAAGCATTAATCTTACCTCTAAGTTCCGCCGTTTTGGATGGAGGAAAGAATTTGGTGAGGAACTCCGCGGAAAGGTCTTCCCACGTGTCTAGTTTCCCACTAGGAAGAGCTTGGTACCAAGACAACACTTTCCCCTTTAAGGAGAAGAAGAAAGGCTTGAGCTTATAGTTGTTGGTAGTAGCATTCTTCGGTCTCATTGTCTCCATCATACACTCGAAGTTTTGCAAGTGTTGGTGTGGAGATTCAGTGCTTGTCCCGCCAAATTGGTTTTGGCGAACAAGAGTAATGACTTGGGGGTTGAAGCTAAACCCTTGTATATCTTCAGCATCAAAATTCACGCCCAAGCGGCGTGGTTGTTGTGTTGGATCCATCCGCTGGCCAAGAGTTCTTGGCTCATCATCCACACGTTCGATCCTTGCATTCCTAGGTGGAATGCGGCGATTAGTAGCTCCCCGTGGATGGAAAGGATTTATATTGATCGTGGGATCAATTTCTTCTAGCGGTGGCATGGAAGAGTCACTATCATCAGCGGATGAATGACTTCTTCTTCTAGATCTTGATGCCCTTCTTGAGGATTTCTTGCTTCCCTTATTCTTAAGGTCGCTTAGCTCTATCCTCATTTGGAACATCATATCTTTTATATCGTTAAATTGAGATTGATGACGATCCATTTCATCCCGGCGGATGTTCTCATTCCATTGGAGTTGAGCTTCTTTCTCCGCCAACTCCGCTTGAAGATCGCGTTCTTGTTCTTCAGCCATCTTCTTTTCCTTGCGCTTTTGTCTTAGAGTTCTCTCAAGCTCTTGATCAAGAGGTAAGAGATCTTCGGTGTTCCTAGACCTGCGCATGCACTCAAAGTAATATCAAATAACGAGAGCAAGCTCCCAAGCTTGACAACCGGCAACCGAATTCGGCCGAAACCAAATCCCCGGAAACGGCGCCAAAAACTTGTTCGCCCCTAAACGTGTGTGCAAATAGCTTTAATTATAAAACTACAATCAAGCAAGCGAACCCGCAGTGTACGGATCGATATATTTAACAAATATTCCAGAGTATCGAACACAGGGATTTGGGTGGGAACAAATTCAATTGCAGATTATCAAGCGAGTAAATATGAGAGGTTTTGCAAATATTGGGGAAAACAACAATCCTAAAGATCCAAGTATCCAGTTGTGGCAATCGATTCAAGATATACTTAATGATATAAAGACAGAGTTGAGATATGCGAAGGTATGCGAATGTAAGGTAATCGTACGGTGAAGTTCCAAAAATCTTATATGACTCACCTACAAGATACTCTCTATACAGGTTGTTGAGGCTTCAATATAGAAAGGTTCTAAAGGTAAGAATTGATGTCAATTACCCAAAATTACAATCCAAGGATCGAGACTAACTAAACCGATTAAGGTTGTGACACTCACAATCGAGGTAGAGGTTGTTGAGGCTTCACTACCACCTAGAAAAGGCAAGCCTAAACTAAGTTAAAGCAAATCTTTAACTTTGGATTAAAGTAAAAGCAGGTTCGTAAACTTAAGGGAAATTACGGGTGGATCTTGAGATTCCACGGTCGTGGAACTCAAGAGCAAACCGTGATTTAGGGTTCGTCGACGATTCTCTCTAACTCTCAGGGTCTAATCCGTTTACGATCGATCTATCATCATCTAAGCCACAACTATCAACCCTTCACCTTAGAATTGTTAAGGATTTTTAGCCAATAACAGTCATATTGATATTAAATTCAAGAATTAAAAGATTGAAAGATGAAAACTTCCGAAAACCTTCAATAAACTTCAAACCAATCTCAATGTCACAATCAAGAACAAATATCATCACAAGATTCGGAATAGAACAACAAACACAATCGTAGATAAGAAGGAAGAACGGGATGTCAATCCGTCTTCTAAATCAAACCTAAACAAGAAGAGGAATCTTCTTGCAAACGATCTTTCGAATCTTTGATCTTCCGTCAATCCGGAAGTCTCCACAGCAATCTCCACCAAATGTGCGAGATTAGGGCAACTCCAAAGATGAGCGCAAATTACGTCTTTTGCAAGAATCGCAGAAATCTCCAAGTCGCGGCGTAGGCGAAAGTCTCTAAGCGATGATGCAAGCAAGCACGTAAGCGGGGGTGTAAGCGAGGATGTCGGAATCTCCCTTCATCCGTCTTTTTATAGGGCAAGATAAAATGTCGGCCCGGCCCAATCTTCAAAAGATCGTGGCTTCAAAATGTGGCGAAAAAGATCGCCAAGATCACGGTCGTGGAAGGTTCCACGACCGTAATTTAGAGCGTGGAAATCAACACAGTTTAGACCATGGATTCCACGACCGTAAAAGCTTCTGGAATGAACCACGCTTCTCCTGCAGGGTTCCACGGCCGTGGAACTGAACGTGGTTCATAGTACGGCCGTATTTTAGAGCGTGGTTTAGGGCAAGAACGTGATTCTTCCCTAGCCTCGTGCATTCCTGAAGTTGACATCTATTTTTCTCCTAAGAATGCCCTCAATCCATGGACATACTCAATCAACTCATCTTTGCTCGATTCCGTTCGGAAATGGCTCTCCATCACCTATAATCAACATAAAGCTAGTGTAGACATCCATATCGACAATATAGGCAAACTAGCTCACAAATGCAACAATGTTCAATCAAAGACTATCAATATGAATCAAATACACTTAGAAAACGTGCCTAAAGTATCACAATATTTCATGCTAACAACTTTATACCGTGTAACTCTCTGGAATGCTCCACGTTCATGTTGCCAAGATCCACGGCCGTGGTTTTGGGCTTGGACTTCTCTACGACCGTATTTTAGAGCGTGGAAGTGTAAATTGCTTGTAGTTTCCTTTGTGTCGTGCCATTCCTCATCCTAGCATCCCCCTTGGCTTCTTTGATGTGTCCTCAATCCTTGGATGTGCTTAATTCATCTCCTTTCTCTCTCAATTGGTTCGATTTTGCTCTTATTCACCTATAATCAACACAAAGCTTATGTAGACCTCTATATCGACAATGTAGACAAACTAGCTGACAATTGCTTCAATGTCTCATCAATGAACACTATATTGGATGAAAAACAACTAGAAAAAATGCCTAGAATATCGCAATATTTCATGCTAACAGATTTCTGGAAGGAAGATTATATATTTTGGAGTTCTATTTTAGAGATTAGGATATATTTTATTAGGATAGTATCTTTTCAAGATATTTTATCTTTGGAAGATAATTCTCCTATATAAAGGGCTGGATTTTCCACAAATTCAGCAACCCGCTACCATCACAACATTTGGGGATTGAAGAAGCTGCAGTTAGGAAGGATTTTTGGAAGGTTGAAGGAATATTGAAGGAAGGATTGATAGCTTGTTATAGCTTTGTGAAGGGTTTTGTAAGACTTTCTTAGATTCCCTTCTTGTTGATTTGTCTTGTTGGATTTGTGAGGAACGCTTATATTTGTGATATTTGATTCAGTTATTGAAGCCATGTTCTTAAGGTTTTTGTGTTCAAATATTCACTTTCTTCCCGTATATTTGATTATTGCTTTCATGATGATGAGTGGCTAATTTCTTTGTGTGATTCTAGGGTGATTGGCTGAAAGTTGTGGGAAAGACGATGATAGAATAATCTTAATCCCAATAGGACCTTGAAAGCTTGAGTCTTTATCCTTAACCTTAGAACATCTCGTTCAGTCGATGAACATCTCGGCCGGGGTGGAATTCGTCTGACTAAGGTGACCTTTTCTGATCCGAAACTGAGAGTTAAGTGTTAGAGTTTTCCAAATCCTATTCTTATTACACCTTTTCTGGTTCAATGCAAGCCTAGGATGAGACTTACCCGGTAATTCCTTAGTTTGTTTACCTAAGATCATAAGTGTAGGTAATAAAGGTTTATCCTTTATTGGGGTTTGAGTGTGCTTTCATTCCATCTTTGTGAGTTAGCTTGAGACTTACCCGGTAAAGGTTGATTCTATTCCCTTAGTTGGAGTGTTAGTTTGAGATTATAATTCCTTTCCTTAGTACCTTGAGACTTACCCGGTGATCTATTCCACTTTAGTAACACCTTTCCTTTGCAAAATCTCAGCTTTGTCCGCTTATCTTGAGATCTTGAGTTGGAACCACAACTGGATGCTTTAATCCCTAGAATTGCACATTCCTTTAATTGACTTTTTATCATCTTTGATTGCTTTAATTGCTTTTGTTGTTAGTTGCAATATTGACTACCTATATTGGTTTTGTTTCACCTAAGTCCCTGAGATCGACACCCCGGAATTCTTGCTTTTACTACGATTGACCCGTAAACTGCGGGTTCGCATCCTTATTTTAGGCATACATCTAGGGTTATAAATTTAAAGCTTGCACACACCATTTGGAGCGAACATGGCTGCAGGCGTTGTTGGCTCTACGGTGCTCCTCGACTCAAAGACTCGAGCCTGAGTACCCCTAGTCTCTGAAGTGCCTCCACCGCGCCCTCTACCTCTACCTGGAATCTGAGCAGAACCATGTGAATATGCCTGATACTGAGACCGCCTCTGTCCTCCTCTTGAGGTACCAGCAAGCGAGGACCCCTGCTGTGATGTTACCTTACCCTATGGCCCAGCTGGCCGCAAGTAAAACATGTCATTGGTAGCTTCCTACACTCCGGCTTAATGTGTACATACTCCCCACAGTTGTAGCACTGACGTCCCCTCGAAACAGTCGGCGGTACAACCTAGTAACTAGAACGGCCCTGAGACTGACCACGTCCATGGCCTGAACCTCCTACTCCTGTGCTGGCTGGTTCAGTCCTCTGTCTCTTGTCTGAACCTCCAGACTGCATAGCTCTCTTAGGACCCAGTCGGTCCCTCGCATATGCTGAAGCCCGATCCTGGTAATCGGCTAAGGAGTCACAGCGAAACCCTGCCAGATATGAGCGTGTAGTCTGCCTCAGTCTTTGGGAGAACAGATACACGTAATGGTCCACATGTGGTGCAGCCGGACCCAGCAGTGACAGCTCCTCCCGGAACATCCTGATCGTCTCGGCTATCAGAACATCATCAAATCCTGCTTCCAAGAAGTCATGCACTCGGTCTCTCCTCAACGAGGTAGGACAAAAAGTATCCCGTACAAGACTCAGTAATTGCTCAAATCGGGGTACTCCGCCCCGCACGGTCCTCCACCATAACTGTGTCTGGTCCCTAAACAAGGTTTGAACCAGCTCCACTTTACGACTCTCAAGACAGCGGATCTCCTCCAGTGCAAACTCCACATGACTAATCCAATGATCCACCTCAAGTCCAACGTTCCCGTTGAATGTGGGAACTCGCTGATGGTTGAAAGTCTTCAACCATTCCTCCGGCCTCGGTAGCCTCATCTCGTCTCTCACTCGATCATCCTCAATAACTCTCACTGGTGCAGCTACCACCGGTGGAACTACCACCTGGGTCACCCTCTAAGAGACCTCTGCCGACCTAGCTGGCACCGGCTGTGCTGGAGGTAGTGCCCCAGTCTTGTATGCCTCTTGCACCTGATAGACATACGCTTGATACTCCAATGCTACAATTGATACATGGCCAGAATCAACAGGCCCCGTACTCCGTACTCCGGACCTAGCAGCGGTCCCATCCCTAATCTCGGGAACAATACTCTCAGCCACCTCCTCAGCAGGAACATCCGAAGCTGGCGGAGCCACAACGGGAGCACGTCCCCGACCTCGCCCCCTCTGAGGCCTATCCACACGTCCCTGTCTCGGAGCTCCTGGAGAAAGGGGAGGTCGGCCCCCTCCTTGTCCAACGTAAGTTGTCGCTCTCGTGCGTGCCATCTGGTAGAGATGTGATCGATATAAGACTACTTTAATTGCTAATAACGACATAACTATCTTATTACGCTAGGTCTCTTCTAAAGGTCAAAACGTAACTAACAAACACAAGTTTTAACAAAAGTCCAATAAACTATGCCATCGAGTTCTGCGGAGGTAGTGGTGGTCCGTGCATTCTATCCCAACCCGTTTATGCTCATGGTTTTGAAAACAAAAATTCATTTTAAAAGTTCGGAACCCTTGCGATTTCCGTTTGCTTGTTTATTCGGCCTTTTCGAAGATAGCGAGTGCTGTTGTTGCCAACCTAGGGCTCTGATACCATATTGTAACACCCCAAATCCTAGAGGACTTGGAATGCTACGAGCTCAGACCTCACAATGGGTCCCGGTCCTTAGCTTGGCAACAACTTCATCGGACCTTACAACACGACACAAATAAAAAGGCAAAACCACATAGTTTTATATCATGAGCGAAAGCAAACGTATAAACTCAAAACAATACAGCCGAGTCTCAAAACCAAAATAAGCAACATAAGTCTCAAATCATAAAAAGATAACAGTCTCGTCCTATAATGCACGGAACCCTGGCTGCCCACTACCGCCGGATCACTCGATCGCCTCTCTAACCTGCAAGGCATCTACAAGCGGTATAAAACCGTTAGCTAACATTCTATGCATAAGTATAAAGGTAAAAGCACAAACACACACCATACACAATCAACATGCAACACTCAATCCTTTTATTATCTTTAATTAGGTGATAGGTCATTACTAAAGATACTTATTTTGTGACACGGGGATTCCCAAACCTCTCCCCTGATCCCGTTTACCAACGACGAATGGTGCTAATGCATCTGACTGTCTACCTGCCTGGGCTGGTAGCAGGGAACCTCCTAGCTCTCGCAAGAGCTAGGCAGTGATGTCACGACCCGTTATCATACACTTAGGTCAATTACGTAATATAATTAAGTCGGCCTAATCCGGTTTCGTTGTTTATCATAACTAACAAACACCACTCATACACATAACACTCATACAAGAAGCCAGCTAAGTAAGTCCGTAGACTTACCAGTCTCCGAAGCGCACACGACAACCTCACTCTCAAGTTCCCTCGGGAAAACGTACAACGCCTGTTCAAGACAAGGCACACAATCAAAGCACACTCTAGTCCACTAGAAGTCTATAGACGTCTAGGCTCAACCTCCTCAACCACCTAGTCCAAGAAGACTACACTCTCAGTCCATGACCTTTCCAACTCTCAACATAACGATATACACAAAGGTTGCTTCCACCAAGCTCGAAACGAACCCTTAACAACATACCACCAACGAGACTTACGTACCTCACACTAGACCTCTAAGGTCCAACCACTCTATAGCATTCCTGTTCAACTACTCTATGCCAGCCTAGCAAGCTTCAAAGATATATTGAATCTAAGGATGAAAGAAGGAAAGGAAAGAACAAGATCCAGGACTCACTGGAGCAAAACCGCCCGCGCGCCTGACTAAGCCCGCCCTTGTGCCTATCCGGGTCCGCCCCTGCGCCAATCTGGGTCCGTCCCTGCACCTGACCAAAACCTCCTCTGTGCCTCTGTGAACCCGCCCCTGCGCCTATTTGTGCAGAACATCCGTCTATGGAGTTATTCGATTGTGCAGCCGGTCATTTAGGGTCTCCTTTGGTGCTATGAACGTCTTGCACTTCTCACACTTGGTCTTAGACTCCCTCTAAGGTCTAGTTTCGTCATCAAACCAACAAGACAACGATAGATCGTTGAGCAAGGATTCTTAAAGATCTTCCATTCAAGCCATGGAAGAGGAAGGAAGAAAGAAGAAGAAGAAGAGAGAGAGAGAGAGGAAGGAGTCTTACCCTCGTCACGTCATTGCAGTTTCGGCCTCAAGGAGGGTGGATCCAAGCTGGAGTAAGCCAAGAGAGGCATGGAGGAGAGGGGTGGATAAGAAGATGTAAAACGGTGAGGTTGGAAGATAGAAACAAGTAACGTGAAAAAAAATGAGAGGATGAGGAGAGTGGGCTGCATAAACGAGGGAGGATACCAAAGGTCCTCAGCCACCAACTCCCCAAGGAATTAAAGAGAGGAGTTAAAAATATCGGAAGGTGAACGGTTTCCCAAAACGCTACTACCCCGCCCTCGCGTGTCACCGCCCCTGCGGGAATCCTAGCCGCACTTGTGGCCTACTCGATTGCGTCGTCTAAGCCGCAAGGGCATGAACCCTTGTGCACGGCTTCTACCCTCCTCTAATCCTATCAAAGCGTAACGAAAAATCTGGTCGTTACAGTAAGGTTGAAGAAGAAAGGGTTAAAGGTAATTCTTTGTTTAGGGGTTTTGACACATAAGTGGTCAAGGTTCATTAATATCTTATAATTAGTCCTATCTTCCTAAACTTATCATATTTCATTCCATTAATCATCTTCTTATCTTTCATTCTCATACATAATTCCGCATTATGAGTTTAAAGAAATCTCGGCATGTTCTTACTAAAATCTCGCCCGAGATTTGCCTAAGTTAACCGAGATTTTCCACTGTTGTTCAACTAGAGGACTTTCAATCTAGATCGGGAACTACGGCTTCAATACACATCGTGGGAGGGTCCGGTAGTATGGTGAATTGCATGGAAGAAGCAAAATCTCGGCCAACAATATAAAATCTCGCCCGAGATTCTTGATTCGAGACCGAAATTTCTTTTTGTTACGTATTATCGAGTAGAATCTCGATATGAAGATTATTATCCTGTACTTATCTTTTGTTATTTTAATACCTTTAAGCTCTCAAATAATCTAAACGTATTTGTTGGTTTTTGACCCTATCTTTTAGGATTATTTTTTAGTTATCTTGTAGGGGAATATCTCCTATAGATAGGCTTAGAGAATGAGACTCATAGGACATTCAGATTTAAAATTTGATTTCCACATTGTTGTGAGACTCTTGTGACTTCACTCACGAAGTTTGCATTTTATCATTTCTATTTAATCAAAGAGGGATATTTTGGTTGAATCGTTGTGAATCCTTGCTAGGTTGTTTTGGTGTGGGTTAATCTTGTTGTAGATTGGTGCTACTAGTCGAATTAGTGCCTCCTTGTGTATGTCTTATTTAGAAGACTTGTGTAAGGTTGAAGAAGTAATGGTTAAAGATAATTCTTTGTTTAGTGTTTTGACACATAATTGGTCCAAGTTCTTTGTAAGTCTTTTAATTAGTACGATCTTCCTATACTTATCATATTTCATTCCATTAATCATCTTCTTATCTTTCATTATCATCCATAATTCCGCATTCTCAGTTTACGGAATTTTACCACGATTTTCCAATGTTGTTCAATTCGAGGACTTTGAATCTAGATCGAGAATTGCGGCTTCAACCCTGCATCAGTTTCACTCCTTTAGCATGGGCTCCATGGGTTGGGATTTGACATGGGCCATGGCAGTGAAGTCTTGAACCCAACGGCCAGCCAAACGGCAGTGCAACGATCACCCTATGGTTGAGCACTAGCCGTTTAGTTGGCGTTTCACTAGTTGTCACTTCTAATTTCCAATCTTTCTCTTCTACTCCGGTCATGTAGACTTCGTGTTGTAGTTGCTCAGTTTTATGATCTTCTCTTCTGCTTTGACGTCATGGAGGATGCAATTTTGACACTTTTGACGCCTTAAATGCTTGAAACACGTAAATGCCAAGGTAGATATCGAAATACAGAAAGTAGATGATTTCTGTATAAAACAACATATAGAATCAAATGAACGTGTAATCTTCAAAACGAGTCAATTACAAGTTCTAGAAGAAACTAAACATGTTAGAGATCACTCACATAATAAGAAAGAATAAACACATTAAAATGCATGTTCAAAGGCTAGAGCGCTAACAAGGGTTATATTTTGGCAAACTAATCATCAATAATAATTCAAAAACTCAAGTTTATAAACAATAGTAAGATATGAAAATCCAAAGCATCGTTGACAAATCAAGAGTAATCGCATGACATATTCCAATTTCAGGAAGTAACAATGATGAGAATTGACTCAATTTACTCTAAATGCAATGTTTTTGTGATTTTGTGTTTGTTGATATAGGCGGAAAGGGAAAAGACCCAATAAAAGCAAAAAAGAAAAAGAAAAAAATAGACCATGTGACATGAAAGGGAAATATGATATGCAAATGTGAGTAAAGCACCACATACTTACACTACACATCATCCTCGATATAAAAAAAAAGTAAATTCATAAAGGTACTCACTAAGTAATCAAGGTAGATGGTGAAAGAGAAGAAGGGTGATATAAAGATGGAATGATGTCGGGAATTCTTTGAGTCGTGTTGTGTATCCTTATAATCTACAAAGATACTACATAAAACATAATTAACAACCGTCATCTAGAAAAAAAACATAAGAAAATGACAATAGCAAATAAAAGAAAAGGGAAAAGAAAAATCAAAACCATGGATTTCCTCCCATGTAGCCCTTGTTTTTTGTCATTAGCTCGACCCATATGTCTTATTCCGAAGAAAATCCTTCACTACCACGAATGAAGGTCTAGGCTAAGTTTGCATTGGCGGAGCGTGGGAAGTGGGCAGAGATGAACAAGAGTCTTTTGTATCGTCTGGGGCAGGGAGAACGACGAACGGGGGATGTAGATGAGATGGGAAGTTTATGGGATGGGGATGGTGGTATGTGTAGGGTGGTAGGTGAGTGTGGTATGGTAGAAGGAGGTGGGATGGTGGGTGAAATGGTAGGTTTAGACGTTAAGGAGGGTGTGAGTGAGGGATGAAGGTGTGATGTGATGGAGGATGGTGAGGGTGTGGTGGTCAATAGTTGAGTGGTGTGGGAGGTACGGAGGTGACCATGGGGGTGGAATGTGAAGGAGGGATAGGTGAGGGTGAGGCAGGTGAGTAGGGTACCTTATTATCATACCAAGATGGTATAGTGATGAACGGATTTTATATTGTAGGCTTTTGGTGTCATGAGACGGGTGGTCGATGATCATTGGACGGGTAGTCTAACTCAAACTTGCGGAGTCACAACTCTCTACGCTCGAGGAAATGGCCAGCTTGCCTATCTGGGTGACCATTTGAGGCTGTGGAGTAGTTTTCTAGTGTGGCGGTGTAGCTACAACCTTCAGTTTTTTTAATTAATTCCGCAGAAAGTGATGAAATTGGCATGGGACGGCCGTCTCGTGGGCGTTTGGTGGTTGTGCCTTTAAAGGTAGGGGCGTCCAATGTTGCTTGAATATTTTCTAGCATTGTGTCAAAGATATGGATATGAGTGATAAGCTCTTAATGTTCGGATTTCAGAGAGTCTACTTGATGTTCCATGAGTTCAAGGGTATTAAGTAGGACATCGAGTTCTTCATCCAACTTTGAGTTGTTCTTGAGAAGATTCTTCATATAGACGTTAAGCTTATTGACAGTGGTTCGCAATCCCTATATGGTGGAAGAGGACATCTCTCAAGAATGGGTCGGAAAATTCATTTGTTAGATTGTCCTACAAAACAAATACATGTAAAGAAAAATCATCCTCAATGATCCTGCAATTGTTATTAGTAATAGAACCATTGATGACACTATATTATAGGATTTTCATTTCCTCAAAATTATTTGTTTCCTCTCTAATTTGAACGATTTCATAAAATTTCTTTAAGTAAATGTAACCAATATTAAGTTAATAACTATATATTTGTGTGCTTTTTTCTTTTTTTTTATTGTTTCTCATATTCTACACAACATGAAATGTGATATATAAGATATATCAACAATTTCAGCGTAATAATTTTGATTTTTGTCCATTTGTGTTTATTTCATTGAGGGTCTTGAACATATTCTTGATTTCCTTCATTTCAAATAATTTTCTTCGTCTCAAGGCCTACGAAACGGGACCTTGAACGCGTATTTTATTTGAAATGAAATAATGTAAAATGTCATTTACACGTAGAAGCAAAGTTGGAAAAGGAAAGAGCATTTGTTTTCACAGGGAAATTCGTTGAATGGAACTGAATGTTTGGTCATTTGTCTACTGAGGGAGTTTTTATTTATTTTTATTTAATAATTGTAGGATCGATCAATACCTTATATTGACGAGCTGACGTGGAATATAAAGACCTAATGATTAAATAAAGTCACGGGAATACTCTGCTTAGGTACTACTACAATGATTAAGATATTGATGAGTAGGTTAATTGTAATTAATTTGTTTACAACTAATAAATCCAAACCATAAAAGTAGTTTATTAGAGTCACCTGAAATGCTTAGCTTCTGTAGTTGCAAGTTGATGCGTGCAAAACGCTTACAGAAAATGGCAATAATCAGCCTTTCCCATAAGACAAAGCAAGCCACATGTTCTCCTTCATAACAAAACAAGCGCTGCCCCTCTCAACTTGCATACCCTTTGACATAAAATTGAATCTAGCATTACAACTTCGTCTTATCTATTCAGTATTCATTGACTAACAGCATTACCTTTCCCCAATTTTTTATTTTATCTTGTCATGTGCTAATGGGGTCCTGTTTGGATATCCATACCATGTTAAAAACCTAAGCCCAAACTTACTGCTAATCGTAGATCAAAATTAACTAATTGAGCCAACTTCTTTTTTTCGGTAAATTTTATATGTATTTGACATAACTAAGTTTATTAATATTAACGTAAGCGTAAATTTAATAAAAAAAGATTTTACCTATATAAATATAGGATTTGGATAATGTGAGAATTGATTATAGTCTTAAAAGTAGAAAGAATTCCCAACCATTATATTAATTAACAATTAATTAAATATAACATGTATTTGTTCAACTAAAAATTGTTGGACATATAAATTTGTCATATATTTGAACAAATGTTAGTTAAACAATTGAGCATATAAATTATTACTTGAACAATTGATTATATAGTTGAACAATTGACCGTATAATTGAATAATTTTTAGTTGAACAAGTACATGTTATATTTGAACAATTGTTACTTGATCTAATATTTATGGATTCTTCTTACTTTTAAACCTAAAACTTCTTTCCGCTTGAACTCAACCCTATATATTGTTACTTGATTCAATAGTTGTGGATTGTCCTTTCTTTGAAGCTTATGGTGTGTTTGACTTGTCATAAGGACTAGTGTTTAGGAGGAAAATAGATTTAGCGAGTGTTTGGCAACTTGAAAAACACTAGTGACTAGTGTTTTCGGAAGTGTTTTTGAAACACAGGTGTGAGTAAGGGTTTCTCCTCCAAACCCTAGAGTTTCTTGTGCAAAATGAATTACCCCTATTTTTTCGGTACTTATGTTGATGAACTAGATTATTAAACAACCTTCTCTCACTTCAAAATCTTGCTCCATCGACAAAGAGTAGAATTGCAGTTGTTCTGCTTGTCAAGGAAGAAGGCAGACATCGAGAAACTTCTCCCTTCTCTTGTGCTCCATCGACAGCCTTCTTCTCCCCTTTCTTGTGTTACTCGTCGAACCAGAACACATTCGTCGAACAAATTCTCCAAGTATGTAAACCATCCCTCTCTTTTTAATTTAAGTTAGGATTAGGGTTTTTCTTGCAAATCAACAAATCATCCATCTCTTCTTCTTCGTTTTTCTCAATTGGTTAGTTTTCATATCTAGATTGTGATTCGTGAAGGAGTGACGACGAAGGTGGATGTCTTTTTCACAGGCACTAAAGAGTTTGAAGACAACTTCATTTCCTGATAGAAATTCTACTCACTTCTTAGAACGAAGAATTGAAGTTTTGTAGTTCGCTCTTCGCCCTCAAGTCTAATACCAAAGAATTGCATTTCAGAAAGAAATGTTGAGACGACTTTCTCTCTTTGTCCTCATGTATAATACAAAAAACCAATAAGTCTCTTTCATCTTCATACTTACAATTCTCTTCAATCTTCACTTGCCTATATTATTCACATATTAGATACTTAAGTTTAAGATACATAGATTTATTGTCATAATTACATATAAGTTTTGTTGTTGTAGATTGTCGTGAGGTACATATGAGTTTTATGCTATTGTAGGTACATATGAGTTTTTTTTTAGAAATCAAATAGAAGAAATTTTGTTTAACTAACCCATCAGTAACTTTTTTTATTGTTGTTGTATAGTGTCATATAGTAGAGGCTTGAGTTTTTTTTGTTGAATACATTGATTTGCTGACATAGGTACTCGAGAATTAGGATTGGTATATTCACTTTCAGTTTTAGTTCTAATCGTAGTATGTGAGCATGGATGTTAGGGAAGCAATGACTGTTTTATCACATGATATTATAAATTACTTTGTCTTGTTTATATCCTTAGCAAAGATGTTGATTTGAAGGAATTACAAAGTTAGGAAAGATAAAAATAAATGTTTCACATCCAAATAATCTATATTCTATATACATATATTAAAGCAGAAGCACTTCATGCCACGTGTCATTCACATGTTAATTTCGTGACACGTGTCATTTTCTCATAATTTTAATTACTATTTAACTACTAAATATAAAATCACTAATATAGATAATAAATATATATTATTTCTATTTTTAATTTTATCACAATCTTCTACATATTCTTAAGATATCTTTAACATATTTTCAATTTCATTTATAAAATGATTAGATTATTTCCTATTTTAACTTTAACATATAAGTATTTCTAACTTTATCTTATAAAATAATTATTGTTTTTACTAAATCAACAAATTTATAAATTATAATAATATTAGTGTTACATCTTCTTTGTTTTTTAAAGATCATTTATAGAATCACTTAAAAAAATTTAAAATTTAACTTTTAAAAGTTTTCTATTTTAATATTTACCTTTCAATTTTAATATTTTTTAAATATTTTTTAAAACTTTAATCTCAGTTTGTTATCTTTTAATATAGTTAATTGATATTAACTTATCTTTACATTTTTATATTTTATAAGAGTCGAAAACATTTGGATATATAATATCACCTAAATTATTCTATTTTTATCGTTTATCTAAAATTATAATTAATTTAATAATAAAATTTTATTTTATTTTTTCTTTAAATTAGTTAATTATATCACTATCATTGTGTTTTATAAATTATAATTATGATTTTATATTTAACTATTAAAATTTAAAAGTATAACAATGCCTTATTACGTTACTATACTAGTAGTATATATTTGGTCCTGACATTGGAACATTGGGGTTGAGGATGGATTTAGCATTAGAATATTTGAAATTTTGTATTATAGAATAAAATCAATGAATAGTATCAATAGAAAGGAAGGTGTGGTTATAGTTAAAGAAGTTATCTAGTGCACTAGAATAGTTGTCATGATAATTCAGGGTTTATGTCTAGGATAACTTATTATGTCATACAAGCTAACTAATATGTTATCATAGGTACGTTTGTAAGTTGGAAAATTTAGAAGTTAAGTGCATAGTTTCGGTCATAAATAATTCAATATGTGTGTGAGAACAGTTGTTATCAAAATTCAGGTTTAAAATTTTTTTATTTTGTCATTTGATTTTGAACTTGTTGTATACTGTACATGAAGAGTAACATTTTTCAAAGTCGAATTAGAGGTCCAAATTTTACATATATTGATAAACTTATGAGACTTATTGTAAAGATTTAATATGGATACCAAAGAAAAGTTGGTAGCAAGTAGGCATACAATTGGGAAGACATTACTGCTAATTTTACTAGTAAGAGTGGAAAGAATGGTAAGAAGGATTTTTGTATGAATAAGTTTGAGCAAATGAAAAAGGATTACAAGGCTTGGAACTTGCTTACAAATGCAAAGACGAGTCTTGGTAGGGAAGAAAACACTATACAATCACAACTTCTAATGAGTGATGGGATAGGAAGATCAAGGTATGCACTTTTATTTTATTTTCCAAGAATCATGTGAAAATATGTGTTATATATTGATGTATTTTTTATATGTTTTGTAGAAAGATGAAAAATGTAAGATATGCATGAACAAGGGGGTGAATATCGAGTATGAAGAGCTATTGACTACACTTTTTATCATAAATGTAAGAACAAGTAGCCATATCATCTGGGATTATTCATGAAACAAGTACCGAGCTTGTGTATGTTGTAGCTTATGAGGAATTAGGGTTAGGTGAAAGGGTTGGAGATGGTGGTGAATTCTTTAGTACTTTTACTAACACCGTGAATAAAGGTAAGCATCTAGAGACTCAATTGTAGGACCAAACATCAATGATAAGCGAATATAGACGGACACAACTTCCTACAACCACTCCTCATACTAGGGTTAATAATAAAAAGGGTCTTATGAAATAAAAAGGGTCTTATGGTAGGGGTTTAAATAGTGTGTAATAGTCCTCGTATTACCTTGTAAGTCTCAACTGAGATGATTAATCAAAAAACCAACCATTTATTCTTGGAAGAATACAATGCTTCAAAAAGATATATTTAAGGTAGTAAAAGTCTAAACCACCAACATTGAGGTAAATTCAACATGATTGATTTATAAATCTAGATTTTTTTCTCTCCTATATGCTAATAATTATGCTTGAATTCCCTTCATACAAGAATAGAGATCTAGGAAGAATGGTGGACGAACGTTGTATTACTAATCAAAAGTTATGATAAAAAAACTATTTAAAAGAATGAAGAACAATGCTGAAAATATGAAAAGCACCAATCTTTCTCTTGATTATATCCAAAATTTCGTCCAAAATAGCTCCAAAAAATTTTCTAAATCTAAAATACTAACTAAGAGAGTAGTTGAGAAGTGTATGATGAGATGATTGAATTATATTCACCCAATGTGCTTATATAGGACACAAAAAACAACGTTCCCCCAAAGGAGCAAGTGGTTCAACTTTCAAAGTTAGTTAGGATAAATCTCTTAGAAGGAGATGGTTGAGAAACTCAAGAGAGAAACTCAGAGTAGAGTACACCTTGCTAGAGTTTTCATCATCCATCCTCAAGTTTGCCCACCGAATTTTCAACGTTGCTCGAGTGGAATGTGTCTTATTTGCTCGAGTGCAATGTCACTCGATGTGGAACTCAGAGGAATTTGATCTTTTTTTTTGCACAATTGTGTCTTCTTTCCTCGAGTGGAATGTCTTCTTTTCTCGAGTTTCTACGTCTTCTTTGTTTTAGTTATTCGCTTAACTCGAGAGACGTTGAACATTCTGCTCTTGAAGCTTCTTCTCTCGACTGGCGTGTCTTCATTTCTCGAGTTTCTTTGTCTTCCTTGCTCTAGTTGTTGGATAACTTGAGAGACGTTCAACACTTTCCACTTGTGGCTTCTTCCTAAGTGTTTGCTTGTCATCTTAGTCCTAGTTGTGGGCCACTCGAGGGTCCTCCACAAAGCTTTCCTTAGCTACATTGACTCCGTGCTTGGATCCTATCTTGTTTTTCCTCCTTCCTTTGCTCATGAGATGATTGATAAGTTGGTGTGATGTCTGTATAACTTTATTTAAGCTCCATTTTGGCCAAAATACCTACAATGATGTAAAATAAGGGTTTTTTCCGGTCCGTCCTTTGCTTGTGACATGGTTGATGAGTTGGTGTGTGATGCTTGTATAGCTTTTTTTTTTTGTTGTATTGTCAACGATTATATACTAACAATAGTTGTTGACATTACAATGTAGATGGTCAACCGAGTGCTGATAGTACAATTATATAATGTGAACAAAAAAATTGGAACAAATTTTTAAAAAAATAAAAAAAGTTAAAAAACAAAAAATGAAAAGTTATGGTATAAAGTTTCAACTTATAATTCAAAAGGGACTATTTGACCGACTCTTTTCACCTTTTTAATAACACCGAATGTATGTTCTTAAGGGTAAGAAATTTGTGGTTGTGTGTGTTTATAAGAATTCTCCACGTAAAGGTTGTACTTCTCTATGAAAGGGGGAAAAAACTAAATTTACGGTTACTAGCAAATGATCGAGTAGGGGTTCAAAAGTTGAACAAGGGATCAAGTTGATAAATCGAATATACCGTGCAAAAATCAGATAGAAATTCCGAAAAATTATTCCGATCGGTTTCCAATTTGATGGATATCCAAAAATGTAAAAATATGAAATTTAGAGACCAACCATATTCGAACCTATTTAAAATGACTAAAAAAATAACCTGAGTTCCTATAGTTAGCATGTAAGGATTAGGTAACCAGAAGTAATACCATTCTAAAATGACAAAATATAACCTAAGTTCCTATAGTTAGCAGTAAATTAGCAAACGTCAAACACAATAAAGGTTTCAAAAAATAAGATTTACTTGTCTGGAAAGCGGAAGTCAACAAAGGACCTACCCAAAAAAAAAATGGAAACCTCGAGCTCGAGGGCTAAATGTCGGACCCAAAATCAACTTGGCTTTTTTTTTTTTTACGCATTTTGTTGGTGAAAAAACATATTGATATGTTATATATGAAACCCAAAAGTTTACTAACACCCAAAAAAAGAAAACAGAGTATAATTTGACAACATTCTATTCGACCCTAAATCACAATAATCCAACCTTAAGTTACAATAACCGAGTTCGATTGAAAAGATACATGATATATAACTCATAAGTCGAACTTACAAAAAACCCACACCAACCAAAGTAATTTGATTGGTCAATGGGTCATATTTCAACCCACTATAAAATAATTCAAAGCCAACAGTACACGAACAAAAACCGTCCAACCCATCTATTTGACAGCTCTATGTATGTGCGTGACTAAATTGTATGGAAAGAAAGACAAGAATCATCATTTTATTTTATGCAGAAATGCAGAGTGATATTATACGACGTGTGTTTGAAAAGGGTCAATGATGGAACTCTGGAGCAGTATTTTGCTTTCACGCAATGAAGAGTCGCTTTCGGGTTGATGGAGCACATCATTTGGGGTTATCAATTTATCAAAAGCATGTATGTGTATATTGTGGATGAGATGCTTTTGGCCGGCCCAAAAGTTTCTTCTTTTGTAAGCCAAATGGATAAGCTTCGATCAATACATCATTTTTATACAATAGGTGTAGTAAAATGTCAATGTAATCTACTTAGTGTCATATTATATGGTAAGCCATAAAATTTTGAAAGAGACAAAGGATGGAGATATGAGTGTTTCCGAAATTTTCCGGAAATTACCGTACTTGAATGTGTCGCATCAGTCCTCCGCCCATCATTTCAGTAAAGAGAGACTCCAAGTGTACTTCCGATGCGCATCTGCAAACACAATGCGTAAACGTAATGCACATGTTTTTCTCGATTCCGTCTGAACGAATAGCAATTCCGTTTGCTTATGTATTTTTTTATTTTGTCAAATAGTTAATCTTCTCGTGCACGAAATCGTCCTTCAAGAAACCCTAGTGCCGGAGCTCCGAGGTCGCTACTTCCCGGTAACCGCAAAACATCCTTCTTCTCTACTTTTGAATATGTATATGCGGTTTATCAATACGCTACTCTTTTTTTTTTAGTCGAATTTATTCTTCTTCCGCTAAGAATCATTCAGAACTTTGGCATCTCATTTCTGAATATGTGTTCCTCCTCCTTCAACATCCGAATTTTTACCAACAACTTAGTAATACGCACCTCATAGTCCAATCGAACTTCCCTCTTCTCCTACATATGATTATTCAGAGAATTATAATTGAGTTATATTGACAGATCACTATGAGTAATCATGAACATTCAACTCTTCTATGAGAGCGTTGTTGGTTAAGGCTATGGCTACTACTGTTGCTTCGAAGCTTCTCTCCTTCATGCTTCTTTTGGAGATTTGATCGGTTATTTGGGAACAGTTGCAAGAGATTTTGATTATTGAGTGTGGGTTTTTCAGTTTTTTGATTACAGAGAAGGATGTCTGCCAAGTGTTTGTTAATATGTCCTAAGAAAAATTTCTTTGTTGAGCTGAGGTTCCTTATGACGACGGGGCAATAGCTTCCTTCATTGTCCGCTTAGATATTTTCATGGGCGTGGTTTTGGTAGGGAAGGAATTAGATGTTTCACTTGCTTGATAAGGTTGTGTTTGGTTGAGAATTAAAGGAGATTAATTTTGATTTAAATTTAGGAGATTAATTTGTGCAAGTGTTTGGATGAAGATGGAGATTATGAGAAAAATTATAGAAGGGATTAATTGGGATTAAAAATGACCAAAAAATAACATCATATTACCAAGGTTAAAGGAGGTTAATCTTCAACCATCAATTACGATTCCACTCATGCCTCAATTTAAGGTTAAAATAAGGGCAAATTTGTAATTCTATATCAATTAAACCCATTAAAAAATCTCCAACCAAACAACATGACGTAGATAATTTTATATCAAATAATCCTTTATAAATCCCATATAAAATTTAACCCCTTTTAAATCCCATCTAGATTAAATTTGTAAATTCATGCTTTGATTCGTGCGTGGCGTCACCCTAATGACTTTGTTTCTTCTTTTGGTGAGGATGGTAGAGACAAGGTGAGTATATCGAGGCCGGTTGTGGGTACCTCGAGGCCGATTGCTGGAGATCTGGTTATTGTTGGCGATGGGAACATGGTGTTTGATGCAGATATGTTGGAGATGGTAATGTGTGTTCCTAAGACTACTGTGAAAACCATCCCTCATAGTTGTCGTCTTAGCTTTTCTCAAGTGTTGTTGAGTGCTCTTCTGAAGGTGGTTGTTGAGCCCGGGTGAGCAGTTGCTTGGGTTATGTTGTTTTTCTTTCCTCGGTGCACTTTACATGTGTTTAGGCATGTGAGAAAGCGATACAAAAGATCGGTAGATAGTAAGTCGATACAACATCAATGAATTTTGCAGGCCTTGCCTACATGGGGAGAGGTTGAGGGTGTTTTGATTATTTTGCATGTCTTGTTAGACACTTCGGATCATATTATAACACCCCAAATCCACGGGACTTGGAGTGTCACATTGGGCTAGGATCTCACAATGGATCCTGACCCTAGCCTGACAACAAGTTCACTGAATCTTACAACAAGGCACAGGTAGATTAAAACCAAATACATAAAAGTTGTATATGATACATCAAAAGAGTTTACAAACTCAAAGCCGAGTACAAAACATAGCATCACAACATCTGATACAAAAGATCCAATATCCCGTGCATCCTAATGTACAGAAGTCCTCGGCTGGCCACACCATCTGTCTCACCCTACAATCTTCCTAACCTGCAGATCATCTACAACACGGTAAGAAACCGTTAGCTACAGCAATGAAAAGCATGAAGGTAATAGCACAACCACACATCAACATCTCATACATGCAATGTCACACACATTCATTTATTATCTTTCATTACGTTATTGCTCAACTTCTTTTGTAACACGAGGAACCTAAAGAACCTCGTCCCTTTCCCGTTAACACAAGGGTTTGCATTGGGGGTGATCGTCACTCGTCCCCCCCTGTGTTACTGGCTTCCAGGCACCTCCTCCTAACCAGCAGGCGGAGACCGGTGGTTAACGCCCGTTATAATACACTTGGGTCAAATAAATGTAATAAATGGTCATCCTAGTCCGGTTTAGGTTATAAATGCACAATCATATGAGCACACACAACCATCACAATCATACAATCCACAATTGCACGCTAAGTAAGTCCTATGGACTTACCTGATATACTCGTAACTAGTACCACATCACAGCTTCCCCTTGGGGAAGTAATCAACGCCTGCAATAGCAAGGCACACACAATCACATACTGCAAAGGTTAGGAGACTCGTCTCACTAACCACAACCAACCTATATCTCAAATCTAAACCTCATATCCTCAACACATTCATAAATGCCTAAGGCATATCCTCAACATAACATCTCATCATACTCGTACACATACTAAAGCTTAAAGCCATAACCGATATCCATAACATCATCATGATCCTCAACTCATTCTGACACCTAACATGCATCTAATCAGTATTCCTCAATCTCAAATTTAATCCTAATTTAATTAATTAACCTTTAATTAATTAATTAAATTTCACCAGAATAACGTTTTGCCCGCAGGCCATTTCTAAACCCAACTGTCATTAGATTTCATCAAACAAACAACCCATAAACACCAGAATAATATAATGATCATAATGAAATTTCTAATTATCCATTTTGAAAAGTCTAAGGTCAATTTAGGCCAAATCGCAGTACGGAAAACGAATAAATTCATAACTTATTCGTTACTAACCAAATTGACGATCTGAAAGAAGATTCGGAATCACAACGACGCAGGCTACGCATGTACAACATCAAATTCACCGGAATCTGAGCGACGGAACTGTCCTGGTGACATATATTCTCGACTAGGTCCTTATCTGCTCGGAAATGCAGAGACTTGGTACCGATATGAAGAGAATGAAGAGAGAAAACCAGAAACTCAAACGGAATTGAAATCGGATTAGAAACGGAGAGTAGATCTGAGTTTGAAGTTTGAGAGAAATAAGAGCTTTTACGACGAAACGTGAAAGGAAATGAATTAATAAACGATTTTCCGCTATTTATAGTGAAGTGGATAATTATCCTTTAGCGAAGTCGATAATTATCCTTTAACCGATCCAATGGCGGGTTGAACCCCCTTCTCCAAACTTCTCGAAATTGGAACAATAAATCTTGAATATTGTTGGGATAATTATTTCACAATTGCCTCGGAAAACGTTTATTCCTAAGCCGTCTTTCTTAGCCGTTAAGAAACTAAATAGCGACTCTTTTGGCCGTTTTGCCTTTCCATGTTATTTCATATCTAGGACATGTCCGATGTCCTGATCATTTTTCTCAACTGCATTTTTATTAATTGGAGCTCCCAAATACTCCAAATAATACCGGAGGGTAAAAATAATTACTTGGGGGAAAAAGTGAAAATTTCACCATAAGCCCAAAATTACGCCAGAAATATAATGGTGGGACTTATACTCAACACTTAAGCAATCTTCGCGAGTTATATGTCAATTACTATCACTGATTAAGTTAATCAACATTAATTAGAATTCGGAAATCCTATCTATTACACAAAGGCCATATAGGATGGTCGATTGTGGATTGGGCGATAGAGATGGTTCAGAGAGAACCCCTGATATCAAGCAATATCTTCGCAGTGTTTCATTTGGGCATTTTCTGACGGTTGTTAAGGTTTTGTGTTATTTTGGAGTTGCTCCTGATAGTGAGAAGATTTTGAAGGTGTTTGAGGGTAAACATCCCTACAAGCCTCTCTTTTCCAAGCCGTCCACTACCTTTCATGAACCATGCCTCGTTGTTGATATCAATTTGGTATTTAAATGCATTAAGTCCTTTCCCAAAGTTACTTATTGCGGTAGATATGGCTTGAGGGCATAACACATCTTAGACGCTATGTGTGTTGAGGGTTCTTCGATTGTAGTAGTCTTTTTAGAGCGATTATGTCAATGGTTCACTTATGGTTGGGAGGTAGGTGTCTGTTGAGTTTGTGGCTTCGGCTCCTCTTACGCCACTGCTAAAGCCTGCCAATGGGATTAGACACATTGCAGTGGGTACTATATGAAGATGGTTGGTGTCTAAAGTTTTCATGAAGGGAGTGTGTAAGGATATGGGAGAATATCTGGGAGATCTATAGTTTTGAGTTGGTGTTTTAAGTGATGCAGAGGCTATTCTACATAGTGCTAATAGATTTTAGTGATCGTTATTCCGATGGTTCTCTGGTTATGTTGGTAGTGAATTTTTCCAATTCTTCAACCTAGTTAAAAAGACTATTTTGTTTAGGGAGGTTAGGGATAGATGACCGTCTTTCTCCTTAAGGGTTGATTTCTTGTAGGGTTAGGCCACCCGGTTGAACGTTGGAGATAGATTTATCTGGTCGGCTACTGGTGTGCAATAAGGGGACCCTTTGGGGCCACTCCTCTTTTCTCTTGTCTTGCACCCGCTTTTACATAGGATCGAGGATATAGTTGCAAGTCTATTTTACATGCTTCGTATCTTGATGATGGTACAATTATTGGTTGGTTTGAGGAGGTTGCTAGAGCATTTGATATCATTCGAGAGTTTGGTCCGGTTTAGGCCTCGAGTTATATGTTTGCAAAACCGAGCTCTTTTGGCCTTCGTGTGATGGTTCGAAACTTAGAGATGGATTATTTCCACATGACATTGCAAGGCTAGCGTTGGATGTTAAGTTGTTAGGTGGGGTAGTGAGTATAGATGAGGGGTTTGTTAGAGACCTTGTCATGAAAAGAGTTGTTAAGGCGGTTGAGTTGATGCATCTTCTTCCATGGTTGAGGAAACCGTAGAGTGAACTTCTCCTACTTCGTTCTTGTATGGGTGTTGCTAAGATGTATTTTGGCCCGAGGACTTCTCTCGGACCATTGGGAGAATGCAAACACTTATTTTGATGCTGGGATTCGTAGATCAATTGAGGATATTGAGGTTTGAGGGGGACTTTTTTTTTGGAGATCTTCAGTGGGGGCTTGCTTCTATGTCTATTCAATTTGGGGGGCTTGAATTTTACTTTGCTATGGAGACGTCTTCCTTTGCTTTTGTTGCCTCTAGGGCCCATTCTTGGGTGCTTCAAGACCACATTTTGCGGGATAGTTGAGTTGTGGATATGGGCTTTGAGTTTTATGGAGCGGACATTGCCCCCCTAAAGCCCAACACACTTTGACGAGTGTTTTTATGAGTAAGACCGTGCATGAGATGGATGTTGCTTATGATTTGACCCTTATACAAAAAGCGGTTTTCAAGTGTCTACAATCAGCACATAACCAAGATTTCCTTCTTGCCATACCCATTTATGGACTTGGGATGTATGTGACCGGTTGAGTATCGATCGATACATAAGTATTATCTTAAGATTCTATTATGCCCAATTGTCAAAGAGTCCTGGATGCTTTTGGGGAGCATGCGGTTCATTGTAAAGATCTTCATGGTTTCAAATATAGGCATGATCTGGTCCGTGATGTTTTGTGTGATGTGTTTAGGAGAGCGGGTGTCTCGATTAAGAAGGAGGCGCATGTGTCCTTCTTGATTGACCCATGTTAAGGCTGATAGATGTCTTGGTGTTTAGATGGGTGAGTAGAAACCATGCTTGCTTTGATTTAATTGGGGTTCTCCACTAGTTTATTTGGATAGTGGGCCTTTTTGTAGTGGGTATGACAACATTTAATATGACTTTTGCTAAGTTGGCCAAATATGAGTGAACTTGTATTGAAAAACCAACATGTGTTTATTCCGTTCGTTTTTGACACTTTTGATTTTCTTGCACTAGATGCTATTGAAATTCTCAATAGGGTGCAACGGGTCATGCATGACAACGTTATGTTTTCTAGGTCATGTGATGTTCCTTTTAGGAGGATCCGATTCGCTATTCAGAAAAAGTTGGCGTCACAACTTGTTGCCCGTCTTCCTTCTAGCTCGATATTATACTACATTATATAAATACATGAGTTTATTGGGTGGTTAAAAATATTTATATAACATTTATTTGTATTTTACACATGATAAAGGTGTATTTAAATAAAAAGAAATATAAATAAAAGTGAAGCCTACGAAACTCTCTCATCACTATAATCAAAGATTTGTTTGCTTAAACTATGATCTTAGTCCTGACTTGACTCACTAGTCCTTAGAAACGAACAAAGATGGGTTGCTCCTCCTTGTCAAAGATGGACGACATACATTCTTATAAAAATATCTCATACTTATTACTTATTTGCCATAAATGATAAACCTCTCATACACCCCAAAGTTACTTGCCTTAATTTCGTTACTTTTTATATTACTTTTATAGTCATGGTTGGCCTAACAAATTTACAAAAAAATACAAGGCATAATTACATTGATTTGCAGAAATTTCTCACTATACACAATACTCATTTTATTCATGTTACTTTGGAGATGAAATAAAGTACAAGCCTCTTAGGCATGCTCTTCTTTTTTAATAACAAACTTTCTTGAGACTTTTTCTACCAAGATTTCTTTAAACATGTTTTTCCTTTACGGATTTGTATATTTCGTTTAAGGAATACAAATCAACATAAGGTTCTCTAAACCAAGAAATTTAGAATTTATCACCAAACACACTTGGGTATTCACTAAGGGCTTTAAAAACAATTAAAGATCAAACATACATCTTCTAATATGAAGATAAGTCTTTGTGGAGTCCACTTCTTTTAACCTCAACGGGGTTATAGATTCTTATTATATAAATCAATCAAATGTAAGTGATATATGTGAAAATTGATTGTAGTAGAGATGATGTTGAAAAGCGATGTTAAACACAAGGGGTGTCTCGATCTTTCGTCGAGTTCAGTTCTCCGTTTGCTAAAAAGAATGAGATTTGGATAGTTTTTCATATACGATAACGGTAGAAAATAAAATAAACTATCTAAACTGATGTCGAATAAAACAAAATAACAAACTAAAATATCTTAACTAGCTAGGAATAAGATAAACTAACTTAGGAAATAAACTTAACATGAAAAATAAAATAAACCAAATAAAAAATAATAATAATCTAATAATAATAGATCATCGGGCCAAGGAAGTGGATTGGTCGAATGCATAATCTCGATTCATGGGTCTCGTAATAGCAAATCATTGGATCAATGTGGAGTGTGGAACGGATAAAGAAACTTGCTCCAAAAATAAACCTAGATGGTTTTTAGCTGGCATCTTGTCGGGATTTTACGAGCATCTTTCGACTAGATTCTGACTTTCAGGTAAACTGCAAAGTTGTAGATATTTAAAAGGCGTTCGAAAGTAGTAATTGTGTGTTTTCCGAATCTAATAACAACAGAAAAATCATTTTTACTAAGATGGTGCAAAGCTGTCATCAAAGACTCGATATGCCTATTTCGGATCGTATCAAAATGGGTAGGGGATGACATACAGTTGAAGGTACAATGATGATGAATGATCCGTTGAAGATTAATGGATCAATAGATTTAAAAATCAGGTCGAACCTTATGAAACAACTTTGAGTACCCTAGGGAAACTAAGACCCTAACACACAAGAGAGTACATCTAGATACACCTTAAATGTTCCAAACACCAAGAGAAGAAAGTTCAAACTTTCATCATCTCATCCACAAGAGAACGTCATCTCCGATCCAAAATCTAGCATTCAAAGTAGATCAAAGTTGAACAATTTGTGCTTTTTCTGCTTTTGTGTCTCTTGCAGAGCTTAAAAACTATGTTCAAGCACTTCAAGAACCATATTGGATTATTCTATTCAAAATGAGCTAAATGACTTTGATATAAACAAAGTCTGGACTCTCACATCAAGACCCAAACATCAATCCGTCATAGGAACCAAATGGGTGTTTCGAAATAAATTGAATGAAAATGGTAAAGTCATTCAAAACAAAGCACGACTTGTAGCACAAGGCTTTAATCAAGAGGAAGGTATTGATTATGAGAAAACTTTTATTTAGTAGCCAGGTTAGAAGCCATACGTATGCTACTTGCTTTTGCATCCTCCATGAACATTAAGCTTTTTCAAATGGATGTTAACTGTGCTTTTCTAAATGGTTTCTTAAAGAAGGAAGTTTACGTTGCTCAACCTCCTGGTTTTGAAAATGATGATTTTCCAGATTTTGTTTACAAATTAAACAAAGCTCTTTATGGTCTTAAACAAGATCCTCGAGCTTGGTATGAAAGGTTGTCCAAGTATATTTTAGAAAATGATTTTCGAAGAGCTTTGATTGATAAAACTTTATTTGTCAAAACGTGATGCAACAATTTATTAGTATTACAAATTTTTATTGATGATATATTATTTGGTGCTACTAATCATTCTCTATGCAAGGAATTTTCAAACATCATGTGCAGAGAATTCGAAATGAGCTTAATGGGATAATTATGTTTTTTTCTTGGTCTACAAGTTACTCAAGCTAAGAAAGGAATTTTTCTAAATCAAAGCAAGTATACCAAGGATTTGCTCAAGAAATATAAAATGGATTAATCTAAGGTAGCAAAGACTCCAATGAGTTCTACTCTTTCTTTAGATCAAGACAAGAATGGTAAGAGTGTTATCCAAAAGGAGTACAAAGGTATGGTCGGATCTTTGTTATATTTAACTGCTAGTCGACCTGACATTATGTTTAATGTATGCATCTGTGTTAGATTACAAGCTGATCCCAACAAGTCACACTTGATAGCTGTGAGGGTACTAAGGATCTAGGTCTTTGGTATCCTCATCAAAACTCGTTTCACCTAGTTGGCTATTCAAATGCAGACTTTGCAGGCTATAAGATCAATAGAAAGAGCACTTCTAGATGCTTCCAATTCTTAGAGTCTTCCCTAATCAGTTGACACTCTAAGAAGCAAAATTTTATCACCCTATCCACAGCTGAAGCCAAATACATAATTCTTGGTACCTGTTGTTGAGAAATTCTATGTATCGCTCAACAACTTCGTGGTCTTGGTTTTGATCTCAAAGGTTTACCTATTAAATGGGATAACACTAGTTCTATATCGATAACTAAAAATCTTGTGCAACATTCAAGAACAAAGCATATTGATGTGAGACATCACTTTATTCGCGATTATGTTGAAAAATGTGATGCATCTATATCTTTTATCTCGACTAACTTGAAGCTTGCAGATATATTAACTAAGCCTCTACCTAAAGATCGACTCAATTTTATTAGATTGGAGCTTGATATGTTGAACAAGGAAGCATTATCGTAGGGGGAGTAAATCGTATTACTTCTCCTTATAATGTTGTCTGTTTTCCATTTCAAGGCCTTGAAATGCAATTCAAGGTCTTGACATGGACTTTTAAGACGATAGTAACACTAAACGGATCTGATTAATGATTCTTCTCTTTTTAGATAAAAATCATTAATTTTGTTTTAAAGATGAAATTTCAAAATTATCTTACAAGATTTTCAACAAGATTTTGTGGTTACAATTTTTAGATTCTCTCGTGAAAGCGGAGAGGTTTTAGGGATTTGTGATTATCAAAGTGGTTTAAATTTTGTGTAACTTTTCAAGTTCTTAAGATTTGATTTTGATTTTGATTTTGATTTTGACAAAGCTCTCCTTTTAAACCCCCATCCTATCCGTCACTTTCATCTCTTTCCAAAACAAACAAGACCCACTTTTTCTCTTGAGTTCTCAAAGCTTTTCAAAAATACATCCATGGCTCCCAAAAGAATCTCCAACCACATTGCCTCCTCTTCTTCCTTGAAAAAGGTCAAGGGATCTTCATCGGCACCACAAACAAATGTGGCGGTCCACATCTCCTCCGACTCCGCAGAGCCAACCCCGTCTACTCCGGCAACACAAGCCGAATTGGCTACTCAAGTACAAACAGGGATGCCAAGCAATTGGTTTCGCAATTTCAAGACCACCGGAACATAGCTAGATGGTTTTCACACTCGGAAGCTATGCATGTGTGAATCCATCGAATTGGCGTTCTTGAAATCTCTCCAACTACTTTGCGTGACGTTGCTCAGGGGTTCCTCGCTATGGAATCTTCTCAACCTAGAGGAAATCTCCTTCGATGACTCGGCTCTTCTACATTAACTTGACCGCAAGGAGGGACAGGGGTACCCTAACCCTAGAGTCGATTGTCAAAGGTAAAGCTATTCTCAATCCCACTCTCATTGCACAAATCCTTGACCTCCATACCTTCACTTCCTATTCACATCTATCTAGGAATGAAAAAGTTCGGTTGGCCAAAGAGAAATTTATCACTCCCTCCTCCTCCTCTCGCCAACTCATTCACACCTCTCTAACCCTAGAGGAAAAAAATAGTGTTTACTTTGCTGGTTAATTGTATCATTCCCCGGTCCAACTCTAGAGAACTCCTAACTAACCAAACCCTAGAGTTGCTCTACTTGGTGATGAACGAACTAGATGTTGATTTGTTCAACCTTGTCCTCAACTACATGCTCCATACCATCAACTCCACCACAACCATATCCTTGCCTAATGCAAACTTGCTCCCCAAAATTTTCGCCAACTTCTCAATTGACACCTCTCTCGAGGACCAACAAGTTTCAGTTTGGAAAATTGACGAAGATTGCTTTGAACGCCTTGGGGTTGTCAAGACTTTGGCTGGAGAATGGAAGCTAAAGGTTAAGTCGGCATCTTCCTCCTTCACACCTGCTTTACCGGAGCAAAGGCTAGACAATTTGGAGTTTGGCCTCGATGCACTTAACAAAGACATGATCAACTTTTGATTTGACTTGTGTGACAAACTGGATGCAACCCACGAGTTGCTATTTTAGTGCACGCAAAGGTGAACCAAATGTTCTATCTCAATCCTATAACCTTTATTCCGTATGAAGTATCTTGCCTTTTGCTGAGGATGCAGCAGAACACACTAGGGAGAAAGCTGCAAATGTGTTGCTAAATTGTTACAAGAGTACAAAAAATTAACCAATTATTCGACCCACTCATCAAGAGACAACAACCCTTACCGTGTAAGAATACGGGTTATTAAGAAATACAGGGATACAAAGAAGCAGCACCAGGTAGATGATTATCAAAAGAAAAGGACTGTTAATGAAGCCCACATGAGATGGAAGGAAAAGTGTGAAAACGAATTTAGTACGAGGAAAAACGGCTAGTGGTATCCGGCCTAAATTTAAGGTCTTGAAATCGGATTTCAATGTCTTAAAAGTGGATGCCAATATAATATCCTTAGTTTTATAGGGATCCCTCCCCTGCGTCATGACTTGGCTGTAGATGCGGTGCCGCCCCCACGGTTATGAGGTCGGTCGCAGCCTTCTTTCACCGTTTTCTTTTTTCTTTGCTTCCTTTATAAGTTTTCCTTCTCACCTTCATATGAGTGTTTCCCATCTTCTTCTCCCAAATCTATCTCCTCACGTGCCTCTTCTTTTCCTCTCTTTTCTTTGGATTTCTTCCTTGGATTTTGCTTTGATCATTCAAGAGAAGCTTTGGTTGTCTAGATATAATGATGATGATGAGGATGTTGAGAGTTTGTGATGGCCGTTGATGAGCAACTTAGAGTGTTGTTCTGCTTTGCCTGAGTTCAGTAGTGCTAGGTTCTTCTTTCTCTTTATTCCTTCATTTTTCCTTCCTTCCTTCTTCTTTAGCTTAGAAATTCCCAAAAGTTGATCTTGTGTTGGCCTTCTTGGAAGTTTAATGATGTGTATATGTATGCATGTGTGATGTTGGTTGCCTTTTGGAAATAGATGGAGTGAAGATATCAAGCGAGAGATCGAGCGAGAAGCAGAGAATTGCCCCTTTGGTGTTTGACCGTCCCCGTGCCTTGACAGCGCCGCCCCGCGGATGAAGAGTGTCACTGCCTCTGCGGCTGAGAGCCACCGCCCCTACGGTGTGTCACCGGTCCTACGCCTTCCCGTTTACACAGGTGCGTCTTGTCCAGAACATACAAAGTGTGGTATGTGTCCTTCCTTTCCTTATGGCTTTAGCTTGAAACTAAAGTTGGGCTAGTGATGTTTGTGATGAGCTTAATGATGTGTATGTTGAGGTAATACCTTAGGCATTTTTGAGTTGTGCTATAATATCGAGGTTTAGATATGGGTTATGTTTGGGTATGATCATGGAGTGTAGGAGGTGGAATCTTCTAGCCTTGAATAGTGTTTGATATTGTGTGTGCCTTGTTGATGCAGGCAATGATCATTTCCTTGAAGGGAAATTGTGACCACGTGGTTTAGGTTTGCATTTGGGACAGGTAAGTCCATTGGACTTACTTACTTAGCGGTTATGAGTTTGAATGATTGTGATAGTGGTGTTTGTGCATATGAATGTTGCATTGATAGCCTAAATCGGACTAGGATGACCATATATGCATATTAAATGGCCTAAATGTATTATAACGGGTCGTGACAACCTGTCACAACTCGTCGGGAGTAAAAAAGGTTCTCTGAAACCAGTACTCCAGGGGGAGGCTTGATCCCCAATTCCAAACCTGTGTAAAAGGGGACAAAGTCGAGGTTCTGAGTGCTCCTCGTGTCACAAAATAAGTTGAAGTAGTAATGGTATGAAGTAATGAAGATAATAAACGGTTTTGATGTGAGCATTGCATATTGTGATGTTATGATGTGTTTATATGTGCTATTGCTATTATTCTTATTCATGAACTGTTAGCTAACGGTTTTATACCGTGTTGTAGATATTCTACACGATAGGAAGACTGCAGAGTGATCTAGATGGGTGATCATCTGAGGGCTTCCATACATTAGGATGCGTGGGTTTATGGGATGTTTTGTACACAGATGTTATGTTGTTACCGTTTTGTACTCGGCTGTGTTTTGTATACATTTTAATGTAAAATTGTACAATTTTATGGATTTGGTTTTATATTTGTTTGTGTCTTGTTGTAAGATCTAGTGAACTTGTTGTCAAGCTGGGGTTAGGATCCACTGTAAGATCCTAGCCCCTACCGCCTCGAGTCCTACAGATTCTGGGTGTTACAATCAAGGCCTTTACATTCTCTTCAAACTTCTTATGTTTTTGATTTTCAAGGCCTTGAAACTATTTTATCTGCCTTTGAAATACTTTTAAGGATTTGTAAAGTTTTAAACATTGATTTCTACCTCCCTTGTGGAAAGACAAAAAGGGGGAGAAAAGTTTGATTCGACATTTCTACATTCTGCATTTGTGTGTAATTCTATTTTTAGTGTAGGTACGTGATAGCATGAATTATTGTCTATATTTTGGGACCTGTTTAGACGTTTTATCTTCAATAATCTGCATGTTTGGATGTATATTATGTGATTATATTGTCGTTTCATCTACCCTTGCGGGAATCGAGGTCTACACCAAGTTTCGTTGTAATCGTAGGTAAAATGGCACGTTTTGCATCAAAATGGAGCAAAAGGAGCTAAGGAGTCATTGGAGCTACATTCAGGAGATTAAGGAAGAATCCAGGAATCATGAAAATGGATTGAAGATTCACTTTGGATCAGATTTGAGAGATTTCACATTCAGTTGTGATTCACCTCGGTCAGCTACAGTACCATCTCGACCGAGGTGATCCAGAGGAGCAGCTCGACCGAGGCGAACACCTTGGACGCGGCGAGAGATATTTTATTCTTGGCTGAGATCTTTTATATTTAGAAAGAGGATCTTATATTTTTAGGCTGGATTCCTGAAAGGAAGAAGATATTTTAGCCCATATATTTTACCTATTTTTATGGGAAATATCTTTCTAAGATATCTTATCCTTGGGAGGGAATTTTCCTATAAAAAGGGTTGGATTTTCCACAAATCGAAGACCCGCTTATGCTTAGAACACCCGCTAACGGCAAGAGAGTGCTTAGACACCTGCAACACCCACTACAGCTGGGAGATCTGAAGAACCTTTTTGAAGGTTGAAGGAAGATTGATAGCTTTTATAGCTTTTGTGAAGGGTTTTGTAAGACTTTCTTAGATTCCCTTCTTTGTTGATTGTCTTGTTGGATTGTGATCCAAGGAACGCTTGTTTGTTTGATAATTGATTCAGTTATTGAAGCCTTGTTCTTAAGGTTTTTGTGTTCAATTATTCACCTTCTTCCCTTATATTTGATTATTGCTTTCATGATGATGATTGACTAATTTCTTTGTGTGATTCTAGGGTGATTGGCTGAAGGTTGTGGGAAAAACAATGATAGAATAATTTTAAATCACAGTAGGACCCTAAAAGCTCGAGTCTTTATCCTTAACCTCAGAACATCTCGCTCAGTCGATGAACATCTCGGCCGGGGTGGAATTCGTCTGACCGAGGTGACCTTTCTGATCCGAAACTGAGAGTTAAGTGTTAGAGTTTGCCAAATCCTATTCTTATTATACCTTTCCTGGTTCAATGCAAGCCTAGGATGAGACTTACCCGGTAATTCCTTTGTTTGTTTACCCATGATCATAAGTGTAGGTAATAAAGGTTTATCCTTTATTGGGGTTTGAGTGTGCTTTCATTCCATCTTTGTGAGTTAGCCTGAGACTTACCCGGTAAAGGTTGATTCTATTCCCTTAGGTGGTGTGTTAGTTTGAGATTATAGTTCTTTTCCTTAATTCCTTGAGACTTACCCGATAATAGGAGTTATGGTTTGGGATTAGTGAGTAGTGAGACTTACCCGGTGATCTATTCCACTTTAGAAACACCTTCCCTTTGCAAAACCTCAGCTTTGTCCGCTTATCTTGAGATCTTGAGTTGGAACCACAACTAGATGCTTTAATCCCTAGAATTGCATATTTCCTTAATTGACTTTTTATCATCTTTGATTGTTTTAATCATTTTTGTTAGTAGTTGCATTGACAACCTATACCTGCTTTGTTTCACTAAGTCCATGTGATCGACCCCTGGAATTTCTTGCTTTTTACTACGATTGACCCGTACACTGCGGGTTCGCATCCTTGTTTTAAGCTTACATCTAGGGTTATAAATTTAAAGCTTGCACACACCGTTTGGAGCGAACAATACGATATTTGTTTTGCCTTCCATCAAGGGGGAGATTGATAACTCCACCTTGATATATATTGTTATATTTACAGGGATGATGGAAGACTTAACAAAATGCGGTTTTATTGAATAACAAATATTGTTATATATATGTAGATATCTTTTCTTGGTTTGTTACAAACAGATATGAAAGAGAAGATCTTAAACGGCTAGAGAAGAAGATCTTCAACGAAGAGAGAAGAAGATCTTCAAACAGCTAAAAAACTTCAACAAATCAAATAATCTGGTGAAGATTTTGTCCGAGGTATTTGGAGCAATTTTGAACGCCCAACCACCAGGATTCTAAAGAAGATTTGTTCAGATTTTTTGGAAGTTTTAGACACGTTCAAATATTCAAGAGAAGCAGCCTCCACAAGAAGCTTATAAAAGAATCCAGCCATGGTGAAGAAAGTACAAGCGCTTACAATGAATCATCCCAACTTTCTTCATCGACATAGTTTATCTATTCTCAAAGTGTGATCCTTGTTTTAGTTGAGAGAGTTAGCTAAACACAAGAGCGATATTGGCATATCATAAGAGTGTTATACTTAGTGTTACTCTGCGAAGTATTAGGTTATTATTCCTAGACTTGAGTGGACTAGATAGAAGCGGTGAGGATACAAGTGAGAGAAGAAGGAAAGTTCTTCTAGGTTGTATTTATGACTCAAAAGAAGCACATAAAAGATAGTTAAATCCTAGGGTCGGAAACCCTAGGTGGAGACGTAGGCGTTAGAGCTGAACTTCGTAAACATATTGTGTGTCGATCTTTATTTATTTCCACACTTTAATTGTTTATATTGTGACTAACAAGTTTTACAAGATTCAAAGTCAAGACCTTGAGATTAGCTTCAAGGCCTTGAGAAACAGTTTTGTCACAGGTTTCAAAGATCGACTTCAAGGCCTTGAGATTCATTTCAAAGCCTTGACATCTGCGATTGTAAAAAGTTCTCATACTCTCTTCAACACCCTTCTAGAGTATCTTTTTACTTATTCTATTTCCTACTCGGTTCTTTAATGGGTAGTTCAGAGAATATCGAGTTCTTCATCTAACTTTGAGTTGTTCATGACAATATTCTTCACAGAGGCGTTTAAGTTGATTGACAATGATTCGCATCTCTCTATATGTTGGCAGAGGACTTCTCTCAAGAATGGGTTGGAACATTCATTTGTTAGAGTGTCATCCAATTCAAATATATCTAGAGAGGGAGCATCCTCAATGATCATGAAGTCATTATTAGTAATAGAATCATTGATGACACATATGTCATCATCTAGCATGGAACATTTGGGGAGATTGAGAAGAGTAAATTTCACCGTATCCTCATCAAATAAAAAATGATGGATCCCTCACGAACATCAATACGAGCACTTGTAGTAGCAAGGAATGGTTGTCCAACGATTATAGGGGCATTAACACCTACATCAACAACCATAATGTATACAAGCAACCCATGCTTGTCAATTTACACGACAATATTTTGGAGTATTCCAATAGGTTTGATGACAAAGTTATGAGATAGAGTAAGATTGAACTTCACTTGTAATGATTCACCTAGGCACAATTCTTTGAACAATTAGAGTGAAATCCCACTAACAATAGTTCCAAGATCACGCATGCAAAAGTTGTTTTTCCATCAAAGGTCAAAAGGATGCTAAAGCTTATTGGATCGTCCCTCTTGGGTGGTATTTTCTTATTCTACATGGCACTACACTCTTTAGTGACAAAAATGGAACCTTCAATGTTCTTGAGCTTCCTTTTTGATAGAAGTTCATTCATGAACTTGGAGTACTTGGACATTTGTTTCAATGTCTCAACTAATGGGATATCCAAGTATAGCTTGTTCATTTTCTCCAAGAACTTGCCTAAATCATCATCAAGCTTTTTCTTTTGGTGAACTTGGGTAAAGGAAGAGGAGGAAGGTAAAGTTTAGGAGGTGTAATAACCAATACCTCGATAGTAGCAACCTTTTCTTCAACACCCTTCTTGGTGGGCGGATCCGGGAGTAGGGGATCAGAATTTTTCTTCTCTCTCTTCAAGGTAATAACACGGACTCTGCGTGGATTGGTTTATATAGTGGCTAGGAGTTTACCTTGAACTCTTTTAAATTGTTGACTCACTTGGAAACCTGAGTCTCCAGCATCTTATGTCTTTTTCATAGAACTTCAATAAAAGTCTCCAAGAAGCTGAATTTTTCTTCCATGCTCATGAAAGAATTCCATATGTCGTTGATAGATCCAATGATTGCTTGTTGTCCATTAACGAGCCTCTCAAATAGATTTTATTGCGTAGTAAGGGCATAAGCAACTTTTGCAGTAGTGGGAGGTTGATTAGGGATGAGATCACAGGGTGGGAAATCCCTCAATGGAAACTATAGGAAATTCTATTGAAGAAAATGAGGTCTAGTGTTGGCATTATCCCGTTAATACTCCCTTTGATTCCCCAAATACTTGATTTTCTCCAAAGCCTCATAATAATCATATGCTAATTAAAATTGGAACAATCTTCTATTCCATGACCTACACATTTGCAAAATTGGCGATTAATGTACAGATTGGCTATTAAGGGTGTAACCTTATGAGTCACCCCATACTAGTTTGGGGATGGTAAGGTGTTGCCACCTTATGAGTCACTCCATACTTAGCCAAAAGTGCCCCAAAGTTCCTATTGGTGAAGTGCTTCCCTCCATCACTTATGATCACCCTTGGTGTTCCAAACCTAGGGAAGATCACTCGGTTGAAGAACCGCACCACAACCTTGGCATCATTTGTAGGAGAGGCGATAGCCTCTACCCATCTCGACACATAGTCTACCGCCAATAGGATGTAAAGGTTGCCGCATGATGAGGGGAATGGCCCCATGAAGTCCACACTCCAAACATCGAATATCTCAACTTCTTGTATATTGTTCAAGGGCATCTCATCCCTCTTTGAGATGTTGCCCGTCCTTTGGCAAGCATCACAAGCTACCACAAAATTCTGCACATCCTTGAACAAACTTGGCCAATAGAACCCGGATTGCAACACCTTTACACTTGTCTTGTGTGAGCTACCATGCCCTCCACATGGCAAGGAATGACAATGGCGGATCACACTCTCCACCTCATCCTCCGGTATGCATCTCCTAAAGACTCCATCCGGCCCTCTCTTGAACAAAAGCGGTTCACTCCAATAGTAATGCCTCACATCCTTGAAGAATTTCTTCCTTTGGGCATAGGATAAACCGGGTGGCACCTCCTCACACACAAGGTAGTTCACTATGTCGGCATACCATGGCTCATTACCCTTTGACACTTGAAACAAGCACTCCTCCACCATTTGCAATTGCTCACCCCGGAATGAGTCATCAATTGGGATGTCATCTCTCTTAAGCTCCAATGGTGGGAGTCTACTAAGGTGATCCGCCACAGAATTTTCGGACCCTTTCTTATCCCGGATTTCCAAGTCAAACTCTTGAAGAAGAAGGATCCACTGAATCAAACGAGGCTTGTCATCCTTCTTTGTAAGGAGATAACGGATCGCAGCATGATCCGTATACAAAATGACCTTCGCTCAACAAGATACGAGCGGAACTTCTCAATTGCGTACACAACCGCTAGCAACTCCTTCTCGGTAGTAGCATAATTGAGTTGGGCGTCATCTAGCGTCTTGCTAGCATAATAGATGGCATGTGTAAGCCCATCTTTCCTTTGTCCCAAAACAGCCCCAACGGCTACATCACTCGCGTCACACATGATCTCAAACGGTAAACTCCAATCCGGGGGTTGCATGATAGGTGCGGAGATCAAAGCATTCTTCAACCTACAAAAAGCCTCAAGGCAATCATTGGAGAAAACAAACTCAACATCTTTCATTAGTAGGTTAGTAAGAGGCTTAGAAATCTTAGAGAAATCTTTAATGAATCTCCGGTAAAAACCGGCATGCCCTAGAAAACTCCTTACCCCCTTCACCGAGGTAGGTGGTGGCAACTTTTCTATTGTTTCTATCTTAGCCCTATCAACCTCAATGCCTCGGTTGGACACCAAGTGTCCCAACACAATACCTTCACTTACCATGAAGTGGCATTTCTCCCAATTCAAGACTAGATTAGTCTCCTCACATATTTTTAGCACTAGAGACAAGTTAGCTAAACAATCATCAAAGGAAGATCCATAAACAGAAAAATCATCCATAAACACTTCCATGATGTTTTCAATATACTCAGAAAATATAGCCATCATACACCTTTGAAAGGTGGCGGGTGCATTACACAACCCAAATGGCATTCTCCTATATGCAAATGTACCCCAAGGACATGTGAATGTAGTTTTCTCTTGGTCATCGGGGTGGATAGGGATTTGGAAGAATCCACTATAACCGTCTAAGTAACAAAAATGGGAATGTTGAGCTAATCTCTCTAGCATTTGGTCAATAAAGGGAAGAGGGAAGTGATCTTTCCTAGAGGCAACATTTAGTTTCCTATAGTCTATACACATCCTCCATCCCGTAACCGTTCTAGTTGGGATTAATTTATTATTCTCATTGGTTACTACGGTCATCCCACCCTTATTAGGAACCACATGCACGGGACTAACCCATTTACTATCCGAAATCAGGAAAATGATTCCCGCATCTAGCAATTTAAGGATCTCTTTCTTCACTACTTCTTTCATGATAGGGTTTAGTCTTCTTTGAGGTTCGATTGAAGGTTTATGGTTGTCTTCCATTAAGATCTTATGCATGCACAAAGAAGGTTTAATGGCAACTAAATCATCAATGGTATAGCCAATGGCTTTCCTATGCAATCTCAACTCATGCAACAATCTAGCAAGTTCATCATCATTCAAGCATGCATTCACAATAACCGGATATGTAGAATTCTCACCAAGAAAAGCATACTTCAAATGAGAGGGGAGGGGTTTGAGTTCAAGTTTAGGAGGACCTTTATCGAGTGGAAACGATCCGTATAATGTTGATTGAGATGAATCCAAAGCCATGGAAGACTCCCCAAAGCTCCTTGAAGCTTGATCAACAACCAATGCAGTTTCTGGGGAAACTACGGAAAAAATTACGGGCTCTGGCACAACCACGGCCGTGGAACTTGCAAAGCTAGCCTTTTTGAGCAGTCCAGAGAGTTCCACGGGACTTTCCACGGGCGTGGTTTTCCCTACATGGCCGTGTTTTTTACAGAAATTCAGCACACCTTCGTGTGCTTCAAATTCAGCTCTTGTCTCCTTTTCCAATGCTTCCAAAGCCTTGATTTCTTCATTGCAAGCATCCTCAACTCCTTCCTCCATCAAAATTAAGCTAAGAACCTTCTCCAAGGGGTCCTTGATCAAGATAGAGCTCAAAACTTCTCTAGACTCCTCTTGCTCGACAATGTTGAACACATCTTCACCAAGGGCTGGCCCCTTCATCATTGTGGATAATTTGAACTTGATATTCTCTTCTCCAATGTTGAAGGAGAGAATTCCATTTTTGCAATCCACCAAACATCCGGAAGTGGCTAGGAAAGGTCTCCCCAAGATGATAGGAACCGGATAGTCCGCCGGGATGTCCAAGACAACGAAGTCTATGGGCACATAGAACTTTCCTAGTTGCACCGGTATGTCCTCCAAGATTCCAACGGGGTGAGTAATTGAGCGGTCCGCCATGTAGAGGGTCATCTTGACCGGCTTTGGCTCTCCTAGCCCAACCTTGTTGCAAAGTGCAAGCGGGATAATGCTTACACTTGCCCCAAGATCACATAGGGCTTCATACTTCACTTCTCCCACTCCAATTGGCACACAAAAGGATCCCGGATCTCTTAGCTTAGGAGGCATCTCCTCCTTCATAGTTTGAATCAATTCCGAGGACCTCTTTGTCATCCTCACTTCCCCATACTCCTCCAACTTCCTTTTGTTGGAGAGTATTCCCTTCAAGAACTTGCCATATGCCGGCATACCTAGAATAGCATCCATGAACGGAATGTTAATATGCAATTTAGACATAAGTTCAAGGAACTTACCGAAGTGTTTGTCCAAGCGAGCTCTTGCTCGTGATTGTGGGAATGGTAGTGGTGGCTTGTATGGAGGTGGTGCCACATATGTTGGCTCATCATCTTTGTTCTTTCCTCCATCTTCTTGCAATGTCTATTCTTCTACCACTACTTGCTTCCCCTTGTCATTTCCCTTAGGTAAGGGATCCTTCATGCTTAGCCCGCTCCTTGTAGTGATGGCCAACACTTGGCCTCTTGGGTTATCTTCGGTTCTTCCGGGAAGCTTTCCCAGATCTCTATGAGCTTCACCCGCCTTTTGGAACACTTGTGCTTCCAACACCTTTTGAGCCTTAAAAATGGAAGTCACCGTGCTCTCAAGACCACTCAACCTCCCAAACAATTGCTCAAACATCATCTCGGTTGTATCCTTTGGGGGTTGAGGAAATCCGGATGGAGGCTCTTGTGAAGCCTTAGGTGGTGGAGCTGCGATTGTGGAAGCGGGAGGGTTCAAGGCTCCATCCGGGTTAGAATAGGAAACCCGGGATGGTTGTGGTTAGGCCGGTAATTGTTGAATTGCCGGTTATTGTTGATGTTCCTTGGGCCTTGATAGTTGTTGTAGTTGCCCCTTCCCATGTAGTTCACATCTTCCTCCTTGGAAGACAAGTTTGCTTGCACTTGTACTTGAGGGGTTGCTTGATTCTCCAAAGTTGTAGCACACAACTCCCTCAAAGACTTTAGCTCGTTGTTGATTGCATCAAGCTTGAAATTACTCATGGTGACTTCACTCACCTCATATGCTCCCGCTTTCCTCCCATCACTCTTTCTATGGGAGTACTTCTCAATCACCAAAGCTTGTTTCTCTACAAACTCCCAAGCTTCATCTACATTCTTTTCCATGAAAGTCCCACCGGAAAGAGATTGAATCTTGAATTGGCTATCTTCATCAAGTCCTTTGAAGTAGATCTCCAATAGCTCTATTTTCCGTATACCATGGTGTGGACAATCTAGGAGAACGTCTTTGAACCTCTCCCAAGACTTGAATAAGCTTTCCCTATCCTTCATCACGAAGGCATTGATCTTCCCTCTTAGCTCGGTAGTCTTGGAAGGTGGGAAGAACTTTGTCAAAAACTCGGTTGTCATCTCCTCCCAAGTACTCACTCCCCCTAGTGGAATAGATTGATACCAAGCCAAGGCTTTATCCTTAAGTGAGAAGGAGAAAGCCCTAAGCTTATGGTTGTTGCTCTCCAATCTAGGCGGTCTTAGAGTCTCCATCAAGATCTCATAGTTCATCAAGTGTTAATGAGGAGACTCTCCTTCCATCCCTCCAAATTGATTATGCCGGATCATTTGTAGAACTTGAGGGTGGAGCTCGTAATCATGGGCTGCGGGATCTCCTAAGTTCACACCCGGACGGTGTGCTTTTTGTGCCGGATCCATATGTTGCCCTAACGTTTGTGGCTCTTTAATAGAAATTGGCACAATCCGAATATTGACCGCCGGCTGCGGTTGTGGTGGAGGTGGAGGTTGTTGACGATTAAGCTCTCTTTGCATAAGAGCTTGCCTAATCTCTTCAATCTCCCTCCTAGTTGCTTCTTGCCTCTCATTGGCAAGTCTCCTTTCATTTTCCAAGGCTTCATCCCTTAGCCTAATTTGCTCTAAAGCTTCATCTAACTCAGCTTGGAGATCTCTTCCGGCCATCTCTTTCTCCTTTCGAATGCTCTTGGATCTAAATCTAAGGGTTTTCTCCGGTTCGGGATCAAATGGAGCTAAATCCTTGCCACGAGATCTTCGCATACACCTAAAGAGTAAGAGATGTCCTGAAAAGCAAAGACACAAACCAAACGAGATCAAAAGCAACAAGAAAGACCTACACTATAAACAATCACAAACTACGACTCAATCTTAACCAAGTCCCCGGCAACGGCGCCAAAAACTTGTTAAGCTAAGAACGTGACACGCAAAAGTCTTAAATTTATACTCATTATATTTTCCTAACTCCTAGCGAACCCGCAGTGTACGGGACGTTTTATAGTAGGGATAGTATTCCGAGGTCGAACACAAAGACTGAGGTGAGATTAAATCGATTAGTGACTAAGGATAGTGTTGATCTAGGCTAAGAAAAGAGAAAGAAACAAATAAATGAAAATCTCAATTTTTTGGATTGGTTTTGTGTGGTGATCAATCAAGGATCAAAATGATGCAATATGGCAAAACAAACTAAGGAATCAAACTAAATCACAAATAAACAAGCAAACACGAAATATGTAATCAAAGAGAGAAAAGCGGATTCTAGGGGTTAGAAATTCCGGTTACGGCATAGGACTCAAGCTATCTAATCATTTCTTGGATCAACTATAGTATGTTGGGAGTGAGTGTTTCTAGATTGGGATCAATCACCGGGTAGGTCTCATGGTCCACTAGTCCGTTCCTAAGGTCTCATCACCGGGTAAGTCTCAAAGAGCCTAAGGATAGGAATTCTACACAAACCGGATGGTTATCTAGGGATCTAACCTCTCCTTACCGGGTAAGTCTGGGGAAGGCAAGTCCTAAACATCAATCCTAGCACATTCAGTCCAATAGCGGCTTATGAGGCTCACTACTACCTAGAGTTCGTCTTCTTCGGTATGTAAGAGCAAGAATCACCGGGTAGGTCTCTTCTAACTCTTAGTTGCTAACACTAGGTCACCCTAGGATAGAATTAGCTCAAAAAACACTAGGATTTCAACAATCTAACAACCTAACACTTAGATTTATCAATACTGGCAAGTTAATCAAAATTACGGGGTGTTCATCCCTTTCCACGGCCGTGGAAAGGCAAGATCAAACCGTTGTTTTCGACAGTGACTAGGTTCAATCAATTGAGTCATCCAAGTATACATTTAAGTCTATTCTATCATAGTCCAAGCCATAACCATCTTTTCCTTACCCTAGAATCACATCTACTTAGCCAACAACACGCATCATCACAATCAAGATCATCAAGCATAAAATCATGGAATCCATATCAAGAAGATGAAATGAAAGGAAGATGAAGCAAGTGAACAAGAAATCCAAGTTGAATATGAGTTTAAGAAAGACTTACAACCCTTCAAAAGAAGGTTCAATCGATTCTTACAAAACCTTGCAAAACGTCTTCACAAAACTCACTCAAAACTATCAAAAACTAAGAATGGTGTGTTCTTCTCTTCTTCTCCAATGGAACTTTTTCTTCTCCTCCAAGAGTAGCTCCAATCCTATCTTCCAAATGAGAGAATCTTTGTTGTTGAGAGTGTGGGAGAGAATGGAGTGAGGGGTCTGTTCCTAACAGCCTTGTAGGACCACATTTTATCCTCCAAATTTGCAAGAGTCGGCCATGAAGATCGTGGGACAGCTGTCACAGCTGTCTGGGGAAAACCACGGCCCATTTCCACGCCCGTGGAAGTCCCAGTGGCCGTGGTTTTGGTGCCTCATCTTGTTTTGGATCATCAAGCCTCAATTTGGTGCATGGCATGCACCAACAAGGTCCCATGTGTCCTCCTTAGCTCCTAACTTGCTTCACAATGAGTCCGAAGGTGTGTCATCTCGAGGAACGATCCTCAAATGTGTCGATTAAGCTCCTAAAGCTCCCAAAATACCTACAAAGCATGCAAAAGTCCGTGTAGACGTCTATCTCGACAAAATACATGAATTGAGTGCAAATCGTTACGAACTAGTGCAAACCATGCATGAATGAATGGAAAAACTATCTAAAAGAGTGTCTAAACCTAAGTCATAAATCGTGTTATCAAAAATACCCCATACTTAAGGTTTGCTCGTCCCCGAGCAAGTCCCCAACTATAGACTAAGAGATGACATGATTTATGCATGCAGAAAAACAACAAAATCTTTTTGGAGTTGTGCTTCTAATAATGGATCACCTTCATAGTCATGTTTCATGGCAATGGACAAGCAATCATGTGTCAAATAAATGAAGGCACGGAAAGACAATTATACTTAACTCGAAAGCATGCATGAAATGTAAAAACGAAGAAGTCAAGATGATCATGAGCATATCCAATCTAGATCACTAAGTCTTACACACATGCAAATAGGTCACAAGGTCTTGTGAAATAAAAGGCCAAGAAACGTTGTGATTAGGTGGGAATTTTTCTAGGTTATGTGATGCTAATCCGGGAATGAAACTAACTCCACAACTTTGTCTTCGATCAACTTCCCACAAGTGTATATTTTCCTCCATTTTTTCTTTCTTTTCTTTTCTTTTTCTTTCACTTATTTTTGAGACAATGGCATTGGTGTACAAAAGCCGAAACCTTGGTGATTAGCCGTCCTCGGGTTTTTTTTATTTTTCGAGGTGCATCCGCACTGGGCACACATACCAAAGCTCGTTAGGACTATCGGTTTATTTGACTTTGGCAAGGCACAAACACCCGATTATGTGAATGGTGCCGAGTTACTCGTTATTTAAACTAACGTCCCCAAACCTATATTTTTTTCTACACTTTTCACAACAAATTCAGCACTTCATTCACAATATTCTTTCATCAACAACTTCACCCCACACTTGCTTTTAACACACATCAACACACTAACATGCTCCTATTCCCGGATGGGTCAAAAGAGGTCAAATTTTGTATCAATTGAGGTGCTCAAACAACATGATCAAGGCGAGAAGTAGAGAAAGATGAATTGCCTTAATCATTCCTAGATGATGTGCAAGAACTAGCATGTAATTTCGACTTTCAATCCTCAATCCAATCAAGACAAACATCATGATCACAAATCATTAATGGGATTCAAGATAAGTACTTCAAGTCCACATATGCATTCATCAATTGAACACATAAGGCCATCCATAGCCAATTCAGAAGACAATTTCATCATAAGGGTCATTCCCAAGCTTAGAAGCACTAAAATTTTTTGAATTTTCTAATTTTTTTTTTTTTGGATTTTTCAAAATGTGTATGTACAATGCAAGACATAATGAAGCATGTGACGAAAAGAAACTACCTTAGATGCTAATCATGCAAAAGATCATGAAAACCCCACCCCATACTTAGAAACACATTGTCCCCAATGTGTAAATGAAGTAAAGAAGAGTGAAAGAGGGTTCACACAATGTAAAAATGGTTTGCTTCGGTATTTTGATTCGTTTAAGTGGAGTAATGACGGATGATCCTATCAACGATGGTAGAGAGCTCAAAGTATTCGTCATGGCGTCGGGATCCGCGCTAGGCACCGCTCGCCGTCCAAGTCCCGCGTCCGCTCCACCCACAATTTATGAGGGACTCATCATCATCATCCAAATGCCATGCAAGGCTTCTACGCTACCAAGACTCTAGCACACACACACAAAGCACACCAAACACACAAAAACAGAAAAATCAAAACAAAAACAAAAACGAAAAAGGGAAAGATGTCTACCAATGGGTTGCCTCCCATCAAGCGCTTCTTTAGGGTCATTAGCTTGACCAAATTCGGGGGCGTCTCACTCAAGGTGAAGTGGGGCAATCATATCCACCGGAGCCTCCGGGATATACTTCTTCAAACGGTGCCCATTCACCTTAAAATCTCCACAATGCTCCCCACCTATCTCAACCGCTCCATGGGGAAAGATCTTCTTCACCACATAAGGACCCGTCCATCTTGACTTTAGCTTTCCGGGGAAGAGCCGCAGCCTCGAGTTAAAGAGAAGGACAAGGTCGCCTTCACTCAACTCCTTCGGGATGAGACGCTTGTCATGCCCACGTTTGGTCCTCTCCTTGTAGATCCGGGCGTTTTCATAGGCACCCAACCGGATCTCCTCAAGAGCGTTCATATCAAGCAATCTCTTCTCTCCGGCCTCCTTGAGGTCAAAATTCAGCCACCTAATGGCCCAATATGCTCTATGCTCCATCTCCACCGGAAGGTAACAAGACTTGCCATGGACTAGCTTGTAGGGAGTGGTGCCAATTGGTGTCTTGAAAGCGGTTCAATAAGGCCACAAAGCATCATCGAGCTTCATAGCCCAATCCTTTCTTGTCCTAGAAACCGTCTTATCAAGAATTCCCTTTATCTCCCGGTTGGAGATCTCCACTTGGCCACTAGTTTGGGGATGGTAAGGTGTTGCCACCTTATGAGTCACCCCATACTTAGCCAAAAGTGCCCCAAAGTTCCTATTGGTGAAGTGCTTCCCTCCATCACTTATGATCACCCTTGATGTTCCAAACCTAGGGAAGATCACTCGGTTGAAGAACTGCACCACAACCTTGGCATCATTTGTAGGAGAGGCGATAGCCTCTACCCATCTCGAGACATAGTCTACCGCCAATAGGATGTAAAGGTTGCCACATGAAGAGGGGAATGGCCCCATGAAGTCCACACCCCAAACATCGAATATCTCAACTTCTTGTATATTATTCAAGGGCATCTCATTCCTCTTTCAGATGTTGCCCGTCCTTTGGCAAGCATCACAGGCTACCACAAAATTCTGCACATCCTTGAACAAACTTGGCCAATAGAACCCGGATTGCAACAGCTTTGCACATGTCTTGTGTGAGCTAGCATGCCCTCCACATGGCAAGGAATGACAATGGCGGATCACACTCTCCACCTCATCCTCCGGTATGCATCTCCTAAAGACTCCATCCGGCCCTCTCTTGAACAAAAGCGGTTCACTCCAATAGTAATGCCTCACATCCTTGAAGAATTTCTTCCTTTGGGCATAGGATAAACCGGGTGGCACCTCCTCACACACAAGGTAGTTCACTATGTCGGCATACCATGGCTCATTACCCTTTGACACTTGAAACAAGCACTCCTCCACCATTTGCAATTGCTCACCCCGGAATGAGTCATCAATTGGGATGTCATCTCTCTTAAGCTCCAATGGTGGGAGTCTACTAAGGTGATCTGCCACAGAATTTTTGGACCCTTTCTTATCCCGGATTTCCAAGTCAAACTCTTGAAGAAGAAGGATCCACCAAATCAAACGAGGCTTGTCATCCTTCTTTGTAAGGAGATAACGGATCGCAGCATGATCTGTATACACAATGACCTTCGCTCAAACAAGATACGAGCGGAACTTCTCAAATGCGTACACAACCGCTAGCAACTCCTTCTCGGTAGTAGCATAATTGAGTTGGGCGTCATCTAGCGTCTTGCTAGCATAATAGATGGCATGTGTAAGCCCATCTTTTCTTTGTCCCAAAACAGCCCCAACGGCTACATTACTCGCGTCGCACATGATCTCAAACGGTAAACTCCAATCCGGGGGTTGTATGATAGGTGCGGAGATCAAAGCATTCTTCAACCTACAAAAAGCCTCAAGGCAATCCTTGGAGAAAACAAACTCAACATGTTTCATTAGTAGGTTAGTAAGAGGCTTAGAAATCTTAGAGAAATCTTTAATGAATCTCCGGTAAAAACCGGCATGCCCTAGAAAACTCCTTACCCCCTTCACCGAGGTAGGTGGTGGCAACTTTTCTATTGTTTCTATCTTAGCCCTATCAACCTCAATGCCTCGGTTGGACACCAAGTGTCCCAACACAATACCTTCACTTACCATGAAGTGGCATTTCTCCCAATTCAAGACTAGATTAGTCTCCTCACATCTTTTTAGCACTAGAGACAAGTTAGCTAAACAATCATCAAAGGAAGATCCATAAACAGAAAAATCATCCATAAACACTTCCATGATGTTTTCAATATACTCAGAAAATATAGCCATCATACACCTTTGAAAGGTGGCGGGTGCATTACACAACCCAAATGGCATTCTCCTATATGCAAATGTACCCCAAGGACATGTGAATGTAGTTTTCTCTTGGTCATCGGGGTGGATAGGGATTTGGAAGAATCCACTATAACCGTATAAGTAACAAAAATGGGAATGTTGAGCTAATCTCTCTAGCATTAGGTCAATAAAGGGAAGAGGGAAGTGATCTTTCCTAGAGGCCACATTTAGTTTCCTATAGTCTATACACATCCTCCATCCCGTAACCGTTCTAGTTGGGATTAATTTATTATTCTCATTGGTTACTACGGTCATCCCACCCTTATTAGGAACCACATGCACGGGACTAACCCATTTACTATCCGAAATCAGGAAAATGATTCCCGCATCTAGCAATTTAAGGATCTCTTTCTTCACTACTTCTTTCATGATAGGGTTTAGTCTTCTTTGAGGTTCGTTTGAAGGTTTATGGTTGTCTTCCATTAAGATCTTATGCATGCACAAAGAAGGTTTAATTCCAACTAAATCATCAATGGTATAGCCAATGGCTTTCCTATGCAATCTCAACCCATGCAACAATCTAGCAAGTTCATCATCATTCAAGCATGCATTCACAATAACCGGACATGTAGAATTCTCACCAAGAAAAACATACTTCAAATGAGAGGGGAGGGGTTTGAGTTCAAGTTTAGGAGGACCTTTATCGAGTAAAGACGATCCGTATAATGTTGGTTGAGATGAATCCAAAGCCATGGAAGACTCCCTAAAGCTCCTTGAAGCTTGATAAAAAACCAATGCAGTTTCTAGGGAAACTACGGGCAAAATTACGGGCTCTGGCACAACCACGGCCGTGGAACTTGCAAAGCTAGCCTATTTGAGCATTCCAGAGAGTTCCACGGGACTTTCCACGGGCGTGGTTTTCCCTACATGGCCGTGGTTTTTACAGAAATTCAGCACACCTTCGTGTGCTTCAAATTCAGCTCTTGTCTCCTTTTCCAATGCTTCCAAAGCCTTGATTTCTTCATTGCAAGCATCCTCAACTCCTTCCTCCATCAAACTTAAGCTAAGAAACTTCTCCAAGGGGTCATTGATCAAGATAGAGCTCACAACTTCTCTAGACTCCTCTTGCTCGACAATGTTGAACACATCTTCACCAAGGGCTGGCCCCTTCATCATTGTGGATAGTTTGAACTTGATATTCTCTTCTCCAATGTTGAAGGAGAGAATTCCATTTTTGCAATCCACCAAACATCTGGAAGTGGCTAGGAAAGGTCTCCCCAAGATGATAGGAACCGGATAGTCCGCCGGGATGTCCAAGACAACGAAGTCTATGGGCACATAGAACTTTCCTAGTTGCACCGGTATGTCCTCCAAGATTCCAACGGGGTGAGTGATTGAGCGGTCCGCCATGTAGAGGGTCATCTTGACCGGATTTGGCTCTCCTAGCCCAACCTTGTTGCAAAGTGCAAGCGGGATAATGCTTACACTTGCCCCAAGATCACATAGGGCTTCATACTTCACTTCTCCCACTCCAATTGGCACACAAAAGGATCCCGGATCTCTTAGCTTAGGAGGCATCTCCTCCTTCATAGTTTGAATCAATTCCGAGGACCTCTTTGTCATCCTCACTTCCCCATACTCCTCCAACTTCCTTTTGTTGGAGAGTATTCCCTTCAAGAACTTACCATATGCAGGCATACCTAGAATAGCATCCATGAACGGAATGTTAATATGCAATTTAGACATAAGTTCAAGGAATTTACCGAAGTGTTTGTCCAAGCGAGCTCTTGCTCGTGATTGTGGGAATGGTAGTGGTGGCTTGTATGGAGGTGGTGCCACATATGTTGGCTCATCATCTTTGTTCTTTCCTCCATCTTCTTGCAATGTCTCTTCTTCTACCACTACTTGCTTCCCCTTGTCATTTCCCTTAGGTAAGGGATCCTTCATGCTTAGCCCGCTCCTTGTAGTGATGGCCAACACTTGGCCTCTTGGGTTATCTTCGGTTCTTCCGGGAAGCTTTCCCGGATCTCTATGAGCTTCACCCGCCTTTTGGAACACTTGTGCTTCCAACACCTTTTGAGCCTTAGAAATGGAAGTCACCGTGCTCTCAAGACCACTCAACCTCCCAAGCATTTGCTCAAACATCATCTCGGTTCTATCCTTTGGGGGTTGAGGAAATCCGGGTGGAGGCTCTTGTGAAGCCGTAGGTGGTGGAGCTGCGCTTGTGGAAGCGGGAGGGTTCAAGGCTCTATCCGGGTTAGAATAGGAAAACCCGGGATGGTTGTGGTTAGGCCGGTAATTGTTTAATTGCCGGTTGTTGTTGAAGTTCCTTGGGCCTTGATAGTTGTTGTAGTTGCCCCTTCCCATGTAGTTCACATCTTCCTCCTTGGAAGGCAAGTTTGCTTGCACTTGCACTTGAGGGGTTGCTTGATTCTTCAAAGTTGTAGCACACAACTCCCTCAAAGACTTTAGCTCGTTGTTGATTGCATCAATCTTGAAATTACTCATGGTGACTTCACTCACCTCATATGCTCCCGCTTTCCTCCCATCACTCTTTCTATGGGAGTACTTCTCAATCACCAAAGCTTGTTTCTCTACAAACGCCCAAGCTTCATCTACATTCTTTTCCATGAAAGTCCCACCTGAAAGAGATTGAATCTTGAATTGGCTATCTTCATCAAGTCCTTTGAAGTAGATCTCCAATAGCTCTATTTTCGGTATACCATGGTGTGGACAATCTAGGAGAAGGTCTTTGAACCTCTCCCAAGACTTGAATAAGCTTTCTCTATCCATCATCACGAAGGCATTGATCTTCCCTCTTAGCTCGGTAGTCTTGGAAGGTGGGAAGAACTTTGTCAAAAACTCGGTTCTCATCTCCTCCGAAGTACTCACTCGCCCTTGTGGAATAGATTGATACCAAGCCAAGGCTTTATCCTTAAGTGAGAAGCAGAAAGCCCTAAGATTATGGTTGTTGCTCTCCAATCTAGGCGGTCTTAGAGTCTCCATCAAGATCTCATAGTTCATCAAGTGTTGATGAGGAGACTCTCCTTCCATCCCTCCAAATTGATTATGCCGGATCATTTCTAGAACTTGAGGGCAGAGCTCGTAATCAAGGGCTGCGGGATCTCCTAAGTTCACACCCGGACGGTGTGCTCTTTGTGCCGGATCCATACGTTGCCCTAACATTTGTGGCTCTTCAATAGCAATTGGCACAACCCGAATATTGACCGCCGGCTGCGGTTGTGGTGGAGGTGGAGGTTGTTGACGATTAAGCTCTCTTTGCACAAGAGCTTGCCTAATCTCTTCAATCTCCCTCCTAGTTGCTTCTTACCTCTCATTGACAAGTCTCCTTTCATTTTCCAAGGCTTCATCCCTTAGCCTAATTTGCTCTAAAGCTTCATCTAACTCAGCTTGGAGATCTCTTCCGGCCATCTCTTTTTCCTTTCGAATGCTCTTGGATCTAGATCTATGGGTTTTCTCCGGTTCGGGATCGAATGGAGCTAAATCCTTGCCACGAGATCTTCGCATACACCTAAAGAGTAAGAGATGTCCTGAAAAGCAAAAACACAAACCAAACGAGATCAAAAGCAACAAGAAAGACCTACACTATAAACAATCACAAACTACGACTCAATCTTAACCTAGTCCCCGGCAACGGCGCCAAAAACTTGTTAAGCTAAGAACGTGACACGCAAAAGTCTTAAATTTATACTCGTTATATTTTCCTAACTCCTAGCGAACCCGCAGTGTACGGGACGTTTTGTAGTAGGGATAGTATTCCGAGGTCGAACACAAAGACTGAGGTGAGATTAAATCGATTAGTGACTAAGGATAGTGTTGATCTAGGCTAAAAAAAGAGAAAGAAACAAATAAATGAAAATCTCAATATTTTTGGATTGGTTTTGTGTGGTGATCAATCAAGGATCAAAATGATGCAATATGGCAAAACAAACTAAGGAATCAAACTAAATCACAAATAAACAAGCAAACACGAAATATGTAATCAAAGAGAGAAAAGCGGATTCTAGGGGTTGGAAAATTTCGGTTACGGCATAGGACTCAAGCTATCTAATCATTCCTTGGATCGACTATAGTATGTTGGGAGTGAGTGTTTCTAGATTGGGATCAATCACCGGGTAGGTCTCATGGTCCACTAGTCCGTTCCTAAGGTCTCATCATCGGGTAAGTCTCAAAGAGCCTAAGGATAGGAATTCTACACAAACCGGATGGTTATCTAGGGATCTAACCTCTCCTTACCGGGTAAGTCTGGGGAAGGCAAGTCCTAAACATCAATCCTAGCACACTCAGTCCAATAGCGGCTTATGAGGCTCACTACTACCTATAGTTCGTCTTCTTCGGTATGTAAGAGCAAGAATCACCGGGTAGGTCTCTTCTAACTCTTTGTTGCTAACACTAGGTCATTCTAGGATAGAATTAGCTCAACAAACACTAGGATTTCAACAATCTAACAACCTAACACTTAGATTTATCAATACGGGCAAGTTAATCAAAATTACGGGGTGTACATCCCTTTCCACGGCCGTGGAAAGGCAAGATCAAACCGTGGTTTTCGACAGTGACTAGGTTCAATCAAGTGAGTCATCAAAGTATACATTTAGGTCTATTCTATCATAGTCCAAGCCATAACTATCTTTTCCTTACCCTAGAATCACATCTACTTAGCCAACAACACGCATCATCACAATCAAGATCATCAAGCATAAAATCATGGAATCCATATCAAGAAGATGAAATGAAAGGAAGATGAAGCAAGTGAACAAGAAATCCAAGCTGAATATGAGTTTAAGAAAGACTTACAACCCTTCAAAAGAAGGTTCAATCGATTCTTACAAAACCTTGCAAAACGTCTTCACAAAACTCACTCAAAACTATCAAAAACTAAGAATGGTGTGTTCTTCTCTTCTTCTCCAATGGAACTTTTTCTTCTCCTCCTAGAGTAGCTCCAATCCTATTGTAACACCCCGAATCCGCGGGACTCGGGATGTCACATTGGGCTAGGATCTCACAATGGATCCTGACCCTAGCCTGACAACAAGTTCACTGGACCGTACAACATGGCACTGACAGATATAAAACAAATACATAAAACAGTATAAACTGTACGACCCAAAGTAAAAAAAACAACATAGCCGAGTATATAAAACGACATCCTCACATAGGAGGTACAAAAGATCATCCTCACGCAGGAGGGGAAACACAACAACCCCAAACCAACCACCTAATGTACGAGAGTCCTCGACCTGTCACCCTGCTAGATCTCCCAGTAGCGCCTAACCTGTAAACATCTACAACACGGTATGAAACCGTTAGCTAACCATACATATACGAGGTAATGCATAAGCACAAGCACATTCATGAAAGATAAACACATCAGCATGCTATCACACATTTACCCATTTATTATCTTTATATAATGACCATTCACTCAAAAACCGTATATATATATAGATAGATGAAAGTATGTGACACGAGGACCGATACATCCCCGCCACTGAGTACAATGTCCAGCTGTACGAGTATCGGTCACACAATCCGTGTACCCTATGGGAGTGGATTGCGCCCTTCCTGTAAACCAGTCTGGCCCGACATCAGAGAACCTCCAAGACTCCACAGCGGGATGAAAGAGAAAGGTTATCACAGCCACGCAGTGGGGCAGTCAATAGAACATAGGTCGATAAAAACGACAACTCATGCTATCATAGCAAACATATAAAGCACACACCACTCATGCAAACACCCAATATAGGGATGGTAGCTAAGTAAGTCCTACGGACTTACCTCAACCTCATACAAACTCAACCACGATCACCTCTACACTGGAGGGACAACACGGCCTATAAACAAGGAATAAAGAGATATATCAACCTCTATTCATCAAAGGGGTCACACCTAGACCCAAAGGGATCCATAAGGATCATACTCAATCTATAAGCCTCACAACCAACTAAACCTCAATATCTCAACATAACTCACAATTCCTCAAATCTCAAGGTAGTATCTAATCGACATTCCTCAATCTCAATTCTAATCCTAATTTATTTAATTAACCTTTAATTAATTAATTAGATTTTGCCAAAATAACGTTTTGCCCGCAGGCAATTTCTAAACCTCCTGGCATCAGATTTCATCAAACAAACTATCCATAATCAACAGAATAATATAACGACCATAATGGAATTTCTAATTGTCCTATTTGACAAGCCTAAACTCAATTTAGGCCAAATCGCAGTACGAAAAACGAATAAATTCATAACTTATTCGTTACTAACCCGATTGACGATCCGAAAGAAGATTCGGAATCACAACGACGCAGGCTACGTATGGACAACATCAAATTCATCGGAATCTGAGCGACGGAACCGTCCTGGTGACATATATGCTTGACCAGCCCTCCATATACTCGGAAATGCAGAAACTCGGTACCGATATGAAGAGAATGAAGAGAGGAATCCAGAAACTCAAACGGAATTGAAATCGGATTAGAAATGGAGAGTAGATCTGAGTTTGAAGGTTGAAAGAAATCAGAGCTTTTACGAGAAAACGTGAAAGGAAATGAATTAATAAAGGATTTTCCGCTATTTATAGTGAAGACGATAATTATCCTTTAGTAAAGTCGATAATTATCCATTAACCGATCAAAAGGCGGGTCGAACCTCTTTCTCCAAACTTCTCGAGATTGGAACATTAAATCTGGAATATTGTAGGGATAATTATTCCACAACTGCATCGGAAAACGTGTATTCCTAAGCCGTCTTTCTTAGCCGTTAAGAAACGAAATAACGACTCTTTTGGCCGTTTTGCCTCTCCATGTTATTTCATATCTAGGACATATCCGATGTCCTGATAATTTCTCTCAACTGCATTTTTATTAATTGGAGCTCCCAAATGCTCCAAATAACACCGGAGGGTAAAAATAATTACCCGGGGAAAAAGTAAAAATTTCCCCAAACGTCAAAAATTACGCCAGGAACATAACGGTGGGACTCATACTCATCACTTGCGAAATCTTCGCGAGTTATATGTCAATTACTATCAACGATTAAGTTAATCAACATTAATTAGAATTCGGAAATCCTAGCTATTACACCTATCTTCCAAATGAGAGAATCTTTGTTGTTAAGAGTGTGGGAGAGAATGGAGTGAGGGGTCTGTTCCTAACAGCCTTGCAGGACCACCTTTTATCCTCCAAATTTGCAAGAGTCGGCCATGAAGATCGTGGGACAGCTGTCACAGCTGTCTGGAGAAAACCACAGCCCATTTCCACGCCCGTGGAAGTCCCAGTGGCCGTGGTTTTGGTGCCTCAACTTGTTTTGGATCATCAAGCCTCAATTTGGTGCCTGGCATGCACCAACAAGGTCCCATGTGTCCTCCTTAGCTCTTAACTTGCTTCCCAATGAGTCCGAAGGTGTGTCATCTCGAGGAACGATCCTCAAATGTATCGATTAAGCTCCTAAAGCTCCCAAAATACCTACAAAGCATGCAAAAATCCGTGTAGACGTCTATCTCGACAAAATACATGAATTGAGTGCAAATCGTTACGAACTAGTGCAAACCATGCATGAATGAATGGAAAAACTATCTAAAAGAGTGCCTAAACCTAAGTCATAAATCGTGTTATCAGTCTTAATAGAACGGAATTGATTACAGTATTAATTTATGGTAAAATGACTATTTTACCCTTGGTCCCGAAACTTCTAAAAATTCCATAATTTATGTATAAACTCTTATTTGAGACTAAAATGTCATATTCTAACTCATAAAGATGAGTTTCGTCCCAAACTGGCAATTTACACATTCTTCTTATTTTCCGAAAGGTCATTAAGATCCAACTTCGGCTTCAAATATAAAACTCGAATAAATTTATAAAATTTCCGAAATAATTTCTTAGGTCCTCTATGATATCCCATATACTCATAGGAGAAAGAATTTCTTAAAACTGTTAAAACATCACTTCTACAAAAATTTCTAAAGTTGGTTACAACACTTAACAAACAACACACTGTCTTAACTTTGAAAAATCATAACTCCTAAACTACTCGCTGGATTTATCCCAAATTTTGATATGTTCTACTATAAAATCTTATCTATAATATATCCAAAATTCAGCCGCAAAGAAGATCAAAATCTTATTTAAAACTATCTCACAAAACCGAATTTCAGCACAACAGAAAAACTGCTTACGACTCAATCTTTGAAAAATCATAAATCCCAAACCACTCATTGGATTCCTCTCAAATTTTAATATGTTCTAAAACAATATGTCAACTATATCATATCCAAAATTCAAGCCCAACGGAGATCAAGAGCTTATTCAAAACCATCTCACAAAACAGCATCACCTGCTATTTTCCCCAACACTCAGCACATATATAACTCTCAAACAGTTCGAATCCCTCTTACTGACTCTTTAATCCTTCTAAATCCAACCTACTCTACTCTCCTAACCTACATTTGTTCAGCATACTAACATCTACACCCCTCTCATTCAGCAAATAAACCCAAGTAACTCCCTATACATTACAGTTTATATAGAGGAAGGGGTTGCTTACTCACCACAACCCAAGATTCACGGCTCAAGATAGGTCGACTAGGACAGACTCGGTGCTGGCTTCCAAGTCGTTGCAGGGTCACTTCTGCTTGTCACAAGGCTGCACCGGAGTAAGGCAAGTTACAACTTAATCACAGAAACGAAGGTTGACAGCAGGTCGTACCTACCGGAGGCTCGTCTGCAGTGGCTTAGCAACCGTCCACTCCGGTCTCGTTCCCACTGGAGGAGGGCCGTCTCTTGAGCGCAGATGCGAGGGGGTCTAGCGTCGTAAGCAGAAGGCTGCTATGGGTTGCTGTTCCGATTGAATCGCTGGTTGTAGAAGGCTGTTGCGTTGGCTGGAACAACACGAGATGGCGTACTGTCTTGAAGGAGAACGCGAGGCTGCTGCTGCATCGGATTGCTGCTATGGGTTGCTGAAGGGAAACGAGATCTCACCGGACTTCTACGAGGCTGTCGCTATATCGGTTTACAGAAGGAGTTGATGCGGTATAGAGAGAAGTGTTTTAACGCTGAATAGGATTAAGGGAGTCAGATTAGATTAGGTTAATAATTAGGGTTTGGGGTTAAGTCATGGGCTGGTCGGAAGTTTGTATAAATCGGGCCTAATTCGATGGGCCTGCTCATCTAATTAGGTAATGGGTTATAAAGTGGGTCTTTAAATTGTGCGGAAATATTCTTCGGTTTACATATTTATCATTTTATGTGAATTAAGGTCACATAAAATGATAGAATCTAATTTTGTATAATATTATTTAAAATTAAGAAAGGTTAGCGGATCGGAATTTGGTTTGATCGGTTATTAAACGGAAATTAAAATTTTCACGTATTACAAATGGAGAGAGGTTACCATCAACAAGTTTCATCATGGCTTGAACATTCTCTGATTGCTTTTTAATTTTCTCATCCTCGTTGAAATCGTAGATACCTCGTGTCTTGGTGCGGGTCTTGAATATTTCCGTATGCTCAACAATAGTTGCAAGGTAATCCCAAGCTTCATCTTCGTTCATTCTAGTGAATCTGTAGGAATCTACGGTGTCCACTAGATTTCTTGTACTGTCATTTAAGCCACCGTAGAAGTACTCGAGCAATGCTCCTTTTTCACATCTGTGGTGGGGCATGAATGCAACAATTCGTTGAATCTCTCCCATGCGGCGTGGATATTTTCCCCATCTTCCATATCAATGTGTTATATCTTCTCCTGAATCTCAACAATTTTTTTGGGAGGGTAGGAATGCTTATATTAGTTCTTCCCTCGTGGAAAAAGTATCGGGGAATGGTTTTGCAACCAGTTTGTGGCCTCTTGTCAAAGTGAAAATGAATGCCCGCATTCTTAAAACATAGAGAGTAATACTCTCATAATTCAAGGTATTCATAATATTCTCAAAATTCCGCAATTGTTGTTCCGGGTTCTCATTTAGCAATCTTGAGAATTGATCGTTTTGGATCAATCTAATTGTGTATGTGCGAAGGTTGAAAACCCTTCCTCTGAATAGAGGTAGTACAAAGGCGTAGTTTGGAACCCTCTATATAGGATTCGTCCTAACGTTAAGCGTTTGAGGGTGACGAGCCCTTTCATCAACAAGCGTGACATTAAGCCTCCCTGTCTCAACTTGTGGATCAAAAGTAGGGAGTTGATTGTTTTACTTATCCATTGTATGACTAAAGTCTCTTGGAGGACTTTTGTTTGGTAAGGGTACGTTCACTCTCATTGTCTAGAGGAACAAGTCTGCTTGAATCACGGATCCCGCGCATTCAACAATCTAACCTGAGAGTTAAATAACAAAACTAAAAAAATCAGCAAACAAAAAACTTAAAATAACTAAAAATTAATATCAATCAATTCTATCTATAATCCTCGAGTACGTACCAAAAACTTGATCGTGGAAGTTTTACCAAAGTATAACAACATCCCCCGCAATGATTTGGGATCAGATGTAGTATAATCGGGTATCGAATTTGTTGGGATTGTTTCTGAATTGGATAACACTAATAGTTAATTATTTTAAGCCAAAAAGAAAGCACGAAAGCAAGCAATGATGAGAAACAAAGCAATTGTAAATGTATAGTAATGAGAGAAAGGTTGATCTAAGGAAACATGAATCCCACTATAATGAGTGAACATATATATATATATATATATATATATATATATATATATATATATATATATATATATATATATATATATATCATGATGAAAGTAGATAACCATATAAAATCGCCTTGGACATACACAAACCAAGACCGTGCTTTTAAACTCACGTATCTCTCAATCCAGCGGTTCGGTGAGTTATAAAAAACCCATTAAAAGCTACAAATTTGAAAAAGACCAAGAAAAACCTTCGATTAAGGCCTTTCGGTTTAAAAAGGTTCAAAGACCAGAATTTTTACGATGATATCAAATCCTCGAAGCTTTGCTAAAGTAGTACTCTCAAAACCAAGTTCTTTTCAATAAATACAATAAAACAAACTTCTCTTTTGGCCTTTCACTTATTTTATCAAAACCAATAAAAATGCAACTCATTTCGGAGGTTTTCAAAACGTAGGAATAAAGCGCTTTGAAAAGAAACAATATCAAAACTCAATATATAAAGATACATCCAAACAATATATTAAAACATTATAAGAATCATCCAATCCTCGGAGAAGGGAAGGAAGTTTATCCAAGCATGATGAAATATAAAGCATAGACCATATATTGAATCATCATGGACATAATATACAAGACTTTGGTTCCTTTAAAGCAACCTTCAAGCAAAACTAACAATATTTGACGGCTAGAATAAGGAGGGAATAAAAGACTACTGAATTTTGGAGGAATAATTGTATCTAACACTAAGGCTAGGGGTGTTTATATAGGGAATAAACCGGAGTACAGAGTTCATAGAAAATATACACTTTCCATAGATAAATTCAAAGATTTGGAAGTTCTCGTTGCGGCGCGAAACGGCCGGCGAAATGGCAGGCATACAACCGTATGGTCACCATCTGGTGGGCGTTTTGTAAGAACCGAAGTCTTAGGAGACGCTGACCCCATGTCAACCATGCTTGCACGGAAACTTCCCAGTAGGTCACCCATCTTGAAATTAATCTTGTACGAGCAAGCTTAACTCAGTTCTTTGCCCTCATTCAACAACTCGAAAATAAAAATTCTTGTTGACATGGGTAGCAACCCATCTGAAGAATAGTTAGGTGAATATAAAGGATAAAAGATACTCTAGAAGGGGGGGGGGGTTGAATAGAGAATGAGAACTTTTCGCAAAAACCTATCTCAAGGCTTTGAAACTAGTTTTAAAGGCCTTGATGTCGATTTGAGCTCTTTGTGACATACTTTGATTTCAAGGGCTTTGAAACTGATTTCAAGGGCCTTGACTTTGTTCACCTGCAAAACAAAGTTAGCCACACTAAAGCAGATAAAGTGCGTAATGTAAAAGATCGACACGAGGATATGTTTACGAAGTTCAACTCTAAATAGCCTACTCTCCGTCCCGGGGTATACCCGTAGGATCTAATTATCTATTATCAGTTTCAAAGAGCCCTGATATAAACTAGAAGAAATCCCTTTCTTCTCTCACTTTTTGCAACGCTACGATCTAGCTTCAACTCTTTACCTTGCTATAATAGCCTAGTTACTTCGCAGAGTAACACACACTCTAGTATAACACTCTTTAGGTATACCAATGGAGCTCTTGAGTTTTATCTCTCTCTAGGGGATAAGGCTTTTTGTAAAAGAGAGAAAGAAAAACTTGTTTGATCGAATGAAGATGCTTTGGATTGCTTGAAGACTTTGAATGTTTCCGTGTAAGCTTGTGTACTTTCTTCTTCTTCAATCGACATCTTCATTTATAGTCTTTGATGGAGAGGTTTTCTAGCCATTGGGAAGATGACCGTTGAAGATGATTCTGTTTCTCCATGAAAGCCGCTTCTTGGTTGAGATGAGGTAGACGTTGTAGATCTTATATCGTCTTTATCTCCTTAAAACACGTTGATCTCCCTTGTCCGTAATCTTCTCAAACTTGTTGTAAAGATATCCGAAATCCGTTGAGAGAGGATCTTTGCGCTTTTGGTTGAAAATTTTTGTGAGATCCTGTTTTAAATCCAATCTACTTGGTCGGTTGAGATCCCCTATGAGCATATCTTCTTGTTCGGCAAATCTCCTTGGAAGATCTTTTTTGATGCTTGGAAGAATTGGTTGTTGGAGTTTTGAAATCCTTTCAGCCGCTTTGTTTCTACTTAAAGGCTTTATCTTCTGATCCCTTGAAATTGCTTTCAAGGCCTCCGTGTTGAATCTGTCTAAACTCTCCGTCTGTCCCTTGTATCCGATTTCAAGGCCTCTGTCAATCCTTTGAAATGCGTTTCAAGGCTTGTATACATTCTCAACAAAGCACCAAAACAAACCAAGCAGCTAGACATATAATCGATAATCAAGGTGGAGTTTAAGTCTTCCATCATCACCTATACAAATATATAAAAAACCACTTCATTGGTGTTTAAGTCTTCCACATCACCTATACAAATATATAATTAAGGTGGGGTTTTCAATCTCCCCCTTGATGGAAGACAACACAAATATCGTACCTGCATTGTAAAGTTAGCGATGCATATATGAATATCAAAACAAACAAAAAATGTAGAATGCAGAAATATCGAAAATGTCGGATCATTTATTTATCCTCCTTTGTCTTTCAACAAGGGATAAAAATAGTTAAAACACGGAAGTTTTAAACGATTACAACCCCGGAAAAAGTATTTCAAAAACCTACACAAATTTTTTTTTTACACAACAATCCCACAATCATCATGTGTTTTGTTTGAATCTTCCTCATAAAACTGTCTTTTTCCCTTAGATGAAGCTTTCTTGTGACTCCAATCATCCATTTCAGAAGCTTAGCGTCGTCTCTTTTCTTCAGCTCGTCGTTCCTTAACCATCTCATATTTGAGCATTCGCAGAATAGTTGGCTCAACATGGGTAGGATAAAGAATAAAGTTATTCTGTACACGACGTTTGTAGTTAATCAAAACATTTCCCACTTTTTCTTGAGTGTGTTGAGCTGAATCTTCAGTCATAGGTAGGATCCTTCCCATGGTGGTAAGAGTGAGAGCATTCATCAGATACATTTCATTTACCTTACCAATCATGATGGACAATAGTTCATGATTTGCATCCAATCTTCTCTTAGTGTCAAACTGAAAAATCTGAGAGTTCACGATTCAGAGAAACCAATTCTTTTTCACAACCAACTAACCTGATTTCTGGAGTAGGAAGAGAAGATGTTGGAGCTCCTTAGGTTGGAAGTGGAATATCTCCTTTTCCCTTTAATGTCCATGTTTGTGCAAGAGTCTTCTCAATTCCTAGCCTTTCTAAGCAGGATTCATCAATTGCTAGGAATTGGCTGTCGATCTTCAGAGGATGTATCAATTGAAAAATGGTCGAAGATCTTGGGCAGAAGATTTCCATAAGGCAAAGGGATGACTCGCTTAGAGTTAACTGAATGGATCATATGTTTAATGATGAGATTAGGTATGTCAATGTCTAACCCAGACATAATCAGATGAATTAATACAAGGATTGATCAGTCAAATGCTCTCTTGATTTTGCTCGAGGAATAACACACCGAACCAAAATGGTATACACAATTTTAGCATCTAGGGTTAGGGAAGTCTGGGTAAGTTGGCGTGTGGTTGAGTTTGGAACCAGAAATTTCTCCTTGGTGAGTCGAACACTCTCTGATCGGGAGGGATGAGTAAAAGAGAGATCTGTAGGAATTCCTAATATCTCACCGAAAACAGTAGAAGTGAGAAGAATTGGGGTACCTTTTACAAATGATTCAAGGGTGATAATTCCTTTGTCCCGTTTTGTGACGAGGTTGACATAGAACATTCTTGTGAGCCTTGGTAAAGCAAAATCTCCGGGGTTTAAGATTTTCCAAATTGTAGAGATCTTGAGCATAGCAATGTAGGGAATCTTAAGGGTTTCCAAAAACGTAGTATCCACCATATCACACATACAGAGAGGCCGATTGTGAAATCCATCAAGCCAAGAGCCCGTAGCTTGAAAATTAATGAACCAAGATGTTGGAAGACTAGTTGTCTGAGAAATTTCCAAATCTTCAGAAGGTTTCTCTTCTTTTTTGGCGGAGGGGATCTAGGCTGAATCCTTTTTAGAAGATGAAGTTTGATGAGTAGCAGATTTCTTGCTTCTAGGAGCCATAGATGATATTGGGAGAGAAAACAAGGATTTTTGAAAAGGGATATGTAAAGACGGGAAATGAAAAAAGATAGAAGTCTTTAGGCTTTTAAAAGGAAAAATCAATTTAAGTTTAAACAAGATCTTGAGAAAATCAAGCTCTTGAAAAGCCAAAATTGTTTCCAATAAAATATCAACAACTCTTTTTCAGAACTCTGAACCCAAAAATGAGATTTTGAAATTACTAATAAACTATTTATGAATTAAAATATCTAAAAGGTATTAATACCTAAATAGATCCGTGATATTCGATTTTGCCCTTAAATCTCGTTTGAAGGCCCTTGAATTGTATTTCAAGGCCTTTGAAAATGAAAAGTGGGTTGCATACGAAGGAGAAAATAAAACGATTTACTCCCCCTATGTTAATGCTTCCTTGTTTAACACATCAAGCTCTAATCAAATGAAATTGAATTGATCTTCAGGTAGAGGCTTGGTAAAGATATCTGCGAACTGCAAGTCAATTGATATAAAAGAAATCAAAATATCACCTTTCTCAACATGATCACATATGAAGTGATGCCTTACAAGGATATGCTTAGTCCTTGAATGTTGCACATGATTTTTTGTAATCGAAATAGCACTAGTATTATCACATTTTATTAGGATACCTTTCAAATCAAAGCTAAGATCACGAAGTTGTTGAGCTACCCATAGAATTTGTGCCCAACAGGCTCCCGCATCTATATATTCGGCTTCAGTTGTGGATAGGGCGACAGAGTTTTGCTTCTTGGAGTTCGAACTAATTAGGGATGCCCCTAAGAATTGACAACATCCAGAGTGCTCTTTCTATCGACCTTATAACCTGCAAAGTCTGCATCTGAATAGCCAACGAGATGAAACGAGCTTTGACGTGGGTACCATAACCCTAATTCCTTAGTGCTATTGAGATACCAAAATATCCTTTTCACAACTATCAAGTGTGACTCTTTAGGATCAGCTTGAAATCTTGCACACATACACACGCTAAACATAATGTCAGGTAGACTAGCGGTTAGATATAACAATAAACCGATCATACCTCGATACTCCTTTTGTACAACACTTTTGCCATCTTTTTCATGGTCAAGAGAAAGTGTAGAACTCATAGGAGTCTTTGCGACCTTATATTGATCCATCTTATACTTCTTTAACAAGTCCTTGGTATACTTGCTTTGATTGAGAAAAATTCCTTTCTTTGCTTGTGTAACTTGAAGTCCAAGAAAGAAATTTAGCTTACCCATTAGGCTCATTTCGAATTCCCGGCACATAATATCTGAAAATTCCTTGCATAGGGAATCATTAGTAGCACCGAATAATATATCATCTACATAGATTTGTACTACTAAAATATTGTTGCCTCTGGTTTTGATAAATAAAGTTTTATCAATCAAACCTCTTTTGAAATTGTTTTCAAGGAGATACTTGGACAATCTTTCATACCAAGCCCGAGGAGCTTGCTTAAGACCATAAAGAGCCTTGTCCAATTTAAAAATATTATCAGGAAATTCATCATTTTTATAACTAGGTGGTTGAGCAACGCAAACTTCTTCTTCTAAGAAGCCGTTTAGAAAGGAACATTTTACATCCATTTGAAATAACTTTATGCTCATGAAAGATGCAAATGCAAGTAGCATACTTATGGCTTCTAACCCGGCAACCGGAGCAAAAATCTCCTCATAATCAATATCTTCTTCATGGTTATAGCCTTGAGCTACAAGTCGTGCTTTAATTAGAATGACTTTACTGTTTTCATCCAACTTGTTTCAAAAAATCCACGTCGTGCCAATGACGGATTGATGCTTGGTCTTGTAGTAAGAGTCCAAACCTTGTTTCTCTCAAACTCATTAAGTTTATTTTGCATGGCAATGATCCAGTGGGGTTCTTGAAGAGCTTGAACATAATTCTTTGGCTCAATAAGAGACATGAACGCAGAGAACACACATAGGTTGTTTACTTAAGATCGAGTTTGAACTCCTACATTTGGATTTGAGATCACATTCTCTTGTGGATGATATGAAGAGTGTTGAAACTTCCTTCGTTTATAGGATGGAACAAATCCTGACGATTGAGGCTCATATGATTGACTAGATTCAGGTACCGTTGGAGTGTTGCCCTTGGATCCTATCTCAAGCCCTTGAATTTGGTTTTCAAGGCCTTGAAATGGAATTCTGACATCACAGTTTTCTGGTTCAAGGTCTTGAGGATGTGTTTCAAGGTCTTCAGAGTTGTCTCCGGTATCTTGAATCTTCTCTTGCATATTATTTTCTTGATCTTAATATCTTCTTCTTCATCAAAATTGTGATCTTCTCGTTGATTCAGATTATGATCTACAAAACTTTCACTCAAAGTACCATCATTGCTTTCATCAAATATGACATTAATACTTTCCTCAACAATTTTGGTATGCTTGTTATAAACCCGATAAGCTTTTCTATTTAAAGCATATCCAATGAATATAGCTTCATCACAACGTACATCAAATTTCTCAAGGTTATCTTTGCGATTGTTATGAACAAAGCATTTACATCCAAAGGGTTTAAAGTAAGAAATATTAGGTTTTCTACCCTTAAAGAGTTCATAAAGAGTCTTTTTCAAAATAGGGCGAATTAAACATCTATTCAAGATGTAATTTGCAGTGTTTACTACTTCTGCCCAAAAACGTTTTGGCAAAATGTTTTCTAAAAGCATTGTTCTAGACATATCCTCTAGGGTGTGGTTCTTACGTTCCACAACCCCGTTCTATTGAGGAGTTCTAGGAGCTAAAAAGTTGTGATATACCATGTTTTGCACAAAACAAATCAAACTTTAGTTGATCAAATTATCCACCATGATCACTTCTTAGAGAAACGATTCATAGGTTTTTCAAAGTTTGCAACTCCTTACACAATTTTGAAAACTCAAACAATGCTTCAGATTTTTCCCGTAAGAATGATATCCATGTAAAACGAGAAAAATCATCCACAATGACAAGGATGTACTGTTTACCTTTGGGAGATTTGAATGGGTCGAGAAGAACTTACAACCTTCTTTGGTTTGAATGAACCTCTTGTTTGTTTACCTTATGTACAAGCTTTGCATAGCTCATCTACCTTGAAGTCTAGGTTTGGCAAGCGACGTGCCAAATCCTTTGAAAGTAACTTCTGCATTGTATGCATGCTTACGTGACCAAGTCTTCTATGACAAAGCCTTGGATCATCAGTCAAGGCCTTGACACACTTTAGCTTAGTTCTTGAAACTTGGTTAGTACTTATGGCATAAACATTGTTACATCTAGGAGCATTAAGCACAATGTCACCCGTAGTCTTGTCTTGAACTTCACATTTTTCTGAATCAAACATAACCTTGTTGCCTTTATCACATATTTGAGAGATGCTAAGAAAGTTATACTTTAAACCGTCAACAAGATATACATTATCAATAAAGTTAGATGAATTATAACATATTTTACCAATGCCAATAATGTCATACTTTCCTTTATCACCAAGTGTAATGGTTCCACATGATTGCTTCTTTAAATCTGAGAATAGTGAACTTTTTCCACTCATGTGTCTTGAGCAACCACTATCTAATATCTATTTATGCTCCTTTATCTTGGTGATATCCTGCAAAACAACAAACATCAACCTTTTTGGGTCGACCAAATGACATATTTTGGTCCATATTCAGGCTCAATCATGTTTGGTGGTCTAGTACCTTTAGGAACCCTTATTTGTTTAACCTGTTTCCTTAAACATAGAGGATAAGTGTTTCTAATTATGTAAGGATCATTTCTTCTATATGAACATGTAGTTTTAACATGACCCTTTTCACAATAGTAGAATCATGTGGGAATATGAATACTTCCTTTTACCTTGACAAAGGTGGTAGTCAATTTTCTAGGAAAAATCCTATGATAACCTATACCATTTTTGTTAAGTGAGGACTGTTGTTCACCCATCATTCTTTCAAGATTGACTTTTAAAAGAGTGAATTTGACAAGTGCATTCTTCTGGTCTTGACACTTCAAAGTTAGATCAACTTTCTCTTTCTCTAGATCGATATAGTTTCGATGAAGAGAAGAGAGGTTTTCCTTGAGAATCGCATTTTCAGATTCCAAGGCCTTGATACTGTCATCAAGGTCTACCTTTTCCGTGTTAAGATTTTCAATCTCCAGATACATCTCACTTAGTTGTTTCTCTAGTTCAAGAAGCTTTTCTTTTAAGGAATTTATCCTTATCTTATGTTCTTTGTCACATATGATAATATCTTTAAGGAATTTTGTGAGATCAGATTCAGGTTGGGACATGATAGTACATACCACATTATTAACGTAGAGATTTTAATCTTCTTCATGATTGGCCATAAGACAAAGGTTTGCTTGTTCTTTTTCGTCTTTTGATTCATTTGAGGAATCTGAATCACTCCATGAAGCTACCTTAGCTTTCTTCTTTCGATCATTCTTCTTGAAGTTGGTCCTCTTCTTTTGTGGAGAGTCCTTAACGAGATGATCTGTTTCACCACATTCAAAACAAATCAGAACTTTAGTTTTCTTGTTAGAGTTAGAAAAGTTACCTCGGGGTCTTGATGTTCGCGTATATTCTCTATTGTTTGCAAACTATTTCTTTATTTTGAGAATTCTCGCGAGACCCTTAGAGATCATAGCAATTGCATCTTCTTCATCGTCATCATTACTGTCTTCCTCTTCAGATTGTAACTCATCCTTTTTCGATCTTAATGCAAGATTCTTCGTGTTAGATGGGAGCTCTCCATCTTCTTCACCAAGAACCATTTCGTGTGTGATGAGTTTTCCAAGGAGGTCGTCAAGAGGAAGAATTGAGAGATTCTGAGCTTCTTCGATGACAATCATTTTTGGTCCCCACTTAGCTTTAGGTAAGCTCCTTAGAACCTTTCTTACCTTTTATTCGTTTATGAAGACCTTTCCAAGTGAGTCCAGATTGTTCACGATCTCTGGTAAAGCTTGTGAACATTTATTTGACTGGTTTGTTTGGATTCATCTTGAATAGCTCGTATTGTCTTAGGAAGATGCTGATCTTTGTTTCCTTGACTTGACTTGTTCCTTCGTATGTGACAACGAGTTTGTCCCATATTTCTTTCGGACTCTTGCATGATAAGATGCGGTTGATTTCATTTGCATCTAATCCACACTAGAGCGGGTTCATATCTTTGTAGTTATTTTACACACTGTCCAAGTCAACTTGTGTGAAATCATATTCCTTCTTTGGAACTTGGACACCTTCAACTGTGGTAGTCGGGAGTTTGGGGCCATTCTGAAAGATGCTCCATAGTTCCATGTCCTGATCAATAATGAACATGCTCATAAGTGCTCTCCAATGGGCAAAGTTTTCCATAGAAAAGTGGTGGTCGAGATGAGGACCTTCCTTGAGCAAATCCTTTATCACCTACAAGATTCATGATTAGTCTCACTAATGGTTAAATCAATATACGTGAGTCTAGCCCTGATACCAATTGAAGAACCATTAGGTGAATATAAAGGATAAAAGATACTCTAGAAGGGGGTTTAATAGAGTATGAGAACTTCTCGCAAAAACCTATCTCAAGGCTTTGAAACTGATTTCCAAGGCCTTGATGTTGACCTGAGCTCTTTATGACACACTTTGATTTCAAGGGCTTTGGAAACTGATTTCAAGGGCCTTGACTTTGTTCACTGTTCGCTCCAAACGGTGTGTGCAAGCTTTAAATTTATAACCCTAGACTTAAGCTTAAAACAAGGATGCGAACCCGCAGTGTACGGTCAATCGTAGTAAAAGCAAGGAATTCCAGGGGTCGATCACAGGGACTCGGTGAAACAAAGTCGATAACGGTAAGCTTCGTAAATACTAACCACAAAGATCAATTAACACAATCAAAGATAGATAAGAAGTCAATAAAGAAAACATGCAATTTTAGGGATTAAAGCATCTAGTTGTGGTTCCAACTCAAGACCTAAAGATAAGCGGACAAAGCTGAGGTTTTTGCATGGGGAAGGTGTTACCAAAGTGGAGTAGATCACCGGGTAAGTCTCACTACACACTAGTCCAAAACCGTAACTCCTATTACCGGGTAAGTCTCAAGGAATTAAGATAAAGAACTATAACCTCAAACTAACACTCCATCTAAGGGAATAGAATCAACCTTTACCGTGTAAGTCTCAGGCTAACTCACAAAGATGGGATGGAAGCACACTCAAACCCCAATAAAGGATAAACCTTTATTACCTACACTTATGATCGTTGGTACACAAACTAAGGAATTACCGGGTAAGTCTCATCCTAAGCTTGCATTGAACCAGGAAAGGTGTAATAAGAATAGGATTTAGCAAACTCTAACACTTAACTCTCAGTTTAGGTTCAGAAAAGTCACCTCGGTCAACCGAATTCCACCCCGGCCGAGATGTTCATCAACTGAGCGAGATGCTTAGGGTTAAGGTTAAAGGCTCAAACTTTCAGTGTCCTACTGGATTCTAAGATTATTCTATCATTGTTTTTCCCACAACCTTCAGCCAATCACCCTAGAATCGCACAAGGAAATTAGCCACTCATCATCATTATGAAAGTATTAGTCAAATATATGGGAAGAAGGTGAATATTTGAACAAGAAGAATTCAATGAAAAGACTTCAATAACTGAATCAAATATCACAACAAAAGCGTTCCTTGGATAGCAATCCAACAAGAGAAGACAACAAGGAAGGGAATTGAAGACAATCTTACAAAACCCTCAAAAGCTATAAAAGCTATGATCTTCAATCTTCCTTCAACCTTCAAAAAGGTTCTTCAAAACTCCCAACTGGAGTATACTTGCGGCGGTGTATGCTGGCTGTATACGAGATTTTACGCTGATAGCGGATGTAGCCGGGTTCCGGATTTGTGGGAAATCCGACAAAATAACCCTCCAAAGATAAGATATCTTAGAAAGATCTTTTCCCATAAAAATAGGTAAAATATATGATCTTCTTCCTTCCACGATCCAAGCCCAAAAATATAAGATCACTTTCCAAAGATAAAAGATCTCAACCAAGAATAAAATATTCTCGCCGCGTCCTAGGTATTCGCCTCGGTCGAGTCGGTGTCTCTGGATCACCTCGGTCGAGATGAATCTCTGGTCAACCGAGGTGAGTCACAACTGAATGTGAAATCTCTCAAAACTGGTTCAAAGTGACTCTTTAATCCATGGCTATGCTTCCTGGATGGTTCCTTATGTTCCTCATTGTAGCTCCGATGACTCCTTGGCTCCTTTTGCTCCTTTTTGATGCAAAACGTGCCATTTTACCTATAATTACAACAAAACTAGGTGTAGACCTCGATTCTCGCAAAGGTAGATGAAATGATAATATAATCACGTAATATACATACAAACATGCAGATTATGAAAGATAAAACGTCCAAACAAACCCCAAAATATAGACTATGATTCATGCTATCAAAATACCCCATACTTAGCCCTTGCTTGTCCCCAAGCAAGTTCCGCATATAGAAGACAAGATAGAATGGATTATAAGTCATGAAAATCAATGAAAAGTCTTTCAAAAACATTTTTATGGTGTGTAACAATCATAGATCACTCTAAGAGAATACTTTATGGAATTTAAAATCCAAACATGATCAAAACATTTTATAAATATAGGAAAGTTGTTCATCTTTGCATAAAACCATGGAACGCATAATAAGTCATAATTATCAAAATTAATCATGTATAATCTAGTTTAAACCACTAAGTCAATCAACAAGCTCAAGGTCTCAAGGGCTTCCCAAAAGAAAAGGTCAAGAAACGTGTAGGGTAGGGATGTATGTAAGGTAATGTGGTGCTAGAATCCGGGAAAAGGATGAACTTCACTTTCACTTTGACTTGCAACATCTTCCACAAATAAGCTTTGCTTATCTCACACTTTTTCCTTTTTACTTTACTTTTTGGGATGCATGGACAGAGGTGCACAATAACCGAAGCCTAGGAAATCCGCAATCATCAATTTCTTGAGATGCATCAAACCCTTGATGCACATACCATGACCCGTTAGGAATATCGCTCAATCCGACTTTGGCAAGACATAAACACCCGGCTATGTGAATGGTGCCGAGTTACTCATCTTCATGATTGACTTCCCCAAACCTAAAGTTACTTTCTAACACTTTCACTTCCAGCCAACTTCTCAACTTAAACTTCACTTGCTTTCACCGCTTCGCTTGCTTCCAAATTCCCGGATAGGTAAAGGGAGGCAAAAATGTATATGAGGGGCTAAGCATGATCAAGAAGAAGAAGAGAGAAGAATGAATTGCCTTGGTCTTTCCAGGAAGAAAGTGAGAGAACTCATAATGTGGTGCCAACCTTCAAATTCAACATAATTTAGATAAAAACAAGGTATTAAACATGCCAATAATTTCAAACAAAGCATTTAGCAACTTAAACATATTATAAAACCTTTCAAACACATAAAGAATTTAAAACCAGTCAGTAAACAAGATCTTCACTGAGATCATATCCAGATAAGAAACACAAAAATCGTTTTCGAAAACTCTCAGTTAACCCACCTCGGCCGAGGCGTTCTTGTGTCAACCGAGGTGAAACGCCTCGTTTGGCCAAGACTGACTCGGTCGAGGTCAAAATTTTTTTTTTTTAAACCATTTTTTCAGTTTCGACGTTTTTCTCAATCAAATAACCTGTAAATATGCATGCAATCTCAGATAAACATATAAAGCATAAATATAAAATATCCGATAAAGTGTGAGTCATACATCAAAGTTATCAAATAAATACATCAAATACCCCATACTTGGGACACACTGTCCCAGTGGGTCAATATAAGTCTAAAATAAGAGTACTCACCGGATAAATAGCTGAACTGCATAAAAATAGAATAAAGAAAGTCCTGCAGCTCATCAATAATCGCGATCCGGTGGTGGTGGTGGTGGCACGTATGGATACTGGGATGGGTCGAATGGATAACCCATAGTCTGCTGGAACTGTATTTCCATCATCCTGCGCTGATAGTGCTGCCCCTCTAACATCTGATGAGTCCAGCTGTCAATCTGTCGGTGTTGGGCAGCAAATCTCTCATGCATGTCCATAGTGAGGGCAGCATAAGAATCTATCATCTGATTTGTCAGATCATCGATCCGACGATGAGCCTCTGAATCTCTATGACGGCGTGTCCTACGTCTAGCATGTCTAGCAGGTGATGCAGTAGGCGCAGGCTCAGTACCCTCCTCATCATCCAGATCTATGATCGGTGGCGCGCTCGTGCCTGCAGTATCTGTCCCTGTATCCATCGCGACTCCACCATCTCTCTCATCCACTGTCTCCTCGTCGTCAGCCTCCTCCTCCTCATCCTCAGCTGGGGCAGCTGCTGCCTCCCTATGATCCTCCATCAGTGGAGCCCAGGTGGTCTGCCAATAGTGTGGATCGTAGACGGTGAACTGGACAGACCATCTGATGCCCTGTGGTGCAGTCAGCTCCCACGGCATAGCAACATATGGAGTGGTCAGACCTCGGGGAACTAGAATCCTCCGAGTGATCATCTCCTGCAATCCAAGTGGCTTCGGAGCCGCCGCCATCGTACAAGCACTGAGGTCCATCCCGTGAAAAGCAGCTATGTGGGTGACAAGACCTCCGCAACAGATGTCTCCCTTTGCTTTGGCCTTGATCTTGTGCAGGTCCTCTGCCAAGATCAAGCCAAAGTCCGGGAAACCCACCGTAACCATACAATATAGACTGAAGAGCTCGCCTTGTCGGATCTTCTGGGGCGTCTCAGTACGCGCCAGAAGTGTCTCGCTGAATATCCTATGGGCTAACCTAAAGGCTAGGTGGAAGATGACCTTCTCCCTGGAATCTCCAGGGCGCCATCTATCTGCGTGCTCAGTAATATGGGCAATCTGCCCCCAGAACTCCCTAGCTACAGATCGGGAAGGGAAGTCAGTGGTGGTGGGCTCAGGAAAGCCGAAAATCTCTCTCCAAACCTCTAAGGGAACTATGAAGTTCCGGTTCATCAACCGGTACTTCACAGACTGCTTTGTGGGGAGGTAGGTGAAGGAGCTAACGAACTCTAGGGTCAGCTCCAAGTAAGCTGGGGCTCGGATCTCAGTAAACTTATCCAGCCCGACTGTAGTAATCATCCTCCTAAGGTCTCCATCTACCCCTAGGCAATCAAAAGCGGACACGTCCAGGAAACGTGGTGCAATCACTAGACGTCCCGAAATACGCTCATAATCTACCCGGCATCTCTCGTGGATCACCGGGCGGTAAGGTCGGGAAGAAGAAGAAGAAGGGGAAGGTGAGGATCTATCTTTGAGGGCAAGGCAGCGTTCGGCACTCATTTTCTCTCAGCTACTGTCAGATCACCTCGGTCACTGACAACCCTCAAGAATCACCTCGGTCGAGGTGCAGTTCGACTGGACCGAGGCGTAACAGTTTGCGATTCAACTCTCAGAAATCCAGTTCTTTTCCCCCAAAAATCACTACAATTGCTTCCTATGGGGTACTTAAGCCTTTTCTCAGCAGATTCAAGGGCAATCAAAGCCCAAATCGAAACGAATGAACGAGTTAGGGTTTCGACTGTTTTTACCTCGTTTCGGTCGATTCGTTCGATTTCTTCGCAGATCTGTACTTGCAATGGGATCCTCTACCCTTCAATCATAGTTTGGAAGCGGAAATCTTCGAAAACGAGCAAGATTTGAGGAAGCGAGGTGAAGAGGCGCCGCGGTCGAGTCGAAGAAGGTAAAAAGTGAAAAAAAAGAAAATTTTCCCCTTTTTATACTGTTCCTGGAACTACTGTCACCTCGGTCGAGATGGTCTCGACTGGACCGAGGTGGTACGGACCGAGGTGGTTCTGCAGAAACCCTAGTCGCCTCGGTTGCTCAGAATCAACTCGGTCGAGGTGGCCTCGACTGGACCGAGGTGTCCCAGTCAAACTTCGTCTTCTCGAATTCTCGAACTTCTGTACTTCCAGTTATGCTCCTTCCTTAGGTGTCTCCTGTTATCTGTCTAGGACGCCAAAAATAAACAAAACAAAGCAAAAGCAAACTATCTAAACTAGACTAGAAAACGGGAAAAGAAAACAATACCTTGGGTTGCCTCCCAAGAAGCGCTTGGTTTAAGGTCGCTAGCTGGACCATAATGCATCTCAAATGAGGTATATTGGTGCAACCTCCTCAACCGGAGTTCCCGGTTGGTATTTCTTAAGTCTATGACCGTTGACCTTGAAGCTTCCGCTAGTTTCGCCCCATATCTCAACTGCACCATGAGGAAAAACATGTTTCGCAACATAAGGTCCGGTCCATCTAGATTTTAACTTACCTGGAAAAAGGGGGAGGCGGGAGTTGAAGAGTAGAACTAAGTCTCCTTCGTTAAGCTCCTTTGGGACGATACGCTTGTCATGCCATCTCTTCGTCCTTTCCTTATAGATCTTGGCATTCTCATAAGCGTTCAAACGCAGCTCCTCCAGGTCGTTGATCTCCAAAAGTCGCTTCTCGCCGGTCTCCTTAATGTCGAAATTCAACCATTTGATTGCCCAATACGCTTTGTGTTCCAATTCGACGGGCAAATGGCAAGACTTCCCATATACCAAATTATAAGGGGTGGTACCTATGGGAGTCTTAAATGCGGTCCTGTACGCCCAAAGAGCATCGTCCAATTTCATGGACCAATCCTTCCTCGTTCTAGAGATGGTCTTCTCCAAAATTGCTTTGATTTCTCTATTCGAGATCTCGACCTGTCCACTAGTTTGAGGGTGATAAGCAGTTGATACCTTGTGGGTTACCCCATACTTCGATAGAAGTGCTTTGAACTTCCGGTTGATGAAATGCGTTCCTCCATCGCTGATGATGATGCGTGGAGTTCCAAACCGTGGAAAGATAGTTCTGTTCAAGAACTTCACAACCACCTTGGCGTCGTTAGTGGGGGAAGCAATGGCTTCAACCCATCTAGAGACGTAATCAACCGCAAGAAGGATATAGAGGTTTCCTCCGGAGGATGGGAAAGGTCCCATGAAGTCAATACCCCATACATCGAAGATTTCCACTTCTTGGATGTTATTAAGTGGCATCTCGTTTCTCCTTGATAAATTTCCTGTTCTTTGGCATGCATCACAAGAGACAACAAAAGCTTGTACATCTTTAAATAATGTGGGCCAAAAGAAACCGGAACGCAATACCTTAGCGCATGTTTTATCAGTGCTGGCATGTCCTCCACAAGGAAGTGAATGGCAATGCCGTATGACGCTATTAACTTCATCTTCCGGAATGCATCTTCGAAGCATCCCGTCCGGTCCGCGCTTGAATAGCAGCGGCTCGTCCCAGTAATAATGTCGTACTTCCTTGAAGAATCTCTTCTTTTGAGAGTACGTCAATCCGGGCGGTGTTTCCTGGCAAACAAGATAATTCACAATATCAGCATACCAAGGTCCATTTTTATCAGAAAGATGGTGGATGGATTGTTCCACCAACTGAGGATGAATGTCAGAGAGGTGAGTAAGAAGTTTATTATTCTCAGTAGTCTCAGTTAACATCATCTTGCCATCGACCTCGGTCGAGGCGCACAGGCGTTGACCGAGATGTTCTTCAGTCGCCTCGCTCAGTCCAGGAAGTGCCTCGGTCGAGGTACTGCAACTGGAACCGAAACTGGAGATCTTCGTCTCCTGAAGTAGTGTCTCAGTTTTAGCTCCTGGATCTTCTTCCAGGGCCTTCAAGCTCCGTATATCTGCATCACAAGAAGCATCTATACCTTCCTCTATTAAACTAAAACTTATAACTCTTTCGAGTGGATCGTTAATAAGGATAGAGCTCACCAATTGCCGTGATTCTTCTTCATCATAGATGTTGAAGATATCATCGCTGAGTTGCTCTCCCTTCATTGCGGCAAGCAATGCAAACTCCACTTGGTCACCACCAATATTGAACTTCAACTTGGCGTTTTTACAATCAACGTTGCAACCCGATGTTGCTAGAAATGGCCTCCCGAGAATAATAGGGACAGGATAATCTGCGGGAATGTCGAGTACAACAAAATCTATAGGTAGATAGAAGTTACCTAACTTGACCGGAACGTCCTCCAAGATGCCCACGGGATGGGTAATGGAGCGATCCGCCATATAAAGTCGAATTTTGACCGGCTTGGGCTCTCCAAGTCCGATCTTCATGCATAGCTCCAGCGGGATGATGCTTACGCTGGCTCCTAGATCACATAGGGCTTCACAAGTGACATCCCCAACTTGAATGGGAATGCAAAATGAGCCGGGATCTCTTAATTTAGGTGGCATCTTCTCCTTCATTATCTTGATAAGCTCTGAGGATTTAGATGTCATCCTAACTTCACCAAAGTCTTCCAATTTCCTTTTCCTTGATAGGAGCTCTTTTAAGAACTTCCCATAAGCGGGCATTCCTAGGATAGCATCAAGGAAAGGAATGTTAATATGCAGCTTATTCATCAAGTCAAGGAACTTACCAAAGTGCTTGTCTAGATGTGCTCTGGCCCTTGACTGGGGGAATGGAAGTGGTGGTTTGTATGCAGGAGGTGGAATATAAGTTTCAGTTGTCCCTCCTGCTTTCTGTTGCTCCGCCTCGGGTGGTATCTCGGTCGAGGTGTTCTTCGACTGGATCTGGACCGAGGTGGTCTGCGTCGAACGAGGTACTGGATCTGCAGTCTTGAGTCCACTCCTCGTCGTTATGGCCATGCACTGGCCCTTAGGGTTGCTTTCCGTCTTTGCTGGAAGCTTCCCTGGATCTCTTGGCGCTTCATTCGCCCTACTTGCAAGTTGTTGTTCGAAGGACTTTTGGGCCCTCGAAAATGAAGTCATAGAAGTCTCCATAGCACTAAGCTTGATCAACATAGCCTCCAGAACTGCGTCTTTCTTTTCTGGCTGAGACGAACTTGATCCTTGCCCTTGGCTCTTTAATGGAGTAGAAGAAGAAGGGGAAGAGAGGACAGGGTTAGAGGAATCGTTAGAGTTGGAGTTTGAATGATTGTTACCATGATTTTGGTTGTTCGCCCTCCAGTTGTTGCTATTGGATCCCCTATTGTTGTTGTTGTAGTTGTTGTTTCGGGGACCGTTGTTGTTGTTACGGTACCCGTTGTTGTTGTTGTTGTTCCTTTGCCCTTGCTCTTCCTTCTTGGTTTGTGCAACCAAGAGTTCCTTCAATTGCTTCACGTCATTCTTCAAAGACGTGAGTTGATTGTTGTTAGATTGAGTCTCTTGAAAGTTGACTCTTTTAACTCCACCTTCAGCTCCTTGGTGGGGGTATTTCTCCATATGTAAGGCTTGCTTCTCGATGAAATCCCAAGCCTCGTCAATCGCCATGTCCATGAAGGTACCGGCGGAGAGTAGTTGGAGATTGAACTGGGTGCTTCCGTCCAGTCCTTTGAAGTAGATCTCCAATAACTCGATTTTTGGAATCCCATGATGTGGGCAATCCAAAAGGATATCCTTGAACCGCTCCCAAGATTTGGACAAGCTCTCCTTGTCCTTCATAATGAAAGCATTGATCTTTCCTCTCATTTCAGCTGTCTTTGAGGGGATAAAGAATTTGGTCAAGAATTCCGTAGTCATCTCCTCCCATGTGCTAATTTTACCTGGAGGAAGAGATTGATACCAAGTAAGAGCTCTATCTTTTAAAGAAAAGTAAAAAGGTCCTAGCTTGTAATTGTTATTTTCAATTCTGGAAGGTCGCAAGGTTTCCATCAAGATCTCGTAGTTTTGAAGATGTTGATGTGGTGACTCCTTCTCTAGTCCTCCGAATTGGCATTGGCGAATCATGGACAGAACTTGCGGTCGAAGTTCATAGTCATGATCCGCTGGATCTCCTAGGTTCACTCCTGGACGCCTCAGTTGTTGATTAGTGTCCATCATTTGACCTAGGGTTTGTGGGATTCCTGCAAGAAGAACATCTCGGACTGGCATCCGAGGTGGAAGTATCTCGGCCGGGGCGTCAGGTACTAGGACCTGCCTCGGTCGAGGGTCAGCAACTGGAACCTGCCTCGGTCCAGCCTCGGGAACTGGATCTTCCCTCAGTCGAAGTAGAATCTGGTTTCTTATGACGGCCATTTCCGCTTCGATTGCTTCAGTTTTGGTGCGGGTCTCTTCCTTCTGTTGCCTTAGTTCTTCCCTGCTGAGGCGTAGCAGCTCTAACGCCTCTTTCAATTCGGCCTCAAGATCGCGGTTGTCTTGTTGGGCCATCTTCGCTTCTCTTAAGCGTCGCTTGTATGTCTTTTCTGGTTCGGGATCGTAAGGAACGATTTCCTTCCAAATGCGGGTTCTTCGCATAAACCTAAGAGAGAACCTGCAAAAGTCACTCAAGTAGAGTGGTTAGAAGACACGGGGGCAAGTGCCCCAAGAGCAAACCGTACCGGCTCGGTCTAGACCAAGTCCCCGGCAACGGCGCCAAAAACTTGTTCGCTCCAAACGGTGTGTGCAAGCTTTAAATTTATAACCCTAGACTTAAGCTTAAAACAAGGATGCGAACCCGCAGTGTACGGGTCAATCGTAGTAAAAGCAAGGAATTCCAGGGGTCGATCACAGGGACTCGGTGAAACAAAGTCGATAACGGTAAGCTTCGTAAATACTAACCACAAAGAGCAATTAACAAAATCAAAGATAGATAAGAAGTCAATAAAGCAAACATGCAATTTTAGGGATTAAAGCATCTAGTTGTGGTTCCAACTCAAGACCTAAAGATAAGCGGACAAAGCTGAGGTTTTTGCATGGGGAAGGTGTTACCAAAGTGGAGTAGATCACCGGGTAAGTCTCACTACACACTAGTCCAAAACCGTAACTCCTATTACCGGGTAAGTCTCAAGGAATTAAGATAAAGAACTATAACCTCAAACTAACACTCCATCTAAGGGAATAGAATCAACCTTTACCGTGTAAGTCTCAGGCTAACTCACAAAGATGGGATGGAAGCACACTCAAACCCCAATAAAGGATAAACCTTTATTACCTACACTTATGATCGTTGGTACACAAACTAAGGAATTACCGGGTAAGTCTCATCCTAAGCTTGCATTGAACCAGGAAAGGTGTAATAAGAATAGGATTTAGCAAACTCTAACACTTAACTCTCAATTTAGGTTCAGATAAGTCACCTCGGTCAACCGAATTCCACCCCGGCCGAGATGTTCATCGACTGAGCGAGATGCTTAGGGTTAAGGTTAAAGGCTCGAACTTTCAGGGTCCTACTGGATTCTAAGATTATTCTATCATTGTTTTTCCCACAACCTTCAGCCAATCACCCTAGAATCGCACAAGGAAATTAGCCACTCATCATCATTATGAAAGTATTAGTCAAATATATGGGAAGAAGGTGAATATTTGAACAAGAAGAATTCAATGAAAAGACTTCAATAACTGAATCAAATATCACAACAAAAGCGTTCCTTGGATAGCAATCCAACAAGAGAAGACAACAAGGAAGGGAATTGAAGACAATCTTACAAAACCCTCAAAAGCTATAAAAGCTATGATCTTCAATCTTCCTTCAACCTTCAAAAAGGTTCTTCAAAACTCCCAACTGGAGTATACTTGCGGCGGTGTATGCTGGCTGTATGCGAGATTTTACGCTGATAGCGGATGTAGCCGGGTTCCGGATTTGTGGGAAATCCGACCCTTTTTATAGGAAAATAACCCTCCAAAGATAAGATATCTTAGAAACATCTTTTCCCATAAAAATAGGTAAAATATATGATCTTCTTCCTTCCAGGATCCAAGCCCAAAAATATAAGATCACTTTCCAAAGATAAAAGATCTCAGCCAAGAATAAAATATTCTCGCCGCGTCCTAGGTATTCGCCTCGGTCGAGTCGGTGTCTCTGGATCACCTCGGTCGAGATGAATCTCTGGTCAACCGAGGTGAGTCACAACTGAATGTGAAATCTCTCAAAACTGGTTCAAAGTGAATCTTTAATCCATGGCTATGCTTCCTGGATGGTTCCTTATGTTCCTCATTGTAGCTCCGATGACTCCTTGGCTCCTTTTGCTCCTTTTTGATGCAAAACGTGCCATTTTACCTATAATTACAACAAAACTAGGTGTAGACCTCGATTCTCTCTACGGGATAATGCTTTTTGTAAAAGAGAGAAAGAAAAACATGTTTGATCGAATGAAGATGCTTTGGATCGCTTAAAGACTTTGAATGTTTCCGTGTAAGCTTGTGTACTTTCTTCTTCAATCGACATCTTTATTTATAGCTTTGATGGAGACGTCTTCTAGCCGTTGGGAAGATGACCGTTGAAGATGATTCTTCTTCTCCTGAAAGCCACTTCTTGGTTGTGATGAGGTAAACGTTTTAGATCTTCTATCGTCTTTATCTCCTTAAAGCACGCTGATCTCCTTGTCCGTAATCTTCTCAAACTTGTTGTAAAGATATCCGAAATCCGTTGAGAGAGGATCTTTGCACTTTTGGTTGAGGATCTTTGTGAGATCTTGTTTTGAATCCAATCTAGTTGGTCAGTTGATATCCTTTATGAGCATATCTTCTTGTTGGGCAAATCTCCTTGGAGGATCTTCTTTGATGCTTGGTAGATTTGGTTGTTGGAGTTTTGAAATCCTTTCAGCCGCTTTTTTTCTACTTCAAGGCTTTGGCTTCTGATCCCTTGAAATGGCTTTCAAGGTCTCCGTGTTGAATCTATCTAAACTCTTCGTTTGTCCCTTGTATCCGATTTCAAGGCCTCTGTCAATCCTTTGAAATATGTTTCAAGGCCTGCATACGTGCTAGACAAAAGACCAAAACAAATCAAGCAACTAGACATATAATCGATAAATTATAAGTATAAAAAACAACTTCATTTGTGTTTAAGTCTTCCATCATCACCTATACAAATAAATAATCAAGGTGGAGTTTTCACCATCCATATAATTTAACCATAAATCTCATTCAAATGATGCACGACGATAATTTTACAGGGTTTTAGAATCTCCCCACATTAACTCCTAACGCCCACGTTAGGTACGAGGACTGTTCACCAAGTAAAGTGACCACCTACTATGACACACACACTCGTAACTCGGGGTTAACTCTGATAGAATTTGTAAAACCTGAGATCTTAGGGACAATGACTACATTCAACCATGCTCGCCCATAAACTTTCCAAGAGTTAACCCATCTTGAAATTACTCTCGCATGAGCATGCTCAACACCATATCTTGCGGTTCCTCAATCATATGATTTTCTCTTTTGCTCCGATCTTGCAGACTTCGTGTTGTAGTTCCTTAGTGATATGATTTTCTCTTTTTCTTTGACCTCAAGGAGGATGTATGCCTAAAATGCTTGTAACACATAAAAGCCATGGTAGAAGTGAAATATAGAAAGTGGATGATTACCGTATAAAACGGCATATATAGGATGCAGAATAGGATATGATATGCATGAAGACAAGGTGTAAAAAGTGTTACACTTATCACTTATAACACCTAGTCATGTCTCATATAAGAACACCAATCTTATCATCTTTCCATTTAACAGTAAATGTGTTGAAAACAAAGCATGTTGATTCCGAATAAGCCCTAACATGCGGGTTTAGAACGACCTATTATTTCGACATCTTTCATGTGGTGGATCACCCATAGTCCCATTCTCATCACGGCCACTTCTATATCATTGTCCGTAATGGCTATAATGTATTTTGCCGCAATATTATCTATACCTTATTCTTCTCATTCCTCTCGTTATTCCTTTTTATCTCCTCCACCTCCTAATATTCTTCTTCTTATCCCTCTTCCTCTTCATATTGTTATTTGTACCTTGTTTTTCTACTTTCTCTCTTGCTTCCTTTTCTTCTTATTCTCATTTGTCCTCCTCTTTCTGCTCATCTTCCTCTTCATCATCTTTCTCATCCTCTTCATCTTCATTCTCATCCTCTTCTTTTTCTCCTCCTTTTCTCCCTCCTTTCCTTTTCTTCTTCTCCTTCTGTTTTCCTTCCTCATCCCCTTCTTCTTCTTCTTCTTCTCAATGCCATAAATCGATTAATTGGCCTTTTTGTTTCTTTGTTTATTGTGTCATTCCTCCTCTTATTTGTTCTAATTGCTTCAATTCTTGTTTCTTGTTTCTTATTCTATTATTTGTTTGTGTCAATTCCATAAACCGATCGCCTAGATTTTCTTCTTTTTTTTAGATTATTTATTTATTGGGTCGTTATTAAATCCTCAAATATTTACATCGCCTTCCTTGAGTTTAGTCATGACCCCTTTGTTACAATTAAGTCTTGTAAAAATATTTGCGAGATACGAGGCTCATGTTTTAGCCCTCATTAGATATCAAATCATTTATAAAGGTGTAAAAAAGGATATACTTAACTCAATAAGCATAAAATCATTTCAACAACTACAAAACCCCTCCTTACACAAGGATGAATAACATAACATTATATTTTTTTCGATAAGGGTCCAAAATTTCACCAATTAGTTAGTTAGGATAAAATTGACAAACCTAAAGCATTTAGAGGAACTGGAATCAGGAAAGAAAAAGACGTGAACCAAACACTTCAAATGAAATTCTATTGAAATTATGGCCGAACCGGATAGTATTTTGGTTAATGTAATAAAAGAAAAATAGTTCAATGATTCATGCCTTTAGAACTACAAACTAGGGAATAATACATCATGGCAATGAATCCGACTAATAAAATTGAGATAAAATTTTAAAAAATAATTCTTATGGAATGTTGGTGATAGCAAAACCTAAAGAATTTAGAAAGATCAATGGATTACAAAACAACCATTACAAGAGTTGGTAATGAATTAAACAATGACTAATGATATTGAAATAGTAATTACATACACTTTTTATAACCAATGGAATAACCAAATGTTAAAACAACTAGATAAAACCTGACATTATTCATATAATAAAAAAATACACACAGTCAATAAATGACGTTCAACATAAGATTTATTGGACACCTAGTGATAAATGATGGTTCTCCACAAAGTTGGTTATGGAATAACCCTAAACGGTATTCCAACCAAAGATACTCTTGGAAAAACAAAAGTTGCAGTTCCTTATGCAGTGTGTACTATGTCAACACTCGGTAGGAGGTGCTAAAAACCTTTTTTAGATGTCCTTACACACTACAAAACATTGATAACGATAAAATTATAAACTATCTCTAAGGCATATACTAAAAGGAGTTATCATGACCATAAAAGAAAAAAATGAAATCTAATATAACTCATACACATTGTGACAACTTCGTGGAATACATGGTAAACTTGAAACCAAGTAATAGTAACATATAAAGGGTGTAATTGGATGGACACTTAGACAAATAAGGAATTTGGATAGGGCTAATCCAACACCCAAAAAACCGCTACAACTATGTCTAACTTGAGATGGAAAACAAAGAAATCAAATAACGCAAACCTTACACATGATTCGTCAAACTAAATATTGATGGATCTATTCGATCTTATGAACGGAAAGAATGCTGATGGTTTTATAATTCACGAACATAACACAATAACACTTGCTACAAGTTTGGAAAGTTGTGGGGCCTTAAATGCTCTCCCCGCTGAATCTTTTTCCTTAAGAGAAGGTCTACAAAGGGTTGAGAATTTAAGATACAAGTTTATTGAAATTAGATTCACAAGTTTTTGTTTGTGAAAAAGAGAGGTGTAGACCAACTTTGTCTGCATGCCACTCAAAAGTAACCGTAACCGATAATATTCATTTGTATACGACATTTTCCCTATATCTTCTTCCACATGTTTCAAAAAGTATTGTTCTAGCAAACTCCACAATTCAATACTTTTATATCTTGTTTCAAGTGAATAATACAACACAAAAGGGCTAAGGGTGGTCCAAGAGGGAGGCAAAATGAAAGGAATAGGAAGAGAAGAGAATAAGAAGTTCAACATGATGTGTCCAACCTCAACTTGAAAGGGGCAATTGAACTACCTCCACCACCACCCTACCTAGCAACTTTATACTCCAAGCTTTACAATATCTCTAATATAATATTGATAAAACCAAAATCATAAGTGTTTTAGGAGATTGACAATTGATTTTTTGAGTGCAATTCCTCTTATTGGCTATTCTCCTCACAAGGACACAAGGCTCATATTCAATGCTTCTCCACAAATACGTCATGTGACATCATTTTATATTCCAATTTAAAGCAACCAAAGGGCAAACATTTTTATTATTAATTAATAATGATGTATTTTCCTATTACCAAACATATAATATATCTTTTTAATTTATTATAGAAAACATAAATGGTGTGGCTTCAAAAAAGCTAGCTTTAAGGTGGGGTGGGCAGAAAATTATGCGGCCAACCAAGTTGTAGCACATGGTTGGTTATAACCCTTCTATCACATACTCCTAACTCTTTACACCTCTATTTTTTCCTACGTAGCTAAAGATACAGCAAAGACTATTCAAGAGTGCGGTGAGGAAAGACACAAGTAAGATTGTATTTTGGGATGGGCAACATCTAAATATATATAATATGAAAGAAAATCTATTCACAATATATTATACTAAATATTAAATCCGATATAGCATTTATCTACCTACCATTGAAAACCATATCCATATAACTAAATTATGAAAACATAATAATTATTTTTATAATATAAACAAATTATTGATGTTCACTTAATAACAAAAAAAAAAACTATAATTATTTAACCTACTAACGTGTACAATAAAAACTTAATTGTTTTGTTACTTTAGGTACGGTGTGTAGCTTCTGATACAGAGTTACAAAGCGCCGGCGGTGTGACACGTATACAAAAAATCGGTTTTTTTTACAACGGTAACATTTTTGGTTCTATATTTTTGTCCATTTCGTTCAAATTAATTGTTTTGATAGTGCAAATTATATTGTAGTAATGAATCATATATTTTTACAAATTATTTTTATAAGTTCAACATAATGCATTAACTAAACAATGTAAAATGTTTGATCTGATAGAACTATCTAATTGAACTAATACTATAAAAAGTTTAAAAATGTTTTTTCTTTCCTTCTATCTTTTCTAATAAACACTATTTTTTCAATTTTTAATATATTTCATTCAAATTATTTATACAGTTAGTTCAAGTTTTATTGTACTGATGGTTCATACATTTTTATATTTTTTTTGAAGGTCAACAAAATACATAAACTAATAATATAAAATGTTGAACTAATAGAATACTTGATTTGAAATTTTATAATAGATATTTAATAAAGTATTCTAATAATCATAACTATAAAAAATTGTAATTTGATAACATTAGTTCAAAATTTGGATATCATTAGTTTGAACATTGTGCTTGTTAGTTCAAACATTGCGTTTTACTAGTTCAAACATGTACAAGCAAATATTTATAAAAAAAACATATCTAATAAATTACCAAAACAATACATGAATTAACTATATAAAATTATTAGAAGTGATTGTATATAAATTTTCAACGAATTAAACTAAAATTATGAATTGAGATAATAACTATAACTAAGGCTTGGATTATGCAAACCGTGATAAAATTGATTTATTGTCGGGAGGTACATTTGTAGAGATGAAGGTTGATAAGGCTTTGACATTCACAGAAAAACAAACCACCTAAACAAAACCAAGACATCCTTACCAACAAAGAGAGAAACATTATGTCCCACCTGAAAGACAAAAAACAACCAAAAGCCATGTTTTGAGCTCGAAATCAAGCAAATGTTAGAGAAGCTATTCGGCAAGGTGGAATCTCTAGACAAAGGTCAAATGATGCTAGAGAAGCATTTGACATCTCAATCCTCTTCACGCAGATCTCAACAAGGTACGTTACCGGGAGACACCAAAGTCAATCTTAGGGAGAAATGCAACATGGTCCAATATGGAAGTTGCAATTTATCGTAAGGAGCGGAAACAAGGTGGAAGTTCCTCTAATTATTCCAAAGGAAGTATCTACTTCAAAGGAGTCAAAATCTACTCAACAAGACAAAGAAAAGAACAAAAGTCATAGAGGTGGAAGAAGAGCCAAGTGAAGAGGTAGCTTGAAAGGAAGAAGTCCAACCAAAGGTACTTGCTCCAACTCCTCACAAACATTCTCTTTCATTCCCCAAAATAGAACTAGATCATTGTTAGACAATCAATTTGGAAGATTTGTGGAGAGGATAAACAAAATGTATCTCAACATTCCAGTTGTTGAAGGTCTTAAAAGTCGTTCCCATGGTAAAGTTCTTAAAAGATATGAAGAACCGATAGGTGAATATAAAGGATAAAATATACTCTAGAAGGGGGGTTGAATAGAGTATGTGAACTTTTCGCGAAAATCTATCTCAAGACTTTGAAACTTATTTCAAAGGCCTTGATGTCGATTGCAGCTCTTTGTGACACACTTTGATTTCAAGGGCTTTGAAACTAATTTCAAGGGCCTTGACTTTGTTCACCTGCAAAACAAAGTTAGTCACAATAAAGCAGATAAAGTGCGGAATGTAAAAGATCGACACGAGGATATGTTTACGAAGTTTATCTCTAAATAGCCTACTCTCCGTCCCAGGGTATAGCCGTATGATCTAACTATCTATTATCAGCTTCAAAGAGTCCTAGATAAAAACTAGAAGAAATCCCCTTGTTCACTCAGTGTAGCCAATGCTACGATCTAGCTCCAACTCTTCACCTTGCTATAATAGCCTAGTTACTTCGCAGAGTAACACACACTCTAGTATAACATTCTTTAGATATACCAATTGAGCTCTTGAGTTTTATCTCTCTCTAGGGGATAAAGCTTTTTGTAAAAGAGAGAAAGAAAAACTTGTTTGATCGAATGAAGATGCTTTGGATTGCTTGAAGACATTGAATGTTTCCGTGTAAGCTTGTGTACTTTCTTCGTTAATCGACATCTTCATTTATAGTCTTTGATGGAGAGGTCTTCTAGCCGCTGGAAAGATGACCGTTGAAGATGATTCTTCTTCTCCATGAAATCGGCTTCTTGGTTGAGATGAGGTAGATGTTGTAGATCTTCTATCGTCTTCATCTCTTTGAAGCACGTTGATTTCTCTTGTCCATAATCTTCTCGTATTTGTTGTGAAGATATTTAATTCCGTTGGAGAGAAGATCTTTGTGCTTTTGGTTGAGGATCGTTGCAAGATCATGTTTTGAATTAAATCTTCCTTGGTCGGTTGAGATCTTCTTTGAGCATATCTTCTTGTTTGCACATATCTTCTTAGATGATCTTCTTTGCCATTTGGTAGATTCATTTTGTTGAATTTGAATTCCTTCAACGTGCGTTGTTCCGATTCGAGTTTAAAGGGCCTTGGCTTCTGATCCCTTGAAATGGATTTCAATGCCTCCGTCTTTAATTTATCTCAACTTTCTGTTTGTCCATTGTAATCGATTTCAAGGTCTCCGATGGTCCCTTGAAATGCGTTTCAAGACCTGCAAACATTCTAAACAAACTACCAAGCAACTCGATATATAATCAATAATTTGTTAGTATATAAAACCACTTCCTTTGTGTTTAAGTCTTTCATCGTCATCACCTATACAAATATATAATCAAGGTGGAGGTTTCAATCTCCCCCTTGATGGAAGACAACACAAATACATCGTACCTGCATTGTAATGTTAGCGATGCATATATGAATATCAAGCCAACTTAAATTGCAAAAATGCAGAAATATTGAAATGTCGGATCATTTATATTTTCCCCTTTGTCTTTCAACAAGGGATAAAAATAATTAAAGCAAGGAAGTTTGAAAGATTACACCCTAGAAAAGTATTTCATAAAAACCACAAAAACAAATCAAGTCTTTCAAAACAAGGCTTTGATATCAGAATCAAGGGCCTTGAAAATGATGGTCATCGAGAGAACTTCATTCATGATACCACTTTGATGAAGAACTCCCCTTCCCGAAATGCTCCCTCATGCGCATATTCCTCCATCGATTTTCAGCTTTCGAGATGTCATGTTCCTTGAGGGAAATTTCCGTTCGTCTCTGATCCGAATCCTTGTTGTATTTCTTGACAACTCCAAATTCTTATATATGCCAGACATCTGGATCCTCAGACGATGGTTGACCGATGGGACGATCCTTAATAATTTTGTAGCATTGAGTCATGACTTTTTCAGCATCTTTAGTGGTGGCTTGACCATCTTCTTCAGTTAGAGGCTTGATGTTGTTGGCTGTAGTAAGAGAAAGAACATTTACAGACGATCGGTAACTGCTAATTTGAAAAATATGAGATCACTTGTCATAGAGTCCAATCCTAGTTCTACAGCCTACAGTCGTTGCACAGTGGTATAGTTCCATGCTGGTTGCTCTTTCAGAACCCATTCCCCTGTTGCAGTTTTCTTAATCCCCATACTGTCGAAAAATTCCTCATCTAGTTCATCAAGAACATAATGTTGTTCCTCATCAGAATAATCAATCGAAAAGTATCGAAAGATTTTTGGGAGCAAGTTTTCATATGGTAAATGGTAATCACTAGGAGAATTGATGGTGTTAAGCATATGGGACATGATAATTTATAGGAGATTAACATCTAGCCCATTCAGCACATGATACAAAAAAGCAAACAGTTGATTTGTCAGCACATCCTTTTTATATACTCTTGGTAACACACATTGTTCGCCCCTAAAGGTGTGTGCAAATAAGCTTTAAATTTATAAAACTAGAATCAAGCAGCGAACCCGCAGTGTACGGATCGACGTAGTTAAGCAAGAATTCCAGAGTATCGAACACAAGGATTTGGGTGGGAACAAATTCGATTTCAGATTATCAAGCGAGTAAGTATGAGAGTTTTGCAAATATTGGGAAAACAACAATCCTAAAAATCCAAGTATCCAGCTGTGGCAATCGATTCAAGATATACTTAATGATATAAAGACAGAGTTGAGATATGCAAAGGTGTACTAATGTAAGGTAATCGTACGGTAAAGTTCCAAAAACCTTATGTAACTCACCTACAAGGCACTCTCTATACAGGTTGTTGAGGCTCAATATAGAAAGATTCTAAAGGTGAGAATTAGTGTCAAATACCCAAACTTGTAATCCAAGGATCAAGACTAACTTAACCGATTGAGGTTGTGACACTCACAATCGAGGTAGAGGTTGTTGAGGCTTCACTACCACCTAGAAAAGACAAGTCTAAACTAAGTTAAAGCAAATCTTTAACTTTGAATTAAAGTAAACGCAGGTTCGTAAACTTGAGGGAAATTACGGTTGGATCTTGAGATTCCACGGTCGTGGAACTCAAGAACAGCCCGTAATTTAGGGTTCGTCGACAATTCTCTCGAACTCTCAGGGTCTAATTTATTTGCGATCGATCTATCATCATCTAAGCCACAACTATCAACCCTTCACCTTAGAATTGTTAAGGGTTTTTAGCCAATAACAGTCATGTTGATATCAATTCAAGATTTAAAAGATAGAAAGATGAAAACTTCCAAGAACTTTCAATAAACTTCAAACCAATCTCAAAGTCACGATCAAGAACAAGTATTGTCTCAAGATCCGTAATAGAACAAACAAACACAATCTTAGGAAAGAAGGAAGAACGGGATGTCAATCCGTCTTCTAAATCAAACCTAAACAAGAAGAGAAGTCTTCTTGCAAGAAACCTTCCGAATCTTCCGTCAATCCGGAAAGTATGGAAATCCCAACAATAATCTCCACCAAGTGCGAGATTAGGGCAATTCCAAGCACGAACTTTGATCTCCAACGAGATCTCCAATTGCTTCGCAATGCGTGGATGCGGTCTTCGCGAGAATTAACCTAAAACGAGGTAGCGAGCGTTTTGCGTCTATAACGGGGATGCCGAAATCTCTTTTCGTCCGTCTTTTTATAGGGCAGGATGAAATATCGGCCCGGCCCAATCTTCAAAAGATCGTGGCTTCAAAGTGTGGCGAAAAAGATTCGCCAAGATCACGGTCGTGGAAGTTTCCACGACCGTAATTTAGAGCGTGGATTAGGTCACGGTTTGCACCATATATTCCACGACCGTAATAGTTACTGGAATGCATCACGCTTCTCTTTGCAGGATCCACGGCCGTGGAACTGAACGTGGTTTGTAATACGGCCGTATTTTAGAGCGTGGTTTAGGGCAAGGACGTGATTCTTCCCTAGCCTCGTGCATTCCTCAATTTAGACTCCAATTTGCTCCTTAAGATGCCCTTGATCCATGGACATCTCAATTCAACTCTTGTTTGCTCGATTCCGTTCGAAAATAGCTCTCAAGTACCTATAATCAACATAGAACTAGTGTAGACATCCATATCGATAATATAGGAAAACTAGCTCACTTATGTAACAATGTTCAATCAAAGACTATCAATATGAATCAAATACATTTAGAAAACGTGCCTAAAGTATCACAATATTTCATGCTAACAAATAACCCCATACTTGCAACTTGCTTGTCCCTAAGCAAGGTCTCTCAAAAGCTTTTAAAAACAAGAGTTAGGATGAAATATGTGTACCTTCTTTTGGATGAATGTGCCTTCTAAGGAATAGATCATTCTCAAACCTTGCTTCAATCGTTTATCAAACTTTCACCCACTCAATCGAAGAGTAGAAAGCAAAGAGAACTCATGAATAAATCAAACTTCTATACAAGCATCATAACCTTCGAACATTATCAAAATCAATCACAAGAAACTTCAATTTAGATCACAAAGTCATATAAAATTCTTTTGATCTTAAGGACTTTCAAAGAAAAAGGTCTAGAATGTGGAAGGGAAGGAAACCTTTTAGGGAATGTGGTGCGTGAATCCGGGAAAGTGGACAACTACCTTCTTCTTCTTTTGCGGTTTCCGCAACACTTCACTTAGAGCTTCGCTCTCTTCCTTTCATTTTTCGACTTTACTTTTGGAGTTATGGATAGAGGAGCACAAAAACCGAAGCCTAGGAGATTGGCGTTTCTCAATTTTTCATGAGATGCCTCAAACCCTTGATGAACATACCATAATCCGCTAGGAATATCGCTCAATTCGACTTTGGCAAGACACAAACACCCGGCTATGTGAATGGTGCCGAGTTACTCATCGTCATGATTGACTTCCCCAAACCTACAACTTCTTTCTATTCATTTGATTGCAAATAATTGCTCTCATGGCCCTCCCACATCAAACATGCCTTTTTCATTCACTTCTCCAAAATTCCCGGATAGGTAAAGGAGGTCTATATTTCAATGAGGAGCTAAAATGATCAAAGGAAAGAAGAAAGAAAGTATCGAATTGCCTTAATCATCTCAACAAGAAGTATAGGAACTTATAACGTGATTTCAACTTCAATTTCTTAGCATGATTTAGGTAACATAATCACATTATGAAACTTGCAAAAGAGGTATAATTCATTCATTCAAAATCCTTTTCGATTCACTATTCTTTTAAGCATGCAATTGTTATCAAACTCCATTCACAAGTAATGATTATCATGGAAATCATCTCAATTCATTAGAAGCACAAAATTTTCAAAATTTTTCAATTTTTATGGGTTTTTCAAGTTATTTTTCATGCAATGCGATAAGGAAACGTGCAACACATAATGAACATGCAATGATAGTCTCAAATGAAAGCGAACATAGTAAGTAGAGTTATTACAAACTTTTAGTACATCCCACCCCATACTTAGGACGAACATTGTCCCTAATGTTCATAAGAAAGAAAGAAAAGAAAGAAAAGAAAAAGAAAACTCACAAGGTGGTGGCGGAATGTCTAAAGTAACTGTCATGCATCAAATCACTGCGGCGGTGGTGGAGGCGGGAATGGAGAGAAGCTGGAGTCGTATGGCCGCCCAAACTGCTGGCGGTAGACGTCCCTCATCATGTGATCAAGGTCGTCTAGGCGTCCGTCTCTGGCATCAGCTCGGATCTCCAACGCTCCTACTCTCTCTGAAAGTCCGGTAGCCCAATCCGGCATCTGCTCGTACCATCCCGGGGCGTGACTGAACCATGCTGGGGCGTCGGATGGTGCTGGTACTGGTGGTGGTGGTGCTGGCTGCTCTGTGGACCAAGGAGGGGGAATGCCATACCATGTGGGAGGTGTGGTCATCCACGTAGGCCTCTCACTCACGCTAGCGCGGCGAGAAGACGAGCCTGAGGCTCTAGTGGGACGTGGAGAGCGTCTAGGTACATCTGGGGCCGCCTCCGGCTGATCCGGAAACGAGCCAAACTTCTGCTCTGCTCCTCCTCCACTCTCAAACTGATCACCCATATCCTCCTCCTCCACAACCGGTGATGGGACATAAGGGGGAGCTACTATCCTGTTCGCATGCATCGCAGCGAACGTCTCCTTCCAATTGTGGCGTCCCGCCACAATGGAGTACTCCGGCAGCCACTCAATACCCCTGCCCGTCCTACTCTCCCAAGGCATGCCCGCATAAGACGGACCTCTATGTGTGGGGAAAATGAGACCCCTAACCATGAATGCATGGAGCCCTAAAGGTACGGCCGGTATGCAGGTGCAAGCAGAAAAATCAACACCAAAATGCCTAGCAATGTGGGTCACTATCCCACCATATCCGATGTTTCCCTTCGCCTTGTTCTTGAGCTTGCTCATAGTAGCAGCCAAGAGAGTAGCACAATCTGCACGGCGTCTATAAAACATGCAATAGAGCAAGAATAGCTCATCCGTCTTTATCTTTTGGGGCGTCTCCGTCCTAGGAAAGAGACACTCCGAAAGAACACGGTGAGCTATCTTCAAAGCTAGATGGTACATCAATCTAGCTTTGGTATCAGCGGGTTGCCAACGGTCCTCGTCGGCGTAAATCATTGCAACTTCCTCCCAAAAGTCCTTGAGGTAAACACCACTCGGAAATCGACCATTGAAGGTCTCATGAAACCCAAAAATAGTCCCAAACTCAACGATACTCAAATGGTAGTCTCTTTCCATGAGACGGAAAGAGACGGTCCTATCTACGTGGCTGTGCTCGAAAGACGTCACAACCTCCCGGGTGATCTCCTCATAGGCGTCTTCTCGGATAGCCGAGAAGATAACTAATCCGGCTCTATCCAAGAGCCAAGTAAGGTCATCAACTATGTTGAGAGGATGTAGATCCTCCAACAACAAATATCTATGGCCAATCACTGCCTTCTTCTGTATCTTCTCGAATGCAGCGAGATGGTTCTCATGTATGGTCGGGACTCTAAGGTGAGGAGGTGAGGATGGAGGTGAAGGTGAGGATGGTGGTGAAGGTGAGGATGGTGGTGGTGCCCTAGAGGATGAGGAGGAGGAAGGATTTCCCTTTCTTTTCTTATTCTGGTTACCCTTCTTCTCTTTTATTCTTCCCGACACTCTCCTTACAAAATCCATTCTGCACAAAAATTACGGTCTGTTCGTCCAAATCCACGGCCGTGGTTTACCCAGAAACCGTGATTCGTCTCAGAATTTCACAAATCTCAGCAAATTCACAAGCAATCACCACAGCAAGCAGTCCTAGTCTAATTCCTTCCAGTCTTAGTCAATTCTTCCTAAAAATCTCTAACAAAAACAACCAAATCAGCAAGAATCAAGAAGGAAAAGAAAACCTCTTTTTCGAATTGAAAAATCCGAAATGCGCGTTTGTTGATGGATTTCCGCTCGGTTTGTCGCTTGGATTTTGTTTGTGGTTGAATTTGCTGCAGTTTAGGATGAAGAATCGTTGAAAACGATTAGAAAACGAAGATTTGAGAGGGGTCGTGGGGTTTCGGCACTTAGGTCGTGGAAAAGAGGGATTTTTGGGATGAATTTGTGAAGAATGTGGCTTATATAGTCGCAGGCAAAATTTTGAAAATCACGGTCTGTCGAGGTGTTCCACGGCCGTGGAAGTGTACGGAACCGTGGTTTTGGTGATTTTTCAAAGGTTTTTGGAAATTACGGGCACTGTAGCTATGACGACCGTAATTTAGACCGTGGAACCTCCTGTAAAGCTCCAAAGTCCAAATATCGTCACTTTTCTTCGACGTTATTCTTCCTTTTTCCTTTTCCATCGATCCTACAACCAAAAACACGAACATACCGGAAGGAATCGAGGCAAAAACAAAGCGAAAACGTCTATACTAAGCTAAACTATGAATCGAAAACAAAAACGAAAATGCAATACCTTGGGTTGCCTCCCAAGAAGCGCTTTGTTTAAGGTCCGTAGCTAGACCAATCTCGCACTTATTCGAGTGCGGTAGGCGCGAACTCTTCAGCTTGGAGTTCCGGCGTATACTTCTTGAGTCGTTGGCCGTTCACCTTAAAACTTCCGCTCGCTTCACCCCATACTTCGACTGCACCATGGGGGAAAATACGCTTAATTAGAAAGGGTCCGGTCCAACGGGATTTAAGCTTACCTGGAAAGAGGCGAAGTCTTGAATTGAAGAGGAGAACTTGATCTCCTTCTTTGAAGTCCTTTGGAATGATATGCTTATCATGCCAACGCTTTGCTCTTTCCTTGTAGATCTTGGCGTTTTCATAGGCGTTCAAACGGAGTTCATCCAGCTTATTGATGTCTAGGAGACGCTTCTCTCCCGCTTCCTTCATGCCGAAATTCAGCCATTTGATAGCCCAAAACGCTTTGTGCTCCAACTCCACCGGCAAGTGACAAGACTTCCCATACACAAGGTTGTATGGTGTGGTTCCTATGGGAGTCTTGTACGCAGTCCGGTACGCCCATAATGCATCATCTAGCTTCAAGGACCAATCCTTCCTAGTTCTTGAAACCGTCTTCTCTAGAATTCCTTTGATCTCCCTATTTGAGATCTCAACTTGTCCACTTGTTTGTGGATGATAAGGGGTAGCGATCTTGTGAGTAACCCCATACTTAGCTAGAAGAGCTTCAAAGCGACGGGCTATGAAGTGAGAACCTCCATCACTAATGATCGTCCTTGGTGTCCCGAATTGCGGAAAAATGGTCTTGTTAAAGAACTTAACCACCACCATGGCATCATTTGTGGGAGAGGCAATCGCTTCCACCCATCTAGAAACGTAGTCTACCGCCAATAGTATGTATTGATTTCCACAAGAAGATGGGAATGGTCCCATGAAATCAACTCCCCAAACGTCGAAAATCTCCACCTCTTGGATGTTGTTGAGGGGCATCTCATTCCTCCTAGAGATATTGCCTGTTCTTTGACAAGCATCGCAGCAAGAAACAAAGGATTGCACATCTTTAAACAAAGTAGGCCAATAGAATCCAGATTGCAATACCTTTGCGCTAGTCTTGTTTGAACTAGCGTGTCCTCCACAAGGTAGGGAATGACAATGGTGGATGACACTTTGCATCTCATCTTCCGGCACACATCGCCGAATGATGTCATCCGGACCTCTCTTAAAGAGGAGAGGCTCGTTCCAATAGTATTCCCGGACGTCCTTAAAGAACTTCTTCCTTTGTGCATAGGATAGTCCGGGCGGTATCTCCTAGCAAACCAAATAGTTAACAAAATCAGCAAACCATGGTTCGTTACCTTTGGAGATCACGTTGATGCACTCCTCTATAATGTGTAAGTGTTCGTCCGGAAAGGAGTCATCAATGGGTAAATGGTCGTCCTCTAGATGTGTTAGGCGACTCAAATGATCCGCAACAGAATTTTCCGAGCCTTTCTTGTCGCGGATCTCAAGATCGAATTCTTGTAGGAGAAGAATCCATCTAATCAGCCTTGGCTTCACGTCTTTCTTTGCAAGGAGGTACCGGATCGCAGCATGATCCGTGTAGACAATCACCTTTGCACCTACAAGATAAGAGCGAAACTTGTCAATAGCATAGACAATGGCTAAAAACTCTTTCTCGGTAGTGGCGTAGTTGAGCTGCGCTTCGTCTAGTGTCTTGCTAGCGTAGTATATGGCGTGGGTTCGCCCTTCCTTTCGTTGTCCAAGAACAGCTCCAATAGCTACGTCACTAGCATCGCACATAATCTCAAAGGGGAGAGTCCAATCCGGAGGTTGGATAATAGGTGCTGAAATTAGAGCTTGCCGAATGGTGTTAAACGCATCCAAACATTCCTGCGAAAACTCAAAAACCGCATCCTTCATCAATAGATTAGTGAGAGGTTTTGATATCTTAGAAAAGTCCTTAATGAAACGTCTATAAAATCCAGCATGTCCTAGGAAACTTCTTATCGCTTTCACCGAAATTGGGGGAGGAAGTTTCTCTATGGTCTCTATCTTAGCCTTGTCTACCTCTATCCCTCTACTAGAGACTAAGTGACCTAATACGATTCCTTCCTTAACCATGAATTGACACTTCTCCCAATTAAGGACTAGGTTAGTGTCTTCACACCTTTGTAAAACAAGAGAAAGGTTAGAAAGGCAATCGTTAAAAGAGGAACCGTATACGGAGAAGTCGTCCATGAAGACTTCCATGATTTCCTCTACATATTCGGAGAAGATGGCCATCATGCACCGTTGAAAGGTGGTTGGGGCGTTGCAAAGCCCGAACGGCATTCTCCTATAGGCGAACGTATCCCAAGGGCACATGAATGTGGTCTTCTCTTGATCATCCGGATGTATCGGAATCTGAAAGAAACCACTATAACCGTCAAGGTAGCAAAAATGTGAATGTTGTGCTAACCTTTCAAGCATTTGATCGATGAATGGCAGTGGAAAGTGATCCTTCCGCGTTGCGTTGTTGAGCTTGCGGTAGTCTATGCACATCCGCCATCCAGTCATGGTTCGGGTAGGAATGAGTTCGTTGTTCTTGTTGGTGATGACCGTCATTCCTCCCTTCTTCGGAACTACTTGAACTGGACTCACCCACTTACTATCGGAGATAGGGTAGATGATACCTGCATCAAGAAGCTTAAGAATTTCCTTCTTGACAACCTCCTTCATGGTCGGATTCAACCGCCTTTGAGGTTGTCTTGAAGTTCTAAAATCTTCCTCCATTAGTATCTTATGCATGCATAGGGAAGGTTTAATTCCTACTAAGTCCTCAATAGTATAGCCTATGGCTTTTCTATGTTTCCTAAGGACAATCATGAGTTGTTCATGTTCATCTATGCTTAGTTCGGAACTAACGATAACCGGAAAGGTAGAATTAGATCCTAGAAAAGCGTACCTTAGATGAGTAGGAAGTGGTTTTAATTCCATCACTTTCGGAGCTTCCAATGGTCCTTGAGGAGCATCTGATGTTTCCTTAGAGGTTTCTAAGGGTGTTGAGTGAGTTGGAGAAGAGTTAGAAAAAGTTGAAGAAGTATGCTGATCACCCTCTTCCACGGCCAGAATTACGGGCTCGTTATATGTTCCACGGCCGTGTAATCCCCTGGAATGGAGGACGGTTTTGGTTGTGAAATCCACGGTCGTGGAATACAGGGTAAGACCGTGGATTCTAACATTCTCAGCCTCATCGTGGAGTTTCTCAAACTCCTCTTCATGCATCTCTTCTTGTGCTTCCAAGGCTTCAATTTCCTCTTTGCACTCTTCTTCTTCCCCTACATCTGTTAGACTCATAGTAATGACTTTTTGTAAAGGATCGTTAAAGAGAATCGCACTTACCTCTTCTCTAGACAAACCTTCTTCATCTTGGATATCGTAAATATCCTCATCAAAGATTGGCTCCTTCACTAGAGTGGAAAGAACGAACTCTACTTTCTCTTCTCCAATATCAAAAGCGAGTCTACCATTCTTGCAATCGACCATGCAGCCGGAAGTTGCAAGAAACGGTCTTCCGAGTATGATCGGGACCGGACTATCTGCAGGAATGTCAAGCACGACAAAGTCAATGGGGACAAAGAATTTACCTAGCTTGACCGGGACGTCTTCCACAATACCGACGGGGCGAGTGATGGATCGATCCGCCATGTATAACGTCATCTTCACCGGTTTAGGGTCGCCTAAACCGATCTTCCTGCACAACGCAAGTGGTATGATGCTCACACTTGCTCCTAAGTCACATAGAGTGTCGTATGTGACATCTCCCACTCCAATGGGAATACAAAATGACCCCGGATCCTTCAATTTTGGGGGCATTTTCTCCTTCATGGTCTTGATGAGATCCGAAGAATCCAAACTCATCTTGACCTCTCCGAAATCTTCTAGCTTCCTCTTGTTAGAGAGAAGCTCCTTCAAGAACTTGCCATAAGCGGGCATACCTACAATAGCATCAATGAATGGTATATTAATATGCAGCTTACTCATAAGTTCTATGAATTTACCGAATTGTTTGTCTAGACGCGCTCGCGCTCTAGATTGAGGGAATGGTAGGGGAGGCTTGTAAGCTGGAGGAGGAACATAGACATCTTCCTTCTCCTTCCCCTTCTCTTTGTCCTTCTCTACGGGGACTTCAACGAACGTAGGCTGCGGATCGGTAGTAGTCACTCCGCTCCTAGTTGTTATCGCCATCACCCTTCCTTTAGGGTTGTCCTCCGTCTTTCCTGGAAGCTTTCCTTGATTCCTAGGAACTTCCTGCGCGTGGTTGAACATTTGGTTTTCTAAAACTTTTTGAGCTTTGTCAACCTTAGAGACTTGATCGTCAACCTTGATGAGGCGGTTCTCCAACCCTTGAAGCTTTCCCAGAATCGTTTCCAATATGGGATCGGGCTTCTCCTTCCCCGAAGTGTTTCCTCCATTAGATGATTGCCCCTGGCTTTTCAAAGGAGTAGAGGAAGAGGAAGGTGGAGTTAGTGAATTTGAGTTGGAAGGATAAGAGTTACCGGAATTTTGTTGATTGGAGCGCCAATTGTTGTTGTTTGGACCCCTATTGTTGTTCCAATCGTTGTTTCGGTTGTTGTTGTTTCCATTCCAATTGTTATTCCGGTTGTTGCCCCGGTTATTGTTGTTGCCGCCATTATTGTTGCCCAAATAACCAACGTCCTTCCCTTGTTGCTTTGGGAAGTTGGTCTTGATAGCCTCCTTCAACTCTTTGATCTCATTGTTGAGGGAGAAAATCTGATTTTGAGCTTCATGTGTGAGCTTTGCTCCTTGCTCCACACGATTTCCCTCCACTTTCCGGTGGGAATACTTCTCTATGACTCTTGCTTGCTTCTCAATGAAGTCCCAAGCGTCATCTTCTCTCATGTCCATGAACGTTCCACATGAGAGGGATTGGAGGTTGAATTGCGTTCCCGCATCCAGCCCCTTGTAGTAAATCTCCAGCAAGGCAAGCTTGGATATGCCATGATGAGGGCAATCCAAGAGCAAATCCTGAAACCTTTCCCAAGATTGAAACAAACTTTCGTTAGGTCTCATGGAAAAAGCATTAATCTTACCTCTAAGTTCCGCCGTTTTGGAAGGCGGAAAGAATTTGGTGAGGAACTCCGCGGAAAGGTCTTCCCACGTATCTAGTTTCCCACTAGGAAGAGCTTGATACCAGGACAACGCTTTCCCCTTCAAAGAGAAGAAGAAAGGCTTGAGCTTGTAGCTGTTGGTAGTAGCATTCTTCGGTCTCATCGTTTCCATCATACACTCAAAGTTTTGCAAGTGTTGGTGTGGAGATTCAGCGCTTGTCCCGCCAAATTGGTTTTGGCGAACAAGAGTAATAACTTGAGGGTTGAAACTAAACCCTTGTACATCTTCAGCATCAAAGTTCACGCCCAAGCGGCGTGGTTGTTGTGTTGGATCCATCCGCTGGCCAAGAGTTCTTGGCTCATTGTCCACACGCTCTATCCTTGCGTTCCTGGGTGGAACACGGCGATTAGCAGCTCCTTGTGGATGGAAGGGATTTATATTGATCGTGGGATCAATTTCTTCTAATGGTGGCATGGAAGAGTCACTATCATCAGCGGATGAATGACTTCTTCTTCTTCTAGATCTTGATATCCTCCTTGAGGATTGCTTGCTCCCTTTATTCTTAAGTTCGCTTATCTCCATCCTCATTTAGAACATTGCATCCTGTAGTTTGCTGACTTCAGATTGATGACGATCCATTTCATCCCGGCGGAGGTTCTCATTCCATTGGAGTTGAGCGTCCTTCTCCGCCAACTCCGTTTGAAGATCACGTTCGTGTTCTTCAGCCATCTTCTTATCCTTGCGCTTTTGCCTTAAGGTTTTCTCTAGCTCTTGATCAAGAGGTAAGAGATCCTCGGTGTTCCTAGACCTGCGCATGCACTCAAGAAAATATCAAATAACGAGAGCAAGCTCCTAAGCTTGACAACCGGCTACCGAATTCGGCCGAAACCAAATCCCCGGCAACGGCGCCAAAAACTTGTTCACCCCTAAAGGTGTGTGCAAATAAGTTTTAAATTTATAAAACTAGAATCAAGCAGCGAACCCGCAGTGTACGGATCGACGTAGTTAAGCAAGAATTCCAGAGTATCGAACACAGGGATTTGGGTGGGAACAAATTCGATTTCAGATTATCAAGCGAGTAAGTATGAGAGTTTTGCAAATATTGGGAAAACAACAATCCTAAAGATCCAAGTATCCAGATGTGGCAATCGATTCAAGATATACTTAATGATATAAAGACAGAGTTGAGATATGCAAAGGTATACTAATGTAAGGTAATCGTACGGTGAAGTTCCAAAAACCTTATGTAACTCACCTACAAGGCACTCTCTATACAGGTTGTTGAGGCTCAATATAGAAAGATTCTAAAGGTGAGAATTAGTGTCAAATACCCAAACTTGTAATCCAAGGATCAAGACTAACTTAACCGACTGAGGTTGTGACACTCACAATCGAGGTAGAGGTTGTTGAGGCTTCACTATCACCTAGAAAAGACAAGTCTAAACTAAGTTAAAGCAAATTTTTAACTTTGAATTAAAGTAAACGCAGGTTCGTAAACTTGAGGGAAATTACGGTTGATCTTGAGATTCCACGGTCGTGGAACTCAAGAACATCCCGTAATTTAGGGTTCGTCGACAATTCTCTCGAACTCTCAGGGTCTAATCTATTTGCGATCGATCTATCATCATCTAAGCCACAACTATCAACCCTTCACCTTAGAATTGTTAAGGGTTTTTAGCCAATAACAGTCATGTTGATATCAATTCAAGATTTAAAAGATAGAAAGATGAAAACTTCCAAGAACTTTCAATAAACTTCAAACCAATCTCAAAGTCACGATCAAGAACAAGTATTGTCTCAAGATCCGTAATAGAACAAACAAACACAATCTTAGGAAAGAAGGAAGAACGGGATGTCAATCCGTCTTCTAAATCAAACCTAAACAAGAAGAGAAGTCTTCTTGCAAGAAACCTTCCGAATCTTCCGTCAATCCGGAAAGTATGGAAATCCCAACAATAATCTCCACCAAGTGCGAGATTAGGGCAATTCCAAGCACGAACTTTGATCTCCAACGAGATCTCCAATTGCTTTGCAATGCGTGGAGGCGGTCTTCGCGAGAATTAACCTAAAACGAGGTAGCGAGCGTTTTGCGTCTATAACGGGGATGCCGAAATCTCTTTTCGTCCGTCTTTTTATAGGGCAGGATGAAATATCGGCCCGGCCAAATCTTCAAAAGATCGTGGCTTCAAAGTGTGGCGAAAAAGATTCGCCAAGATCACGGTCGTGGAAGTTTCCACGACCATAATTTAGAGCATGGATTAGGTCACGGTTTGCACCATATATTCCACGACCGTAATAGTTACTGGAATGCATCACGCTTCTCTTTGCAGGATCCACGGCCGTGGAACTGAACGTGGTTTGTAATACGGCCGTATTGTAGAGCGTGGTTTAGGGCAAGGACGTGATTCTTCCCTAGCCTCGTGCATTCCTCAAGTTAGACTCCAATTTGCTCCTTAAGATGCCCTTGATCCATGGACATCTCAATTCAACTCTTCTTTGCTCGATTCCGTTCGAAAATAGCTCTCAAGTACCTATAATCAACATAGAACTAGTGTAGACATCCATATCGATAATATAGGAAAACTAGCTCACTTATGTAACAATGTTCAATCAAAGACTATCAATATGAATCAAATACGTTTAGAAAACGTGCCTAAAGTATCACAATATTTCATGCTAACACACATCTAACCAGTAGTGTACAAACAATTCTAGCTTCAAGGGTTAAACAGGTGGTGGTAGGTGGTGGCAGTGCATTGGGTAGAAGAAACTGTTCTTTAGCCATCTTAACAGTTCTAAAGGGGGTAGGGTGGTCGAAAGAGTTGAAGCGGGGAAGCCCTAGAATTTCAGCAATAATTTCAGAGGAAAGAGTAATTTTCTTACCTTTAACGATTGATTCCAGAACCAGTTCCCCTCTTTCTCTTTGGGCTGTTAAGTTGACGTAGAATAACTGGGTTAATCTTGCAAATGATGTATCACCTGGGTTGAGAATAATCCAGATAGAACTCGCTTGAAGCACCTCGAGCCTTGGTAGAGAAAGGCATGTGAATAACTCCTGATCGACTAATTCACACATGCATTTATCCCGATCGTTGAACCCATCCAGCCATTTCTTGACTGAAATCTGACTTCTGAACCAGTGTGAGGGAAGACCCGTTTTGGCACAAATTTCAGCATCATCCATATGAAATGGGGAACTAGAGCTTGAGTATGAGCCGGAGTCTAAGTTAGAGGAGATTTGAACTACCCTCTGGCGTTTGGGGATAGAGGATGCATCATCATCAACTGACGATCTCTTAGAAGCAATGGAAATTTTTGAAAGAGAGATGAAGTAGATTTGTGAAAAGTGAAAGAGTAAAGCACGGGATTTTGCAAAGAGAAGATGAAGCGGAAGAGATAAAGAAGGAAGAGAAGTGGTACTTAAGAGAAGAAGTCACATCAATGTAAGTTCATTAGGATCTTGAGAGACTCAAAATCTTGGGAGAATCACTTTTGATTAGAATTCTTTCCATAAAATTTGTAACCACTTTTCAAAATTCTTCGAATTTGAAAATAAAGCCTTTTGAAATCTCTTTTAAAACTCTTTAAAAAAAATTTAGAAAGTAAAATATCTAAAGGATATTAATTCCTAAAACATCCGTGAAATTCTATATACCCTTGAATCTCGTTTCAAGACCCTTGAATTGCCTTTCAAGACCCTTGAAAAAGACAAGTGGGCTGCATACGATGGAGAAAATAAAATAATTTACTCCCCTTACGTTAATACTTCCTTGTTCAACATACCAAGCTCTAATCTAATAAAATTGAATTGATCATCAGGTAGGGGCTTGGTAAAGATATTTGCAAGCTGCAAGTTAGTTGATATAAAAGAGATCAAAACATCACTTTTCTCAACATGATCACGTATGAAGTGATGCCTTACATCGATATGCTTAGTTCTTGAATGTTGCACAAGATTTTTAGTAATTGAAATAGAACTAGTATTATCAAATTTTATAGGAATACCTTTCAAATCAAAGCCAAGATCACGAAGTTGTTGAGCTATCTGTAGAATTTGTGCACAGTAGGCTCCCACAACTATATATTCGGCTTCAGTTGTGGATATGACGACCGAGTTTTGCTTCTTGGAGAGCCAACTAATTAGGGATGACCCTAATAATTGGCAACATCCATAAGTGCTCTTCCTATCGACCTTATAACTTGCAAAATCTGCATCTGAATAGCCAATGAGGTGAAACGAGCTTTGACATGGGTACCATAACCCTAGATCCTTATTGCCATTTAGATATCGAAAAGTCTTTTTCACAGCTATCAAGTGTGACTCTTTAGGATCAGCTTGAAATCTTGCACACATGCACACGCTAAACATAATGTCAGGTCGACTAGCGGTTAAATATAACAATGAACCGATCATACCTCGATACTCCTTTTGTACTGCACTTTTGCCATCTTTGTCATGGTCAAGCGAAAGTGTCGAACTCATAGGAGTCTTTGCAACCTTAGATTGATCCATCTTATACTTCTTAAGCAAGTCCTTGGTATACTTGCTTTGATTGAGAAAAAATCCTTTCTTTGCTTGTGTAACTTGAAGTCCAAGAAAGAAATTTAGCTCACCCATTAAGCTGATTTCGAAATCCCTGCACATGATATTTGAAAATTCCTTGCATAGGGGATCTTTAGTAGCACCGAATAATATATCATCAACATAGATCTGTACTACTAAGATATCGTTGCCTCTGGTTTTGATAAATAAAGTTTTATCAATCAAACCACTTTTAAAATTATTTTCAAGGAGATACTTGGACAATCTTTCATACCAAGCTCGAGGAGCTTGCATATGACCATAAAAAACGCTTTGTCCAGTTTAAATACATGATTAGGAAATTCATCATTTTCAAAACCAGGAGGTTGAGCAACGTAAACTTCTTCTTCTAAGAAGCCGTTTAGAAAAACACATTTTACGTCCATTTGAAATAGCTTTATACTCATGAAAGATGCAAATGCAAGTAGCATCCGTATAACTTCTAACTTGGCAACCGGAGCAAAAGTCTCCTGATAATCAATACCTTCTTCTTGTTATAGCGTTGTGCTACAAGTCGTGCTTTATTTCAAATGACTTTGCCGTTTTCATCCAACTTTTTTCGAAAAACCCATTTTGTGCCAATGACGGTTTGATGATTTGGTCTCTTAGTAAGAGTCCAAACCTTGTTTCTCTCAAATTAATTTAGTTCGTTTTTCATGGCAATGATCCAGTCGGGTTCTTGAAGTGCTTGAACATAATTCTTTGGCTCAATAAGAGACACGAACACAGAGTAAGCACATAGGTTGTTACTTTAGATCGAGTTTGAACTCCTGCGTTTGGATCTGAGATAACATTCTCTTGTGGTTGGTATGAAGAGTGTTGAAACTTTCATCGTTTGTAAGATGTAACAAATCCTGAAGATTGAGGCTCATATGCTTGTCTAGATTCGGGTACCATTGGTGTATTGACCTTAGATCCTATCTCAAGGTCTTTAAGTTGGGTTTCAAGGCCTTGAAACGAAATTCTGTCATCGCAAAGTTTTCTGTTTCAAGGTCTTGAAGATGAGTTTCAAGGTCTTGAGGGTTTTCTCCGGTATCTTGAATCTTTTCTTGCATATTCTTTTCCTGATCTTTTGGATCTTCTTCTTCATCTAAATTGTGATCTTCTCGGTGTAACAGATTAAGATCTGCAAAACATTCACTCAAAGCACCATCATTTCTTTCATCAAATATGACATGAATACTTTACTCAACAATTTTGGTACGTTTGTTATAAACCCGATAAGCTTTGCTATTTGAAGCATATCCAATGAATATAGCTTCATCACTATGTGCATCAAATTTCCCAAGATTATCTTTGCCATTGTTATGAACAAAGCATGTACATCCAAAGGGTTTGAAATATGAAATATTAGGTTATCTACCCTTAGATAGTTCATAAGGAGTCTTTTTCAAAATGAAGCGAATTAAACATCTATTTAAGATGTAATTAGCAGTGTTTATTGCTTGTGCCCAAAATTTTTTTGGCAAACTGTTTTCAAAAACCATAGTCATAGACATATCCTCAAGGGTGTGGTTCTTACGTTCCACAACCCCATCCTGTTGAGCAGTTCTAGGAGCTGAAAAGTTATGTGAAATATCATAATTTGCACAAAACAAGTCAAACTTTAGTTGATCAAATTTTCTACCATGATCACTTCTTATAGAAACGATTGATAGGTTTTTCAAAGTTTGTAACTCCTTCACAATTTTGAAAACTCAAACAATGTTTCAGATTTTTCTCATAAGAAAGATATCCATGTGAAATGAGAAAAATCATCCACAATAACAAGGATTACTGCTTGCCTTTGGGAGATTTGACAAGCATAGGTTCACAAAGATCCATACGTAAAAGTTCAATGGGTCGAGAAGAACTTACAACTTTCTTAGGTTTGAATGAACTTCTTGTCTATTTATCTTGTGTACAAGCTTTACATAGTTCATCTACCTTGAAGTTTAGGTTTGGCAAGCCACGTACCAAATCTTTTGAAAGTAACTTCTACAATGTGTGCATGCTTACGTGACCAAGTCTTCTATGCCAAAGCCTTGGATCATCAATCAAGGCTTAGATACATTTTAGCTTAGTTCCTGAAACTTGGTTAGTACTCATAGAATAAACATTGTTACATCTAGGAACAGTAAGCACAATGTCACCCGTCGTCTTGTCTTGAACTTCACATTTATCCGAATCAAACATTACCTTGTTGCATTTATCACATATTTGAGAGATGCTAAGCAAATTATACTTTAAACCGTCAACAAGATATACATCATCAATAAAGTTAGATGAATTATAACATATTTTACCAATGCCAATAATGTCACTGTTACGCTAAAATTGTAGCACGCAAAAGTCTTAAATTTATAACTCGATATATTTTTCCTAACTCATAGCGAACCCACAGTGTATGGGTCGTTTTGTAGTAAGGATAGTATTCCGAGGTCAAACACAAAGACTAAGGTGAAATTGAATCATAAAGTGACTAAGGATAGTGTAAACCTAGTGAAGAAAGGATGAAGGAATAAAGAAAAGAAAATCACAATGTTTTTGGATTGGTTTTGTGGTGATCTAGCAAGGATCACAATATCCTGCAAGATTAACAAATCAAATGAACAACTAAACTAGCAAAACAAACAAGCAAACAAACACGAGGTATGTGATCAAAGAGAGAAAAGTGGATTCTAGGGGTTAGAAATTCCGGTTATGGCATTGGACTCAAGCTTCTAATCATTCCTTGGATCAACTATAGTATGTTGAGAAAGGGTGTTTCTCAAATGGAACCAATCACCGGGTAGGTCTCATGGTCCACTAGTCCGTTCCTAAAGTCTTATCACCGGGTAAGTCTCGAAGAGCCTTAGGTTATGAATTCTACCCAAACCGGATTGTTATCTAGGGATCTAACCTCTCCTTACCGGGTAAGTCTCGGGAAGGCAAGTCCTAAACATCAATCCTAGCACACTCAGTCCAATAGCGGCTTGTGAGGCTCACTACTACCTAGAGTTCATCATCCTTGGTACCTAAGGTCAAGAATTACCGGGTAGGTCTCTTCTCTCACTTAGTTTTCTAACACTAGGTCACCCTATGATAGATTAAGCTCAACAAAAACTAGGATTCCAACAGTCTAACATCCTAACATTCAGATTCATCAATACAAGCAAGTCAGACAAAATCACGGGTAGTTCATCCACTTCCACGACCGTGGTCTTGCAAGAACAAACCGTGATTTACAATAGTAGCTAGGTTCGAGCAAATAAATCATCCAAAGTTACGTTTAAGTCTATCCTGTCATAGTCCAAGCCATAACCATCATTTCCTTACCCTAGAATCGCATCTATTTAGCCAACAACATGCATCTTAACAATCAAACTCAACAAGCATACATTCATGCCTTCCATACCAAGATAATGAAATGAAAGAGAGATGAATAAGTAGAACAAGAAAACGAGCTGAATAAATGTTGAGAAAGACTTACAACCCTTCAAAAGAAGGTTCGAATCGTTCCTTACAAACCCTTGCAAACGTTTCCAACAAGTTCACTCCAAAATCACTCTAAAAACTATGAAAACTACAAGACTAGTGTGTTCTTCTTTTCTTCCCCAAAATGAGAGTGTTTCTTCTCCTCCAAGAGTAGCTCCAATCCAATGGTGTGTTGTGTGAGAGTGTGGAAGAGAATGGAATGATAGGGTCTGCCCTCAACAGCCTGCAGGACCCCCTTTTATTCTCCATCAAGGGCAAGAGTTGGTTATGGAGATCGTGGGACAGCTGTCACAGCTGTGCAGAGGAAACCATGGCCTATTTCCATGCCCATGGAAGTCCAAGTGACCGTGGTTTTGGTGCCTCTACCTTCTTTGGATCATTAGGTCACGAGTTGGTGCAAGGCATGCACCAACAAGGTCCCATGTGTTCTCTTTGCTCCTAACTTGCTTCCTAATGAGTCCGGAAGTGGGTCATCACGAGGAACAATCCTCGAATGTATCGATTGAGCTCCAAAAGCTCCCAAAATACCTACAAAACATGCAAAGGTCCGTGTAGACGTCTATCTCGACAAATATACATGAATTGATCGTAAACGTCATGAACTAATGCCAAACTATGCATGAATAGCGGGAAAAAAATGAAGGCATGGAAAGACAATTATACTTAACTTGAAAGCATGCATGCAAGGTGAAAATGAAGGAGTCAATATGATCATGAGTATATCCAATCTAGATCACTAAGTCTTACACACATGCAAATAGGTCACAAGGACTTAGGAAAGAAGAGGCCAAGAAACGTTGTGAATAGGTGGGAATTTTTAGGTCATGTGATGCTAATCCGGGAAAGGAACTAACTCCACAAATTCGTTTTGATCAACTTCCCAACAAGTGTATATTTTTCTCCATCTTTTCATTGTTTTCTTTTCTTTTTCTTTCACTTATTTTTAAGACAATGGAATTGGTGTACAAAAGCCGAAACCTTGGTGATTAGAGGACCTCGGGATTTTTCCGAGGCGCCTCACACCGGGCACGCATACCAAGGCTCGTTAGGACATTCGGTTTATCCGACTTTGGCAAGGCACAAACACCCGATTATGTGAATGGTGCCGAGTTACTCGTCATCAAAACCAAAGTCCCCAAACCTTTTTTTTTCTACACTTTTCACAACAAATTCAACACTTCATCCACAACATTCTTTCATCAACAACTTCACCCCACACTTGCTTTTCACACACATCAACACACTAGCATGCTCCTATTCCCGGATGGGTCAAAAGAGGTCAAATTTTTTGAAATTTTCTGATTTTTTTGGAATTTTTGAAATATGTATGTACAATGCAAAACATAATGAAACATGTGACAATATTAAACTATCCTAGATGCTAATCATGCAAGTGATCATGAAAACCCCACCCCATACTTAGAAACACATTGTTCCCAATGTGCAAATTAAGTAAAGAAGAGTGAAAGAGAGTCCTCACAATGTAAAAATGGAGTTTCCGGTATTTTGGTTCACTCATGTGGATTGATGGCGGATGATCTATCAAAGATGGTAGAGAGCTCAAAGTGTTCGTTATGGCGTCGGGACCCGCACTAGGCACCGCTAGCCGTTCAAGTTCCGCGTCCGCTCCACCCACAATTGATGAGGGACTCATCATCATCATCCACATGTCATGCAAGGCTTCCATGCTACTTGGATTCTAGAACACAAACTCCTAACACACAAAAACACACAAAAACAGAAAAATGAGAACCAAAACAAAAACAAAAAAGGAAAAATGTCTACCAATGGGTTGCCTCCCACCAAGCGCTTCTTTAAGGTCATTAGCTTGACCAAACTCGAGGGCGTCTCACTCAAGGTGAAGTGGGGCAATCATATCCACCGGAGCTCCCGGGATATACTTCTTCAACTGGTGCCCATTCACCTTAAAATTTCCACAATGCTCCCCACCTATCTCAACCGCTCCATGGGGAAAGATCTTCTTCACCACATAAGGACCTGTCCATCTTGACTTTAGCTTTCCGGGGAAGAGCCGCAATCTTGAGTTGAAGAGAAGGACAAGGTCAACTTCACTCAACTCCTTTGGGATGAGATGCTTGTCATGCCAACGTTTGGTCCTTTCTTTGTAGATCCGGGTGTTTTCATAGGCATCTAAGCGGATCTCCTCAAGAGCGTTCATGTCTAGCAACCTCTTCTCACCGGCCTTCTTGAGGTCAAAATTCAGCCACCTTATGGCCCAATACACCCTATGCTCCATCTCCACTAGAAGGTGGCAAGACTTTCCATAAACTAGCTTGTAGGGAGTGGTGCCAATCGGTGTCTTGAAGGCGGTTCTATAAGCCCACAAAGCATCATCAAGCTTCATAGCCCAATCCTTTCTCGTCCTAGAATTCGTCTTCTCAAGTATCCCCTTTATCTCCCTGCTCCAAAATGTAGCTCTAATGACTCCTTAGCTTCCTTAGCTCCATTTTAGTCCAAAACGTGTTATTTTCCCTACAATTACGACGAAACTAGGTGTAGACCTTGATTCCCGCAAAAGTAGACAAAACAACAACATAATAGTGGAATATGCATCCATACATGCAGATTTATGAAGATAAAACGTCTAAACCAATTCCAAAATATAGACTATAATACATGCTATCAGGTGGTGAGCTTGAATATGGTTCTTGGCTTTTCGAAGGACTAGAAGTAGAAGAAGAAGGAGGTGGGATAAGAGCTTTTTCAGCATGAGAATAAGGGTTACCGAAATTATTTTGATTGGATCTCCAATTTTGTTGTAGTTCCGGTTGATGTTGTTGTTATTGTAGTTGTTGTTGTTCCTTTTCCCTTGATAATTCCCTTGATTATTTTCTCTTCCTACGTAGTCAACATCTTGCTTCGATGCTTTCGCTTGTGTCGTCAAAAGTTCCTTCAAAGCCTTGAATTCATTATTAAGAGTGGTGAGTTGAGCAACACTTGATGAAGTAAGATCCAGTTCTTGAGCTCCGGATCTTTGACTTCTATTGTCGGGCCTTCGTTGGGAGTATTTATCAACAATTTGAGCTTGTTTCTCCACAAACTCTCAAGCGTCATCAACTCTCATGTCCATAAACTTTCCAGCAGAAAAGGATCGGAGTTTGAATTGGGTTTCCCTATCCAAACCCTTAAAAAAAATTTTCAGCAGCTCAAGTTTTGGAATCCCATGATGAGGGTAAACCAATAGAAGGTCATTGAACCTTGCCCAAGATTTATATAAACTCTCATTATCCTTCATAACAAAAGCTTTAATTTTACCTCTCAAATCCGCTGTTTTTGATGGCGGAAAGAACTTGGTGAGGAATTCCGAAGTCATCTCCTCCCATGTATTCACTCTTCCGGTTGGAAGTGATTGTTATCAAGGAAGCGTCTTATCCTTCAAAGAGAAATAGAAAGGATGTAACATGTAATTATCATTCGTCACTCTTGATGGCTTCAAATTCTCCATAAGAATTTTATAATTTTTGTAAATGTTGATGCGGAGATTCCCTCTTCAATCCTCCAATCTGACTTTGGCGGATCATAGTTATAATTTGTGGTCTTAATTCATAATCGCGATCAGCAACATCGATTATAACGCCGGGGTGGCGTGTTTGTTGAACGGGATCCATTCTTTGACCTAGTCTTTGTGGTATTCCCACAAATGGATCAACTCTCTCCTCCCTCACCGGAGGTTTAGGTACAGGTGGTGGCACAGAAAGAGGTGCCGGTGGATTAACTACAACTCTAGCTTCACTTTCTCTTTCTTCGTTAAACCGTCGAACGGATTGTCGTAATTCAGCCATGTCGGCTAGAAGTTGTTCTTGTCTAGCAATTCCTTCAGCTCTCTCTAATTAGAGCTTCATCTCGTAGCTTTATTTGATCAAAAGCCTCATTCAATTCAGCTTGAAGATCACTTTCTCCTTCATTATTTGCAGCAGCCATTCTAGCTTCTTTTAATCTTCTTTTATATGCCTTTTCTAGTTCGGGATCCTAGGGTACGATTTCTTTACTAGCTCGATTTTTTCTCGTAAACCTAAGAAAAGATTCTACAAGAAATTTGAAGTAGAATATTTAGTAGCAAAAGCAAGAATTTCCAAGTTAAATAACCGAAACTGAATTTTGTCTACGCCAAATCCCCGGCATCGGCGCCAAAACCTTTGTTCACTCCAAAGGGTGTGAGCAAGCTTTATATTTATACCAATAACAAAAGTAATTAAGCGAACTTGCAGTGTACAAATCGATCACAGTAAAAACAAGAATTCTAGGGTCGAACGCAGGGATTTTGTGAAATCAAAATTAAAATAAGCAATCTAAGAAGGAAAATAATGCAACTATCAACAATAAAAGACAAAGACTTGTGTAAATTTTGGGAAAAAGGATTCTAGAGATCAAGATATCCGATTGTGATTTTCGATTCAAGACTTCTAAAGATAATGGACAACACTGAGATTGTAAGGTATGTGCTCTAAAATGGAATGATGTACGGTGAAATCTCCACCACCCATGCCCAAACCAAAGGCTCTAAATAAAGGATGTTGAGTCTCGATAAGATGTAGAATCTAAGGGAAGGATAATATTCTCACAACCAAACTCAAAACCCAAGGGAATTAGGTTAACTCACAACGGTAAGGGTTTTAGCACACTCAACCTTAACAGAGGGGTTTGAATCCTCTATTACATAGATCTGGTAATAGTTGGCAACCAAGAAAGGGAATCACCGGGTAAGTCTCTTCCCTCGCTCGGATATAAGTTAATAAGGTTCAACAAGGCTAGGGTTTAAGTAATCTTTAACCAAAGATTAAGGATAAAGCAAGATAGGCACGACAAAAGGAAAATCGGGCTGTTCATCAAAGGAAATCGTCCGATTTTTACCAAGATCAATCCAATTTCTGCTTCTTGCGATGGTTAAACTCAAATATCAGGGTCCAATTTGTTTAACAAGATCATTCTATCATCATCTCAACCACAATCTTCAACCCATCACCCTAGAATCACAAGGGTTTTAGCCAATAATACACATTACCAAAATCAAAGAAGATATTAAATCAAGAAAACCAAGAATAATGAAAAATCGTTGAATCTTGAATTAAACCAAACCAAAAAACGTTTGAACAATGATTCAATCCTTTAAAACTCAAATAAAAACTCAAAACAAAACTCCAATTCATGTTCACAATGACAAAATAACAAATCAAACTCACAAAACTCCAAGAACTTCAATCCTGGACTTAAAACTCCAAAACTTCCTTCAATGCTTGTAACAAAATGCTTCTTGATGTGTATTGATGGTATACTGAGTAGGATGAGATGCCTTAGAAGGTGGTAAGATGTCCTCCTTATATAGGGTTTAAGGAATTGTCTTATGGTTACAATCCTACAACCAATCGGATTACAAAAGATAGAAATCCACCCGATCCTGAATGAAATTGTTTGATTTTAATAAATATTCATCCGATTTTTGCCTTCTGCCCTTGTTTATCTTTTTGTTCCGTCTTCTATCTTCTATTATGATCTTTTCTCATATCTTCTCCTATCTTTTAGCTCCCTTCCTGATCCTTTATGATGTCATGCTCCATAATGCTCCATTTCCACACAAAATTTTCACTATTTACCTAGAATTTCACAAATAATGTGTGTAGACCTCTATTCTCGAAATATATATGAATATGGACTTAAAGTCATACATTCCTCATCAAATGTATGTAAAACTGAGGCGATATACTCGTGTTATGCATAAATATAATGGTATATAATTCATGTCATCACCACCCGATCCATAGTTTTTCCTTGTTATGTTGGACGACTTGCCACCCACCCGAGGCTTGATTAACAATTTTAAAGAGTATCGGCGTCATCAACTGAAATCAATCAAATATCGGTGTTCTTTCCGGCACCTTGTCGGCATAGTCAACAAGCTTGGTGGCCCCACCGCCCTTTTGAAAGACTACAAATCCAAACTGCCCGACTCCGACAATGTGCATCCGGTACTGAATTTCAAGGGTCACATTTGTCCACCACTTAGCGTGCGTGCAAATAAGTCTTAAATTTATAAAACTAGAATCAAGCAAGTGAACCCGCAGTGTACGGATCGACGTAGTTAAGCAAGAATTCCAGAGTATCGAACACAGGGATTTAGGGGGAACAAATTCAATTATAAGATTGTCAAACAAGTAAAAAGGGTAAGCTTTGCAATTGGGAAAACAGCAACCCTAAAGATCCAGGTATCTAATTGTGGCAATTGATTCAAGATATACTAAAGAACTAAGGACAGAGTTAAGAGTTGCAAAGGTATACTAAGGTAAAGCAATGTACGGTGAAGTTCCAAGGCTTTATATGACTTATCTAAAGACACTCTCTATAAAGGTTGTTGAGGCTTCAGTATAGAAAAGATCTAAAGACAAGAATTAATCTCAAATACCCAAACTTGTAACCCAAGGATCAAGACTAACTAAACCGATTAAGGTTGTGACACTCGAAATCGAAGTAGAGGTTGTTGAGGCTTCACTACTACCTAGAAAAGGGCAAGCCAAGACTAGATTAAAGCTAATCTTTAACCTTGGATCAAAGTAAAAGCAAAGTTCGTAAACTGGTATAAATTACGGGCAGATCTTGAATTCCACGGCCGTGGAACCTCAAGAACAAGCCGTGATTTTGGTTCGTCGGCGAATCTCTTTAACTCTCAGGGTCCAATCTGTTTACGATCGATCTATCATCATCTAAGCCACAACTATCAACCCTTCACCTTAGAATTGCTAAAGGGTTTTAGCCAACAACAGTCATTATGATATCAAATTCAAGTTTAAGAAGAATGAAAGATAAAAACCTTCGAAAACCTTCAATAAACTTCAAATCAATCTCAAATCCACAAACAAGGGTAATAATGTATATCAGATTTGGAATAACGCAAACCAATAACAATCCTTGATAAGAACGAAGAGCGGGATGTCAATCCGTCTTCTAATAAAACCTACGAATAAAAGGCGGAACTTCCGCCACACACAACTTCCAAATCTTCAAGCCTTCGTAAATCTCCGTTGCAAAAATGCAATTCTCCGTACGTCCAATGAAACCCTAGGAACGTGTAAGTGAGCGTAAGTGAAGGTGCCAAAATTTTCTCCTTCAGCCCTTTTATAAGGAAGGATAAAATAACCGTCCGGCCCATATGCGTAAACAATGTGTCCATATTTTATTCGTCAAAAGATTGCCTAAATCACGGTTTCATGGAGTTCCACGGCCGTGGTTTAGAGCGTGGAAGTGGATTACGGTTCTTCACAACTTCCACGACCGTACTTTATACCGTGTAACTCTCTAGAATGCTTCACGTTCATGTTGCCAAGATCCACGGCCGTGGTTTTGGGCGTGGACTTCTGTACGGCCGTATTTTAGAGCGTGAAAGTGTAAACTGCTCGTACTTTCCTTTGTGTCGTGCCATTCCTCCTCCTAGTATCTCCCTTGGCTTCTTTGATGTGTCCTCAATCCTTGGATGTGCTCAATTCATCTCCTTCCTCTCTTAATTGGTTCGGTTTAAGCTCTTATTCACCTATAATCAACACAAAGCTTATGTAGATCTCTATATCAATAATGTAGATAAACTAGCTAACAATTGTTCAATGCCTTATCAATGAACACTATAATGAGTGAAAAACTACTAGAAAGAGTGTCTAGAATATCGCAATATTTCATGCTAACAAAATACCCCATACTTGCCACTTGCTTGTCCCCAAGCAAGGTCTTTCAAAAGCTTTAGAACTCAAGTTAGGATGAAATATCCATGCAATCTCAAAAACAAAACATCTTTTAGGTAAATGTGCTTCTAGTCAATAGATCATTCTCAAACCTTGCTTCATTCATTCACGAGACTCTCATATAAAAAAGCAAAGAATAAAGTGAAAGAAAACATCGTGAATTGATCAAACTTCAATGTAAGCGTCATAACCTTCAAACATTATCAAAATCAAACATAAGAAACTTCAATTTAGATCACCAAGTCATATAACATTCTCTTGATCTTAAGGACTTCCAAATAAGGTCTGGAATGCGGAAAGGAAGGGAAAACTATGAGAAAGGTGGTGCATGAATCCGGGAAAATGGACAACTAACTCTTTTCTTTTTCTCTTGCGGTTTTGCAACACTTTCAACTTGGAGCTTTGCTCTCTTCTTTTCACATTATTTTTCGACTTTACTTTTGGAGTTATGGACAGAGGTGCACAAAAACCGAAGCCTAGGAGATTGGCGGTTCTCAATTTTGCGAGATGCCTCAAACCCTTGATGCACATACCATAATCCGTTAGGAATATCGCTCAATCTGACTTTGGCAAGACACAAACACCCGGCTATGTGAATGGTGCCGAGTTAATCATCGTCATGATTGGCTTCCCCAAACCTACAACTTCTTTCTATTCTTTGAATGCAAAATTTTGCTTTCATGGCCCTCCCACATCAAACATGCCAAATATCAACTCTTCCAAATTCCCGGATAGGTAAGGGAGGCCATTATTTCATTGAGGGGCTAAATGATCAAAGAAAGAAGAAAGAAAATCGAATTGCCTTAATCATTTCATCAAGAAGTATAAGAACTTATCATGTGATTTCAACCTTGATTTCTCAATATGATTTAGATAAAACTTTTCACATTATGAAACTTGCAAGAGAGGAATAATCAACACATTCAATTTCTTTTCAATTCATTATTTGTTTAGACATACAATTGTCATCAAAAACTCAATTCACAAGTAGTGATTATCATAGAAATCATCTCCATTCTTAGAAGCACAAAATTTTCAAAATTTTTTGATTTTTATGGGTTTTTCAAAAGTTTTTTCATGCAATGCGATAATGAAACGTGTAACAATGGAATGAAACATGCAAAGTGTTCTCAATCAACGCAAGCAAAAGTGAGTAGAGTTATTACAAACGATAGTCACGCCCAACCCCATACTTGAGACAAACATTGTCCCTAATGTTTAGAAAGAAATAACGAAAAGAAAGAAAGAAAATGAACTCACAAGACGGCGGTGGAGCGGCTAATGCTACGATCATCCATGGTCATCACTGAGGAGCTGGTGGTGGTGGAAACGGGAAGAAGCCGGGGTCGTAGTTCCGCCCAAACTGCTGGCGGTAGATGTCTCTCATCATCCTATCATGTGCATCGGCTCGTGCATCCCTAGTGTCCTGCCGGATCTCCAAAGCACCGACTCTCCTGGAAAGGTCAGTGGCCCACTCCGGTAGCTGCTCGTACCACTCCGGCGCCTGACTATACCAAGCTGGTGCATCTGATGGTGCTGGTGCCGGTGGTGGATGTGCATGCCATGTCGGTGGAGCTCCCATCCACTCCGGATGCGTGCTATACCAATCGGGAGGGGTCGCCATCCATGTCGGCCTCTCACTCACGCTGGCACGGCGAGAGGAAGAACCGGAAGCTCTAGCAGGGCGTGGGGACTACCTAGGGAGGTCGGGAAATGTGTCCGGCTGATCCGGAAAACTGCCAAAGTCGTGCTTCTCACGTCCTCCCTCAAAACCGTCATCCCCTCTCATCTCCTCCTCATCTGTAGCTGGCATTTCTGGGGGAATATACGGAGGTGCTACCAATCTATTCGCATGCATAGCAGCGAATGTCTCCTTCCAGTTATGGCGTCCAGCCATAATGGAATACTCGGGAAGCCATGTAACACCTCTACCTCCTCTACCCTCCCAAGGCATGGCAGCGGTAGGTGGACCTCTATGCCTAGGAAAGATAATACCTCTAGTCATGAGGCTCTGAAGTCCTAGAGGTCTAGCCGCTATCCTAGTGCACGCGGAGAAGTCAATACCCAGCTGTCTAGCAAGGTGGGTGACCATCCCACCATATCCAATGTTGCCGACCCTCTTGTTCTTTAGCTTACTCATGGTAGAAGCTAAGAGGGTGGCACAGTCAGCCGGCCTACCATGCAGCATACAGTACAGCAGAAACAACTCATCAGTCTTGATTTTCTGAGGAGTCTCAGTCCTAGGGAAGAGACACTCAGAAAGTACTCGGTGGGCTATCTTCAAGGCTAAGTGATAAATCAACTTAGCCTTGGTATTAGCAGGTTGCCAACGGTCCTCGCTAGCATATACCATGGCAATGTCCTCCCAAAAATCCTTGGCGTACACGCCACTAGGGAATCGACCATTGAAGGTCTCATGGAACCCAAAGAAGGCTCCAAACTCTCGGATCGAAAACTCATAGTTCCTCTCCATCAGCCTGAAAGAAACTGTTCTATCCACATGACTATGCTCAAAAGAGATCACAAACTCTCTAGTGATCTCCTCATATGCATCTTCCCGAATGGCGGAGAAGAAGATCAAGCCTGCCCTGTCTAACAACCAAGTAAGATCTTCTACCACATTCAGTGGCTCTAACTCCTCAAGCAGCAAATATCGTGCTCCTATGACCGGTCTCTTCTTGATCCTCTCTAAGGTATCGAGGTAATCCTCATGAATCTTAGGAATTCTAGGGGGTGGGGGTGATGGTGGCTCACTAGGAGGTATTTGGGAGGAGGAGGAAGCATTACCTTTCCTTTTCTTATTCCTATTGGACATTCTCCTAACCAAATCCATATTCTGTCAAAAATCACGGTCTATTCTTCAATTTCCACGGCCGTGGAATGCCCAGTGACCGTGGTTCGGTTCGTAATTTCTCAAAATCCACTCAATCAACACCAAAATCAACAGACAGCAGCCCTAAACTAATTCCAATCCAGTTCCAATCAGTTCTCCTAGAAATTCTTGCAAAAACTGAATCAAATCAACAAAGTGAGAGAAGAGAAGAAAAACCTAGGTTTGGATTTTTAAAATCCAAATTCCGTCTTCTCCGGTGATTTTCCACTCGAATTGTTGCTTGGATCTTGTAGGTGGTTGAATTTGCTTCACTTTTGGTTAAAGAATCGTTCGAAACGATTAACGAACGGAGATTTGAGAGAGGGGGATCAAATCGGCAATTTTGGGCGTGGAATTGGGGATTTTTAGTGTTCTTTGTGAAGAGACGTGGTTTATATAGTAACCGTAAAATTTTTGGAAAATTACGGTCACTCGGGGGTTTCCACGGCCATGGAAATGTACGGAACCGTGGTTTTGGTGATTTTTCTCAGGCTTTTGCAAATTACGGTAACTATAGCTTTCACGGCCGTGGTTTTGGCCGTGGAACTCTCTGTAAGGTGCCAAATTCCAAGTTTCGTCAATTTCTTCTAACATTTCTTTCTCCCTTGCCTCTTCCATTGATCCTACATCCAAAAACACGAACATACTGGAAGGTATCGAAGGCAAAACAAAACAAAAACGTCTAAACTACTCTAAACTACGAATCAAAAACAAAAACGTAAGTGCAATACCTTGGGTTGCCTCCCAAGAAGCGCTTGTTTGAGGTCCGTAGCTAGACCGTACTTACACCTATTCAAGTGCGGTAGGTGCGAACTCTTCAGCTTGGAGTTCCGGTGAGTATTTCTTGAGTCGTTGACAGTTTACCTTAAAGATTCCGCCCTTTTCACCCCATACTTCAACTGCACCATGGGGAAAAACACGTTTGATTAGATAAGGTCCAGTCCAACGAGATTTAAGCTTACCTAGAAAGAGACGAAGTCTTGAATTGAAGAGGAGAACTTGATCTCCTTCTTTGAGGTCCTTTGGGATAATATGCTTATCATGCCAACGCTTTGCTCTTTCTTTATAGATCTTGGCGTTTTCGTAGGCGTTCAAGCGAAGTTCTTCAAGCTCGTTAAGGTCCAAGAGACGCTTCTCTCCCGCTTCCTTCATGCTGAAGTTCAGCCACTTTATTGCCCAATACGCCTTATGCTCCAATTCTACCGGCAAGTGACAAGACTTCCCATACACAAGGTTGTATGACGTCGTGCCTATGGGAGTCTTATACGCAGTCCAATATGCCCATAATGCGTCATCTAGCTTCAAAGACCAATCCTTCCTTGTTCTTGAAACCGTCTTCTCTAGGATTCCTTTAATCTCCCGGTTCGAGATCTCCACTTGTCCACTAGTTTGTGGATGATAAGGGTTGGCGATCTTCTGAGTCACCCCATACTTAGCTAATAGAGCTTCGAATCATCGGGCAATGAAGTGAGAGCCTCCATCACTAATGATAGTCCGTGGTGTCCCAAATCGTGGGAAAATGGTCTTGTTAAAGAACTTAACCACAACCATGGCATCATTAGTGGGAGAGGCAGTTGCTTCAACCCATCTCGAAACATAATCTACGGCTAAAAGTATATATTGGTTTCCACAAGATGATGGGAAAGGTCCCATGAAGTCTACTCCCCAAACGTCAAAGATCTCCACCTCTTGAATGTTGTTAAGAGGCATCTCGTTTCTCCTAGATATGTTCCTTGTTCTTTGGCAAGCATCGCAGCAGGAAACAAAGGTTTGGACATCTTTAAATAAAGTAGGCCAAAAGAATCCAGATTGCAATATCTTAGCGCTAGTCTTGTTCGAACTAGCGTGTCCTCCACAAGGTAGTGATTGACAATGACGGATGACACTTTGCATCTCGTCTTCCGGCACACATCGTCGAATGATGCCGTCAGGACCTCTCTTAAAGAGGAGAGGTTCATTCCAAAAGTATTCCCGAACATCCTTAAAGAACTTCTTTCTTTGTGCATAGGATAATCCGGGTGGTAATTCCTGGCAAACCAAATAGTTAACAAAATCAGCAAACCATGGCTCATTACCTTTACTAATCTTGTCGATGCACTCCTCTATGATGTGTAAATGCTCGTCCGGAAAGGAGTCATCTATGGGTAGATTTTCGTCCTCAAGATGTGGTAGACGACTCAAATGATCCGCAACAGAATTTTCCGAACCCTTCTTGTCACGGATCTCTAGATCAAACTCTTGTAGGAGAAGAATCCATCTAATTAGCCTTGGTTTCGCATCTTTCTTTGCAAGCAAATACCGGATCGCAGTATGATCCGTGTACACAATCACCTTAGCACCTACAAGATAAGAGCGAAACTTTTCAAATGCATATACAATCGCTAAAAATTCCTTCTCGGTAGTGGCGTAGTTGAGCTGCGCTTTATCTAGCGTCTTGCTAGCATAGTAGATAGCGTGGGTTCATCCTTCCTTTCTTTGCCCAAGCACAGCTCCTATAGCTACGTCACTTGCGTCACACATAACCTCAAACGGAAGATTCCAATCCGGAGGTTGAATAATCGGGGATGAGATTAGAGCTTCCCGAATCATATTAAACGCATCTAAGCATTCCAGCGAAAAATCAAAAACTGCATCCTTCATCAATAAATTAGTAAGCGGTTTTGATATCCTAGAGAAATCCTTTATAAAACGTCTATAAAATCCAGCATGTCCTAGAAAACTTCTTATCCCTTTCACCGAAGTTGGGGGAGGAACCTTTTCTATAGTCTCTATCTTAGCCTTATCCACTTCAATCCCTCTACTAGAGATTAAGTGTCCTAATACAACGCCTTCTTTCACCATAAATTGACACTTCTCCCAATTAAGAACTAGGTTAGTGTCTTCACACCTTTGTAGCACAAGATCAAGGTTAGAAAGACAGTTATCGAAAGAGGAACCATAAACAGAAAAATCATCCATAAAAACCTCCATGATCTCCTCTATGTACTACGAGAAAATAGCCATCATGCACCTTTGAAAGGTGGCTGGGGTGTTGCAAAGCCCAAACGGCATTCTCCTATAAGCAAACGTTCCCCACGGGCACGTGAATGTGGTCTTCTCTTGATCGTCCGGATGTATCGAGATCTGAAAGAAACCACTATAACCGTCAAGATAGCAAAAGTGTGAGTGTTGTGCTAACCTCTCAAGCATTTGGTCAATGAAGGGTAGTGGGAAGTGATCCTTCCTCGTTGCGTTGTTTAGCTTGCGGTAGTCTATGCACATCCTCCATCCTGTAACGGTTCGCGTAGGAATGAGTTCATTGTTCTTGTTGGTAATGACCGTCATCCCTCCTTTCTTTGGAACTACCTATACGGGACTCACCCATTTTCTATCGGAGATAGGATAGATGATACCTGCATCAAGTAGTTTAAGAATTTCTTTCTTGACAACCTCCTTCATGGTCGGATTTAACCGCCTTTGAGATTGTCGCGAAGTTCTAAAGTCTTCTTCCATTAGGATCTTATGCATGCATAGTGAAGGTTTGATTCCTACTAGATCCTCTATAGTATACTCTAAGGCTTTCCTATGTTTGTTAAGAACAACCATAAGCTTACTATGTTCATCTATACTCAAATCGGAACTAACAATTACCGGAAATGTAGAATTAGGTCCTAGAAATGCGTACCTTAGATGTGCAGGAAGTGGCTTCAATTCCATCACTATAGGAGTCTCTAATGGCTCTTGAGGAGTATCCAATGTTTCCTTAGAAGTGTCTAAGGATGTAGAAGATGTTGGAGAAGAATCAAAAGAAGTGGCGGAGAAAACACAATGTCCTTCAGATTCACCCAAAATTACGGCTCCCTTGTTTCCTCCACGGCCGTGGTTTTGGGCGTGGAAATCAATTATGGTGCCTCTGTTTATTCCACGGTCGTGATTTTGGCCATGCAACTTACTGAAGTCCTCTGAATAGCTAATTACGGTCATGTTGGTGGATTCCACGGCCGTGGAATAGCACGACTGGCCGTGATTTCTTACGTTTTCTGACCCATCGTAGAGTTTCTAAAATTCTTCTTCATACACTTCTTTTTGGTTCTCTAAAGCTTCAATTTCCTCATTGCATTCCTCTTCTTCCCGTATATCAATAATGCTCATAGAGATAACCTTTTGCAAGGGATCTTTGAAGAGAATCGAACTTACCTCCTCATGGATGTTGAATATATCTTCATCGAAAGTTGGTTCCTTCACCAAAGTGGAGAGAACGAACTCTACCTTTTCTTCTCCTATGTCGAAGGCGAGTCTAGCATTCTTGCAATCAACCATACAACCGGATGTTGCAAGAAACGGTCTTCCGAGTATGATCGGGACCGGACTATCTGCAGGAATGTCAAGCACAACAAAATCTATAGGAACATAGAACTTACCAAGCTTGACCGGGACGTCTTCAACTATGCCGACGGAACGAGTTATGGATCGATCCGCCATGTATAACGTCATCTTCACCGGTTTAGGTTCGCCTAAACCGATCTTCCTGCATAAGGCAAGCGGAATGATGCTCACGCTTGCTCCTAAATCACATAATGTATCATATGTGACATCTCCCACTCCTATGGGAATACAAAATGACCCCGGATCCTTCAGCTTTGGGGGCATCTTTTCCTTCATTGTCTTGATGAGATCCGATGAATCCGAACTCATCTTGACCTCTCCAAAATCCTCTAATTTCCTTTTGTTAGAGAGGATCTCCTTTAAGAACTTCCCATAAGCAAGCATACCTACAATTGCATCAATGAAAGGTATATTAATATGCAGTTTACTCATGAGTTCAATAAACTTACCGAATTGCTTGTCTAGACGCGCTCTTGCTCTAGATTGCGGGAATGGTAGGGGAGGTTTGAAAGTTGGAGGAGGAACGTAGATGTCTTCCTTCTCCTTCCCCTTCTCTTTCTCCTTCTCGACGGGAACTTCTACAAACTTAGGCTGCGGGCCGGTGGTTTTTGCTCCACTCCTAGTTGTGATAGCCATCACCCTTCCTTTGGGTTATCCTCCGTCTTTCCTGGAAGTTTTCCTTTATTCCTAGGAACTTCCTCAACATGGCTAAACATTTGGTTTTCTAAAACCTTTTGGGCTTTATCAACCTTAGTAATGTGATCATCGACCTTAATGATGTGACTCTCCAATCCTTGAAGCTTTCCCAAAATTGTTTCCAACATGGGATCGGGCTTCTCTTTCCCCGAAGTGCTTCCGCTATTAGATGCTTGTTCTTGACTTTTCAAACGAATGGAAGAAGAAGAAGGTGGAGTTAGTGAATTTCCTGAATTGGGATAAGAATTACCGGAATTGTGTTGTTGGTTGGACCGCCAATTGTTGTTGTTTGAACCCCTATTGTTATTCCAACTGTTATTCCGGTTGTTGTTGTTGTTCCAATTGTTCCGGTTGTTGTTCCGGTTGTTGCGGTAGGTATTCTCATCCCCATTGTGGTTATTGTTGTTTCCCAAATAACCCACATCTTGCCCCTTTTGCTTTGGAAAGTTGGTTTTAATGGCTTCCTTCAACTCTTTAATCTCGGTATTGAGAGAAAAGATTTGAGTTTGAGCAGCTTGTGATAGCTTTGCTCCTTGCTCCACATGATTTGCTTCTACTTTCCGGTGAGAATACTTCTCAATGACTCGGGCTTGCTTCTCTAATAAAGTCCCAAGCGTCATCTTCCCTCATGTCCATGAATGTACCACATGAAAGGGATTGGAGCTTGAATTGTGTTTCCACATCTAGCACCTTATAGTATATCTCCAATAGCTCCAACTTGGAAATGCCATGGTGTGGGCAATCCAATAGTAAATCCTGAAATCTTTCCCAAGATTGAAACAAACTTTCGTTAGATCTCATAGAAAATGCGTTGATCTTACCTCTCAACTCCGCCGTTTTAGATGGCGGAAAGAATTTGGTGAGGAACTCCGAAGAAAGATCTTCCCATGTGTTAAGTCTTCCATTTGGAAGAGCTTGATACCAAGATAAAGCTTTCCCTTTCAAAGAAAAGAAGAATGGCTTAATCTTATAGTTGTTGGTGGTTGCGTTCTTTGGCTTCATTGTCTCCATTAAGATCTCAAAATTTTGTAAATGTTGGTGTGGAGACTCGCTATTCGTTCTTCCAAACTGACTTTGGCGAACGATGGTAATAACTTGCGGGTTGAAGCTAAACCCTTGCATATCATCAGCATCAAAGTTCATACCTAGACGGCGTGGTTGCTGAATTGGATCCATCCTTTGGCCAAGAGTTCTTGGCTCTTCTTCAACACGAGCGGCTCGCGCGCCCCCAACCGGGACACGATAGTTGGCAGCCGGTCTTTGTCTTGGATTAAATTGATTCATGTTGACCGTCGGGTTAAGGTCTTCAAGGGATGGCATGGAGGAGTCGCTATCCTCATCGGATGAGTTGGCTCTATCCGATCTTGTCAGTTTCCTCCTCTCCTTCTTCTTGAGGTCGCTTAATTCCAGCCTCATTTGAAACATCATATCCGATAGCTCATCAATTTTCGATTGATGACGGTCCGATTCTTCCTTGCGAGTCTTCTCGCTCCATCTAAGTTGAGCTTCGGATTCCGCTAACTCTGTTTGATAATCCCGCTCCTTTTCTTCAGCCATCTTTCTTTCTTTGAGCTTCTTCCTCAAAGTTTTCTCAAGTTCTTGATCAAGAGGTAAGAGGTCCTTGTTGTTCCTAGACCTGCACATAAACCTAAAGTAACCTGCAAATATCACTCACAAAACATATCAAATAACAAGAGCTAAGCTCCCAAGCTTGACAACCGGTAACCGAATTCGACCTAGACCAAATCCCCGGCAACGGCGCCAAAAACTTGTTCGCCACTTAGCGTGCGTGCAAATAAGTCTTAAATTTATAAAACTAGAATCAAGCAAGCGAACCCGCAGTGTACAGATTGACGAAGTTAAGCAAGAATTCGAGAGTATCAAACACAGGGATTTGGGGGAAACAAATTCAATTATAAGATTGTCAAACAAGTAAAAAGGGTAAGCTTTGCAAGTATATTGGGAAAACAACAACCCTAAAGATCCAGGTATCTAATTGTGGCAATTGATTCAAGATATACAAAAGAACTAAGGACAGAGTTAAGAGTTGCAAAGGTATGCTAAGGTAAAGCAATGTACGGTGAAGTTCCAAGGCTTTATATGACATATCTAAAGACACTCTCTATAAAGGTTGTTGAGGCTTCAATATAGAAAAGATCTAAAGACAAGAATTAATCTCAAATACCCAAACTTGTAACCCAAGGATCAAGACTAACTAAACTGATTAAGGTTGTGACACTCGAAATCGAAGTAGAGGTTGTTGAGGCTTCACTACTACCTAGAAAAGGGCAAGCCAAGACTAGATTAAAGCTAATCTTTAAACTTGGATCAAAGTAAAAGCAAAGTTCGTAAACTGGTATAAATTACGGGCAGATCTTGAGTTCCACGGCCGTGGACCCTCAAGAAGCCGTGATTTTGGTTCGTCGGCAAATCTCTCTAACTCTCAGGGTCCAATCTGTTTACGATCGATCTATTATCATCTAAGCCACAACTATCAACCCTTCACCTTAGAATTGCTAAAGGGTTTTAGCCAACAACAGTCATTATGATATCAAATTCAAGTTTAAGAAGAATGAAAGATGAAAACCTTCGAAAACCTTCAATAAACTTCAAATCAATCTCAAATCCACAAACAAGGGTAATAATGTATATCAGATTTGGAATAACGCAAACCAATAACAATCCTTGATAAGAACGAAGAGCGGGATGTCAATCCGTCTTCTAATCAAACCTAGGAATAAAAGGCGCAACTTCCGCCACACACAACTTCCAAATCTTCAAGCCTTCGTAAATCTCCGTTGCAAAAATGTAATTCTCCGCACGTCCAATGAAACCCTAGGAACGTGTAAGTGAGCGTAAGCGAAGGTGCCAAAATCTCCCTCCTTCAGCCCTTTTATAAGGAATGATAAAATAACCGTCCGGCCCATATGCGTAAACAATGTGTCCATATTTTATTCGTCAAAAGATTGCCTAAATCACGGTTTCATGGAGTTCTACGGCCGTGGTTTAGAGCGTGGAAGTGGATTACGGTTCTTCACAACTTCCACGACCGTACTTTATACCGTGTAACTCTCTGGAATGCTCCACGTTCATGTTGCCAAGATCCACGGCCGTGGTTTTGGGCGTGGACTTCTCTACGGCCGTATTTTAGAGCGTGGAAGTGTAAATTGCTCGTAGTTTCCTTTGTGTCGTGCCATTCCTCCTCCTAGCATCTCCCTTGTCTTCTTTGATGTGTCCTCAATCCTTGGATGTGCTCAATTCATCTCCTTCCTCTCTTAATTGGTTCGGTTTTAGCTCTTATTCACCTATAATCAACACAAAGCTTATGTAGATCTCTATATCGATAATGTAGATAAACTAGCTAACAATTGCTTCAATGCCTTATCAATGAACACTATAATGAGTGAAAAAATACTAGAAAGAGTGTCTAGAATATCGCAATATTTCATGCTAACAACGTTCCCAAAGATAATCCTTTCTTTCTTGACCGTGCAAACGAGGACAATTCACATTTAAGAGGAGAAGAATGATACGCCCACGGATAGCGATTCCATCCGTGTTTCCGGCTAGAAGGACCCGACAACATTTTGAAGACATTTATAATATTTCGGCTATTTAATAATAGGATTTTTACATCCGAAACTTTAATTCCGGAACTTAATTCCGTATCTTAAATTCCGACCTTTCGTATTTTAGACCTTTCGTTTCGGAACCTTAAACTCTGGCCTTAATTTCCGTCATGTATTTTCCGACTCTTTGTATGGCCACATCCATTATATAAGAGGATGATTTGCTTATTTGTAAACAATATCTAATAAGATCGCATGCATACATCACAGCTAGCACGAAAATACATCAAAGCACATAAGCACATAATCATAACACTCACAAAGATAGCACTAAGAAGTACTCGTGGATCCTTCAAGTGTATCTATCTCGGCATAGAACTCTGAATAGTTCCTCTGGATACTATCCTTTGTCTCCCATGTGGCCTCATCAGGTCCTCGTCTATACCAATGTATCCTCGGCATAGGAATGTCCTTCGAACTCAGGTGTCTCACACCTCGTTCTACGACTTCAATCGGGTGCTCAACAAAAGTGTGGTTTGGCTCAACCACTAAGTCCTCATAGCTAACGATGTTTCTTGGATATGGTATGTACTCTCTCAGCGGAGACACATGAAACACAGGGTGGACACCCTCTAATCTCGGTGGTATTGCCAATTTGTATGCTGCTCTCCCAACTCTATCTAGTATCTCAAAAGGACCGGCATATCGGGGACTCAACTTCCCCTTTATGCCAAAATTTCTGACACTAGGCGTCGGAGACACTCTCAACCAGACATGAGCTCAAACGCTAAACTCTAGAGGCCGACGCCTCTTGTCTGCTTACGACTTCTGGCGACTGTGTGCAGACTGCATCCTCTCTCTGATCAGCGCTACTCGTGCAATATCCTCTTGAATCTACTCAGGAACTGAACCATTGACACTACTGGGCTCATCCCAACATAACGGCGTATGACATCTACGCCCATACAATGCCTCATATAGGGCCTTCCCAATCGATGCATGCTAGCTGCTGTTATACGAGAACTCAACCAATGGGAGGTGATCTGACCATCCCTGTCCCAAGTCCAACACACAAGCGCGCAGCATATCCTCCAGTGTCTGAATAGTCCACTCTGACTGACCATTTGTCTGACGATGAAACGCCGTCGTGAAGTGCAAACTCATCCCTAGGGCAGTCTGAATCTGCTGACAAAACCTCAAGGTAAATTGTCCATCTCGATCGGAGACGATCGTCCTCGGTACCCCATGGAGTCTCACTATCTACCTAGTGAAATATTTTTCCAATCTACTCACTACCACGTTTCCTTGATAGGAAGGAAATGTGCAGTCTTCGTCAGTTTGTCTACAACAACCCAAATAGCACCAAAGTTCCTACTCGGCCTCAATCATGTCACGAAGTCAATGGAGATGTCCTCCCACTTCCACTGCAGTACTAGTAGTGGGTGGAGCTCTCCTCTTGGTCTGCAATGCTCTATCTTGACTTGTTGAAAAGTCACACGCTATGCCATAAATATGGCCACATCGGGCTTAGCCCTCCCCACCAATATGAACGTCTCACATCCTCACACATATTACTCGCACCTGAGTGCACTAAGTAAGGTGTGGAGTGAGCCTCTTGTAAAATTCTCAGTCTCAGCTCCGCATCAGTGGGTACACAGACGCGATCACGACATCTCATCACTCCATTTGCTCCTATAGAGAATTGTGGTGCCTCACCACGAGACATCCTTTCTTATATCCTCATCAGAGTGGGCATGTCTCCTGTTTCTGTTGGATCTCACCCAACAGATCAGGTAGAACCTCTAAGGTATACAATTGGGCATCCTCATCAGGAAACTGGATGTCCATCTCTAGCCACGCTAGATCCCTCTGTAACTGAGGCTGAATTGTTAGTCACGCACTTGCCTCCTCTCGAGGCATCTTCTGGCTTAGGGCGTATGCGATAACATTCGCCTCCCCCGGATAATACAGAATCTCAAGGTCAAAATCCTTGATCAGCTCAAGCCATCGATGCTGGCGGTTATTCAATTCCCGCTACGGGAAAATATACATCAGACTCTTATGGTATGTGAAGATTTGGCATGTAGCGCCATACAAGTAATGTCTCCAAATATTTAATGCATGAACTACCGCTGCCAACTCCAGATCATGAGTCAGGTAGTTCTACTCATACGTCTTCAGGTGTCTAGACGCATAGGCAATCACTCTACCACACTACATCAAAACACATCCCAAGCCTAGCTTGGATACGTCATCGTAGACTACAAAGTCCTTTGTGCCCTCCAGTTGTGCTTAGATGGCAGCGGAAGTCAGATACCTCTTCAACTCCTTAAAACTTTAAGTACACGGCTCGGACCATACAAACCGGGTAGTCTTCCTCATTAGGTGGGTAAGTGGATGGGCAATCACAGAGAATCCCTCCACAAACCGACGGTAATAACCGGCTAAGCCAAGGAAGTTGCGTACTTCCTTGATGTTCGTCGGTGTCGTCCACGCTGCTACGAACTCTATATTTGCCGGATCAACCGTGATCACTTCGGCGGAAACAACATGACCCGAAATGATACCTCTGGCATCAAGAAGTCGTACTTAGAGAAATTAGCATACAGTCCTCTATCCCCCAAAACTCGTAATATTGTCCTCAGATTTCCTGCATGTTCCTATATTCTACGAGAGTACACCAGGATATCATCTATGAAGACCACCACAAACTGATCTAGGAAGTCGATCAATATGCCATTCATCAAACCCATAAAGACGGTGGGCGCATTCGTGAGCCCGAATAGCATTAGTAAGAACTCGTAGTGGCCATACCAAGTCCGAAATGCAGTCTTATACACATCTTGCTCTCTCACCCTCAGCTGGTGATATCCCGAGTGCAAGTCAATCCAGGAGAATACAGTCGCTCCTGGAATCTGATCTAACAAGTCATCGATGCGGAGCAAAGGATACTTGTTGTTGATAATCACCTTGTTCAGCTCTTTGTAGTCGATGCACAAACTCAACAACCCTTCCTTCTTCGACACGAAGAGGACACGTGCTCCCCACGGGGACACGCTAGGGCAGATAAAACCCTTCTCAGCCAACTCCTCGAGTTGCTTCTTCAGCTCTAACAACTCGATAGGAGTCATACGATATGGGGCGTTCGTGATCGTTCTCGTACTAGGCTCCAACTCGATGCCGAAGTCCATGCTCTTTTGAGGCAGCAAACGGATGGCTGAGCAAACACATCTCTAAACTCGCAAATTACAAGGATGTCCTCTAACATTGGACTCTCGCCCTCCTTCATGGCATAACACTAGAAGACCTTGCAACCTTGTGCGATCAATCTCGCTGCTCATACCGTGTTGATAACCATGCCTAACTTTCCAAGGTCCCAACCTCCGAAAATCTCGATCTGACTCGACTTGGTAGAGACTGCCACAGTTCTCCTACCTACATCTAACATAGCACGATGCCTATCAATCCAATCCATACCCAAAATGACTTCCTTATGCACCAGCACCAGCAGCATGACCAAGAAGTCCACTAACTCACATATGCCTTAGGCATATCTTCAACATATACATCACCATACTCATCAAACACACTACTAGCCTAGGTACACTCTCAAGCTAAGCCAAAAGAGAAAGGAAGGAAGGAAACATACCAATCTAGGTATGTCCTGGACACGCATCTGCAGAACCAAGAAGGCATTGGGGCGGCGACACACCGTAGGGGCGGTGACACTCAGCCGCAGGGGCGGCGACACTGGTCTGGCCGCAGCGGCGACGACTCTAATCCGTGGGGGCGGTCGAACAGCATAGGGGTGCCTCTATGACTTCTCTTCGACCCTTCTCTTCATTCTCTTCACTTCTTCATTGCCCTAGAGGCAATCAATATACATATATACATACGTATAATCATCATAAGGGTCTAGGAAGATCAACACAATCATTGCTTGTGGGATTTCCTATTCTACGAAGAAGAAAGGAAGAATGAATGAAGAAAGGAAGGAGAAAGAAGATGAAACCTTACTACAACAAGCTCTGGAAAAGAGAACCTCACAACTATCTATCCACAGCACAACATCAAACCATCAACAACAGCATCATCCTCAACATCAAAGCACTTTCAATGAACAACTCTAGGAAGATGATCAAAGAAGAACCAAGGAAGGAGAAAGAACGTGGAGAAGATAAAGTTGGGAAAAGATGAAAACCCTCATATGAAGTTAGAGGAAGAAACTTATAAGGGAAGTAAAGAAAAGCACAGGTCATTGAGTCAAGGAAAGTGGTTGAGGATGCCTAAGCCATGGGGGCGGATCCTCAAACCGCGGAGGCGGTGCCTCACCTGTGGCAAAGTCGTGGCGCAGGGGCGGTGTCCCAATAAAAGCTAAGGTTCTTACAAATACATGCCTAAGCCTAATCAAAACTTCTTAGTCTAACCTTTAGTGTTCTCTTAGCATCCAAGGAGGAGTGTCTCTTCTAAAGCAACATCCTCACACAGGAGGTAAACAAAACGTCATCCTCACGCAGGAGGGAAACACAAACATCCTCAAAACCATAACCACCTAATGTACGAGAGTCCTCGGCCTGTCACCCTGCCAGATCACTCAGCAGCTCGCATATCCTACAAGGCATCTACAACATGGTATGAAACCATTAGCTAACCAAACGTATGTAAGGTAATACATAAGCACAAGCACAAATCATGAAAGATAAACACATAATCATGTTGTCACACATTTACCCATTTTATCATCTTTATATAATAGTCATTCACTCAAATCGTATATATCTAGATATATGAAACTATGTGACACGAGGAACGTATCATCCTTGCCTCTAGGCCTGCTAGCCAGTTGTAGTAGTATTGGTCACACAACCCGTGTACCCTATGGGAGTGGATTGCGCCCTTCGTGTAAAGCTAGTCTGGCCTAACGTCAGAGAACCTCCCAGACTCCACAATAGGATGAAAGGGAAAGGTTATCACAACCACACATACGAGGCAATAAATAAAATATAGTTCGGTAAAATCGACATCACATGCTATCTTATCAAGCATATAACACACACACAACTCATGCAAACACCCAATATAAGAATGGTAGCTAAGTAAGTCCGACGGACTTACCTCGACCTCGTACAATCACAACCACGATCAACCTCCAATCCTGAGAGGGACACTGCCTAATAACAAGGCATAAAGAGATATCAGTACTACTATCGATCAAAAAGGTCACACCTACACCCAAGGGATCCGTAAGGATCATAATCAATCTATAAGCCTCACAACCAACTAAACCTCAATATCTCAACATAATACACAATTCCTCAATTCTCAAGGTAGTATCTAATCAACATTCTTCAATCTCAATTCTAATCCTAATTTAATCAATTAACCTTTAATTAATTAATTTAATTTTGTAAGAATAACGTTTTGCCCGCAGGCAATTTCTAAACCCACATGTCATTACATTTCATTAAACAAACTACCCATAATAACCAGAATAATATAAAGACCATAATGGAATTTCTAATTATCCATTTTGACAAGCCTAAATTCAATTTAGGCCAAACCGCAGTACGGAAAACGAATAAATTCATAACTTATTCGTTACTAACCCAATTGATGATCTGAAAGAAGACTCGGAATCACAACGACGCAGGCTACGCATGGACAACATCAAATTCACCGGAATCTGAGCGACACAACCGGCCTGGTGACATACATGCTCGACCAGGTCTTCATCTGCTCGGAAATGCAGAATCTCGGTACCGATATGAAGAGAATGAATAGAGGAATCCAGAAACTCAAACGGAATTAAAATCGGATTAGGTACGGAGAGTAGATATGAGTTTGAAGGTTGAGAGAAATCAGAGCTTTTAAGATGAAACGTGAAAGGAAATGAATTATTAAAGAATTTTCCGCTATTTATAGTGAAAACGATAATTATCATTTAGCGAAATCGATAATTATCCTATAACCGATCCAGAGGCGGGTCGAACCCCCTTCTCCAAACTTCTCGAGATTGGAATAATAAATATGGAATATTGTAGGGATAATTATTCCTCAACTGTCTCGGAAAACGTGTATTCCTAAACCGTCTTTCTTAGCCGTTAAGAAACGAAATAACGACTCTTTTGGCCGTTTTACCTCTCCATGTTATTTCATATCTAGGACATATCTGATGTCCTGATCATTTCTCTCAACGCAGTTTTATTAATTGGAGTTCTCAAATGCTCCAAATAACACCGGAGGTTAAAAGTAATTACCCGGGGAAAAAAATGAAAATTTACATTCCGTCCAAAATTACGACAGGAACATAACGGGGGGAACTCATACTCATCACTTGTGCAATCTTCGCGAGCTATATGTCAATTACTATCAATGATTAAGTTAATCAACATTCATTAGAATTCGAAAATCCTAGTTATTACATCACACACCCCTTAAAAAAAGTTTCGTCCCGAAATTTGAACAATTCCCAAATCCTCTCGGACCCATACGCCAAGGTATAAATAATGTCTCTATCGGAGGTATCACATATCCGTCTAAAGGTATCAACCTATAACACTCTATAACCTCAAGTCATAGCATTGAGGAATTACCAACTCCAGCAACAAGATCATAATGCTATCCGAAGCAATAGAGGAAAAGCATATCTAGCCAACCTATAATTCCATCACAAGGCATAGAGGAAACACATCTCTTGCCATAATCATATCACATGTCATAAAGGAAACACATCTCTAGCCATATCATACTCATAACCCAAGGCATGGAGGAAAAACATCTCCAGGGAAACTATGTCCATCAAATATCGTGGAGGAAAGAACCATCTCCAACTAAATCCTAATCACACTCAGATAGCATGGAGGAAAGAACCATCTCCAGCTAAATCCTAATCACACTCGGATAGCATGGAGGAAAGAACCATCTCTAGCTATAATCGTAAATCGCGCTAGCACATCAAAATCTAATGAGATCATATATCACATCATAGCTAGCACGAAAATAAACATATCAAAACACATAAGCACATAATCACAACACTCACCAAGATAGCACTAAATCTACTCGGTGATCCTACAGGTGCATCTATCTCAGCATAAAACTCTGGATAGTTCCTCTGGGTACTATATTCATTCTCCCATGTAGCCTCCTCAGGTCCTCGTCTCGACCACTGTATCCTCAACATAGGAATGTCCTTCGAACACAAGGGTCTCATACCTCGCTCTAGGACTGGAATCGGATGCTCAGCAAAGGTGTGATCCGGCTCAACCACCAAATCATCATAACTAACAATGTGTCTCGGGTCCAGTATATACTCCCTCAGCAGAGACACATGAAACACATGATAAACACCCTCTAACCTCGGAGGCAATGCTAATCTAGAGGCTGCCCTCCCAACTTTGTCAAGTATCTCAAAAGGAACGACATATTGGGGACTCAGCTTCCCCTTTATGCCAAAAATTCTAACGCCTAGCGTCGGAGATACTCTCAGCTAGACATGAGCTCCCACTCTGAACTCTAGAGGACGACGCCTCTTGTCTACATTGACTTCTAGCGACTTTGTGCAGCCAGCATCCTCTCTCAGATCAGCGCTACTTGAGTCATATCATCTTGAATCTGCTCTGGCACTATACCACTAATATTGCTATGCTCATCCCAACATAACGGTGTACGGCATTTACGCCCATACAGTGCCTCATATTGAGTCATCCTAATCTATGCATGCCAGTTGTTATATGAGAACTCAACCAATGGGAGGTAATCTGACCATCCATGTCCCCAATCCAACACACAAGCTTGCAGCATGTCCTCAAGGGTCTGGATGGTCTTATTTGACTGACCATCTGTCTTGGGGTCAAACACAGTCGTGAAGTGTAGACTCGTCCCTAAAGCAGTCTAAATTTGTTGCCAAAACCTTGAGGTAAATCTCCCATCTCGATCAAAGAATATCGTCATCGGTACACCATGGAGTCTCACTATCTGCCTAGTGTACTCCTCAGCTAATCTGCTAATTGGCCACGTTTCTCTGATAGGGATGAAAGATGAAGTCTTCCTCAGTCTATCAACCTCAACCCAAATAGCATCAAAAGTCCTATTGGGCCTCAATCCGGTCACAAAGTCTATGGAGACGTCCTCCCATTTCCACTACGGCACTGGTAGTGGATGGAGCTCACCTCTAGGTCTGCAAAGCTCTATCTTGACTTGTTGACAGGTCGCCACTGTGCCACAAATCTGGCTACATTGGGCTTCAACCTTCCCCACCAATATGATCGTCTCACATCATAGTACATCTTACTCACAACTGGGTGCACTGAGTAAGGTGTACAATGAGCATCCTGTAATATCCTCTGTCTTAACTCCGCATCAGCGGGTACATAAACGCGGTCGTGGCGTCTCATCACTCCATTTGATCCAAGGGAGAAATGTGGTGCCTTACCACGATACATCCTATCTCGTATCCTCGTCAACATCGGGCAGCTACCCTGCTTCTGTTGGATCTCATCCAACAGATCAGGTAGAACCTTTAAAGCGTATAGTTTGGCATCCTCATCAGGAAATTGGATTTCAAACCCTAGCCAAGTTGGATCTCTCTGAAGTTGAGGCTGAACTATCAGTTTCGCAATCACCTTCTCTCGAGGCGTCTGCCTACTCAGGGCATCGGCAACAATGTTCGCCTTCCCTGGATGATACAAAATCTCAAGGTCAAAATCCTAGGTTAGCTCAAACCATCGATGCTGGCGGTTATTCAATTCCCGATGCATAAAACTATACTTCAGACTCTTATGGTATGTGAAGATCTGGCATATAACACTATACACGTAATGTCTCTAGATCTTCAAAGCATGAACTACCGCTGCTAACTCCAGATAATAAGTCGGGTAGTTCTCCTCATACGTCTTCAACTGTCGAGACGCATATGCAATAACTCTGCCCCTCTGCATCAACACATATCTTAGCCAAAATTGAAACATCATCATACTACACGAAACCACCAATGCCCTATGGCTGTGCTAACATAGGAGTAAAAGTCCATCTTCCTTCCGCTCCTCAATCGATAAGAACACGGCTCGGACTATACAAATTAAATAGTCTTCTCAACAGACTGATGCATGATCGGGCTATCATATAAACTCCTCCACAAATAGCGATAATATCTGGTTACTCCGAAAAGGCTACTTCAGAAAGTTACGAACTTCATCGACATTCGTCGTTATTGTTCCAACTACAACAGTTATAATCCTTCTCGAATCAATCTAGATTCCTTCAACAGGTCACATGATCTCAAAAGGTCAGGTAACATATTCAAACTCGTACTTAACATACAACATTTAATCTTACAAGACTCAAAAATATTTTCCAATGTTCTGCGTGTCCCTCTCAACTCTGAGAGTACAATAGGATATCATCAACAAAAACTAACTACAACGAATCCATTAAGTCAATAAAACTTCGTTCCTCACCATATATGTGGCGGCATTTTTCGTGAGCCTGAATGACATCACTACAACTCGTAGTGGTCATACCGAGTCCTAAATGCCGTTTTGGGCACATCCTATTCGCTCATTCTCATCCGGTGATATCCAGGTCTCCACTCTAATCTGGAAAATTTAGAAGTTCCTTGCAACAAATCTATCAATTCATCCCTGTGGGGTAATGAACACTCGTTCTTAATAATCATCTTACTTACTCTCAACAATTCGCGCACAACCACAACATTCCTTCTTCCATACGAAAACATGGATATATTCAAAATCATTCTGATGCTCCAACTCTAACTTGATGCCGTAATCCACGCTCTTCCATACCTTATACTAGATGGTATATCAAACATACTCACAAATCCTCGTATTACGAAGACACTCGTATTCCTCATTACATACATCAGAGGGCCTCATAGGCTCACGCAATCAGCCTCGTTGCTGATAACAGTACACATCCTTCAAGATCTCTATCACAAGAAAGGTCACAATCTAATCCATCATAACAGTGGTCAATATGGTCCATTTATCATAGTTCAAACTACACATATAGCAATCTACTCGATCCACTACTTCCTCACGTTCAAAGACATAACAAAGAAGTCTGCAAGAGAAAATCACAAGTCCGGATATAATTAGGCTAACACACATCTTGCGGGTACCTCTGACCCCAAAACAACTGAGTAACCCTAACTAAAGGGTAGTCCCTATATCACATCTAATCCCACGTTTAGCACATATATCAAAAGAGGGCATAACACCAGCACCAAAATAACTCAAAAAGGTAAACCATTACAAAGAATGGTACTAGAAAACAACTAACGTTAAGACCTCCACTACACCTCACCGCTCATAACTCGAGTCTATGCTCTTCAGGTGTCACTGACGTCATCTTCATGATCTTTGCCTCTACTCCATCTACACCGGAAAGAAGAGAGTCCAATTGAGAAGGAACACTGCCTCGTTGACAAAAATGGAGCCAAATGGCCTAGTTCACCACATGTGAAGCAAGCTATTGGTGCTAAAGAACACTCAGAGCGCAAATGGCTTGGGTCACCATAGTTGAAACACGGTCGTCCCGTCTTCACAACTTGTGGGGCTGAAGGGAAACTCGATTTTCTTCGTTCAGCCTTAGTAACCTTAGCATGTGAGGAAACTTGTTGATGCGGTATCTTGTTTGTCGACAGACAATCGATCGATGTCCGATCTTACCACAGGTAAAACACGTCACTAAAGGTCTCTTACACTTTGGTCGTATATGTCCAGGCTCCCCACAGTTGAAACAAGATCTCATCACACCAGAAGTCCATGTGGACAAGTGATCACTCGAACGTCCATGTGCCAAACTCTGTCTAACACCTGAAGGATCTGCTTCATCACTTACTAGTTCAGTTCGTTGTTCCTTCTTTGATCCGGAAGCTTCAGTAGGTCCCACCGATGTTGGTAAACCCGGTGTAGGTCTATCTGCTCTTGCAGCATCTTGTACTTGGCGTATATATATTCTTGAAACTCGGGTCCACTCATCGAGATGTAATCAGTCTCCTCAGGCTCGTTCTCTGCTGTAGGCAAAAATACAGCGGAAACTGGTCACTGACCTATCACTAATCTTTTGAAAACTTCAGACCCCTTTCGGATTTTGTTTATTTTATCCATCCGACCTCATTGCAGGTAGCAAGTGCAATTGTTGTCAACCTAAGGCTCTGATACCAACTTTGTAACACCCCAAAGCCGCGGGACTCGGGATGCCACATTGGGTTAGGATCTCACAATGGATCCTGACCCTAGCCTGACAACAAGTTCATTGGACCTTACAACATGGCACTGAAAAATATAAAACAAATACATAAAACTGTATAAATTGTACAACCAAAAGGCATACAAGAACATAGCCGAGTATAAAGCAACATCCTCACACAGGAGGTAAACAAAACGTCATCCTCACGCAGGAGGGAAACACAAACATCCTCAAAACCATAACCACCTAATGTACGAGAGTCCTCGGCCTGTCACCCTGCCAGATCACTCAGCAGCTCGCATATCCTACAAGGTATCTACAATATGGTATGAAACCATTAGCTAACCAAACGTATGTAAGGTAATACATAAGCCCAAGCACAAATCATGAAAGATAAACACATAATCATGTTGTCACACATTTACCCATTTTATCATCTTTATATAATAGTCATTCACTCAAATCGTATATATCTAGATATATGAAACTATGTGACACGAGGAACGTATCATCCTCCCCTCTGGGCCTGCTAGCCGGTTGTAGTAGTATTGATCACACAACCCGTGTACCCTATGGGAGTGGATTGCGCCCTTCTAGTAAAGCTAGTCTGGCTTTACGTCAGAGAACCTCCCAAACTCCACGGCGGGATGAAAGGGAAAGGTTATCACAGAAACTCATACAGGGAAATAAATAAAACATAGGTCGGTAATAATCGAAATCACATGCTATCATATCAAGCATATAACACACACGCCACTCATGCAAACACCCAATATAAGGATGGTAGTTAAGTAAGTCCTACGGACTTACCTCAACCTCATACAATCACAACCACGATCAACCTTCAATCCTGAGAGGGACACTGCCTAATAACAAGGCATAAAGAGATATCAGTACTCCTATCAATCAAAAAGGTCAGAGCTAGACCCAAGGGATCCATAAGGATCATAATCAATCTATGAGCCTCACAACTAACTAAACCTCAATATCTCAACATAACTCACAATTCCTCAAATGTCAAGGTAGTATCTAATCAACATTCCTCAATCTCAATTCTAATCCTAATTTAATTAATTAACCTTTAATTAATTAATTTAATTTCTCCATAATAATGTTTTGCCCGCAATCAATTTCTAAACCCACCTATCATCAGATTTCATCAAACAAACTACCTATAATCACCAGAATAATATAACGACCATAATGGAATTTCTAATTATCCAATTTGACAAGTCTAAAGTCAATTTAGGCCAAATCCCAGTACGGAAAACGAATAAATTCATAACTTATTTGTTACTAACCTGATTGACGATCTGAAAGAAGATTCGGAATCACAACGACGCAGGCTACGCATGCACAACATCAAATTCACCAGAATCTAAGAGACGGAACCGGCCTGGTGACATATATGCTCGACCATGTTTTCATCTGCTCGGAAATGTAGAAACTCGATACCGATATAAAGAGAATGAAGAGAGGAATCTCAAACGGAATTGAAATCGGATTAGAAACGGATTAATAAAGGATTTTCCGAGTTTGAAGGTTGAGAGAAATCAGAGCTTTTACGAGGAAACGTGAAAAGAAATGAATTAATAAAGGATTTTCCGCTATTTGAAGACGATAGTTATCATTTAGAGAAGTCGATAATTATCCTTTAACCGATCCAAAGGCGGGTCGAACCCCCTTCTCTAAACTTCTCGAGATTGGAATAATAAATCTGGAAAATTGTAGGTATAATTATTCCACAACTTCCTCAAAAAACGTGTATTCATAAGCCGTCTTTCTTAGCCTTTAAGAAACGAAATAGCGACTCTTTTGGCCATTTTGCATCTCCATGTTATTTCATATCTAGAACATATTTGATGTCCTGATCATTTCTCTCAACTGCATTTTTATTAATTGGAGCTCCCAAATGCTCCAAATAACAACAGAGGGTAAAAATAATTACCCGAGGGAAAAAGTTAAAATTTCCCATACGTCCAAAATTACGCCAGGAATATAACGGGGGGGAACTCATAGTCATCACTTGCGCAATCTTCGCGAGTTATATGTCAATTACTATCAATGATTAAGTTAATCAACATTAATTAGAATTCTTAAATTCTAGCTATTACATAGAAAAGGGTTATGTGAAAGAGCTTGAGTTATTGTGTCGTATCCGTCCATGTAATGGCCTATAAGGACTATACATGAAGGATGTGTATTGATTGTAGAGAAATAAACAACATCAACATTAAGTATCCCACCCTATCCCACGCCTAGATGATATGATTGATGAGTCTAATGGATCCACCTTATTTACACAGATTGATCTTAAAAGTGGATATCATTAAATTAGGAATGGTGGAGGGGGTGAGTGGAAGACAACATTTAAGACAAAAATTTGTCTGTATGAGTGTTTTGGATTGACCAATGCTCCAAGTACATTCATGAGGTTCATGAATCATGGGTTGAGACACTACATCTGTAAATTTGTAGTGGTTTACTTTGATGACATCCTCATCCATAGTAAATCACTTAAGGAGCATGGAGAACATTTGAGTGAAATAATTTCTACTCTTAGAATTGAATATCTTTATGCTAGTGTAATGAAAGGTGAGTTAAGTACTAATCAAATTTTTTTCTGTTGGTTTTGTAGTGATAACAAGAGGCCTCAAAGTGGGTGAAGAGAAGATTAAATCTATCCAACAGTGGCCAACCTTTACCACCATCGGCCATGTGAGGAGCTTAAATGGATTAGCCACCTTCTATAAATGTTTTGTGAGAGATTTCAGTACCATTGCAACCCTACTCACGGCTCTAACAAAGAAGAAGGTTCCATTGGTGTGGGGTGATACTCAAGAGATGGCTTTTAAGGAGCTAAAGTGGCGGTTATCCCAAGCACCTCTTCAAGCCCTCCAAAATTTCACCAAGCCCTTTGAGGTTGAGTATGATGCTTTAGTGAAGAACCGTTAGGTGATGTAAATAATATAGATAATACTCTAGAAGGGGGGGGGGGGTTGAATAGAGTATCGGAACTTTTTGCAAACCAAATCTCAAGGCCTTGAAACTCCTTTCAAGGGCCTTGATGTCAATTTGTGTTACTAGTGAAACTTCGATTTCAAGGGCTTTGAAACTCAATTTCAAGGACCTTGACTTCTTGCTCCTGCAAAACAAAGTTAGTCACAGTAAAACTTATATGGTGCGGAATTGAAAAGATTGACACGAGGATATGTTTATGAAGTTCGGCTCTAAATAGCCTAGTTACTTCGCAGAGTAACACACTCTAGTATAACACTTTTGAGATCTGCCAATGGAGCTCTTGTGTTTTCTCTCTCTCTAAGGGGATAAAACTTTTACGTAATTGCGAGAAAGAAAAATAACGAATGAAGATGATTAGGTTGCTTAAGGATGCAAAGATGTTTTCCGGTGTAGGCTTGTGTCTTCTTCTTCGACCATCATCTTCATTTATATCTTCTATGGAAGGATCTTCTAGCCGTTGTAGAGATGACCGTTTGAAGATCAGCCTTCTTTTTCCATGAAGATCGTAAGATAGACGTTGCACGTCTTCGATCCTACGAACACGTTAAGTCTTTTACTCCTTGATCTTCTCGTCTTCTGTTGGATAAGAAAGAGAAGATATTTGTGCCGTTTTTGTTGTTTAGAGAATCTTCTCGAAATGATTCTCTATCCTTCGGTTGAGATCTTCCTTTGGTTGACAAAATCTTTGTTTGATAAGATCTTCTTGTTACCGAATCTTTAACGAAGATCTTCAATATATTTGAATCCTTTGTTCCGTGCACTTTAGATTCCAAGGCCCTTGATCTTCCTCTTTTTGAACTTGTTCTTCAATCCAACTTCAAGGCCCTTGACATGTAAATATATAACCTGCACTGAATTCAAACCAAACATCTAGAAATATAATCAAGTACATTGTATGTATATCCAACTGCTATATTTGTGTGAAGTCTTCCATCATCAACACCTGTAAACCATTTCAATCAAGGTGGAGTTTTCAATCTCCCCCTTGATGGAAGACAACACAAATTTTCGTACCTGCATTTGTTAGTTTAGCAATGCATATGAAAATCTCAAAAACTAAAAATGAAGAATGTAGTATATCGGAAATGTCGGATCATATTTCTCCTCATTTGTCTTTCAACAAGGGAGAAAAAGCAATGTCAAACCAGGAAGTCTTAAAAACTTATTACAGACCCAAACATAAAAGTAGTTTCAACGAGGTTCGAAAAAGCATTCTACCCATAAGAAAAGATTTGTCAGCTTTAAAATTCCTCATAGAACTTCCTCTTTCCTTTGGATAAAGTTTTCTTATAACGCCAATCATCCATTTCAGCTGCCAAACGTCTTCTCTTTTCTTCAGTTCTTCTCTATTTAATAACTTCATACTCAACTTTGGGCAAGAACATATGCTCTTCATGAGTTGGGTACATAATTGATTTATTTTGAACACGCCTTTTACAATTCAACAGCATATTCTCAACCTGCTCTTGAGTATGTTGAGTTACATCTTCAAGTATGGGCAAAATACTCCCCATTGTAGTTAGTGTAAAAGCATTCATCAAATACATCTCATTGACTTTAGAATTGATGGTAGCCAGTAACTCGAGATTTGAGTCCATTCTCCTTTTGGCATCAAACTTAAAATCAGATAATTCACGATTGAGACGAGCTATTTCATTTTCACATCCCTCTAATTTGATTTCTAGAGTAAGAGATAATTTAACTTCTTCATTTGGATTCTGAGTAACTCCTTTTCCTTTCAAAGTCCATGTTCCTGCAAGAGTTTTCTCAATCCCTAGACGTTCTAAGCAGTTCTCATCAATTTTGTTGTTAATGGACTGTCTTTCCACAGAAGATGTATCAATCTTGTAATAATCAAAGACCTTAGGCAGCAAATTTCCATAGGGCAAAGGAATAGATCTCTTAGAGTTAACTGAATGCAGCATATGATTAAGAATCAGATTAGGTACATCTATAGCCACATCAGACATAAGTAAATGAATTAATTCCAGAGATTGATCAGTCAGTAGCTCTCTTGAGTTTGCACGGGGAACAACACATCGAACCAGTATGGTGAATACTATTTTAGCCTCTAACGTCAAAGAAGTATGAGTGAGTTGACGTGAATTTGAATTTGGATTTAGAAAATTCTCTTTAGAAATACAAACACTCTATGATCTTGAAGGATAATTGAACACTTCATCTGTAGGAATTTCTAAAATTTCACTGAGAATTGAAGAAGTGAGTGAAATTGGAGTACCTTTGACTGAAGATTCAAGAGTAATACCCCTTTGTCCTTTTTTGTGGTGAGATTAACATAGAATAGTCTCGTGAGCCGTGGAAAAGCAAAATCTCCAGGGTTTAAAACTTTCCAGATAGTCGAACTCTTCAGCTTGTCTATACAGGGTATCTTGAGAGTATCGAGAAAGTTAGTATCCACCAAATCACACATATAGAGTGGTCGATTGTGAAACCCTTCAATCCAAGATCCAGAAGTTTGAAAATTTATAAACCATGATGAGGGAAGCCCAATAATCTAAGATGTATCTCGATCTTCAAAAGGTTTTTCTTCTCTCTTGAAGAATTCTGAACAACTTTCTTGTTTGAAGATGGATGAGCAGATCTCTTGCTTCGGGGTACCATGAGGAAAGTTTGAGAGAGAAATCAAAGAATTTTGAAGTAGGGTTTCTTGTGAAATAATAAAAGTTGAGAAATTAGGTCATTTTTATCAGGGATATGACAAAATCTTTTAAGAGAATCAAGCTTTTTAAAACCAAAATCAAAACTGTCTCAAGTAAAGTGATTTTTATAAAAAAAATTTAAGAGTTAAAATATCTAACAAATATTAACTCTTAAAAGATCCGTAAAGTCAATTTACCCTTTACAATGTTTCAAGGTCCCTTGAATTTGATTTCAAGGCCTATAAAATCATCAATTGGGCTCGCATGCGTAGGATGATTAAAACTCGTTTACTCCCCCTACATTAATGCTTCCTTGCTCAACATACCAAGTTCCAATCTAATAAAATTAAATTTGTAACACCCCAAATTCTGAGAACTCGGGGAGCTACTGGTTAGGACCTCACAATGGGTCCCGCCATAGTTTGACAACAATTTTACTTGGATCTTACAACAAGGCACAAAAGTATTTAAAACATTTGAAAACTGTAAACAAAATATACATCGAAAAATGTATCAGCCTTACAAGAAAAGATATTAAAACGACGCATATGAAGAACAGAAGACATCCCCGTCCCCAACTAAATGAGTACGTGGACCCGGCTGACCATTTCCTCCGGATCTCTCTACAACTGTCTTAACCTGCAAGGCATCTACAAGCGGTGTAAAACCATTAGCTAACATTCTACGCATAAGTATAAAGGTAAAAGCACAAACACACAACATACACAATCAACATGCACACTCAATCCTTTTATTATCTTTAATTAGGTGATAGGTCATTACTAATGATACTTATTTTGTGACACGAGGGATTCCCAAACCTCGCCCCTGTCCCCGTTTACCAACGCGGAATGGTACTAATGCATCTGACCTTCAACCGGACTGGGCTGGTCGCAGGGTACCTCATAGACTCTCGCAAAAGCTAGGCAGATGATGTCACGACCCGATATCATACACTTGGGTCAATTACGTAAATAATAAAGTCGGCCTAATCCGGTTTCATTGTTTATCATAACTAACAAACACCACTCATACACATTACACTCATACAAGAAGCCAGCTAAGTAAGTCCGTGGACTTACCTGAATCAGATCTCGACTTTCTAATTCGCAAATCAATCCGTACAGTAGGAATTTAGTGGCCTGTCAAAGGAGGCAAGTGTGTCAGCACACTTTCTAGGTGATTAGAAGTCTAAGACTTCTAAGATAGTAGGTCTTAATAGAACGGAATTGATTACAATATTAATTTATGGTAAAATGACTATTTTACCCTTGGTCCCGAAACTTCTAAAAATTCCATAATTTATGTCTAAACTCTTATTTGAGACTAAAATGTCATATTCTAACTCAATAAGATGAGTTTGGTTACAAACTGGCAATTTACACATTCTTCTTATTTTCCGAAAGATCGTTAAGGTACAACTTCGGCTTCAAATATGAAATTCGAATAGTCTTATAAAAATTCCAAAATAATTCCCTAGATCATCTATGATATCCCATCTACTCATAGGAGAAAGAATTTCTTAAAATTGTTAAAGCATCACTTCTACAAAAATTTCTAAAGTTGGTTACAACACTTAACAAACAGCACACTATCTTAACTTTGAAAAATCATAACTCCTAAACTACTCGCTGGATTTATCCCAAATTTTGATATGTTCTACTATAAAATCTTATCTATAATATATCCAAAGTTCAGCTGCAAAGGAGATCAAAATCCTGTTTAAAACTATCTCACAAAACCGAATTTCAGCACAACAGAAAAAAACTACTTACGACTCAATCTTTGAAAATTCATAATTCCCAAACCACTGGCTGGATGCCTCCCATATTTTAATATGTTCTACAACAATATATCGACTATATCATATCCAAAATTCAATCCCAACGGAGATCAAGAGCTTATTCGAAACCATCTCACAAAACAGCATCACCAGCTGTTTTTCCCAACACTCAGCACATTTATAAAAACTGCATCAGACGTCAACTTTGGAACACAATAACTCTCAAACCGTAGCTCGGATTCCTCTCCAATTTTAGTATGTTAGACTATACAATATCGACTAAAACATATCCGAAAATCAGCAGTAAAGGTGGAGTCTAACCTACCCAAAACTGGGGCTGAATGTGACTGTTCTTCAATTCCGAAAACTCAGCAAACACCTCAGCTCTTCAAGCTATCTTCCGAGGCTGTTCTAGCAGGTTTCCCGACACAACAGGGGTTCTAATCAGCACATATAGATACAAGGTAATGCAGTGAAGGTAGGTGCGGTATTTACCAGACAAGAGTGACTCGGCAAGCAAACTAGTACGAGGAAGAAGACAGAAGGCGGCTCATGCGCTGCTGTTGCGTGCACGTCCACAGGAGGAGAGGTGTAGATGAGATTGGGAGGAGACGATAGAGGAAGGTGTCAGGGGAGCCTCGGCTTGTCGACCCAGTGCATCCGGAGGGAGAGAGAGGGCCGACTGTGGCTCCAGGGTCGCTGTCGAAGGTGTGTCGACGAGGGTAGACCGACCCCGGGCTGGAGCAAGGACGTTCAAGGTTGCTGCTTGGGTGCTAGAGAGGAGATGAGGGCGGTAGGAGGAAGAGGAGCGCCGGTACTGAAGGCGACATACGTGGGAGAGAGAAGGGAAGGGTTTGCGAAGGTACGGTTAAACGGCTGCAACGCTTCACTGCTGGGCTTCGTGGACTGGCGAGGAAGGAGAGCAGCGCGTGCTCGTTACATCAGATCCCCCTCAAAATAAGTTTCGTCTCGAAACTTAGGGTAGGACAATCCTGATCACCCTTTAAGGCACCAAATGGGTGTGTTTGATCACTACACAAAAGTCTCGTCGTTTCCACATCTAAGTTTCCCGCACATCAAGGTTACCCAAAGCACACATCACTGACTAAACACTAAATCATGAAATAAACAAGTAGTCAAACAATATCACACATACAAGGTCAACTCGTCACTCTCGAGGTTACAACTATCGCTACATAGGTCTTTGAAATGTTACGTCTCTTACTATCCCCAATATCTTAGGTAGCCTTATCACCTTTTCATAAAACCACTAAATCTTAAATCTTTTCATCACAAGCGTTTGTTACCACGTTCTAGAGTGGTTACCGGATATCTCACCGGTATCATCCGGCTTAACTGTCTGATCCTCTCATATGATAACCTAACCCGTGTCTGGTAGGTATCTCCCCACTGAAATCCTCAAACTCAGTTCCCAAACTTAGTGTCCTTGGAAAACTGAAGCTACCCTCTTCAATAGGGTGAGAAATACTAGTCCATCTGTCACTTTTAAACCGCTTTAAAACTTCCAATGATTGCCTTACACGACTCACTTCTAGATCCTTTGATGACCCTACGGAAAAATGATCTATTCAAGTTTCTTACCTTTGTTATGACCACTTGCTTCCGGCCTTCTGAAAAGGTTTTGACTACACAATCAGGTCAAAGGTCTTGGACATCCACCAACATTTATCAAGTGCTCAATGCTCTTCGTATCACGACCCACTTGGTCTTGTCTTTTAATATTACTCAGTCATCTTACTCCTCAAGTAAGGAATCGTCACCTTTACCCTTTTCAAGTCTAACACTCGAGACAACTAAAAATCAAATCTAGTGGTCATCCTCTTTGTTCACTTGGCATTATTATATTATTTACAGATCTCTCATATATCGTTTGCTCAAACTTAGGTTTATCACGCATTTTCCAAGATCTTAAGTGACCTAGAATACGTCCGGAATGATGGTATTAGACACAAAGTGATCTCCTATCACCGTTATTTGATCATGACTACTCAATAATTGTTAACATACCATCAACAGTGCACTCTTTTCTCCACCATGGTTATCAGACCGATAATATCCCTCTGACACAAAAGCAACTCGGATCCGTTCCGACATAACATTACACATAAAATCTACTCCGAAATTATGCTTTCTTTAAGCACGATTACTAGGTTGCAAGTATGCTCCTGTCGCTTCTCTTTCTTATGTATCTTCGACTCAGGATGTAAGTTACTCACTTTGAGCTTTCTAGTGCAGGCCATGCACAATACTTTTATGACATCCTTAATTCTTTCCTAATCCATCCAAAAAAACTCAGTCTAGAGTATTCCATTAGTATGGAAGTCCAAAACTACTTGTCTAGCAACATGTAGCAAAGCCATCACTCTTCACTCGGATCCATAATAGGGTACCAGTCTCCTTCTATTACCTCTACATGCCCATAAGTTCTCGTACAACATTTCCAGTCACTCAGATAGCCTATCTCACGTTTCTTCCAACTAGAATGCATTTCCCCAACTATCACCATCTTAAACTCGACATGACATCCATCAGTACCCTTGAGCTTCTTGTTTGTGGGTTAGGACTCACCACGCTTCCGCTGCACTACTCTGCTTCTCCTGTTGTCACTTATTAATCCTAAGGACCTTTTCTGTAAGTATAAAATGATTGACCTCAAAACTCTTTCTCCCAATTACAGCATGAGTCGTATACGGATGAAGTACCAAGTACCTTCTTTACTTGCCTTAAGAAAATAAAACAACGATTGAAAAACAACTTCTTCCGCTTACTTCCTTAATTCTTCTACCACGGATCCAAACTCTCTGAATTGACCGGAGTTTGATCTTAACTAGCCAAGAGGTAACCCTTAAAACGTTTCTCTTTATACCTTTAATTCATCCAAGAAGGGTAGTTGCCTACTTGAGGGAATCCTCTAAGGCGTCGGTAAAGCTACTCCATAGATCCACGTCACAAATATCTCTGTAACACCCCGAATCCGCGGGATATCGGGATGCTACGGGCGAGACCCCACGATGGGTCCCGACCCTTAGCTTGACAACAATTTCACCGGACCTTTCCAACATGGCACAAATAAAGGCAAAAACTCAAATCGTTTATAATGTGTGCGAGAAGCTGAATGTAGAAGTACAAAGTGGAAACTCAGCCGAGTCCTCAAAACAACACAAACTCAAATGCATAAATCCGAAGCCATAAGTCCAAACATAACAAAAACCCAAAAATGCCCCCGTCCTATAATGTACGGCGACCCCCGGCTATCCACTCCTCCACCTCACTCGGCGGCGTCCCTAACCTGCAAGGCATCTACACAAACGGTTTAAAACCGTTAGCTCTATTCTAAGCATTAGAATCATGGTGAAGGTACCAACACACTCATAAACCATAACATCACATAAACATGCTCAACAAACAATCCGGTTTATTGTCTTTATTTATTAGGTCATATCCCGTTCTAATTCAACTTAGGTGTGTGACACGAGAATCCCCGAAACTCGCCTCGGTCCCTACTTACCGGCATGGAATGCTACTGATGCATCCGACCGTCTACCAGCACGGGATAGTCGCCAAGAACCTCCTAGCTCTCGCGGGAGCCAGGCAAGTTGTCACAGCCCGTTACCATACACTTGGGCCGAAAATAATAAATATAAAAGTCGGTGGTCCTATTACCGGTTTATATGTTATAATGAAAGCGATAAAACACACACCACCAAACACTCAATGAATCTAATACATGGAATATAAGCTAAGTAAGTCCGAAGACTTACCTCTCTCAAGGTAACTCGAAACCACTCTCAACTTCCCGCAGGAAAACGCTCTAAGCCTGACCAAGCGAGGCACTCTATCAATAACCAACTAAAAAGCTAGAAGTTCTCGGACTTCTAGTCTACAACATAAATATATAAGATATCTAACTCTAGCATGCTAGGTCCCATCTAATATCTCGCGGATCATCATAAGATCGTAAGGAAAGTATAGCAACAAGTTCCAAATCCAATAGCTAAAACCTAGGGTTCATGGCCACTACATGGCATTTGCTCTACATTATGCTAAGTTCCCTTAACATGTTATACTATCATACCGAACTAACGAAGGAGAAGTACTCACACGAGATCCAATGTGAAGCACGGTTCACGGAGTTAAGAACGAGTTCGATTGCTTCTATTGGGCGCTTCCGGACCTAAGGACAAAACTAAGCAAAATTAGCTTAAACGCTAATTTTAAAAAGGAAGATTTAGCGCATAAAGATTTTCCCATGAAAACTCCGTTTTCCAAAACCGAGGTTAAACTCTTTAAAACCATTTCCGGGTAAATTATCCAAAATGGAAGGGTGATTGAAAAACCTAATTTCAAATTATCCAACAATCGAGTTAAACCCATCAAAGACACCAAAAATAATTTGTAAAGGAGTTGGGTCACAAATCTTAACAAAATTAAGGGTTTAATAATATTAATAATTACTGCAGGATATAAATCTTCTTTTTCCAAAGTTAATGGGTCAGAAATGAAATTATCCACAAACTAGGGCTAAAACCGCAATAAACACAAAAAGGAGGGTCACAATTACAATTTTCCAAAATTCCTTTCCCCTACTGTTGGAATCGACAGAAGAGAGGAAGGGCTAGGGCATCTGGCGGTTGCCCAGGCGGAGGAGAGGAGAAGGCTGGCATGGGAGGTGGCGGTCGGTGCCGGCGACGGCCTTGCGGCGGCGAACAACGGCGACAGGGCAGAAGGAGGCGTTTCCTGGCGGTTCCGACGGCGGTCCTCACTGCACATAACAAACAAGGTGGCCCATTAGGGCAGGAGAGGAAAAGAGAAAGGATGGGGAGATAGGGCGGCCACCAACCAACCGGCAGTCCAGGCGGCCCGTGGTTGGGGAGGCTGCGTCGGCTCTTCCCGGCGGCTCCTAGCGGCGCTATAGGCGGCTTCAACCAGACCCGGCAGCCATTGATAAATGGCAGAGAAGAGGAAGAAAAAGAGAAGGGAAAAAAAAGGGAGATGCAGCTCACCAGTTCCGGCGGGCTGAGGCGAGACGGGGCGTTAGTTCTCCGGCCGGCGTCGTCTCCCGGAGGCAGAGGCGGGCTGAGAGACCGTTGAGGGAGATACGTGCAGAGAGAGAGTTGAGGGAGAGGGGAAGCGATAGAATAGGAAAAAGGAAGGCTGGGTTTGGGTTTTGTCATCAAGAGGGGAGTAGAGGAGGCTAGGGTAGGTGAGCAGCTACAACAGAGGAAACGAGGACACGCTCCTCAATAACTCTTCAGCACGCCAGACAGGAAAAAGAGAAGGGAAGAAAAGAAAGAAAGAAAAAGGAAAGAAAATAAATAGGAGGGATTATATATATATATATTTTAAAAAAAAAAAAAAAAGAAACTAACTCGATTTACATTTGGAACGGGATTTCCCGGATAGGTAAATCCCGAATTCCGACATAATTAATTTTAAAAAAATTACGGGAATATATAATTGTATCCCTAAAATAATATAATACCCGGAAAGTTATTTTTAAAATCTATATATATATATATATATATACTTTATATAAGAACTCGAGCTATAGCGAATCGAGGGAAGGGGAAAGACAACGTCGGAATGCACCCGAATAAACGGGGCGTCACATCAGGTCCTCCTAAAGAAAAGTTTCGTCCCGAAACTTGCTAAACGCTGAACTCTCAAGCTAAAGTGCCTCAAAATTCTCTCGGAATCCTAAAACGTGGCAACTATGGCCCTTCTAATCCAAAGTCTACTTGCCTAGACTCGTAAGATATACACATAGGAAACACACATATCACATCACGTCATAAGTCACATAAGAGTAACCAAGGATAGATCTCGGGACTAACCCGACGGTCCTATAGATGTGGCTAATCTTGCGTAAAACTCGGGATAGTTCCTACGGATACTATCCTCCGTCTCCCAAGTGGCCTCATCGGCTCCTCGCCTCGACCACTGAACTCTCAACATCGGTATATCCTTCGACCGAAGTCGTCTCGTACTACGCTCCAAAACCGCAATCGGATGCTCCGCGAAAGTATGGTCTGGCTCAACCACCAGGTCCTCGTGGCTAATGACGTGTCTCGGGTCATGTATATACTCTCTCAGCTGAGATACATGAAACACCGGGTGAATACCCTCCAACCTCGGTGGTAATGCTAACCTATATGCCACCTCTCCGACTCTCTCCAAAATCTCAAAGGGACCGACATATCGGGGGCTTAACTTCCCCTTAATGCCAAATCGTCTAACACCCCGTGTCGGTGATACCCTCAACCAGACCTGAGCTCCTACACTGAACTCTAGGGGCCTACGCCTCCTATCTGCATACGATCTCTGGCGAATCTGCGCTGCCAACATCCTCTCTCGGATCAAAGCAACCCTAGTCATGTCATCATGTACCTGATCTGGAGCTACCACACTAGAACTCCCCGGCTCGTCCCAACATAAGGGAGTACGACATCTCCGTCCATACAACGCCTCGTACGGTGCCATCCCAATCGATGCGTGCCAACTGTTACTATACGAAAACTCTACCAATGGAAGGTGATCTGGCCATACCTGCCCCCAGTCTAGCACACATGCTCGCAACATGTCCTCTAAGGTCTGAATAGTCCGCTCGGACTGACCGTCGGTATGTGGATGATATGCGGTGGTGAAATGAAGACTCGAACCTAGGGCGGCGTGTACCTGCTGCCAGAACCTCGAAGTAAAACGCCCATCCCTGTGCGAGATGATAGTCCTCGGGACTCCATGTAACCTCACAATCTGACGAGTAAACTCTTCAGCTAGACGACTCACCGGCCACGTCTCCCGAATAGGAATGAAACGTGCGGTCTTCGTCAGCCGATCCACTACCACCCAAATCGCATCAAAGGTCCTGCTCGGTCTTAGACCGGTGACAAAATCCATGGATATGTCCTCCCACTTCCACTGCGGCACAGGCAGTGGGTGGAGCTCTCCCCTTGGTCTCTGGTGCTCGATCTTGACCTGCTGGCAGGTCGTGCATCTGGCCACATATCTAGCTACATCGGGCTTAAGCCCGCCCCACCAATAAGATCTCCTGATATCCTGGTACATCTTACTCGTGCCTGGATGCACCGAGTAAGGAGTAGAATGTGCCTCCTGCAAGATCCTCTCTCTCAACTCTAGGTCTAACGGTACACAAATACGTCCATGACGTCTCAACAATCCGTCTGCTCCTGTGACAAACTGCGGTGCCTCTCCTCGGGCCATCCTGTCCCGAATCCTCGTCAAAATGGGGCATCCTTCCTGCTTCTGTCGGATCTCTCCTGACAGGTCAGGTAATATCTCTAACTCGGACAAGTGACAGTCCGTATCCGGGAACCGGATATCCATCTCCAACTCTATCAAATCCCTCTGCAACTGAGTCTGAACTGTAAGCCGAGCTATAGCCTCCTCTCGAGGAGTCCTCCTGCTCAAAGCAACGGCGACCACATTCGCCTTCCCTAGATGATACAAAATCTCCAAATCAAAGTCCTTAATCAGCTCTAACCAACTCCTCTGGCGGTTATTCAACTCCCGCTGAGTGAATATGTACTTCAGACTCTTATGGTCTGTGAAGATCTGGCACGTGGCCCCGTACAAGTAGTGTCGCCATATCTTCAGGGCATGAACCACTGCTGCTAGCTCAAGATCATGGGTGGGATAATTCTCCTCGTACGGCTTCAGCTGCCGTGAAGCGTACGCAATAACCCTACCCCTCTGCATCAAAACGCACCCCAAGCCTAGTTTGGAGGCGTCACTATACACTACAAAATCCTCTACGCCCTCTAGCTGGGCTAAAACAGGAGCGGAGGTCAACCTCCTCTTCAGCTCCTCAAAGCTGCGCTGACAAGGCTCGGACCAAACAAACCTGGTAGACTTCCGCAGCAAGGAAGTAAGTGGCCGTGCAATCACGGAGAAACCCTCAACAAACCGGCGGTAATATCCCGCTAAGCCCAAGAAACTGCGCACCTCCTTGACCGTCCTAGGAGGCGGCCATGAGGAAACGGTCTCTATCTTCGCCGGGTCAACCATGACACCCTCGGCGGAAACTATGTGACCTAGGAATGCCACCTCGGACATCCAAAACTCGCACTTAGAGAGCTTTGCATAAAGCTCTCTATCCTGTAGGACTCGAAGCACCGTCCTCAGGTGTCCCGCATGCTCCTCTCTACTCCGAGAGTATACCAAGATGTCGTCTATGAACACTACTACAAACTGGTCTAAGAAGTCGATGAAGATGCCGTTCATCAACTCCATGAAGACGGCTGGTGCATTCGTGAGCCCGTATGGCATCACGACAAACTCATAATGACCATATCTCGTCCTGAATGTCGTCTTCGGCACGTCCTCCTCTCTCACCCTCAACTGGTGATATCCCGACCTCAAGTCAATACGTGAAAACACGGAGGCTCCCTACAACTGGTCTAGTAAGTCATCAATGTGCGGTAGAGGGTACTTGTTCTTGATGGTGACTTTGTTCAATTCTCGGTAATCAATGCATAGCCTCAAAGATCCGTCCTTCTTCTTGACGAAGATGACCGGTGCACCCCAAGGAGAAACGCTCGGGCGTATGAAACCCCTATCGGCTAACTCCTCGAGCTGCTTCTTCAACTCCAACATCTCGATCGGCGCCATGCGGTATGGAGCCCTGGAGATCGGCCTCGTGCCGGGCTCCAACTCAATAGAAAAATCAACGCTCCTCTGTGGTGGTAATCCGGGTGGCTCTCCGAAAACATCCTCAAACTCACATGCTACAGGAATCTCCTCCGGCGATGGTTCCGTCTCCTCCTTCATGGCATAGCACCAGAAGGCCTCGCATCCCTGCCCGATAAGTCTCGCGGCTCGGACCGCGCTAATGACTATACCGGTTTTTCCGAGGTCCCAACCTCGGAAAATCACCTCATGTCCCGTCTCTGTAGTGACCGTCACGGTCCTTCGACTGATGTCTAAAACAGCTCGGTGGCGGTCCATCCAATCCATCCCAAGGATGACTTCTTCATGCACTAAGTGCATGACATAGAAGTCGGCTAACCAAACCCGGTTTCCCAAACGTATGGGACAACCGTGTACCTCTCGGGTACCACTAACTCTACCCCCATCAGGTAACCCCACTACGAAAGGTCTCCCCTCTACCGTAACTAAGGACAACCTAGCTACACAGTCATCGGATATAAAAGAGTGCGTAGCACCCGTATCAAATAAAACTCGGACCGGAAAGTCGTGAATCTGAATAGTACCTGTAGCTACTGGCGCTGCTGGATCAACAGCACTCCTCAACTCGAACACCCTGGCCTGTGTGCCTCTGGTATCCTGGGTACCCCCACCACGGCCTCTGCCTAGGCCTTGTCCCTGGGCTGACCCCTGTGTACGAGTCTGACTCAGACCTCTCTGCTGTGATCCTTGGGCCGGAAACTGGGGTGGCCTCTGCCCCCCACCTGCCCTGGTAGCAGGTGAAGAGCCCTGCTGTGACTGAGCCTTGCCCTGGCGGAAAAAGGTGGCCCGGTGACCCACATGTCCACAAGTAAAACAGGTCACCAATGGTCTCTTACACGCATTCCGCACGTGTCCAAACTCTCCACAACTGAAACACTGGCGCTCCCGCACGGACGCCGGCCTCGACTGCTGAGGGCCGGATCGTCCCTGAGTCTGACTGTGTCCCTGTCCTGCCCCTGAACCAGCTGGCATGGTCCTTTGTCTCTTGTCCGGTCCTCCGGACTGCGCTGCCCTCCTATGCCCAGAGCGATCTCTCTCATAGGCCGAGGCTCGATCCTGGTACTCCGCCAATGAATCACAACGAAACCCCGCCAAGTAAGCGCGGGTGGACTCCCTCAATCTCCTAGAAAAGAGATAGACATGCTGGTCCGCTGGAGGTGCAGCGGGTCCCAACAAGGCTAACTCTGCTCGAAAACGTCTAATCGCCTCCATGACTGGGACATCCTCAAATCCTGCCTCTAGGAAATCCTGTACTCTGTCTCTCCTCAGTGAATCCGGGCAAAAAGTCTCTCTGACGAGGCTCAGCAGCTGCTCCATCCTAGTCATACCTCCTCTAACAGTCCTCCACCAATACCGGGCCTCCTCCCGGAATAATGTCTGGACTATCTCCACCTGTCTCTCCTCTGGACAACATATCGCCTCTAGTGCAGACTCCACGTGTCCAATCCAGTGCTCGACCTCTAATCCTACCTTTCCGTCGAAGTAGGGTACATGCTGCTGGTTGAAAGCCTTCAACCATGAATCAGGTCTAGGAGATCTCGGCTCCTCTCTAGCTCTAGCGACCTCTACAACCGGCTCGGGTGCAACTACCGCTGGTGCAACTATCACCGGTGCGGCCCTAATGGGAGTAACTCTCTGTGAGACCTCAGCTGATCTCGCAGGTGCAGGTGCAGGTACCGGGGGTACGGGAGGTGGTGCACCAGTCCTGAATGCCTCCTCCACTTGGCGTACGTAGTCTGCAAATACAATTGCTCCGATAGATGGTCCCCCGGTCCTAGCAGATGGGGAACTATGCGCCCCGGACCTCACGACTGTCCTATCTCTAACCTCGGGAATGACGCTCTCAGCTACGTCCTCCACGGGAATCTCGGCTGCTAGCGGATCCACAACAGGTGGGTCCGCAATGGGGATACGTCCCCGACCTCTCGTACCTGGAGGTCTCCCTACCCGTCCCCGTCTCTGGGCGGTAGGTGGAAGAGGGGGTCTACCCCTGGCGGGTCCTACGTAAGCGGTGGCTCTCGTACGTGCCATCTGATAGTGTATTGCGTATATTTATATAAATACATATGTAATACTTATGATAATAATTCATAAAAGCATGATGATAACCAAGATCCAAATATACAACAAAGGCCCATAAGACCAATTACCCTAAGGTCATATACATAACTAGCTACATACAAGTCCACAAAACCTCCTAAGGTCGTACATATATGTATGACTATGTAATAATAATATATATATACATCAATCAAATCCAGAAATCTATATCGCCGAGGTTTGCGTGAGGAGTGGTGGTCCCGTACATTCTAACCCAATCCCGACTCATGCATATGATTTTGAAAACGAAAAAGTCAGAACCCGTGGGGTTCTGTTTATTCTTCATTCGGCCTTTAGAAGGTTGCGAGTGCCATTGTTGTCAACCTAGGGCTCTGATACCACTTTTGTAACACCCCGAATCCGCGGGATATCGGGATGCTACGGGCGAGACCTCACGATGGGTCCCGACCCTTAGCTTGACAACAATTTCACCGGACCTTTCCAACATGGCACAAATAAAGGCAAAAACTCAAATCGTTTATAATGTGTGCGAGAAGCTGAATGTAGAAGTACAAAGTGGCAACTCAGCCGAGTCCTCAAAACGACACAAACTCAAATGCATAAATCCGAAGCCATAAGTCCTAACATAACAAAAACCCAAAAACGCCCCCGTCCTATAATGTACGGCGACCCCCGGCTATCCACTCCTCCACCTCACTCGGCGGCGTCCCTAACCTGCAAGGCATGTACACAAACGGTTTAAAACCGTTAGCTCTATTCTAAGCATTAGAATCATGGTGAAGGTACGAACACACTCATAAACCATAACATCACATAAACATGCTCAACAAATAATCCGGTTTATTGTCTTTATTTATTAGGTCGTATCCCGTTCTAATTCAACTTAGGTGTGTGACACGAGAATCCCCGAAACTCGCCTCGGTCCCTACTTACCGGCATGGAATGGTACTGATGCATCCGACCGTCTACCAGCACGGGATAGTCGCCAAGAACCTCCTAGCTCTCGCGGGAGCCAGGCAAGTTGTCACAGCCCGTTACCATACACTTGGGCCGAAAATAATAAATATAAAAGTCGGTGGTCCTATTACCGGTTTATATGTTATAATGAAAGTGATAAAACACACACCACCAAACACTCAATGAATCTAATACATGGAATATAAGCTAAGTAAGTCCGAAGACTTACCTCTCTCAAGGTAACTCGAAACCACTCTCAACTTCCCGCAGGAAAACGCTCTAAGTCTGACCAAGCGAGGCACTCTATCAATAACCAACTAAAAAGCTAGAAGTTCTCGGACTTCTAGTCTACAACATAAATATATAAGATATCTAACTCTAGCATGCTAGGTCCCATCTAATATCTCGAGGATCATCATAAGATCGTAAGGAAAGTATAGCAACAAGTTCCAAATCCAATAGCTAAAACCTAGGGTTCATGGCCACTACATGGCATTTGCTCTACATTATGCTAAGTTCCCTTAACATGTTATACTATCATACCGAACTAACGAAGGAGAAGTACTCACACGAGATCCAATGTGAAGCACGGTTCACGGAGTTAAGAACGAGTTCGATTGCTTCTATTGGGCGTTTCCGGACCTAAGGACAAAACTAAGCAAAATTAGCTTAAACGCTAATTTTAAAAAGGAAGATTTAGCGCATAAAGATTTTCCCATGAAAACTCCGTTTTCCAGAACCGAGGTTAAACTCTTTAAAACCATTTCCGGGTAAATTATCCAAAATGGAAGGGTGATTGAAAAACCTAATTTCAAATTATCCAACAATCGAGTTAAACCCATCAAAGACACCAAAAATAATTTGTAAAGGAGTTGGGTCACAAATCTTAACAAAATTAAGGGTTTAATAATATTAATAATTACTGCAGGATATAAATCTTCTTTTTCCAAAGTTAATGGGTCAGAAATGAAATTATCCACAAACTAGGGCTAAAACCGCAATAAACACAAAAAGGAGGGTCACAATTACAATTTTCCAAAATTCCTTTCCCCTACTGTTGGAATCGACAAAAGAGAGGAAGGGCTAGGGCATCTGGCGGTTGCCCAGGCGGAGGAGAGGAGAAGGCTGGCAGGGGAGGTGGCGGTCGGTGCCGGCGACGGCCTTGCGGCGGCGAACAACGGCGACAGGGCAGAAGGAGGCGTTTCCTGGCGGTTCCGACGGCGGTCCTCACTGCACATAACAAACAAGGTAGCCCATTAGGGCAGGAGAGGAAAAGAGAAAGGATGGGGAGATAGGGCGGCCACCAACCAACCGGCAGTCCAGGCGGCCCGTGGCTGGGGAGGCTGCGTCGGCTCTTCCGGCGGCTCCTAACGGCACTATAGGCGGCTTCAACCAGACCCGGCAGCCATTGATAAATGGCAGAGAAGAGGAAGAAAAAGAGAAGGGAAAAAAAGGGAGATGCAGCTCACCAGTTCCGGCGGGCTGAGGCGAGGCGGGGCGTTAGTTCTCCGGCCGGCGTCGTCTCCCAGAGGCAGAGGCGGGCTGAGAGACCGTTGAGGGAGATACGTGCAGAGAGAGAGTTGAGGGAGAGGGGAAGCGATAGAATAGGAAAAAGGAAGGCTGGGTTTGGGTTTTGTCATCAAGAGGGGAGTAGAGGAGGCTAGGGTAGGTGAGCAGCTACAACAGAGGAAACGAGGACACGCTCCTCAATAACTCTTCAGCACGCCAGACAGGAAAAAGAGAAGGGAAGAAAAGAAAGAAAGAAAAAGGAAAGAAAATAAATAGGAGGGATTATATATATATACATTTTTTTAAAAAAAAAAAAAGAAACTAACTCGATTTACATTTGGAACGGGATTTCCCGGATAGGTAAATCCCGAATTCCGACATAATTAATTTTAAAAAAATTACGGGAATACATAATTGTATCCCTAAAATAATATAATACCCGGAAAGTTATTTTTAAAATCTATATATATATATATACTTTATATAAGAACTCGAGCTATAGCGAATCGAGGGAAGGGGGAAAGACAACGTCGGAATGCACCCGAATAAACGGGGCGTCACAATCTCTTCTTAACGGCACATAACTCGTCAATACCCAACAATACTTGCACGTTCTTGGTTGACATCGGTCAGTCTATAATTGACTTATCTCAATTTCATATCTCTACTGGTATTAAACTTTTGGTGCACATCACCTACTAGATTAATACAATTATCCTTCTTTAGTTCGTCTTATCTTTCACTCTTCTTCTTTCTTTGGGACAACTTTCTTTCTCAAGTCTCACTGTGTCATTCGACTGACGTTAAAAGTTGTTCCTAACACTCCACGATAGATGGTAAGCGTCTTGTAGTTCTGATGACTTTTAATTACCTCCCAATTGTAGTCCATTTACAGGGACCGTCTATGTTGATGACCTATATTCTGTTATAAATGGGGGTTACCTTGGACTCTTTAGTCGACCACACAATTCTCACAAGCACATGTTCCTCAATCGGCGTTGTTTGTAATATTTCCTTCCAAATCTCTGTTGACTATGTTACCGGGCTTCGATCCTTTCGATACTGGCGTTGTGATTCTTCTTAGAATTCTTATTTTGAAAGAAGACAAAACGTCTCCCGGCTTGTGAAGTCTATCTTTCGCTCTTACATTAAGTTGTAAGTCTCCATTCCATGTTAACTGTGATCTGTCAAAATTTCCTTAGCTAGTAGGTCAACGGTTGCTCGCAATAATCTTTTTATACTTCTTTAGTTCATTCTACCTTCCACCCTTCGGCTTCTTATGGGCTAACTACATTTCTCTAGTCCGATTGTGTCATTCATCTGGCATAAATAGTCGTTTCAAGTTTCCACGATAGCTTGCAAGCGTCTTTGAAATTATTATGGTCGAAATGATCATCCACTTGCAGATCGTTTTGCATGGACCATCTGTGTTGGTGGCTTAGGTCCCGTGATAATTCGGGTTACCCTGGACTCTCGAGTCTAGCAAGGTCGTTCTCCCATACAGATTTCTTCACTGGTGTTGGTGGTAATATCGCCTTCCTGAACCTCCGTTGACCCTGCTACAGGCTTCCATTCTTTGGATATTAGCGTCGCGGTTTCTTTCAAACTTCTTATATCTCTGAGGAGGTCAAAACCTCCCCACGCTTGTGGGGTCTGCCTTTTCGCTTTTACACTCAATTGTAGGTCTTCATTCCGTGCACCTTAGATTCTCACACCCGGATTAACACTTTGTCTCTTCTGGTTTCTCATGCAACTAATAGTCTATGGGGCATCCGCCTCGATTATGATGTCCTTGATTCCGCAATCTTGGTTGTACTCAATTCTAGTTGTCCTGTTCCAATATCGTTATCTTTATTCCACACTCTTGTAGTCTCTTGCATGGTTCTCCTAATTCCGCCTCTCGGCCTCGTATGCCCGAGTTCCTTGTACGACCTTCAATTCCTTCTAACTGAACTACCTCAGGGATTTCTTCCTCATCTGATTGTGCATGTGGTAAAAATTATCTTCACAACTTTACTTCCTTGCTCACTTGTTCTTTGGTTAATTTGTAAGGATCACCAAGCAGTCTACCTGAGTATAATACTCAATTCATGGTCCGATTCCATTGCATCGTGTTGGAGATTCTTCAAGTCCGCAGTTGATTTATCATGAGGCGATAATCGCTTCGTGATATCACGACTAAAGGATAGAAAATATCCTTTAGGATACTAACAAGCTAAGCATACACATGTATATAACATATTATAATAACCAACATAAAAAGTCTATAAGCTAACTCCTATCGATCCAAGTTGCAGAGATCCACGGAGAGCGATGGTGGTCCGACGTTCTACTAACCCAACAACCCGACTATGCGCATGTGTAAAAACAGAAATTCATTTTGAAAATCTTAGACCCCTTTTCGGGTTCTAGTTATTTTATACATTCGGTCTTTCAGAAGATTTCAAGTGCCATTGTTGCCAACCCAGAGCTCTGATACCATATTGTAACACCCTAAATTCTGAGAACTCGGGGAGCTACTGGTTAGGACCTCACAATGGGTCCCGACCATAGTTTGACAACAATTTTACTTGGATCTTACAACAAGGCACAAAAGTATTTAAAACATTTGAAAACTGTAAACAAAATATACATCGAAAAATGTATCAGCCTTACAAGAAAAGATATTAAAACGACGCATATGAAGAACAGAAGACATCCCCGTCCCCAACTAAATGAGTACGTGGACCCGGCTGACCATTTCCTCCGGATCTCTCTACAACTGTCTTAACCTGCAAGGCATCTACAAGCGGTGTAAAACCATTAGCTAACATTCTACGAATAAGTATAAAGGTAAAAGCACAAACACACAACATACACAATCAACATGCACACTCAATCCTTTTATTATCTTTAATTAGGTGATAGGCCATTACTAATGATACTTATTTTGTGACACGAGGGATTCCCAAACCTCGCCCCTGTCCCCGTTTACCAACGCGGAATGGTACTAATGCATCTGACCGTCTAACGGACTGGGTTGGTCGCAGGGAACCTCATAGACTCTCGCAAAAACTAGGAAGATGATGTCACGACCCGTTATCATACACTTGGGTCAATTACGTAAATAATAAAGTCGGCCTAATCCGGTTTCGTTGTTTATCATAACTAACAAACACCACTCATACACATTACACTCATACAAAAAGTCAGCTAAGTAAGTCCGTGGACTTACCTGAATCAGATCTCGACTTTCTAATTCGCAAATCAATCTGTACAGTAGGAATTTAGTGGCCTGTCAAAGGAGGCAAGTGTGTCACCACACTTTCTAGGTGATTAGAAGTCTAAGACTTCTAAGATAGTAGGTCTTAATAGAACGGAATTGATTACAGTATGCATTTATGGTAAAATGACTATTTTACCCTTGGTCCCGAAACTTCTAAAAATTCCATAATTTATGTCTAAATTCTTATTTGAGACTAAAATGTCATATTCTAACTCATAAAAAAGAGTTTGGTTACAAACTGGCAATTTACACATTTTTCTTATTTTCCGAAAGATCGTTAAGGTACAACTTCGGCTTCAAATATGAAATTCGAATAGTCTTATAAAAATTCCGAAATAATTCCCTAGATCATCTATGATATCCCATCTACTCATAGGAGAAAGAATTTCTTAAAACTATTAAAGTATCACTTCTACAAAAATTTCTAAAGTTGGTTACAACACTTAACAAACAGCACACTATCTTAACTTTGAAAAATCATAACTCCTAAACTACTCGCTGGATTTATCCCAAATTTTGATATGTTCTACTATAAAATCTTATCTATAATATATCCAAAGTTCAGCTGCAAAGGAGATCAAAATCCTGTTTAAAACTATCTCACAAAACCGAATTTCAGCACAACAGAAAATAACTACTTACGACTCAATCTTTGAAAATTCATAATTCCCAAACCACTCGTTGGATGCCTCCCAAATTTTAATATGTTCTACAACAATATATCGACTATAATATATCCAAAATTCAAGTCCAACGGAGATCAAGAGCTTATTCGAAACCATCTCACAAAACAACATCACCAGCTGTTTTTCCCAACACTCAGCACATTTATAAAAACTGCATGAGACGTCAACTTTGGAACACATTAACTCTCAAACCGTAGCTCGGATTCCTCTCCAATTTTAGTATGTTAGACTATACAATATCTACTAAAACATATCCGAAAATCAGCAGTAAAGGTGGAGTCTAACCTACCCAAAACTGGGGCTGAATGTGACTGTTCTTCACTTCCGAAAACTCAGCAAACACCTCAGCTCTTCAAGCTATCTTCCGAGGCTGTTCTAGCAGTTTTCCCGACACAACAGGGGTTCTAATCAGCACATATAGATATAAGGTAATGCAGTGAAGGGAGGTGCGGTATTTACCAGACAAGAGCGACTCGGCAAGCAAACTAGTACGAGGAAGAAGACAGAAGGCGGCTCATGCGCTGCTGTTGCGTGCACGTCCATAGGAGGAGAGGTGTTGCTGAGATTGGGAGGAGTCGATAGAGGAAGGTGTCAGGGGAGCCTCGGCTTGTCGACCCAGTGCATCCGGAGGGAGAGAGAGGGCCGACTGTGGCTCCAGGGTCACTGTCGAAGGTGTGTCGACGAGGGTAGACCGACCCCGGGCTGGAGCAAGGACGTCCAAGGTTTCTGCTTGGGTGCTAGAGAGGAGATGAGGGCGGTAGGAGGAAGAGGAGCGCCGGTACTGGAGGCGACTTACGTGGGAGAGAGAAGGGAATGGTTTGCGAGGGTACGGTTAAACGGCTGCAACGCTTCACTGCTGGGCTTCGTGGACTGGCGAGGAAGGAGAGCAGCGCGTGGGCCTGCACGGATATGGGCTGTGATCTACCGGATCCCAATGGGCTGTTGCATCCTTGGCTGGCTGGAACAAAGGAAGGTGGGCTGAGGTAAGGTAAAGGTTGGGCTGAAATAAGGTAAAAATAAGAGTGGGCTGATGTTGTCAAGGCCTTGTCAAAACTCATCATGGCTTCGTCAAGCCCATGCATGACTTCGTAACAGAGTTGTGGGGCTTCGTCATGACCTCGTCTCAGCTCTGTCATGGTCTCGTCACAGCTTTGTCACAGTCTCGTCTCAGCCTTGTCATGATCTCGTCTAAAGTCGTCGTTAAGGATTAATTATAAGAATTAGGGTTTGATATAATTCTATCATTTTTTGTGAATTAAATTCTACATAAAATGATAAATAATTATAAGAATTAGGGTTTGATATAATTCTATCATTTTATGTGAATTAAATTCTACATAAAATGATAAAATTTGTGAAGAAAGAAATACTAGATAGAATGGGAACCGTCAACGGCTCAAAGTCCGAATTGATTCAGAATTAAACGGAATAAAAATTCCGGATATTACATCATTACCCCCTTAAAATAAGTTTCGTCCCAAAACTTAGAACAAGATATTTAATCAAACGACTTCAATAATGAAACTTGTATATCCTAGTCTCACTAAATTTTTATTTCGTTTTCTAAACTCCTCTAACCCTATCAAAGCGTAACGAAAAATCCGGTCGTTACATCAGATCCCCCTCAAAATAAGTTTCGTCTCGAAACTTAGGGTAGGACAATCCTGATCACCCTTTAAGGCACCAAATGGGTGTGTTTGATCACTACGCAAAAGTCTCGTCGTTTCCACATCTAAGTTTCCCGCACATCAAGGTTACCAAAAGCACACATCACTGACTAAACACTAAATCATGAAATAAACAAGTAGTCAAACAATATCACACATACAAGGTCAACTCGTCACTCCTGAGGTTATAACTATCGCTACATAGGTCTTTGAAATGTTACGTCTCTTACTATCCCCAATATCTTAGGTAGCCTTATCACCTTTTCATAAAACCACTAAATCTTAAATCTTTTCATCACAAGCGTTTGCTACCACGTTCTAGAGTGGTTACCGGATATCTCACCGGTATCATCCGGCTTAACTGTTTGATCCTCTCGTATGATAACCTAACCCGTGTCTGGTAGGTATCTCCCCACTGAAATTCTCAAACTCAGTTCCCAAACTTAGTGTCCGTGGAAAACTGAAGCTACCCTCTCCAATAGGGTGAGAAATACTAGTCCATCTGTCACTTTTAAACCGCTTTAAAACTTCCAATGATTGCCTTACACGACTCACTTCTAGATTCTTTGATAACCCTACGGAAAAATGATCTATTCAAGTTTCTTCCCTTTGTTATGACCACTTGCTTCCGGCCTTCTGAAAAGGTTTTGACTATACAATCAGGTCAAAGGTCTTGGACATCCACCAACATTTATCAAGTGCTCAATGCTCTTCGTATCACGACCCACTTGGTCTTGTCTTTTAATATTACTCAGTCATCTTACTCCTCAAGTAAGGAATCGTCACCTTTACCCTTTTCAGGTCTAACACTCGAGACAACTAAAAATCAAATCTAGTGGTCATCCTCTTTGTTCACTTGGCATTATTATATTATTTACAGATCTCTCATATATCGTTTGCTCAAACTTAGGTTTATCACGCATTTTCCAAGATCTTAAGTGACCTAGAATACGTCCGGAATGATGGTATTAGACACAAAGTGATCTCCTATCACCGTTATTTGATCATGACTACTCAATAATTGTTAACATACCATCAACAGTGCACTCTTTTCTCCACCATGGTTATCAGACCGATAATATCCCTCTGACACAAAAGCAACTCGGATCCGTTCCGACATAACATTACACATAAAATCTACTCCGAAATTATGCTTTCTTTAAGCACGATTACTAGGTTGCAAGTATGCTCCTGTCGCTTCTCTTTCTTATGTATCTTCGACTCAGGATGGTAGTTACTCACTTTGAGCTTTCTAGTGCAGGCCATGCACAATACTTTTATTACATCCTTAATTCTTTCCTAATCCATCCAAAAAACTCAGTCTAGAGTATTCCATTAGTATGGAAGTCCAAAACTACTTGTCTAGCAACATGTAGCAAAGCCATCACTCTTCACTCGGATCCATAATAGGGTACCAGTCTCCTTCTATGGTAAAATGACTATTTTACCCTTGGTCCCGAAACTTCTAAAAATTCCATAATTTATGTATAAACACTTATTTGAGACTAAAATGTCATATTCGAACTCATAAAGATGAGTTTGGTTACAAACTGGCAATTTACACATTCTTCTTATTTTCCGAAAGATCGTTAAGGTACAACTTCGGCTTCAATTATGAAATTCGAATAGTCTTATAAAAATTCCGAAATAATTCCCTAGATCATCTATGATATCCCATCTACTCATAGGAGAAAGAATTTCTTAAAACTGTTAAAGCATCACTTCTACAAAAATTTCTAAAGTTGGTTACAACACTTAACAAACAGCACACTGTCTTAACTTTGAAAAATCATAACTCCTAAACTACTCGCTGGATTTATCCCAAATTTTGATATGTTCTACTATAAAATCTTATCTATAATATATACAAAATTCAGCTGCAAAGGAGATCAAAATCCTGTTTAAAACTATCTCACAAAACCGAATTTCAGCACAACAGAAAAACTACTTACGACTCAATCTTTGAAAATTCATAATTCTCAAACCACTGGTTGGATGCCTCCCAAATTTTAATATGTTCTACAACAATATATCGACTATATTATATCCAAAATTCAAGCCCAACGGAGATCAAGAGCTTATTCGAAACCATCTCACAAAACAGCATCACCAGCTGTTTTTCCCAACACTCAGCACATTTATAAAAACTGCATGAGACGTCAACTTTGGAACACAATAAATCTCAAACCGTAGCTCGGATTCCTCTCAAATTTTAGTATGTTAGACTATACAATATGGACTAAAACATATCCGAAAATCAGCAGTAAAGGTGGAGTCTAACCTACCCAAAACTGGGGCTGAATGTGACTGTTCTTCACTTCCGAAAACTCAGCAAAAGCCTCAGCTCTTCAAGCTATCTTCCGAGGCTGTTCTAGCAGGTTTCCCGACACAACAGGGGTACTAATCAGCACATATAGATACAAGGTAATGCAGTGAAGGGAGGTGCGGTATTTACCAGACAAGAGTGACTCGGCAAGCAAACTAGTACGAGGAAGAAGACAGAAGGCGGCTCATGCGCTGTTGTTGCGTGCACATCCACAGGAGGAGAGGTGTTGCTGAGATTGGGAGGAGACGATAGAGGAAGGTGTCAGGGGAGCCTCGGCTTGTCGACCCAGTGCATCCGGAGGGAGAGAGAGAGGGCCGACTGTGGCTCCAGGGTCGCTGTCGAAGGTGTGTCGATGAGGGTAGACCGACCCCGGGCTGGAGCAAGGACGTCCAAGGTTGCTGCTTGGGTGCTAGAGAGGAGATGAGGGTGGTAGGAGGAAGAGGAGTGCCGGTACTGGAGGCGACTTACGTGGGAGAGAGAAGGGAAGGGTTTGCGAGGGTACGGTTAAACGGCTGCAACGCTTCACTGCTGGGCTTCGTGGACTGGCGAGGAAGGAGAGCAGCGCGTGGGCCTGCACGGATATGGGTTGTCATCCACTGGATCCCAATGGGCTGTTGCAACCTTGGCTGGCTGGAACAAAGGAAGGTGGGCTGAGGTAAGGTAAAGGTTGGGCTGAAATAAGGTAAAAATAAGAGTGGGCTGATGTTGTCAAGGCCTTGTCAAAACTCGTCATGGCTTCGTCAAGCCCATGCATGACTTCGTCACAGAGTTGTCGGGCTTCGTCATGACCTCGTCTCAGCTCTGTCATGGTCTCGTCACAGCTTTGTCACAGTCTCGTCTCAGCCTTGTCATGATCTCGTCTAAAGTCGTCGTTAAGGATTAATTATAAGAATTAGGGTTTGATATAATTCTATCATTTTATGTGAATTAAATTCTACATAAAATGATAAATAATTATAAGAATTAGGGTTTGATATAATTCTATCATTTTATGTTAATTAAATTCTACATAAAATGATAAAATTTGTGAGAAAGAAATACTAGATAGAATGGGAACCGTCAACGGCTCGAAGTCCGAATTGATTCGGAATTAAACAGAATAAAAATTCCGGATATTACAAAATTGTTCCTCAGGAAGAGGCTTGGTATATATATCTGCAAGCTGCAAGTTAGTTGAGATAAAAGAAATCAAAACATCACCTTTCTCAACATGATACGTATGAAGTGATGCCTTACATCAATATGCTTAGTCCTTGAATACTAAACAAGATTTTTGGTTATAGAAATAGCACTAGTATTATCATATTTTATAGGAATACCTCTCAAGTCAAAGCCAAGGTCACGAAGTTGTTGAGCAATCCAAAGAATTTGAGCACAACAGGCTCCAGCAACTATATATTCGGCCTCAGCTGTGGATAGGGCAACATAATTTTGCTTCTTGGAGTTCCAACTAATTAGGGATTATCCTAAGAATTGACAACATCCAGAAGTACTTTTTGTATCGACCTTATAACCTGCAAAGTCTGCATCTGAATAGCCAATAAGATGAAACGAGCTTTGACGTGGGTACCATAACCCTAGATCCTTAGTGCCATTAAGATAACAAAAAATTCTTTTCACAGCTATCAAGTGTGACTCTTTAGGATCAGCTTGAAATCTTGCACACATGCACACACTAAACATAATGTCAGGACGACTAGTAGTTAGATAAAACAATGAACCGATCATACCTCGATACTCATTTTGTACTACACTTTTGCCATTCCTGTCATGATCTAGCGAAAGTATTGAACTCACAGGAGTCTTTGCAACCTTAGATTAATCCATTTTGTACTTTTTAATTAAGTCTTTAGTATACTTGCTTTGATTGAGAAAAATTCCTTTCTTTGTTTGTTTAACTTGAAGTCCAAGAAAGAAATTTAACTCTCCCATTAAGCTCATCTCAAATTCCCTGCACATAATATCTTGAAATTCCTTGCAAAGGGAATCATTAGTAGCACCGAATAATATATCATCAACATAGATTTGTACTACTAAGATGTCGTTGCCTCTAGTTTTGATAAACAATGTTTTATCAATCAAACCTCTTTTGAAATTGTTTTCAAGAAGATATTTAGACAATATTTCATACCAAGCTCGAGGAGCTTGCTTAAGACCGTAAAGAGCTTTGTCTAATTTAAAAACATAATCCGGAAATTCATCATTTTCAAAACCAAGAGGTTGAGAAGCGTAGACTTCTTCTTCTAAGAAGCCGTTTAGAAAAGCACATTTTACATCCATTTGAAAAAGTTTTATGCTCATGAAAGATGCAAATGCAAGTAGCATACGTATGGCTTCTAACCTTGCAACAAGAGCAAAAGTCTCCTCATGATCAATACCTTCTTCTTGGTTATAGCCTTGTGCTACAAGTCGTGCTTTGTTTCGTATGAATTTGCCACTTTCATCCAATTTGTTTCGAAAGACCCACTTCGTGCCAATAACTGATTGATGCTTTGGTCTTGAAGTAAGAGTCCATACCTTGTTCCTCTCAAATTCATTTAATTCATTTTGCATGGCAATGATCCAGTCTGGTTCTTGAAGATCTTGAATGTAGTTCTTTGGCTCGACAAGTGATACAAAAGTGGAGAAGGCACAAGATTATTTACTTTTGATCGAGTTTGAACTCTAGCATTTGGATCTGAGATCACATTTTCTTGTGGATGATACGAGGAGTGTTGAATTATTCTTCTTTTGACAGATGATGTAGATCCAGATGGTTGAGCTGAATATGTCTGACTTGATTCAGGTACCGTTTGTGTATTACTTGTTGTTCCAATCTCAAGGTCTTGAAGTCGGGTTTCAAGCCCTTGAAATGGAGTTCTGTTTTCATAGTTTCCAGTTTCAAGGTCTTGAAGGTGTGTTTCAAGGTCTTGAGGATTTTCTTTGGTATTTTGAATCTTTTCTTGCGTATTCTTGTCTTGACCTTTAGGATCTTCCTCTTCATCCAAAATGTGATCTTCTCTTTGATTCAGATTTAAATCTGCAAAACTCTCACTCAAAGTACCATCATTGCTTTCATAAAAAATAATATGAATGCTTTCTTCAACAACTTTGGTACGTTTGTTATATACTCGATAAGCTTTGCTATTTGAAGCATATCCTATGAATATAGCATCATCACTACGTGCATCAAATTTTCCGAGATTGTCTTTTCCATTATTGTGAACAAAACAAGTACATCCAAAAGGTTTGAAGTATGAAATGTTTGGTTTTCTTCCTTTGAAGAGTTCATAAGGAGTCTTTTTCAAAATAGGGCAAATTAAGCATCGATTTAAAATATAATTTGCTGTGTTTACTACTTCAGCCCAAAAAATTTTTGGCAAATGATTTTCTAAAAGCATTGTCCTAGACATATCCTCAAGAGTGTGGTTCTTGCGTTTCACAACTCCATTTTGTTGAGGAGTTCTAGGAGCTGAAAAGTTATGAGAAATACCATATTTTGCACAAAATAAATCGAGCTTAAGTTGATCAAATTCTCTACCATGATCACTTCTTATAGAAACGATTGGTATGTTATTCAAACTTTGTAACTCCTTACATAATTTTGAAAACTCAAATAAGGCTTCAGGTTTTTCCCGTAAAAAGGATATCCATGTAAACCGAGAGAAATCGTCTACTATAACAAGGATGTATTGTTTTCCTCCGGGAGATTTGACACGCATAGGTCCACAAAGATCCATATGTAAAAGTTCAATAGGTCGAGAAGAACTTACAGCTTTCTTAGGTTTGAATGAACCTCTTGTTTGTTTACCTTGTGTACAAGCTTTACATAGGTCATCAACCTTGAAGTTTAGGTTTGGCAAACCACGTACCAAATCTTTTGTAAGTAGCTTTTGCATGGTGTGCATGCTTACGTGGCCAAGTCTTCTATGCCAAAGCCTTGGATCATCAGTCAAGGCCTTTAGACATTTTAGCTTAATTCCTGCAACTTGGTTAGTACTCAAAGAATAAACATTATTACACCTAGGAGCAGTAAGTAATACTTCTCCTGTCTTTATGTCTTGAACTTCACATTTTTCTGAATCAAACATGACTTTATTGCCTTTATCACAAATTTGAGAAATACTTAGCAAATTATATTTCAAACCATCAACTAAATAAACATCATCAATAAAGTTGGATGAATCATAGCAAATTTTACCAATGCCAATTATGTCACACTTTCCTTTATCACCAAGAGTAATAGTTCCAGATGATTGCTTCTTTAAATCTGAGAATTAAGAACTCTTTCCACTCATGTGTCTTGAGCACCCACTATCTAAAATCCATCTGTGCTCCTTTACCTTGGTGATATCCTGCAAAACAACAAACATCAACCTTTCCGGGTCGACCAAATGGCATATTTTGGTTCATACTCAGGTTCGATCATGTTTGGTGGTCTAGTACCATTAGGAACCCAGATTTGTTTGACCTGTTTCCTTAAACATAGAGGATAGGTGTTTCTGATAATTTAAGGATCATTTCTTCTATAAGGACATGTGGATTTAACATGACCCTTTTTACAACAATAGAAGCAAGTAGGCATGTGAATGCTTCATTTTGCTGTAACAAAAGTGGTAGTAGGTTTTCTAGGAAAGCTTCTATGATATCCTATACCATTTTTGTTAAGTGAAGATTGTTGTTCACCCATCATTCTTTCTAGGTTAGCTTTTGAACGAGTAAACTTAATGAGTAATGCCTTCTGGTCTTGACACATCAAAGTCAGATCAACTTTCTCTTTCTCTAGATCGATATAGCTTTGATGTAGAGAAGAGAGGTTGTTCTTGAGAATCAGATTTTCTGATTCCAAGGCCTTGACATTGTCATCAAGTTCTTCCTTTTCTGTGTTAAGATTTTCAATCTCCGGAGACATTTCACTCAATTGTTTATCTTGTTCATGAAGTTTTTCTTTGAAAGAATTTATCCTTATTCTATGTTCCTTATCACTTAAGCTAATATCCTTGAGAAATTGTTTAAGGTCAATCTCTGGTTGAGACAAGATTGTACTTACCATATTGTCGATGTAAATATTTGAGTTATCTTCATGATCGGCCATAAGACACAAGTTTGCTTGTTCTTGTTCATCTTCTGATTCATTAGTTGAATCTGAATCACTCCATGAAGAAACCATGGCTTTCTTCTTTCGATCATTTTTCTTGAAGTTGGTCCTCTTCTTTTGTGGACAATCCTTCACCAAATGATCTGTTTCACCACATTCAAAACAAGTCAGTACTTTCGTTTTCTTATTAGAGTTAGAAAACTTACCTCGGGGTTTTGATGCTCGTGGAAATTCTCGGTTTGCAAATTGTTTCTTTATCTTGAGAATTCTTGCTAAACCTTTAGAGATCATGGTGAGAGCATCTTCTTCATTATCATCCTCACTATTTTCTTCCTCAGAAGGTAACTCATCTTTTCTGGATTTTAATGCAAAATTCTTGGAGTTGGATGGAAGTTCTCCATCTTCTTTGCCAAGAATCATTTCATGAGCGATGAGTTTTCCAAGTAAATCATCAAGTGGTTGAGTAGTAAGATTTTGAGCTTTTTCAATAGGAGTCATCTTTGGTCCCCACTTGGCTTTAGGTAAACTTCTTAGAACCTTTCTCACTTTTTCTTCATTTGTGAATGTCTTTCCAAGTGAGTCTAGATTATTCACTATCCCAGTGAATCTGGTGAACATTTCTTTGACTGGTTCATTTGGATTCATCTTGAATAGCTCGTATTGTCTGAGAAAGATGCTAATCTTTGTTTCCTTGACTTGACTTGTTCCTTCGTAAGTGACAACAAGCTTGTCCCATATTTCTTTTGCACTTTTGCATGATGAGATGCGGTTGAATTCATTAGCATCTAATCCACAGTAAAGTAGATTCATTGCTTTATAATTCTTTGAAACATTGTCCAGATCAGCCTGAGTGAAGTATGATTCCTTCTTCGGGACTTGGACGCCTTCAACCGTTGTCATTGGAACTATTGGTCCATCTTGAATAATGCTCCAGAGCTCCATATCCTGGTCAATCAGGAACATACGCATTAGTGATCTCCAATGAGCGAAGTTGTTGCCACAGAAGAGTGGTGGTCGAGACGAGGATCTTCCTTGAGCAAATCCACCATCACCTACAGGATTCATGATTAGTCTCACTGATGGTTAAATCAATAAACGTGAGTCTAGCAATGATACCAATTGAAGAACCGTTAGGTGATGTAAATAATATAGAAAATACTCTAGAAGGGGGGGGGGGGGGGTGGAA
>BSUD01000002.1:109159145-109213688 GCA_033239045.1 Fagopyrum esculentum
GGGGGGGGGGGGGTTGAATAGAGTATGGGAACTTTTTGTAAACCAAATCTCAAGGCCTTGAAACTCCTTTCAAGGGCCTTAATGTCAATCTGTGTTACTAGTGAAACTTCGATTTCAAGGGCTTTGAAACTCAATTTCAAGGACCTTGACTTCTTACTCCTGCAAAACAAAGTTAGTCACAGTAAAACTGATATGGTGTGGAATTGAAAAGATTGACACGAGGATATGTTTACGAAGTTCGGCTCTAAATAACCTACTCTCCGTCCCAGGGTATATCTGTAGGATCTAACTATCTATTATCAGCTTCAAAAGAGTCCTAGATACAAACTAGAAGAAATCCCCTTCTTCTCTCACTTGTAGCCAATGCTACGATCTAGCTCCAACTCTTAACCTAGCTATAATAGCCTAGTTTCTTCGCAGAGTAACACACTCTAGTATAACACTTTTTAGATCTACCAATGGAGCTCTTGTGTTTTCTCTCTTTAAGGGGATAAAACTTTTACGTAATTAAGAGAAAGGAAAATAACCAATGAAGATGATTAGGTTACTTAAGGATGCAAAGATGTTTTCCGGTGTAGGCTTGTGTCTTCTTCTTCGACCATCATCTTCATTTATATCTTCTATGGAAAGATCTTCTAGCCGTTGTAGAGATGACCGTTTGAAGATCAGCCTTCTTTTCCATGAAGATCGTAAGATAGACGTTGCACGTCTTCGATCCTACGAATGCGTTGAGTCTTTTACTCCTTGATCTTCTCGTCTTCTGTTGGATAAGAAAGAGAAGATATTTGTGCCATTTTTGTTATTTAGAGAATCTTCTCGAAATGATTGTCTATCCTTCGGTTGAGATCTTCCTTTGGTTGACAAAATCTTTGTTTGATAAGATCTTCTTGTTACCGAATCTTTAACGAAGATCTTCAATATATTTGAATCCTTTGTTCCGTGCACTTTAGATTCCAAGGCCCTTGATCTTCGTCTGTTTGAACTTGTTCTTCAATCCAACTTCAAGGCCCTTGACATGCAAATATATAACCTGCACTGAATTCAAACCAAAAATCTAGAAATATAACCAAGTACATTGTTAGTATATCCAACTGCTATCTTTGTGTGAAGTCTTCCATCATCAACACATGTAAACCATTTCAATCAAGGTGGAGTTTTCATTCAGGAATAGGCATTAGAGGAGTATTGATGCAAGAAGGTAAGCCACTAGCCTTTTTAGTGAAAAATTAAAGGGATCATGTTTGAATTACTCTACATATGATAAGGAATTATATGCAATGCTTAGGTTGCTTAAAACATGGAAAGATTATTTTATGTCCTAGTGAGTTTGTCCTACATATTGATCATGAGTCCTTACGACATTTTAGGAGTCAAGATAAATTAGATAGGAGGCATGGTAGATTGATGAAGTTTATATAAAATTTTCTTATATCATCAAGTATAAAAAGGGCAAAGATAAAGGTTGTAGCGGATGCTCTCTCTCTCTCTCTCTAGGAGACATTCAGTGATCACAACTTTGGATTCTAAGGAGTTAGGTTTTCACTACACTAAGGATCTATATGTTGATGATATTGATTTTGGGAATATGTAAGCATTATGTGTCTCAAAGAGCCTTAGATAAGTATTACTTATTTGAGGGCTTTCTATTTAAAGTTGACATGGTTTGTGTTCCTAGGTGTTATCTTAGGATATTACTTGTTGAGGAAGCTAATATGGGAGGTTTAATGGGTTATTTTGGAAGAGATAAGACATGTCATATGTTACAAACCCATTTCAACTTGCTACACATGCTTAGAGATGTTGATGACGTGATTAAGAGGTGTCTATATTGCCTTAAAGCTAAAGCTAGGTTGAAGCCTCATGACTTGTACACACCCATACCCATGCCTAAGTCCCCTTGTGAAGATATTAGCATGGCTTCATTGTAGGCTTGCCTAGAACAAAAAAAGGGAAAATATTCTATCTTTGTGGTAGTAGATAGATTTTCTAAAATGGCTTATTTTATTGCTTGCCATAAGACCGACGATGCTTATAATGTAGCTAACTAGTTCTTTAGGGATATTGTTACACTATAGATAGTACCTAGGACTATAGTAAGTGATAGGGATGTTAAGTTTCTAAGTTTCTTTTGGAAGACTCTTTGGGGTAAACTAGGGCAAAGTTGTTTTTCTCCACTTGTAGTCATCCTCAAACGGATAGCCAAGTTTGAGTGGCTAAAAGAGCTTTAACCACCATCTTAAGTGTTGTTTTGAAGAATAGTTGAATGTTTGGGAGGATTATTTGCCTCATGTAGTGTTTGGATACAATATGACATTACATTCCTCTACTTGTGTATTGGTTTGAATCTTTGATTCATTTTGATCTTTTACCGTTTCTCATAGAGGAGAGAGTAGATTTTGATGCAGGAAAACAGGTGGAGATCATCAAGGCTATGCATGAGAGAATGCATACCAATTTGGAGGAGAAGGGAAAACAATTGGTGGCCAAGGCTAACAAGAACCGCAAGCTAGTGTTGTTTGAACCGGGTGACCCTGTGTGGTTTCATTTGAGGAAAGAAAGATTCCTGGAGAGACGCAAGTCGAATCTCTCACCTAGGGGAGTTGGACCATTCAAAGTACTACGCAAGGTTGGGGGCAATGCTTATGTCCTAGAGCTTCCGGCGGTCTTTGAGTAAGTGTTACATTCAATGTGGATCCAAGTCCCTATTGGTCAAGTGATTAGAAAGTTGATGATTTGAGAATGAACCCTTCTCAAGAAGGGGATTATGATGAGGGACCATCTCCAACGTACCCTACAATTCCTCCAAGTCCTACAATGGAACGGTGTATCACTAGATCAAGGGCAAGAGCAATCCAAGATGAAGTGTCTACCATTTTTGGTGTGTATGGCATCTAAAGGAGAAAGTTTTGACCCATATGTGTATAAGTTTTCCTTGATCACTTTGATGACCATTCTATTCCTTTGGGCATAGGGAATGCACCGTGCATATGTGAGACATTTCCATCAAAGAGCAAGGAAGAAGAGGCACCTAAACCCTGTTTGCTAAAGATGAAGGATTGAAGCATTTTGTGGCAATTACATCACTATATGATATATTATGCAAGACTCTATCACCTATAAGGTATTAAACAAATTAAAGTTTTAATAGTATTTTTGTAATTAACTTAATTACATTTTTCATTTTCTTTTATCTTTTTAAAGATAAAAGAAAATGAAAACTTGTATTGCTTTAAGAATATTTCCGAAAATTCAATCAAAGAGAGAGTCATTCATTGAATTATTGTGTATTGTTCTTTCTAGGTTGATCTTGTGTGTGTTAATCTCCTTAGAGATTGGTGGTAATAGTTTGTCAGTAGTCCTTCATTGTGCTTGCCTCCATTGAAGCTTGTTTAAGGTTGTAAAGGTTAAGGGTTGAGGTAAGACAACTTCTTGGGTTTGGATCATCTTAATCAAGGTTCTTTTACGTAATCTCCTTGGTTCTTTCTTGTTCGTTTTTCCATCTCCATTTCTGCCAACATACATCTCTATTCTATCATCATTTTTTCGTCCATCATATCCATGGTCAACCTTGTTGATTTTCCATGTGTTTTTTTGAAGAAGTCATCTCATTCAAGGTTTTAGAGGGCTCTTATCTAGATCAAGTCTATTGCAGCCTCAACCCCACATCACAAAGAAAAGTTAATAATGGCCAAAAGGGGCCAACAAGATGGAAATCATTATCAGAGTAGGAAAGGAATAATAGGCTTAACAAAGAAATGTCTCGATCATTTTCATATAAGTAAAAGCAATAACAAACATGCAACATCGAAAAGAGTCAACTATAAGTTCTAGATAATCAAAGGATAACGGAGATCACTCACGAAAAAGACAAACACAAACAAGGTGGGTTATAAGCTCAAAGAATCCTCACAAGTTTATGTAATGAAACGAAATCTCTATTCATTACCCACAAAAATCAATGGCATAAATGAGGTATGATTGACAAGATCTCAAGCATCATCAATCAAAATAGAGTCATACAGTAGTATCATATATCATTTGGAAATATGACAGCATCAAAACAAAACATGGATGCTGAAAAAATAGGGGTCAATTGATCGTCTGCCCATTTACAAATAGTAGAAAAATATACATGAACGTAAACGTGAATGCAAAGAGTTTTTATGCTCAGTTCGATCGACTATAATGGTCAATCGATTAACCGAGGCTAAAACAAAAGGGCTAATTGGGTAAGTAGGTTTTTTTTATTTGTTATATGTAGGAGGCGGTTCTTGTGGCTCTTCTCCAAAAGGGCTAATTGGGTAAGTAGGTTTTTTTTATTTTATTGTATACTAACTATGCCTTCTCTAGTTTTCTATTTAGTAAATATACCCCATGATTTTTTTACCACTTTCATTTAATGGTAAGGTAAAACTAATTAACCCTTCTTTTAAAAACAAAAAGAATATTTGATGTTTGTTATGTAAATTATAATTGGATTTTTCCTCTTGGTGCCCTCAAGATTTGGATTTTTCCTCTTGGTATCCACTAAGTTTTAAAATTCCTCTTGGTGCCCTCAAGGTTCCATTTGTTTCCTCTTTATACTCATTCTTAATATATTACATTAAAACAAATTACAAAATAATAAAAAATACTAGAAAAATAAATTTAAAATAGATTATGACCTCATTACATTTTAACCTAATAAATTTATAATAATAGTATTTATTAAATATATTTTTCTAATAAAAAAAGTAAAGTAAAATAAAGATAAGTTTTATTTTTGAACTAAAATAAATAAAAAATAAATTTTTTAAATTTTTTTAAGAGTCCGGAATATTAAACATATAGTTTTTTTTCAAGTTAATTTTCTATAATTTATTTTAATTTGAAAATAACAATATTATTTTTATGTGTTAATTTATTATTTTTTATAATATACTTTTCCATAATCTTAAAATTTTAAAAAAAAACATACTTTTTTTAAAATTTTCGAATTAATATAAATTATATAAAATTTAAATTCAAATAAAATTTTATTATATTTAATTCTCTAGACACTTAATAAAATTTTAAAAAAATGTTTTTTATTTATTATATATATATATATATTTTAAATCGAAAGTAAAAAGTAAAAAAAAATATTTTCATTAAAAAATAAAAAAAATAATAAATATATATATATATATATTATTATAAATTTATTAATTAAATTTAATGAGGTCATAATCTATTTTAAATTTATTTTTCTGATTTATTTTTATTATTTTATAATTTAGTTTAATGTAATATATTAAGAATGGGTATAAAGAGGAAACAAATGGAACCTTGAAGGCACCAAGAGGAATTTTGAAATTTAGTGGATACCAAGAGGAAAAGTTCAAACCTTGAGGGATCCAAGAGGAAAATTCCATTATAGTTTTAATTAATGAATTTGTTTTTTATTTTATTTTATTTTATTTCCTTTTTTATTTTTTGTTTTCATAGCGGACATTTACATAACGGACATTAACATACCGGACATTTTACATAGCAGACATTTACATATCGGACATTTTATATACCGGACATTTACATAACAGACATTTACATACTGGACATTTTACATACCGGAAGTTCATAACGAAATTTTTCATACCAGAAGTTCATGCCGAAATTTTTTACACCGGAAGTTCATATCGGATGTTCATACCGGAAGTTCATACCGAAATTTTTTATACCGGAAGTTCATACCGAATTTTTTTATACCGGAAGTTCATACCGAAAGTTCATAACAAAGTTTTTCATACCGGAAGTTCATACTGAATTTTTTTATACCGGAAGTTCATAACGAAAATTTTCATACCGGAAGTTCATACCAAAATTTTTTTTACCGGAAGTTCATACCAAAAGTTCATACCGGAAGTTCATATCGGAAGTTCATACCGGAATTTCATACCGGAAGTTCATAACGAAGTTTTTCATACCGGAAGTTCATACCGAAATTTTTTATACCGGAAGTTCATAACGAAAATTTTCATACCGGAAGTTCATACCGAAATTTTTTATACCGGAAGTTCATAACGAAGTTTTTCATACAGGAAGTTCATACCGAAATTTTTTATACCAGAAGTTCATACCGTTCATACCGTAAGTTCATACCGAAAGTTCATACCGGAAGTTCATAACGAAGTTTTTCATACCGGAAGTTCATACCGAAATTTTTTATACCGGAAGTTCGTACAAGAAGTTCATACCGTTCATACCGGAAGTTCATAACGAAGTTTTTCATACTGGAAGTTCATACTGAAATTTTTTATACCGGAAGTTCATACCGTTCATACCGGATGTTCATAACGAAATTTTTCATACCGGAAGTTCATACTGAAATTTTTTTATACCGGAAGTTCATACCGGATGCCAATGATGTTTACACTAGTGAATTTTCAACCTTTGCTCGCTCAGGGTGATGCTGACAGTGGTCTTGATCGTCTCTGGACAAAAAAGAAGGTTATACCATTTTTAGAGACATTTTTGTTGCTTCAAGGTTGATACCTGAATGTTGCATTTTTGTTCATACCATTTTTATAACTTCTAGTATGTAATTCTTAATTCTAAACTATGACATAAAATCAGTTTGTTTGGTATAACTTCCGGTATGATAATTTCCGGTATGATAACTTCCGGTATGTGAAGCTTCGGTATGTGAAACTCCGGTATGCATTCCAAAAATATAAATAAATAAAATAAAAAAGACAAAAAAATAAAACAAAACCAAATAAAAAAATAAATTCCGCTATGATAACTTCCGATATGATATGATAACTTCCGGTATGATATGATAACGTCCGGTATGATATGATAGCTTCCGGTATGATAACTTCCGGTATGTGAACTTCCGGTATGTGAACTTCCGGTATGCGAAATTTCGGTATGTGAAATTCCGGTATGTGAAATTCCGGTATTGGAAATTCCGGTATGTGAAAATTCCGGTATGTGAAAATTCCGGTATGTGAAAATTCCGGTATGTGAAAATTCCGATATGTGAAATTCCGGTATGTGAAATTCCGGTATGTGAAATTCCGGTATGTGAAAATCTAGTATGTGAAAAATTCTTCATTCCAGAAAATAAAAAAAATAAAAAAAAATAAAGAAAATATAAAAGAGAAAAAAATTAATAAAAGAACATAAAAAAAACAAATTTATTTTTAAAAAATTAAAACTTACACTTAAATAACAAATAACAAACATTTTTTTTAAATAGAAAGGTTAATTAGTTTTACCTACCATTAAATGAAAGTGGTAAAAAAATATGGGGTATAATTTCTTTAACCAAAACCAAAAAGAGCCTAGTAGGCCAAATTCTTTCTCTCAAAAATCACAAAATAAATAAAATATATGATAATACAATACAAGTATACAACATATGATAATGATATGGATGAAAATTATGAGGAAATCTATTAATAGATGGATGACATCACTATTCCTAAATGTGTGTCCTACCACTCTACTTTAAAAGGTAGCAAATAGAATAAATGCAAGTGGTACGCATACTTGTGTTTGTTTCTAGCCTTGTATATGTAATCGTTACGTGAATTGGATAACATTATCTTTGTGATAATATGTTGTAGTGATGGTCTCCCTTTCATAATATTTGTAAATTTATCTCTCTTTACTAATTTTGGGTTCCTGATTTCTCTCTTATACTTAGCTAAAAGGAATACCAACTCTTTACCCATAATGTAGATGATTTATCTCCCTAGTATAATTAGTAGGGATAACAAAAACTAGTAAAAATTAGTCAGTTCTCTTAAATCAATAGATAGGGTTATGTCAATTTCGATAGAGCCTAACATAAATGTTTTTATGTTTTCTTCACAAATCAAAGGAATACCAATTCTTTACCCATAATGTAGATGATTGTGAGAAGATATGTGATATATGTTGACTATTATGAAGTGACACATGATTCTTTTTACATTAACTTAGAGTCCAATAATGCATATAAGAAAAATAAAAGTTATGGTTATCAACATATTAAGGTCTACAAGATTCCAAAAATGTTGATAAAGGGATGTTATAAAGAAGACTTGTTAGAAAAGTTGCAAGCATGTCACGTTTAAGAAATGAGAGGTTCAGTGGATTGTTTAAAACTTGACATGGATCTGGAAAAATCGCCGAATTGTCGTTGAAACCGTCGGTTTATTCAAACCGACGATTTAGGTTAACCCGCAAACATCGGTTTCGGTTTAGGTTTAGGTTTGCCTTACCAAAAATAAACCGGCGGTTAACCACCGATTTAGGTATTTTGTTTGTTTATTGTTTTAATTAAATAATGGACCAAACCGCCTGTTTCTTTGCAAAGAGCCGGTTGGAAACGGCTTTTTGCGCCCACGTCAACGGTTAGGTGAGGCCATAGACCCTATGCAACAACTAGTAGCCGTTGCATAGTCACTTTTATATATTTTTATTTTTCTAAAAAAAATGGCTGCTATAAAAACAATAACCCTTCCTAGTAACTATAAATACTCAACCCCTCTTTCATTTTAACAACTCACACCATCTTCATACACTCTCAACTCTCTCTACTATTCTCAATCTCGTATTCTCATAATTCTCGATTTCTCGTCTTTAATGAAATCTCAACTCTCGTAATGGCAAACTAAAGCGACAACATTCCTTCTCATTTCTTCCCTAATACCCAAGAAAGTGAAACTCGAATGCTCAAAATGTCACAAGGTACATTTCGACAATTACCTCGACCAAAAATGCTTACATCCGAGATTTTTATGAAGCATTACACGAAGGGTGAGCCATTGAACGAATATTGTCAAGTTTCATGCAACTATTGTTCAAAGGTTTACTAGTGGAAGGCGAAGGCCAACTACGGGACTTTGCAAACGCACATGCAAAAAATTCATCCTGACAAGCTAGGGATGTCTTGGGGAAAATAACAATTGTCTCACGGGTTTGCATCTTCTTCCTCTCAATCTCCTTTATTTATGTATAACCATAGTGAAGAATGTTTAGGATTAGCCGATGGTATATGTTCTCGTACATTTCCGTTTTCTTGTGCGGAATATGAAGAAGTTCGAGCATATAACACTAAATATCTTCAACCTTCTTTTGAACAAATTTCTCACAAAACCGTTTCCAAATTAGTTTATAAATATTACGTAGAAAATAAAGAAAAACTTATTTCAATTTTGCCATCTTTTTCGCATCAAATTTCTACTTTTAGTGATATTTTGAGTACAAAACCGCAAAACATTTTTACATGGGCAATACTTTACATGTTATTGATAACGATATGTTTTTGCATATATATGTTATTGTACTTCGCCATTTTAACCAAGCCATGATGCAACAAACATTTCAAACTTGATAAAAACGGTTTTACAAGAATTTAATTTACAAGGTCGAGTTTTTTCGTATTCTTTTGATAATGCATCCGCTAACACCGCTGTCGTAAACCAATTGGTCAAGACGGCGGAATAATATTTGCAAACTCATTTTACTCATCAAAGATTTGCATGTCATATTTTAAACTTATGCGTTCAAGATGGACTTAAGATTTTAGCGGCTATGCTAACCTCCATTACCAACGTTATTGATCATATTTGGAAGTCCTGCGGTTTGAGAAAAAAATGGAGAATATTATGTTTATCTAATAATGTTCATCTAATTGTGTAACGCCCGGAATTTTGGTTCCCTTTACGATAGACGTTAGAAGCATTGAGCAAGGGCTACCGCCCTTGCGGCTTAGAAGGCCCGCGACCGCGGCCATTCGCGACCGCGGCTTGGACGTCCCGCGGGGGCGGTGACACGTTAGAGCGGGAGTTAGGTGCCTTTTCCGTCCGACCTTTCATCTCCTAACTCCTTTATGCTGACACATTATTAGGGGTGATTCTTGGGCTTCTTGCCCTTTGGTCTCCTCCCATTTATGCAGCCTTATCTCCCTCCTTCATTCCTTTTCACGTTACTTTCTCTACTCACCTTCCTTCTCCCTCATCTCCTTCACCTTCATCCTCCACCTTAGTGTTTCTCTCCTCTTGATGTTGTCACACAAAGGTTGGACTGTAGAGATGTGATCTACAGTAAGTTCTTTCCTTCTCATTCTTCTCTTCTTCTTCCTTTATCCTTCTTGCACCTTTGAAGAGTGAGATCCATGGATTCACTCAAGAGAGTCTTCTATTGTTCCTTCTTATGTCCTTTCATGCTTAGACCATGGAGTAAGGCTATGATCTTGTGGTGGAAGCTAAGATACATTCACAGCATCAAAGAAAGGCAATAGGAAGGATGCAATACATCGAAGAACCGAAGAGTCGATGTTTCTTGATTGCAGCCGCGGGGGCGGATCCTGTGAGCCACGGGGGCGGATACTATAAACCGCAGGGGCGGCCTTTATAAGCCGCGGGGGCGGACTCTGGCAACTGCACACCGCAGGGGCAGCGTCTTGACACCACAGGGGCGGTTTCTACACCAGTAAGCCTCCGATCTCTTGTTCCTTTCTTCCCTTTCCGCTTCCTTGATCTTGAACCATCTTAGTAGCATGTTAGGATGGTGATATGGAATGCCAAGTAGTGGCTTGAACCTTAGGGTTATCTTGTGAGAGTTGAGGGTATGTTGGTTGTGATATTATGGCATGAACTCTTAGGATTGTGAGGATATTGGTTTGGGACTGAGTTATTATGTTGGAAGCCTTTAAGGCAATGGACTGAGAGTATCATGTATCTTGTGTGTTTATGAGTGGTGAGGATTGTGAGCACTAGAAGTCTAAGGACTTCTAGCTGGCTAGAGGGTTGATCTATCTTGAGTTGTGATTCTTGTGAGGATGTTGAGTCTAGAAGTCTAAGGACTTCTAGTTAACTAGAGTGATGTTGTTCTTGTGAGGATGTTGAGCCTAGGAGTCTAAGGATTTCTAGTTTTCTAGAGTGTGGTTTGATTCGTGTACCTTGTCTTGAACAAGCGTTGTGTGTTTCCTGAGGAAACTTGAGAGTGTGGTGATCGTTTGCACTTCGGAGACTGGTAACTCCACGGACTTACTTAGCTAGCTTCTTATATGAGTTTAATGTGTATGAGTGGTGCTTGTTAGTTATGTCAAACAACGAACTGGATTAGGCCGACTTTATTATATTACGTAATTGACCCAAGTGTATGATAACGGGTAGTGACATCACTGCCTAGCTCTTGCGCGAGTTAGGAAGCTCCCTGCGACCAGCCCAGGCAGGTAGACGGTCAGATGCATTGGTACCATTCCTCGTTGGTAAACGGGGACAGGGGCGAGGTTTGAGAATCCCTCGTGTCACAAAATAAGTATCATTAGTAATGACATATCACCTAACTGAAGATAATAAACGGACTTGAGTGTTGCATCTTGATTGTGTATGTTGTGTGTGTATGTGCTTTTACCTTTATACTTATGCATAGAATGTTATCTAACAATATTATACCGCCATCTAGATGTCTTGCAGGTTAGAGAGGCGGTCGAGTGATCCGACGGTAGTGGGCAGCTGGGGTTCCGTGCATTATAAGACGGGATTGTTTATCTTATTTTATGTCTTCGAGACTAATTTTATATTTTTGGTTTTGAGACTCGGCTGGATTGTTTAGAGATTTATACTTTCGTTTCCGCTCATGCAATAAAACTATATTGTTTTGCCTTTTTATTTGTGCCGTGTTGCAAGGTCCGATGAAGTTGTTGTCAGGCTAAGAGCCGGGAACTATAGTGAGGTCCCAACTCATGGCATTCTTAGTCCTCCAAGATTTGGGGTGTTACAATATGGCATCAGAGCCATAGGTTGGCAACAACGGCACTCGCTATCTTCAAAGGCCGAATAAAAAAACAAACGGAAACCGCAAGGGTTCGAACTTTTAAAATGAATTTTGTTTTCAAAACCATGAGCATAAACGGGTTGGGATAGAATGTACGGGACCACCACTACCTCCGCGGATCTCGGAAGCCTAGTTTACTAAATTTAAAGTTGTATGTTGGATTGTAAGTTGTTTTTGGACTTGTTATGATTATAGTAGTAGCATGAATTCTATATAGTTATATATACCTATATATTTATACGTATGGTACACTAGTATCATATTAGAGTTGCAGAATTTGTAGTTAGATGATAGGAACCAATCATTGCCCCTTGGACAAATGTCGTATGGCTTAGGCTGGTGTACATACGACAAGGAGTATGTTCAATTTATCGAGTTGAATATCAAGTTTAGCGAACACCCCGATGATTTCTCGGATCTGTTATGAGGACGTCAAAGCAGAATACTAGAGGTGACTTAACCGAAGGTTAAACAAATAGAGAGGAACCCAAGTCAACTTAAGTGAAACCGAGATGGAAACTACACAACTAAGTAAGCGACATGAAGATATGAGAGTGGTTCTGAAAATGCAAAGATGGATCATCAATAAAGCAACAAGAGACAACGAACTTCAGTTTCTTCCAAGTGTCACGCTGATAAATTGAGGACGCGAAACAAGTGAAGATGAGTGCAGTTTCACTCGAGGATAAGATTGGCATTCCAATTGAGATGTAATTTTCCCTAGGAGCTCCTAAGCACGGGAGTCTAGACGAAAGGTGTAGATGGACCAGTTACGGAGATCTAAGGGATATGTAAGTTAAGCATACAAAAGGACTAGTTAGAAGGTTAAGTATCGATTTTACGAGATCCCAAGTGGGTGACTTTCTTCGGACATATGAGGTTACGAGAAGAATCACGTGGTGAAAGTTCACATAGTAGAATGTCTTTAAGAGGGTCAACCGTTTTTGTTATGGTGAGAAGGCTAAACAGCATCAAGAAGAAGGAAGTGCATGGAGATGATGGTTTTATAAGACTCGTGACGCAACAAGGAGCTTTTATCGAAAGATGTAAGACATCAACCAAGAGAAACACGAGTGGATGCTAACTAACGTTAGGGATTTTTGAGAAGAAGCACTTACAAGATTATCATGAAATACGGTTAAGCCTATGAAGGTGAGTCACATGACATAACAAGGCCAAGAAGCGTATAGTTATCTTGGAGAAAGAAAGGGAACGTGAAATGAAGAAGGAGCTAACGGAGTTTAAGGCTGAGTACCCCGAGAGGGTAGCCTTCATGAGAATGGTAACATTGAGAGTATAGAAGAAAGGTAAGTTGTTGACCTCATAGAAGCTCAACCACAAGCTAATCAGTGATAACCAAGAACTCACAGGTGTAAGTCGTCTATGGATGAGTGTAAATGAGAAGAGTAACCCATATTCTGGGATCATGAAGGAACGGTAACAAGAGCCTGGAATATTCCCGGTGGTTCAATGTCAACAATAAAGGTTTATATCAACGGAAGAGCAAATGGCGTAATCAAGTAGCGTTGAACGGGTTCAAGGCAAGTAACATTAAAAGACCTCTTAGGGAGGGATTGTAATGACCTACACGACCTTCTTAGGTCATGGGATTGACATGTGGAGGAACAAAACGGATCATAACCTTCAAGGTGTGATTAAGGTTGGAAGAACTAAAGGATCAAGAGGAAGGTGAGGCTTTCATTGTTGCTTTACGCAAATGAGAATACATACAAACGATACATGGTATGAAACGGATGATATGTCGTCGCGAGCAAGATATGAGTCAAAATTTTCTAGACTCACCCGAAGAAGCCACGAGGGTAATGTCGGGTAACGGAGAACCTGAATTAGGGCAACACTGTAAGCCTAGAGATTTTTATACTATTGCTTGGTAAAGTAACGACTTGAAGTCGGGATGTCACCAGTTTAGGACGAGAAAAGAAAGTACCTACGTAAGACGGCATTTCAGACCGGTATGATCACTACAAGTTGTAGTGAATCATTTTGGCACAAGTACACACGAGGAGTTTAGAGGTTATGTAAATACGTATTCATCGGTTTCTAGATTGAGTTGCAGTGGGTCGCACAATTTGTGGTTTTACAGGCGGCTCCACTATGGACCATAACCTAATGTCAATAACGACAACTAGCGATGTGGGAGAGATGTATCAAAGATTCTTATGTTCTCTTTTTGACGATGCCTTGTTGTCCTCTCAGAGTTGAGAGGACACAAGCTTGACACGGGACGACAATAATACAAGTTATGCGGGATAAGATTTATGAGCAAAATCATCTAAGTGGGAGTTAGGACATCTAAAGTGACTTCCTAGGACACGTAGTGACAACGAGAGAGATCAAGTTGATCCGACGAAGACAAGGTGATATTTTCGGTGCTACCTCCAATGAATGTTGGGAAGGTAGGGAGCTTATAGATTTGTGGTATATAACTACCCAGTTGCGGAATGGTTTTACGCCCTCCCTTTCCGAGAAGTTATACTAGAATCGTATGGTCCGAGCCATGTCCGTGGAGCTTTGAAAAGCTAAAGAGGTGATTGGTCTCTACTCTAAATTCTTGTGCACAAACAAGAGCCTTGTGGATTTGGCGACAAATAGGGATGTATCCTGTTACGCTCAGGATGTGTGTGATACGCAATAGGTTTTAAATTTATACTCGTTATATTTCTCCTAACTCCTAGCGAACCCGCAGTGTACGGGACGTTTGTAGTAGGGATAGTATTCCGAGGTCGAACACAAAGACTAAGGTGAGATTAATTCGATTTGTGATTAAGTTTAGTGAAGATCTAGTTAAGAAAAGAGAAAGGAATAAAGAAATGAAAATCTAAGTGTTTTTGGTGGGTTTTTAGGTGATCAATCAAGGATCACAATTCATGCAAAATGAACAATCAACTATGCTAATAATTCAACGAAAACAAACAAGCTAAACACGAGAGATGAATCAAAGAGAGGAAAAGCGGATTCTAGGGGTTGGAAATTCCGGTTATGGCATAGGACTCAAGCTATCTAATCATTCCTTGGATTAACTATGATATGTTGGGAGTGAGTGTTTCTAGATTGGGATCAATCACCGGGTAGGTCTCAGGGTCCACTAGTCCGTCCCTAAGATCTCATCACCGGGTAAGTCTCTAAGAACCTAAGGGATGGAATTCTACACGAACCGGATTGTCACCTAGGGATCTAACCTATCCTCACCGGGTAAGTCTCGAAAGGGTTAGTCCTAAACAACTATCCTAGCACACTTAGTCCAATGGCGGCTTATGAGGCTCACCACTACCTAGGGTTTGTCATCTTTGGAATCTAAGAGTAAGAATCACCGGGTAGGTCTCTTCTAACACTTAGTTGCTAACACTAGATCACTCTTGGTTAGATTTAACTCAACAAACCCTGGATTTCAACATCTTAACAATCTAGAACTTAGATCCATCGAACCAGGGAAACCACGGGTTGTTCTACCAAGTCCACGGCCGTGAACTGGCAAAAACAAACCGTGGAACCTAACAGAGGTTTCGTTCAAGCAAACAAGTCACCCAAAGGTAAATCTAAGTTCATCCTATCATAGTCTTAGCCATAACCATCCTTTCCTTACCCTAGAATCGCATCTATTTAGCCTACAACATGCATCATAACAATCGAAATCATTAAACATAAAATCATGGCTTCCATTTGCAAGACAATGAAGAGAAAGAGATGCAAAAGTGAAACAAACAAAAACTTGTTAAAAGTAAGATTAGAATGACTCAGAACCCTTCCAAAAGAAGGTTAAATGGTTCATACAACTCTAGAAATCGATTCCGAAATTCTTCACTACAAAAGCTATCAAAGTCTATCAATGGTGTGTTCTTCTTCTCTTCTCCAATGGAGTTCTTCTTCTCCAATGGTAGCTCTCCTTCTTAGAGAATCTTCTTGTTGTGAGAGTGGGAGAGAATGTGGAATTGGATGGTGGAATGGAAGATGCTTCTCTCAGCCTTGCAGGACCACTTTTATACTACAACTTTGCAAGAGCTGGCCATGAGATCGTGGCACAGCTGTCACAACCGTCTGGAAAAAACCACGGTTGATTCCACGGCCGTGGACCCTCCAGTGACCGTGGTTTGGTGCTTCAACGTTGCCTTGGTTCATTAAGCTTCGATTTGGTGCATGGCTTGTGTTGACAAGGTTCCATGAATCCTCCTTAGCCTCTAGCTCGCATCCTAATGAGTCCGAGGGTGTGTCATCTTGATGAACGATCCTCAAACGTATCGTTTAAGCTCCTAATTCTCCCAAAATACCTACAAAGCAATGCAAGAGTCCGTGTAGATGTCTATCTCGAAAAAATACGTGAATTGAGTGCAAACGTCGTGAACTAGTGCTAAATCATGCATGAATGAGTGAGAAATCTATCTAAATGACTACCTAAACCTAAGTCATAAATCGTGTTATCAAAAATACCCCATACTTAAGGTTTGCTCGTCCCCGAGCAAATTCCCAACTATAGACTAAGAGATGACATGATTTATGTATGCAGAAAAATGGCAAAATCTTCTTGGGTTTGTGCTTCTACTATTGGATCACCTTCATAGTCATGTTTTATGGCAACGGACAAGCAATTATGTATCAAATAAATGAAGGCATGGAAAGACAATTGTACTTAACTCGAAAGCATGCATGAAATGTAAAAATGAGGAAGTCAAGACGATCAAGAGCATATCCAATCTAGATTACTAAGTCTTACAAACATGCAAATAGGTCATAAGGTCTTGTAAAATAAAAGGCCAAGAAACGTTGTGATTAGGTGGGGATTTTTCTAGGCTATGTGATGCTAATCTGGGAATGGAACTAACTCCACAATGGCATTGGTGTACAAAAGCCAAAACCTTGGTGATTAGCCATCCTCGGGCTTTTTCTATTTTTCGAGGTGCATCCACACCGGGCACACATACCAAAGCTCGTTAGGACTATCGGTTTATTTGACTTTGGCAAGGCACCAACACCCGATTATGTGAAGTGTGCCGAGTTACTTGTCATTTAAACCAACGTCCCCAAACCTATATTTTTGTCTATACCTTCACAACAATTTCAGCATTTTATTCATGACATTCTTTCATCAACATCTTCATCCCACACTTGCTTTTCACACACATCAACACACTAACATGCTCCTATTCCCGGATGGGTCAAAGGAGGTCAAATTTATATCAATTGAGGTTCTCAAACATCATGATCAAGATGAGAAGTGGAGAAAAATGAATTGCCTCATTCATTCCTAGATGGTGTGCAAGAACTAGCATGTAATTTCGACTTTCAATACTCAATCCATTCTAGGCAAACATCATGATCACAAATCATTCATGGGATTCAAGAGAAGTACTTCAAGTCCACATATGCATTTATCAATTTAACACATAAGGCCATCCATAGCCAATCCACAAGACAAGATTCATCATTAGGGTCATATCCAAGCCTAGAAAGCACAAAATTTTTAAATTTTCTGATTTTTTGAATTTTTTCGAAATGAGTATATACAATGCAAGACATGTGATAATATTAAACTACCCTAGATGCTAATCATGCAAAAGATCATGCAAACCCCACCCCATACTTAGAAACACATTGTCCCCAATGTGTAAATGAAGTAAAGAAGAGTGAAAGAAGGTTCTCACAATGTAAAAATGGTTTGCTATGGTATTTGGGATTTCTCAAGTGGATTGATGGTGGATGATCCTATCAACAATAGTAGAGAGCTCTAAGTGTTCATCAAAGCGCCGGGACCCGCGCTAGGCACCGCTAGCCGTCCAAGTTCCGCGTCCGCTCCACCCATATTTTGATGAGGGGTTCATCATCATCATTCACATGCCATGCCCTTCCAATGCTACCAAGACTCTAGCACACACACAAAGCAAAACACACAAAAACAGAAAAATCAAAAACAAAAACAAAACGAAAAAGGGAAAAACGTTACCAATGGGTTGCCTCCCATCAAGCGCTTCTTTAAGGTCATTAGCTTGACCAAACTCGGGGGCGTCTCATTCTAGGTGAAGTGGGGAAATCATATCCACCGGAGCTCCCGGGATATACTTCTTCAACCGGTGCCCATTCACCTTGAAATCTCCACAATGCTCCCCTCCTATCTCAATAGCTCCATGGGGGAAGATCTTCTTCACCATATATGGCCCGGTCCATCTTGATTTTAGCTTTCCGGGGAAGAGCCGCAGCCTTGAGTTGAAAAGAAGGACAAGGTCTCCTTCACTCAACTCCTTCGGGATGAGGCGCTTGTCATGCCACCGTTTGGTTCTCTCCTTGTAGATCCGGGCATTCTCATAGGCATCCAACCGGATCTCCTCAAGAGCGTTCATATCAAGCAACCTCTTCTCCCCCGCCTCCTTGAGGTCAAAATTTAGCCACTTAATGGCCTAATAAGCTCTATGCTCCATTTCTACCGGAAGGTGGCAAGACTTGCCATAGACTAACTTGTAGGGAGTGGTGCCAATTGGTGTCTTGAAAGTGGTTCTATATGCCCACAAGGCATCATCGAGCTTCATAGCCCAATCCTTTCTTGTCCTAGAGACCGTCTTCTCAAGAATTCCCTTGATCTCCCGGTTAGAGATCTCCACTTGGCCACTAGTTTGGGGATGGTAAGGTGTTGCCACCTTATGAGTCACCCCATACTTAGCCAAAAGTGCCCCAAAGTTCCTATTAGTGAAGTGCTTCCCTCCATCACTTATGATCACCCTTGGTGTTCCAAACCTAGGAAAGATCACTCGGTTGAAGAACCGCACCACCACCTTGGCATCATTTGTAGGAGAGGCGATTGCCTCTACCCATCTTAAAACATAATCAACCGCCAATAGGATGTAGAGGTTGCCACAAGAAGATGGGAATGGTCCCATGAAGTCCACACCCCACACATCAAATATCTCCACTTCTTATATGTTGTTCAAGGGCATCTCATTCCTCCTTGAGATGTTGCCCATCCTTTGGCAAGCAACACAAGCTACCACAAAGCTTTGCACGTCCTTGAACAAACTTGGCCAAAAGAAGCCCGATTGCAACACTTTTGCACATGTCTTGTGTGAGCTAGCATGCCCTCCACATGGCAAGGAATGACAATGGCGGATCACACTCTCCACCTCATCCTCCGGTATGCATCTTCTAAACATTCCATCCGGCCCTCTCTTGAACAAAAGTGGTTCACTCCAATAGTAGTGCCTCACATCCTTGAAGAACTTCTTTCTTTGGGCATATGTCAATCCGGGAGGCACTTCCTCACACACAAGATAGTTCACGATGTCGGCATACCATGGCTCACTTCCTCTAGACACTTGGAACAAGCACTCCTCCACCATTTGCAATTGCTCATCCCGGAATGAGTCATCAATCGGGATGTCATCTCTTTCAAGCTCCAATGGTGGGAGTCTACTAAGGTGATCCGCCACGGAGTTCTCGGATCCCTTCTTGTCCCGGATTTCCAAATCAAACTCTTGAAGAAGAAGGATCCACCGAATCAACCTAGGCTTTGCATCCTTCTTGGTAAGGAGATAACGGATCGCAGCATGATCCGTATACACTATGACCTTCGCTCCAACAAGATATGAGCGGAACTTCTCAAATGCATACACAACCGCTAGCAACTCCTTCTCGGTGGTAGCATAATTGAGTTGGGCATCATCTAGCGTCTTGCTAGCATAATAAATGGCATGTGTGCGCCCATCTTTCCTTTGCCCCAAAACAGCCCCAACGGCTACATCACTTGCATCACACATGATCTCAAACGGTAAACTCCAATCCGGAGGTTGCATGATAGGTGTGGAGATCAAGGCGTTCTTCAACCTACAAAAAGCTTCAAGGCAATCCTTGGAGAAAACAAACTCAACATCTTTCATTAGTAGGTTAGTAAGAGGCTTAGAAATTTTAGAGAAGTCTTTAATAAACCTCCGGTAGAAACCGGCATGCCCTAAGAAACTCCTTACCCCCTTTACCGAGGTAGGTGGTGGCAACTTCTCTATCGTTTCAATCTTGGCCCTATCAACCTCAATGCCACGGTTGGACACCAAGTGTCCCAACACAATACCTTCACTTACCATGAAGTGGCATTTTTTCCAATTCAAGACAAGATTTGTCTCCTCACATCTCTTAAGTACTAATGACAAGTTAGCCAAGCAATTATCAAAGGAAGAACCATAAACAGAAAAATTATCCATAAACACTTCCATGATATTCTCAATGTATTCCGAAAAGATAGCCATCATACACATTTGGAAGGTGGCGGGTGCATTACACAACCCAAATGGCATTCTCATATATGCAAAAGTACCCCATGGACATGTAAAAGTGGTTTTCTCTTGGTCATCGGGGTGGATGGGGATTTGGAAGAATCCACTATAGCCATCTAAATAGCAAAAATGAGAATGTTGAGCTAACCTTTCTAGCATTTGGTCAATGAAAGGGAGAGGGAAGTGATCTTTCCTAGAGGCCATGTTAAGCTTCCTATAGTCAATACACATCCTTCATCCCGTAACCGTCCTAGTTGGGATTAGTTCATTGTTTTCATTAGTCACTATGGTCATCCCACCCTTCTTAGGAACTACATGAACGGGACTAACCCACTTACTATCCGAAATAGGGTAGATGATTCCCGCATCTAGCAACTTAATGATCTCTTTCTTGACTACCTCTTTCATTATAGGATTCAATCTTCTTTGATGTTCAATAGAGGGTTTATGGTTATCTTCCATCAATATCTTATGCATTCACAAAGAAGGTTTTATGCCAACCAAATCATCAATAGTATAGCCAATGGCTTTCCTATGCAATCTTAGCTCATGCAACAACTTAGCAAGTTCATCATCATTCAAGCATGCATTCACAATCACCGGATATGTAGAATTATCACCAAGAAAAGCATACTTCAAATGAGAGGGGAGGGGTTTAAGTTCAAGTTTAGGAGGACCTTTATCGAGTGGAGACGATCCAAATAACATTGGATGAGATGAATCCAAAGCAAATGAAGACCCTCCAAGGCTCCTTGAAGCTTGATCATCATTGAGGGCTGCTTCTGGGGGAATCACGGTTGGATCCACGGTTCTTGGCACATCCACGGCCGTGGAAGTTGCCAAGCTTGCTCGTTGGAGCTTTCCAGAGAGTTCTACGGCCGTGGAACACATTCCACGCCCGTGGTTCCTACAGATGTTCAGCATGCCTTCGTGAACCTCAAATTCAGCTCTTGTCTCCTTTTCTAGTGCTTCCATGGCCTTGATTTCTTCATTGCAAGCCTCCTCAACACCTTCTTCCATCAAACTTAAGGTAAGGACCTTCTCCAATGGGTCCTTGATCAAGATCGAGCTCACAACTTCTCTAGACTCCTCTTGCTCGACTATGTCGAATACATCCTCATCAAGGGTTGGCCCTTTCATCATTGTGGACAGCTTGAACTTGATGTTCTCTTCTCCAATGTTGAAGGAGAGAATCCCATTCTTGCAATCCACTAGGCATCCGGAAGTGGCTAGGAAAGGTCTTTCTAAGATGATGGGAACCGGATAGTCCGCCGGAATATCCAGGACAACAAAATCAATCGGCACATAGAACTTTCCTAGTTGCACCGGAATGTCTTATAAGATCCCAACCGGGTGAGTGATAGAACGGTCCGTCATATAGAGGGTCATCTTGACCGGTTTTGGCTCTCCTAGCCCGACCTTGTTGCAAAGTGCAAGCGGTATGATGCTTACACTTGCCCCAAGATCACAAAGGGCTTCATACTTCACATCTCCCACTCCAATTGGGACACAAAAGGAACCGGGATCTCTTAGCTTAGGAGGCATTTCCTCCTTCATCGTTTGGATCAATTCCGAGGATCTCTTTGTCATCATCACTTCCCCATACTCCTCCAACTTCCTTTTGTTGGAGATTATTTCCTTCAAGAACTTGCCATATGCCGGCATTCCTAAAATAGCATCCATGAGTGGAATATTAATATGCAATTTGGACATAAGTTCAAGGAATTTACCAAAGTGCTTGTCCAAGCGAGCTCTTGCTCGTGATTGTGGGAACGGTAGTGGTGGTTTGTATGGAGGCGGTGCCACATATGTTGGCTCAACATCCTTGCTCTTGCCTCCATCTTCTTGCAACATCTCTTCTTCTACCGCTACTTGCTTTCCCTTAGCATTTTCCCTTGGCAAGGGATCCTTCATACTCAACCCACTCCTCGTTGTAATGGCCAACACTTGGCCTCTTGGGTTGTCTTCGGTCCTTCCGGGAAGCTTTCCCGGATCTCTATGGGATTCACCCGCCTTTTGGAACACTTGTGCTTCCAAGACCTTTTGAGCCTTGGAAATAGAAGTCACCGTGCTCTCAAGACCACTCAACCTTCCAAGCAATTGCTCAAACATCATTTCGGTTCTATCCTTTGGAGGTTGAGTAAATCCGGGTGGAGGTTCTTGTGAAGCTTTTGGTGGTGGAGTTGTGCTTGTGGAAGCGGGAGGGTTCAAGGCTCCATCCGGGTTAGAATAGGAAAACCCGGGATGGTTATGGTTGGGCCGGTAATTGTTGAATTGCCGGTTGTTGTTGAAGTTCCTTGGGCCTTGATAGTTGTTGTAATTGCCCCTTCCCATGTAGTTCACATCTTCCTCCTTGGAAGACAAGTTTGCTTGCACTTGCACTTGAGGAGTTGCTTGGTTCTTCAAAGTTGTAGCACACAACTCCCTCAAAGACTTTAGCTCGTTGTTGATGGCGTCAAGCTTGAAATTGCTCATGGTGACTTCACTCACCTCATATGCTCCCGCCTTTCTCCCTTCACTCTTCCTATGGGAGTACTTCTCAATCACTAGAGCTTGTTTCACCATAAACTCCCAAGCCTCGTCCACATGCTTTTCCATGAAAGTCCCACCGGAAAGAGATTGGAGCTTGAATTGGCTATCTTCATCAAGTCCTTTGAAGTAGATCTCCAATAGCTCAATTTTTGGTATACCATGGTGTGGACAATCTAGGAGAATATCTTTGAATCTCTCCCAAGACTTGAACAAACTCTCTCTATCCTTCATCATGAAGGCATTGATCTTCCCTCTTAATTCGGTAGTCTTGGAAGGTGGGAAGAACTTAGTCAAAAACTCGGTTGTCATCTCCTCCCAAGTACTAACTCGCCCTTGTGGAATAGATTGATACCAAGCCAAGGCTTTATCCTTAAGAGAGAAGGAAAAAGCCCTAAGCTTATGGTTGTTGCTCTCCAATCTTGGCGGTCTAAGAGTCTCCATCAAAATCTCATAGTTCATCAAGTGTTGATGAGGAGACTCTCCTTCCATCCCTCCAAATTGATTATGCCGGATCATTTGTAGAACTTGAGGGCGGAGCTCGTAGTTGTGGGTTGCGGGATCTCCTAAGTTCACACCCGGACGGTGTGCTCTTTGTGCCGGATCCATACGTCTCCCTAATTTTTGTGGCTCATCAATAGCAATGGGCATAACCCTAACATTCGCCGCCGGCTGCGGTTGTGGTGGAGGTTGTTGACGATTAAGCTCTCCTTGTACAAGGACTTGCCTAATCTCATCAATCTCCCTCCTAGTTGCTTCTTGCCTCTCATTGGCAAGTCTCCTTTCTTCCTCCAAGAGCTCATCTCTTAGCCTAATTTGCTCTAAAGCCTCATCCAACTCATCTTGGAGATCTCTTCCGGCCATCTCTTTTCCCTTTTTAATGCTCTTGGATCTAGATCTAAGGGTTTCTCCGGTTCGGGATCGAATGGAGCTAAATCCTTGCCACGAGATCTTCGCATACACCTAAAGAGTAAGAGATGTCCTAAAAAGCAAAGACACAAACCAAAGAGAGATCAAAAGCAACAAGAAAGATCTACACTATAAACAATCACAAAATAGACTCAATCTAGACCTAGTCCCCGGCAACGGCGCCAAAAACTTGTTACGCTCAGGATGTGTGTGATACGCAATAGGTTTTAAATTTATACTCGTTATATTTCTCCTAACTCCTAGCGAACCCGCAGTGTACGGGACGTTTGTAGTAGGGATAGTATTCCGAGGTCGAACACAAAGACTAAGGTGAGATTAATTCGATTTGTGATTAAGTTTAGTGAAGATCTAGTTAAGAAAAGAGAAAGGAATAAAGAAATGAAAATCTAAGTGTTTTTGGTGGGTTTTTAGGTGATCAATCAAGGATCACAATTCATGCAAAATGAACAATCAACTATGCTAATAATTCAACGAAAACAAACAAGCTAAACACGAGAGATGAATCAAAGAGAGGAAAAGCGGATTCTAGGGGTTGGAAATTCCGGTTATGGCATAGGACTCAAGCTATCTAATCATTCCTTGGATTAACTATGATATGTTGGGAGTGAGTGTTTCTAGATTGGGATCAATCACCGGGTAGGTCTCATGGTCCACTAGTCCGTCTCTAAGATCTCATCACCGGGTAAGTCTCTAAGAACCTAAGGGATGGAATTCTACACAAACCGGATTGTCACCTAGGGATCTAACCTATCCTCACCGGGTAAGTCTCGAAAGGGTTAGTCCTAAACAACTATCCTAGCACACTTAGTCCAATGGTGGCTTATGAGGCTCACCACTACCTAGGGTTTGTCATCTTTGGAATCTAAGAGTAAGAATCACCGGGTAGGTCTCTTCTAACACTTAGTTGCTAACACTAGATCACTCTTGGTTAGATTTAACTCAACAAACCCTGGATTTCAACATCTTAACAATCTAGAACTTAGATCCATCGAACCAGGGAAACCACGGGCTGTTCTACCAAGTCCACGGCCGTGAACTGGCAAAAACAAACCGTGGAACCTAACAGAGGTTTCGTTCAAGCAAACAAGTCACCCAAAGGTAAATCTAAGTTCATCCTATCATAGTCTTAGCCATAACCATCCTTTCCTTACCCTAGAATCGCATCTATTTAGCCTACAACATGCATCATAACAATCGAAATCATTAAACATAAAATCATGGCTTCCATTTGCAAGACAATGAAGAGAAAGAGATGCAAAAGTGAAACAAACAAAAACTTGTTAAAAGTAAGATTAGAATGACTCACAACCCTTCCAAAAGAAGGTTTAAATGGTTCATACAACTCTAGAAATCGATTCCGAAATTCTTCACTACAAAAGCTATCAAAGTCTATCAATGATGTGTTCTTCTTCTCTTCTCCAATGGAGTTCTTCTTCTCCAATGGTAGCTCTCCTTCTTAGAGAATCTTCTTGTTGTGAGAGTGGGAGAGAATGTGGAATTGGATGGTGGAATGGAAGATGCTTCTCTCAGCCTTGCAGGACCACTTTTATACTACAACTTTGCAAGAGCTGGCCATGAGATCGTGGCACAGCTGTCACAACTGTCTGGCAAAAACCACGGTTGATTCCACGGCCGTGGACCCTCCAGTGACCATGGTTTGGTGCTTCAGCGTTGCCTTGGTTCATTAAGCTTTGATTTGGTGCATGGCTTGTGTTGACAAGGTTCCATGAATCCTCCATAGCCTCTAGCTCGCATCCTAATGAGTCCGAGGGTGTATCATCTTGAGTAACGATCCTCAAACGTATCGTTTAAGCTCCTAATTCTCCCAAAATACCTACAAAGCAATGCAAGAGTCCGTGTAGATGTCTATCTCGACAAAATACGTGAATTGAGTGCAAACGTCGTGAACTAGTGCTAAACCATGCATGAATGAGTGAGAAATCTATCTAAATGACTACCTAAACCTAAGTCATAAATCGTGTTATCATATCCAAGCGGAGCTTGGGATGCGGGTGAAGTAAAAAGATAGGTTTCGCGTGTATGTGATAGACAATGCTGGGCGTATGAGAGGAATGCCCTATGAAGGGTCGTGAGCTAGCCGCTTAATACATGTGCTTATGAGGATGTCAGTATTTTTATGGAGCGACATGTCAGTCTTGAACGGGAGATAAGGGTATGATATATATATATTCACTCACCAAGAGTTAAATACCGGATAGGAGTGATGGATAGAGTTGATTAAGGAATTCGATTAGATGGTTTTGTATCATCCGGAAAAGGTGATTGTGGTCACCAACACCCTTAGCATGTGGATGCCTCGAGAGGAGGCGATAGCTCGATTGACGATCCAACTTAAAATGCAGAAGGATTTAGTAAGGATGGAGATGGATATCCGGTTTCCGGATAAGGACAAACCCTTGTCCGATTTGGGAGAGGCTACCTTATAGAGAATGTAGATGAACTGGACATCATATGTTGTAGTGATGATGTGGGCTTAAGCTGGACGCGACTATGTACGAAGTCCGTGTGCGACCTGTTATCAAGTTTAAGTGTTATCACTATATATGGCGGGATGAGGATTTCATCAACTTCCAGTTACATAGTGGAAGTGGGAGGATATCTCCATAAATGTTATTACCGGTTTTAGACCGAGTAAAAGTTGTGACGCAATTGGGATTGTCGTAGAGCAATTGTCAAGATCGCGTGTTTTATAACTATTTGGAAAACATGGTCAATGAGTCGGCTAGTGGATGAATTCACTAAGTTGATAATGAAATTTTGTGGGGATACCGAGTACAATCGTCTCGGATTGAGAGCCTATGTGCAAGATTGGGGACAAGCGTGATCAAAACACTTCCCTTTGTTTAAGTTTTCGTATTATTATAGTTGTCATGCGTCATTTGGGATGGCCTTTGTGAGACTTTATATGAGCGGATGCGTCATACACCATTGTGTATGGATTTACCGGTAGTAATGGTAGGATAACTTGGAGTAGATATGTGATGACATCGCTCGAGTAACGATAATCCAAGAGCGGATGCTAGCCGCGCTGAGTGGCTAGAAGGCGTGTACAGATAAGAGGTGCATGCTTCGAGAGTTCATATATGGAGTAGGTCTATATGAGAGCTTCATCAACGTGAAGCGTCAGACGTTTTGGCGTTAAAAAGGGAGTTGAGTTCCGTTACATCGGTTTGCGCGAGTTGGAAAAGTGGGTTACAGGTTGGCTTTGCCACCAAGGAGTAGAATGTGTTCATCGGCATTTCATGTGTATCAACCAAGGGAGTACGTACACGACTCGAGATACACTATCAGTCATGACAATCTAGTGGCATAGACGAGGAGCTGATAAGGCTATTTGCAAGACAGAGGATAGTATTTTTGGCGGAGTTACGCTGAGCTAGTAACATCGATATGATCGATGAGTTAGACTTATGTGCATGTGTGATGTTATGTGTAGTTTGTGCCTGTGCGGGATTATGTATTTGATTTGTTTGATCTTTATGTGTTAGCTTGAGTGGATCGTGGGTGTAGATAGAAGGTTTATACCTTCATGTTCCGAGTGCATGTCTCTGTTGAAACCGAGAGGATTGGCGTTTGTTTAAGTTTCGGCACGAAACTTATTTAGAGGGGGATCTAATGTAATGCCCGGAATTTTGGTTCCTTTATGATAGACGTTAGAAGCCTTGAGCAAGGGTTACCGCCCTTGCGGCTTAGAATGCCCGCGACCGCGGCCGTCCGCGACCGCGGCTTGGACGTCCCGCGGGGGCGGTGACACGTTAGAGCGGGAGTTAGGTGCCTTTTCCATCCGACCTTTCATCTCCTAACTTCTTTATGCTGACACATTATTAGGTGTGATTCTTGGGCTTTTTGACCTTTGGTCTCCTCCCATTTATGCAGCCTTATCTCCCTCCTTCATTCCTTTTCACGTTACTTTCTCTACTCACCTTCCTTCTCCCTCATCTCCTTCACCTTCATCCTCCACCTTAGTGTTTATCTCCTCTTGATGTTGTCACACAAAGGTTGGACTGCAGAGACGTGATCCAGAGTAAGTTTTTTCCTTCTCCTTCTTCTCTTCTTCTTCCTTTCTCCTTCTTGCACCTTTGACGAGTGAGATCCATGGATTCACTCAAGAGAGTCTTCTCTTGTTCCTTCTTATGTCCTTGCATGTTTAGACCATGGAGGAAGGCTATGATCTTGTGGTGGAAGCTAAGAGACATTCACAGCATCAAAGGAGGCAATAGGAAGGTTGTTATACATCGAAGAACCGAAGAGTCGACGTTTTTGGAATGCATCCGCGGGGGCGGATCCTGTGAGCTGCAGGGGCGGATAATGTAAACCGTTGGGGCGGCCTCTGCAAGCCGCGGGGGTGCACTCTGACAACTGCACACTGCAGCGGCGGTTTCTACACCAGTAAGCCTCCAATCTCTTGTTCCTTTCTTCCCTTTCCACTTCCTTGCTCTTGAACCATCTTAGTAGCATGTTAGGATGACTTAACATAGGTGATATGGAATGCAAAGTAGTGGCTTGAACCTTAGGGTTATCTTGTGAGAGTTGAGGGTATGTTGGTTGTGATATTGTGGCATGAACTCTTAGGATTGTGAGGATATTGGTTTGGGACTGAGTTGTTATGTTGGAAGCCTTTAAGGAAATGGACTGAGAGTATCATGTATCTTGTGTGTTTATGAGTGGTGAGGATTGTGAGCACTAGAAGTCTAAGGACTTCTAGTTGGCTAGAGGGTTGATTTATCTTGAGTTGTGATTCTTGTGAGGATGTTAAACCTAGAAGTCTAAGGACTTCTAGTTGACTAGAGTGATGTTGTTCTTGTGAGGATGTTGAGCCTAGGAGTCTAAGGATTTCTTGTGTTCTAGAGTGTGGTTTGATTCGTGTGCCTTGTCTTGAACAGGCGTTGTGTGTTTCCCGAGGGAACTTGAGATTGTGGTGATCGTTTGCGCTTCTTGTATGAGTTTAATGTGCATGAGTGGTGTTTGTCAATTATGTTAAACAACGAACTGGATTAGGCCAACTTTATTATATTACGTAATTGACCCAAGTGTATGATAACGTGTCGTGACATCACTGCCTAGCTCTTGCGAGATTTTGGAGGCTCCTTGTGACCAGCCCAGGCAGGTAGACGGTTAGATGCATTAGTACCATTCCTCGTTGGTAAACGGGGACAGGGGCGAGGTTTGGGAATCCCTCGTGTCACAAAATAAGTATCATTATTAATGACATATCACCTAACTGAAGAAAATAAACGGACTTGAGTGTTGCATGTTGATTGTGTATGTTGTGTGTGTATGTGCTTTACCTTTATACTTATGCATAGAATGTTAGCTAACGGTATTATACCGCCATGTAGATGCCTTGCAGGTTAGAGAGGCGGTCGAGTGATCCGGCGGTAGTGGACAGCCGGGGTTCCGTGCATTATAGGACGGGATTGTTTATCTTATTTTATATCTTCGAGACTTATGTTATATTTCTGGTTTTGAGACTCGGCTGGATTGTTTTGAGATTTGTACTTTCGTTTCCGCTCATGCAATTAAACTATAATGTTTTGTCTTTTTATTTGTGTCGTGTTGCAAGGTCCGATGAAGTTGTTGTCAGGCTAAGGGCCGGGACCCATTGTGACGTCTCAGCTCGTTGCATTTCGAGTCCTCCAGGATTTGGGGTGTTACAATTTGTATTTTCAAAAGACATTGGAACTTGTTGAAACTCTACTTAATTACAAATTACTTGGTCAAGCCCTTCGTTATAAAGAACTTTTACAAGATTTTTCTACACAAAACATTCCTTGGTCAATTGTTGATGATGAAAATGTTTTGCAAACTTGCATTGAAATTTTAACTTCTTGTAAGTTTTTAGAAATAACCGTAAACGTCTCCGAGGCTTTTCAAAACGGTTCAACTTTTCCAACCATTAAAAATTCTATAAATGACATGAAATTAAAATGGCCAAAATATTAAAACTAAACCTTGATTTATCTTATAAACGCCTTTGTTATCCTAGATTTAAACTTGATCGTGTTTCCGATTTGTTTGTGATATCCGGAAATTCGATTTCCGGTTTAGTTCCGAGTCGAACCGGATTTCCGACGAGTTTAAATCTTCTTACATAATACTTATCATCATAAATCAAAAAATTTATTATTTTATGTGGTATTTCTACACACACAAATGTATCTATCATCCTTAGACTTACTCTTACAAAACTTGAAATAAATGGCACATTTGACAAGTGCTTGACAAGGTCATGGCAAGGGCATGACAAACCCATGACAAGTGCTTGACAAGATCACAACATCCCGGCCCGTCAGTTCCCTGAACAGGTCTTGCGCCTGAAGTGAAGTAGGCTCGATAGTGGAGAGTTGCAGTTGTCCCTCACATGGAAACCTTGCAAACCTCATTTGCATGTCCCCATTCAAACCTGCTGATACAATACAATTCCTCATGATTCCCTTGTCGAGAAGATAGAAGATCTCTCACTCCATGACAGCAGCCTACACACTCTCTCATTCTACGTCCACATTCACTCCAACATGATATGTTGCCTTCTACAGATGTTGGCCTTCATGTCTTCTCGCATCATACCAACAGCAGTGCAGACCTTCGTTGCCTCCAAGTCACCAACTAGTTCCCATAGCCTCTCCTATCCCACACACCAGTGACAATTATCGTTATAACTTGCCTCTGTTAGGAGCCGTAGCAGTTCATTGTCTGGCTCTTTCTGTGTGGCAGTAAGGAAGTAAACCAAGGCCTTTTCCCTCCTGCACACAACGATACCGGACGCCTTGATCATCAACGCAGGCAAGCACCGTCAAGTGCAACCCTCGAGAAGACCGTCAGCCCTTCTCTCTTAACCGTTTACAGATTCAGCCTTACATATATATTCGGGTGTTGTTACTTGTTGTTGGTAGAGTTGTTGTCACGACATCCCACCCAGGAAGACCATCCTTTCACGCAGTAGTGGAGAGACGGGAGCAACGCCAAACCTACTTCGCCTCCAAGTCCAACCAACGTGAGTTGCTTCCCTTCGCAGCCATTGGACGTCTGAGTAAGGAACCATCTTCCTTGATTCCTTCAATACGTGCAACGGTGAAAGAAGGAGAGATTCAGACTCTTCTGCATGCTTGCAACAAGTATCGAACACAGGATCTATGGATGAGACTACAACTCAGGAGAGTGGAGGTGAGACTTGAACTCAGGACCTCCTACTCCTTTAGTTTAATTCCAGATAAACTTTGTTCACCAGTCATCCTTAAGACTATATTTCGATATTATAGGATGATAATCCACCCTTCGGGTTTTAATATGTGATAGATGGATATGCATGGTTTGTTGTATCAAAAGTTGGGGTCGATCTAACGGTTGGATCTAGGGTTAAAACGTCTCAAAGTAGATTAGGTGTGCAGTTTAGTAAGGTAGCAGATTTTTGGCCAAGTATAGAAATTTCTATGTTGAGGAGTCATCTTGGAATTTTTCTGTATGATTAGTTATTAATTCTTTTTGAGATTTCATTGTCCTAGTGAGTAAAGTGCATAGCATAGGATGTTGAGATATTTCTTTGGAATTTTTGGATTTCAATACGAGTATCTTATGTTGAGTCAAAGTGGGATCCTTAGTGAGTTTTTCATGGAAAGTAAGAAGTTGGAAAGTCTTCCAACTTAGTGAAATCCTTCTTGTGAGTTTAAGAGTGTGTTTTAGGGTTCCAAAGGATAGTTTAGAAGTATGTTGGAGAATTTTTCTAGGATTTATTTACGGTTCTTATGACCCAGGGGTAAAAATGTCTTTTTACCTTTATGAGGATATTTTGGTAATTTCCTTTAGACGACCTTAGAAACTTTGAAGTTGAAGACTTCTAAGAAGTTGGGTTATACTTTTTATCAACTTTCCTTTTATATCAGGAGGTTGAGTTCTTTTTTTGCTGACCGAATTTTTGAGATATCGAGAATTGTAACTCGATTCAAGTAAGTCCTTTAGGCTTACTTAGTTGGTTACATTTATGAGTTGATCATATGAGTGGTGTGTGCTATATGATTTATAGTATGTTTATGATATTAAATACAAACGTATTATTGGCCCAAGTATAATGGGCGGTGGCATCATCTACTCAACTCTTGCGAGAGTCTGGGAGGTTCTCCGCGATAAGGCCATACGTGGTAGACATGGAGGGTAGTGATCCATTCCATGTGGTATATGGGTTGGTGCGTCAAACCATTCCAGTTGGATAAAGGGACGGAGGCGAGAGTCTTAGACATCTCGTGCCACAACTGTAATTGGATTATGAGTCTATGACGTTAATAAGGTTAATAAAACGGTTCTGTATGAAAGCATATTGTGTGTTTATTTACTGCATTTACGTGTGTTTGTGCTTATATGCCTTATTATATATGATTAGTTAGCTAACGTTTTATCCGTGTTGTAGATGTATTGTGGGTATAGACAGTTGTAGAGATCTAGAGCGGATGGTCAACCAGGTTCACGTATTCATTAGATGGGGACTGTGAAGTCTTCCTTTTGCATGCACGTCGTTAATATATTTATTTTTTATAATGTTGTCATATGTAGTACATTTATACAAATATAATTTAATGTTTTCAAAATATTTATTTACATTTGTGTCTTATTGTAAGCTCCTAGTAAAGTTGTTCTTAAACCAAGGTCGGGACACATTGTGAGGTCCTAACTAGTAGCTCCCCGAGTTCTGAGAATTTGTGGTGTTACATTGTTGGTTGTTTATTATGATTGTTTGGGTTTAGATGCCATGACTTCTAATATTATACAAGAATTTTGTATCGAAATTGAAAAGTTGTTTTCTTCATTTCAAACAAGTGTTAGCTATTAATCTACTACACCTACTCTTACACCCTCTTCTTATGCTTCTTCTTCATCTTCTTTTGTTTCAAAAGTACAACAAATTTTAGCTAAAAGGACAAAAACACCAAGACATTTATCTTGAAGTGCGGAATTTCAAGATTATCTAACAACGTGTTTTAGTTTTGATAATGAAGATTCTTAAGAAATTTTGGATTGGTGGAAGAAACTCGATCCAAAATATCCAACCTTAGTCAAAATTTTACAACAACCCATGGTCATGCCCGCATCAACGGTTGCCGTGAAGAAAGCATTTAGCCAAGGAGGGAACATGCTCAATTACAAGAGAACCCGGTTGAAGCCCGAAAAGTTGGAAGAACAAGTTTACAACAAACCAGTGGTGGTTTAGGTTTAAGGCTCATAGCTATTTAAAACTAGCCATAAATGATGAGTACCATCTTCTTCCAAAAACCTTTTTGGACTGTACTTGACCTATAACAATATATTTTATTGGAAGAAGAGAAATGGAAAGTCATCTATATCGAGTAAGCACAATATATTTTATAACATTATTGTCTAAAAGTTTATGAATATAAATATATTCCAAACCTTTTTCCAAAAACAAATCATCTATATCGAGTAGATCTCATTTACATGAAGAAGAGAACCAACTTTGACTAGTCAACCTTGCCTACAAGCCAAAGTTCTCACCACACGTGTAACACCCCTAATCCGTAGGACTCGGAGTGTCACGGGGCTAGGACCTCACAATGGGTCCTTACCCTAGCCTGACAACAAGTTCACTGGATCTTACAACAAGACACAAGTAAATATAAAACAAACCTTTATAAACTGAAATATCATATAACGTAAATCATACAAAACCACAGCCGAGTATCAAAACGGCAACATCATATACATGTATACATCCCAAAAACCCATACACCACCTAAATGTACAAAAGCCCTCGGCTGATCACTCCTCTAGATCACTCTAGAATCCTCCTATCCTACAAAGCATCTACAACACGGTATAAGCCGATAGCTAACAAACTACGAATAAGGATAACGTAATAGCACACACAACAAATAATCACATTACACCGCAAAGCATGCTCACACATATAAACCGTTTATTATCTTCATTAAGTGATATCATTACTAATTCATTCTGGTGTGATACGAGGAGTAAAACAACCTTGCCTCTGTCCCCTTTTACCACACAGGTTTGGAATTTGTGACAATCATCACCACTGTAATATCCGGAATTTTTATTCCGTTTAATTCCGTAGCAAACCGGATCCCGATCTGTTGATCTTTCCTCGTTTTACACCATCTTAAATTTCTATCATTTTATGTAACTTCACTTCACATAAAATGATAGAATTTTATATCAAACCCTAATATATGTATACATATTTATATATATAGATATATCTATTTTGGTGACAAACTCATGACAACTATTGACAAGTTTCATCCCATTTCTTTCTTCTCTCTATTCAGCCCATTCTCAATTTTCTTTCAGCATGGTTGGGAAGTAAGGAGCATCATGGCCCAGCAATGAAAAAGCCCAACCCTAACACTCCATATCAGCTTCACGCTAGCCAGCAGGAGAGCCTTTCGGACGCGTCAACAGCCAGTGGAGGATCGCCTTCTCTTCCTTCTACAGACGACGACTGAACCTTACGCCTTTGTCTAGCATTCTGCAACAGTTTGCTGCGTCACCACGGCATGCAGCAAACTGTTGCAGAATGCCAGACGAGCATGTGATCCTTGCCCTCTCCCCTTCTACAGACGACGATTGAACCTTACGCCTTTGTTGATGAAAAGCGGGGAGACACAGCATGAGGACGGGTCATCTTCTGCACCTGTATGTACATGGACATGTGTACCGCCTCTGTGTCGACCAACCTTTTCCTCTAACTATAAGTACCGGTAAATTTTCTTCCTCGTTTATTTGGAACACACAACAGCGTAACTCGTCCTATATACCTTGACTGACATTTTCCTTGTACACTGCAACTAAGTAACCCCACTGTCAACACGCTTGACCCTTCTCCAACTCTCCAATAACGCAGCAGAAGCAACCTTCATGTTGTCTTCCCCGTGCCTTCGAGTCTCGGAAACGGGTAAGGATTGTACCCCTTGCTACACTATACTTCAGTCCACCATTCCATGCCTAACATGGACCAGTTTTTGTCTTTAAACCTACTCAGAACAACTATCGTAGAGCTGTACAGATTCATGCGTTATTCTGAGTTTTCGGAAGTGACAAACAGTCAACTTCGGGTCCAGATTTGGGTAAGTTAGACTTCTTCTTTTTGGCTGAATTATGGATATGTTGTAGTCAGTAGTACATAGTAGATCATACTAACATTTGGGAAGAATCGGAGTTACGGTTTGAGAGTTATGATGTTGCAAAGTTGATTCCTCATGCAGTTTTTATAATTGTCCTGAGTGTTGGGAAAAACAGCATGTGATGTTGTTTTGTGAGATAGTTTTGAATAGGTTTTTGATATCTGTTGGACTTGAATTTTTTATATGATATAGTTGGCATATTGTAGTAAAACATATCAAAATTTGGAATAAATCCAGCGAGTGGTTTACGAGTTATGATTTTTCAAAGTTAAGATAGTGTGCTGTTTTGTTAAGTGTTTGCTAAATTTCCAGAAACTGTGTTGATCAGTCAAGTTTGAGAATACTTTTCGATGCTTTAGAGATAAGATCCACCGTTCATTGTTTGGGATGTTGTTTAGTGCCATGCATAGGTTAATATGTCAAAAGTTGGGATGAATCCAACAGTGGGATTTAGAGTTATAGAGGCTCAAGTTTGAGCATACTTGTTGTACAATTAGAAAATTTCAAGTGTTGTAACAAACTTTAGAAATTTTTGTAGAAGTGATGGTTGAACAGTTTTAGGAAATTCTTGCTCCTAGGAGTAGATGAGATATCATAGATGATCTAGGGAATTATTTCGGAATTTTTATAAGATTATTCGAATTTTATGTTTGAAGCCGAAGTTGGACCTTAACGATCTTCCCAAAAATAGGAAAATGGGTAAATTGCGAGTTTGTAATCAAACTCATCTTTAGGAGTTAGAATATGACTCTTTAGTCTCAAATAAGAGTTTAGGCATGAATTATGGAATTTTTGGAAGTTTTGGGACCAAGGGTAAAATAGTCATTTTACCATAAATTGGTACTGTATTAAATTCTGTTCTAATAAGATCTACTACCTTAGAAGTCTTAGACTTCTAATTACCTAAAAAGTGTACTGACACACTTGCCTCCTTTGACAGGCAACCGAGTTATACAGTTACAGATTGAGTTGTGATTAAGAGAGTCGAGATCTGATTCAGGTAAGTCCTCGGACTTACTTAGCTGGCTTCTTGTATGAGTGTAATGTGTATGAGTGGTGTTTGTTAGTTATGATAAACAACGAAACTGGATTAGGCCGACTTTATTATAGTGTGTAATTGACCCAAGTGTATGATAACGGGTCGTGGCATCATCTGCCTAGCTCTTGCGAGAGTCTAGGAGGTTCCCTGCGACCAACCCAGTCAGGTAGACGGTCAGATGCATTAGTACCATTCATCGTTGGTAAACGGGGACAGGGGCGAGGTTTGGAAATCCCTCGTCTCACAAAATAAGTATCATTAGTAATGACTTATCACCTAGTTAAAGATAATTAAAGGATTGAGTGTTGCATGTTGATTGTGTATGTTGTGTGTTTGTGCTTTTACCTTTATACTTATGCATAGAATGTTAGCTAACGGTATTATACCGCTTTGTAGATGTCTTGCAGGTTAAGACAGTTGTAGAGAGATCCGGAGGAAATAGTCAGCCGGGTCCACGTACTCATTTATTTGGGGACGAGGTGGTCTTATGTTATTCATATGTGTCGTTTTATTACCGTTGCTTTGTAAGGCTGATACACATCCTTCATGTATATATTGTTTAAAGTTTTCAAATGTTTCTAATACTTTTGTGCCTTGTTGTAAGATCCTAGTAAAATTGTTGTCAAATTAAGGTTGGGATCCATTGTGAGGTCCTAACTAGTAGCTCCCCGAATTCTGAGAATTTGGGTTGTTAAAATATGGTATCAGAGCTCTAGGTTGGCAACAATGGCACTTGAAATCTTCTGAAAGACCAAATGTATAAAATAACGAGAACCCAAAAGGGGTCTAAAATTTTCAAAACGGATTTATGTTTTTACACGAGCATAGTCGGGTTGTGGGTTAGTTGTACGTCGGACTACCATCGCTCTCCGTGGATCTCTGCAACTTAGAATGATAGGTGTGTTAGTTAGTATATAGACTTATATCGATATGTTATAATGTATGATTATATATATGTATATGTATTGCATGTTAGTATCCTAAAATAAATGTTGTATCCTTTAGTTGTAAGTTAATGAAGCGATTATCGCCTCATTATAAATCGGTAGCGGACTTGAAGAGTTTTCAACACGAGGCAATGAAATCGAACCCTGCATTGAGTATTATACTCGGGTAGGCTGCTTGGTGATGCTTACAAATCATCCAAAGAACAAGTGAGCAAGGAAGTAAAGTTGTGAAGATAATTGTTACCACAAGCACAATCAGATGAGGAAGAAATTCCTGAGTCAATTCATTTAGAAGGAATAGAAGGTCGTACAAGGAACTCGGGCAAACGAGGACGAGAGATGGAATTATAGGAACCATGCAAGAGACTACAAGAGTGCGGAGTAGAGATAACAATATTGGACCGAGATAAGTAGAATTGAGTACAACCAAGATTGCGGAATCAAGGACATTACAATCGAGGCGGATGCCCCATAGACCAGTATGGGCATGAGAAACCAGAAGAGACAGTGTCAATCCGGGTGTGAGAATCTAATGTGCACGGAATGAAGACCTATAATTGAGTGTAAAAGCGAAAAGGAAGACCCCACAAGCGTGAGGAGGTTTTGACCTCCTCAGAGATATAAAAAGTTTGAAAGAAACCGCGACGCCAATATCCAAAAAAAAAAAATGGAAGCCTGTAGCAGGGTCAACGGAGTTTCATGAAGGCGATATTACCACTAACTCCAGTGAAGAAATGTGCATGGGTGAACGGCCTTGCTGGACTCGAGAGTCCAGGGTAACCCCAATTATCACGGGACCTAAGCCATCAACAAAGACGGTCCAAGCAAGAGGAACCGCAAGTGGATGATCGTTACGGCCATAAGAATTGCAAAGACGCTTGCAAGCTATCGTGGAAAACTTGAAACGACTATTTATGTCAGATGGATGACCCAATCAGACTAGAGGAATGGAGTTAGCCAAAGGAAGCGGGAGGGTGAATGATTGAACAAACTAAAGAAGTATAAAAGGATTGTTGTGAGCAACTGTTTACCTACTAGCTAAGGAAATTTTGACAGATTACAATTAACATGGAATGGAGACTTACAACTTAATGTAAGAGCAAAAGGTAGACTTCACAAGCCTGGAGACGTTTTGTCTTCTTTCAAGATAAGAATTCTAAGAAGAATCACAACGCCAGTATCGAAAGGATCGAAGCCCTGTAACATAGTCAACAGAGATATGGAAGGAAATATTACAAACAACGCCGATTAAGGAACCTGTGCTTGTGAGAATTGTATGGTGGACTCAAGAGTCCAAGGTCACCCCCATTTATAACAGAACATTGGTCATCAACATAGACGGTCCCTGTAAAGGGACTACAATTGGGAGGTAATTAAAAGTAATTGGAACTATAAGACGCTTACCATCTATCGTGGAGTGTTAGGAACGACTTTTGACGCTAGACGAATGGCACAGTGAGACTTGAGAAAGAGAGTTGTCCCAAAGGAAGCAGAAGAGTGGAAGATAAGACGAACTAAAGAAGGATAAAAGGATTAATCTAGTAGGTGATGTGCACCAAAAGTTTAATACCAATAGAGGTATGAAATTGAGATAAGTCAATTATAGACTGACCGATGTCAACCAAGGACGTGCAAGTAGTGTTTGGTATTGACGAGTTATGTGCGGTTAAGAAGAGATATTTGTGATGGTGGATCTATGTAGTAGCTTTACCGACGCCTTAGAGGATTTCCTTAAGTAGGCAACGACAACCTTCTTGGATGAATTAAAGGTATAAAGAGAAACATTTTAAAGTTTACTTCTTGGCTAGTTAAGATCAAACTCAGGTCAAGTCAGGGAGTTTGGATCCGTGGTAGAGGAATTAAGAAAGTAAGCGGAAGAAGTTGTTGTTTTTTTTTCAATCGTTGTTTTATTTTCTTAAAGGCAAGTAAAGAAGGTACTTGGTACTTCATCCGTATAAGACTCATGGGGTAATTGGAAGAAAGAATTTTGGGTCAATCATTTTATACTTACAGAAAAGGGTCCTTAGGATTAATGAATGACAACAGGATAAGCAGAGTAGCGCAGCGGAAGCGTGGTGGGTCCTAACCCACAAAGCAAGAAGCTCAAGGGTACTGATGGATGTCGTGTCGAGTTTAAGATGGTGATAGTTGGTGAAATGCATTCTAGTTGGAAGAAACAGGAGATAGGCTATGTGAGTGACTGGGAATGTTGTACGGAAACTTATGTGCATGTCGAGGTGATAGAAGGAGACTGGTGCCCTTATGGATCCAAGTGAAACATGACGACTTCGTCACATGTCGACAGATAAGTAGTGTGGGAATTTAATACCGAATGGAGGACTATAGAGTCGTCTTCTCGATGGATTGAGAATAGAATTGATGAAATAATAAAAGTATTGTGCATGGTCTTCACCAGGAAACTCAAAGTGAGTAACTACCCTACTGAGTCGAAAGAAATATAAGGAAATAAGCGGTAGTGGTATACTTATAACCCAGTAATCGCGCATAGAGGAAGCATAACCTCGGGTAGAGTTTACGCGTAATGTTATATCGGAACAGATCCGAGTTGATTTTGGTTCATAGGGATATTATCAGTCCGATAACTATGGTGGATAAAAGAGTGCACCACTGATGATATGTTAACAATTATTGAGTAGTTATGATCAAATAACGGTGATAGGAGATCACTTTGTGTCTAATGCCGTCATTCCGGACATATTCTAGGTCATTTAAGATCTTGGAAAATGCGTGACAAACCTAAGTTTGAGCAAACTATATATTAGTGATCTATAAATAATATAATAATGCCAAGTGAACAAAGAGGATGACCACTAGATTTGATTTTTAGTTGTCTCGAGTGCTATACCTGAAAAGGGTGAAGGTGATGATTCCTTACCTGAGGAATAAGATGAATGAGTAATATTAAAAGACAAGACCAAGTGGGTCGTGATACGAAGAGCATTGAACACTTGGTAAGTGTTGGTGGATGTCCAAGACCTTTGACCTGATTGTGTAGTCAGAACCTTTTCAAAAGTCCGGAAGCAAGTGGTCATAACGAAGGGAAGAAAGTTGAATAGATCGTTTTCTGTAGGGTCATCAAAGGATCTAGAAGTGAGTTGTGTAAGGCAACCATTGAAAGTTTTAAAGCGGGTTAAAAGTGACTGAGGGACTAGTATTCCTCACCCTATTGGAGAGTGCAGCTTCAGTTTTGCACGGAGACTAAGTTTGGGAACTGAGTTTGAGAATTTCAAAATGGAGAGATACCTACCAGACACGAGTTAGCTCATCAGATTAGAGGATCAGACAGTTGAGCCGGATAATACCAGTGAGATATCCGGTAACTACTCTAGAACGTGGTAGCAGGCGCTTGTGATCTAAGTACCTGAAAAGATTTAAGATTTAGTGGTTTTATGAGAAGCCGATAAGGCTACCTAAGATATTAGGGATAGTAAGAGACGTAACATTTCAAAGACCTATGTAGCGATAGTTGTAACCTCGGGAGTGACGAGTTAGGGCTTGACCTTGTATGTGTGATATTGTATGACTACTTGTTTATTTCATGATTGAGTGTTTAGTCAGTGATGTGTGCTTTTGGTAACCTTGATGTGCGGGAAACTTAGATGTGGAAACGACGAGACTTTTGTGTAGTGATCAAACACACCCATTTGGTGCCTTAAAGGCCGATCAGGATTGTCTTACCCTAAGTTTCGGGACGAAACTTATTTTGAGGGGGATCTGATGTAACGACCGGGTTTTTTTTTTCGTTACGCTTTGATAAGGTTAGAGGAGTTTAGAAAACGAAATTAAAATTTAGTGAGACTAGGATATACAAGTTTATTTATGGAAGTCGTTTGATTAAATACCTGGTTCTAAGTTTCGGGACGAAACTTATTTTAAGGGGTACTGATGTAATATCCGGAATTTTTATTCCGTTTAATTCCGTACCAAACCGGATCCCGATCTGTTGATCTTTCCTCATTTTACACCATCTTAAATTTCTATCATTTTATGTAACTTCACTTCACATAAAATGATAGAATTTAATATCAAACCCTAATATATGTATACATATTTATATATATAGATATATCTATTTTGGTGACAAACTCATGACAACTATTGACAAGTTTCAGCCCATTTCTTTCTTCTCTCTATTCAGCCCATTCTCACTTTTCTTTCAGCATGGTTGGGAAGTAAGGAGCATCATGGCCCAGTAGTGAAAAAGCCCAACCCTAACACTTCATATCAGCTCACGCCAGCCAGCAGGAGAGCCTTTCGGACGCGTCAACAGCCAGTGGAGGATCGCCTTCTCTTCCTTCCAAATGGTAACGCTCGGGAAGATCTTCACTGCGTTAATTAAGCCGGATTTGCTTCCCTCTCTTCCGTCTTCACGCCTGCCAACCCATAGGTCCAGATTCACACCTTCTCTCTCCCGGATCTGCAGCTGCTCGCCTCCATCCAGACCGTCTCCCATCGAGTCTCTGAGCGTCACCACGGCACGCAACAAACTGTTGCAGAATGCCAAACGAGCCTGTGATCCTTGCCCTCTCCCCTTCTACAAAGGACGACTGAACCTTACGCCTTTTTTGATGAACAACGGGGAGCCACAGCATGAGGACGGGTCATCTTCTGCACCTGTATGTACATTGACATGTGTACCGCCTCTGTGTCGACCAACCTTTGCCTTTGACTATAAGTACCGGTAATTTTCTTCCTCGTTTATTTGGAACACACAGCAGCGTAACTCGTCCTCTATACCTTGACTAAAATTTGCCTTGTACACTGCAACTAAGGACCCCCACTGTCAACACACTTGACCCTTCTCCAGCTCTCCAATAACGCAGCAGAAGCAACCTTCATGTTGTCTTCCCCGTGCCTTCGAGTCTCGGAATCGGGTAAGGCTTGTACCCCATGCTACACTATACTTCATTCCACCTTTCCTTCCCTAACATGGACCAGTTTTCGTATTTAAACCTACTCAGAACAACTATAGGAGAGCTGTACAAATTCATGCGTTTTTCTGAGTTTTCGGAAGTGACAAACAGACAACTTCGGGTCCAGATTTGGGTAAGTTAGACTTCTTCTTTTTTGCTGAATTTTGGATATGTTGTATTCAGTAGTACATAGTAGATCATACTAAAATTTGGGAAGAATCGGAGTTACGGTTTGAGAGTTATGATGTTGCAAAGTTAATTCCTCATGCAGTTTTTATAACTGTGCTGAGTGTTGGGGAAAACAGCATGTGATGTTGTTTTGTGAGATAGTTTTGAATAGGCCTTTGATCTCTGTTGGACTTGAATTTTTTTTATGATATAGTTGGCATATTGTAGTAGAACATATCAAAATTTAAAATAAATTCAGCAAGTGGTTTACGAGTTATGATTTTTCAAAGTTAAGACAGTGTGCTGTTTTGTTAAGTGTTTGCTGAATTTCCAGAAACTATGTTGATCAGTCAAGTTTGAGCATACTTTTCGATGCCTTAGGGATAAGATCCACCGTTCAGTATTTTGGATGTTGTTTAGTGTCATGCATAGGTTAATATGTCAAAATTTGAGATGAATCCAACGGTGGGATTTAGAGTTATAGAGGCTCAAAGTGGACTTGTTGTACAATTAGAAAATATACTCAGATTTTGGCTAAGTATAGAAAATTTCAAGTGTTGTAACCAACTTTGGAAATTTTTGTAGAAGTGATGGTTGAACAGTTTTAGGAAATTCTTTCTCCTAGGAGTAGATGAGATATCATAGATGATCTAGAGAATTATTTCGGAATTTTTATAAGATTATTCGAATTTTATATTTGAAGCCGAAGTTGGACCTTAACGATCTTCCCGAAAATAGGAAAATGGATAAATTGTCAGTTTGTAACCAAAATCATCTTTAGGAGTTAGAATATGACTCTTTAGTCTCAAATAAGAGTTTAGGCATGAATTATGGAATTTTTGGAAGTTTCGGGATCAAGGGTAAAATAGTCATTTTACCATAAATTGGTATTGTATTAAATTCTGTTCTAATAGGATCTTCTACCTTAGAAGTCTTAGACTTCTAATTACCTAGAAGGTGTGCTGACACACTTGCCTCCTTTGACAGGCAACCGAGTTATACAGTTACGGATTGAGTTGTGATTAAGAGAGTCAAGATCTGATTCAGGTAAGTCCACGGACTTACTTAGTTGGCTTCTTGTATGAGTGTAATGTGTATGAGTGGTGTTTGTTAGTTATGATAAACAACGAAACTGGATTAGGCCGACTTTATTATAGTGTGTAATTGACCCAAGTTTATGATAACGGGTCGTGGCATCATTTGCCTAACTCTTACGAGAGTCTAGGAGGTTCCCTGCGACCAGCTCAATCAGGTAGACGGTCAGATGCATTAGTACCATTCATCGTTGGTAAACGTGGACAGGGGCGAGGTTTGGGAATCCCTCGTGTCACAAAATAAGTATCATTAGTAATGACTTATCACCTAATTAAAGATAATTAAAGGATTGAGTGTTGCATGTTGATTGTGTATGTTGTGTGTTTGTGCTTTTACCTTTATACTTATGCATAGAATGTTAGCTAACGGTATTATACCGCTTTGTAGATGTCTTGCAGGTTAAGACAGTTGTAGAGAGATCCGAAGGGAATGGTCAGCCGGATCCACGTATTCATTTAGTTGGGGACGAGGTGGTCTTATGTTATTCATATGTGTCGTTTTATTACCGTTGCTTTGTAAGGCTGATACACATCCTTCATGTATATATTGTTTAAAGTTTTCAAATGTTTTTAATACTTTTGTGCCTTGTTGTAAGATGCTAGTAATATTGTTGTCAAATTAAGGTCGGGACCCATTGTGAGGTCCTAACCAGTAGCTCCCCGAATTCTGAGAATTTGGGGTGTTACAACCACTTGGTGGATTGGTCGCAAAGAACCACTTTAGCTCCCAATTTGAGCTTAGAAAGTTATCACCGCTCGTTATCATACACTTGGGCCAATTAACACATATGGTCATCCTAGTCCGGGTAGGTTATCAAATGCAACACACATATGCACACACCACTATCACATTCACTCTAACTCATAGAAGTTAGGTAAGTAAGCCCAAAGGACTTACTTGTCACAAGGTAGTCCTAACCACAGTGGTCACGGTTTCCCTCTGGAAACGATCAGTGCTTGTATACACAAGGCACACAAATATCATATACTATAGAACAAGCTAGGATATTCCACCTCCTAGTCTTCAAGATCCCACAAGATCAAAATCATAAAATAATCCTCATGCATCAGCCTAAAGGATCACATCTAGACCATAAGGATTCATACCGATCATAAATATCGTATGAACCTTGAATTTCATATTAAACCTCAAAGCCACATCAGGGCACACATCATGATCATGCTATCATCATCATACTCACATACATACACCCTAGCATGCTTCTAAACATAGGCCAAAGACAAGGAAAGGAAGGAAACATACCAACACTTGGTATGTTCTTATGGAAGGCGCACCCGCGGAAAGGAAGAGGTACAGGGGCGGTGATAAGTCTAGCACCGCAACAGCGGAAGGGAAAGGCGTTGGGGCGGTAAAGGATCTCCTCACCAAACAAACACCCCTCAGCTAGGAGTGAGTCAGGCAATCATTGCCCATCAACCATATACATATATGTAGCATATCAAACATCCACCAATACAGCACAACAAGATTAAACTTGTTTGATTCGAAGGAGGAAGATAAGGAAAGAAGGAAAATAAGGATAAGAGGAGAGGGAAGCTCACCACTTCTATGTACAAGCCTGAAGAAAAACTCAGCTTCACTTCTCAACTTCCATAACATCCTCAGCAACCATCAGCATATCGTGAATGCTTTCAATCTTGAAGAAGATCAAGATAAAACCAAGAAGATATTAAAAGAAGAAAGAAGAAAAGAGAAGAAGAACGTAGGAGAGAAAATGGAAGAAGAAGAAGAAGACGACTAGAGGAAGCAAGAAACCCTCATCAAGAGGAGAGAGATGGAAATTTATAAGGTATGAAAATGGAAAGCATCGGTCAAAGAAGATGGCTGACCACAGGCTTTGTCCCGACCGCGGCCCAGTAGAGCCGCGCCTGCGGGCAAGAACCGGCGTTGTTGCGAGATCCTAAGAAAGAAGAGGTTATCACAACACGAAGATTCAAACAAGTACGAAAATAATTAAGCATGTCTTGGACAATAATTATCATATTACCATCCAGTCCAGACTATATTGAACCCTTAAAAATATTTTTTTAAAATAAAAATTAAAACAAAATAAATCATGTCCGGCCCATGGGGCATTTAATATAGGAAGTGTAACGGACCGGTCCAAGATTATGGTCCGGTCTTGATAGTATGTACAACCCTAGATGCAATAACTGAAACTAGTATTGGAAGCATACCTTGAGCAATCATGACGAGCACATGATATCTCTTTTGATTATCTTTACACGAAAAAAATTACGAATGAATTATCATCTTATTCACATTCATGACACAAGAACCTATTCAACTCGATTTTTCTCTTAGTAGATTCTAGTGTCCTCATTTTTAGTTTGTACTTCACTTTCATACATTGAAGACTAGGAGGATTTTTTTGATTACCTAATTACCTTTATCAATTGATTAGAAGAACAAGGGTAGAGAAGAGTACAAATTCAAATCTCTAACAACGTAAGGTACAAATTTTGAAACCTAATTAGCTTTATCAATCGAGTATGTGGGAATGTGAACGTCGAGTTACAGAGAAGGATAGGGAAGAAAAATGGAGATATGAAGATTTTTCGATTGGTGTAGAATGAGAAACGATGATCGGGGAGAGAGAAAGCTTTGTTTACAAAGAGAAACGTTGAGAATACTTTCTTTATAAAGAAATGGATTTCTTTTATGAGGTAACAAACTCATGTAATCATTTAAGGTCCGTAAAGAAATTATTTTTTTTTAAATTGTCCAAACAAACATCTATTATTAATTTGGACCGGAATGAATCCATTCCACTCCTTTTTTTCAATAACCAAATAGACCTAGGACAATTAGAATGGCTTACGTTATCTTCCCCAATGCCGGAAGAAGGATGTTGGAGATTTATGCTTAGTCGCAACGGAACCATTGAGTTTGTTGTCGAAACAAGGTGCAATAAGTTACTCACATGTGTGTTATGATGATATGGGTTGCTGGAGGCAAGTCAAGTGACCGGCACTGAAAGTAACTAATGGTTACGGGGTAAAAGTATGAAAGCTAATTAAACTGAAATAAAGCAAGGGGCTTGACTATCATGGCTTTGTTGAAAATTAGTTTGGTTGAGCCTTATGAGTGTCATGGGACATTGTCTTGACTCAGTCATAACAATGCCATGACTTGGCAAGAGCGTCGTTAGCCTTGCCAACGCCTAGGCCATTTTGCGGCAAAAATTGAGAGTCCATCGCTTTGTGTTTTTAGGACACATTTTATGAGCGTTCTAATTGTGTAAGGATGTTCGTCTACTCCTTTTGGAGACTACAACTCCTTGACTTTTATTTTGTACATTGACTTAAAGAATATAGATATAATTCTTGTTTGCTAATTTAAGGCTACTTGTCTACTCACTTGGGAGATTACGATACTAAGTTGTTAGTCTACTCCTTAACGGAGATTACAACAACTTGTAAGTCGCTTGTCTATTCACATGTGAGAAGACGGTGCATGTGCCTAATTAAGTTGTTTGTCTACTCCTATTGGAGATTACAATAACTTGTAAGTTTTTAGTCTACTCCTTCTTGGAGTTTACAACAACTTTGACACAAAACTGGATACCAAAAACTAACAAAGGGAACCAAAAACGAAGGAGTGAAGAAAAAATGACTACATGGGCCAAATGAAACTTGGTCAATGACCCACTATAGTTGCCATGAAGTTACCATTAGGATAGTATGTACCCCAAATCAATTTAGCGACCAAAGAGTTCGGATGAGTGCACAACCTTCATCCTTGTCCAGCTAAAAGAGCAAGACTAAACATCCTTATTTCCCTAAACCCCATTCCAACCATCTCCTTCGATCTAGACAGCCTCTTTCATGCCGTCTAATGAACTCTCCCCTTCTCGTTAGTAACCCCTCCAAGAAAACATACACATCACTTGATCAATCCTCTCGCATATCCCTTGAGGATATTGACAATTTTATTGCTTTGTTGACATAAAGCCTTTGCAAAAAGAAAAAATATCATCACCAAAAAGGAGAAGAGAGACTAACCATTAACTTCATTGTTCTTTAGCATACCATTTAACCTCTCTACACACACAAAAAAAAACAAAAAAAAAAATATAGGACAATGGATCCCCTTGACGAAGTTCTCTAAGGACGGAACACATTGTCTGGGTGACCATCAAGTAATACAGAAAAAGAAATAATATAAACACTTTTCATGATAATGAAGATCCATTTTTTATGAAATCCCAAGTTCCTCATACATAATTCAAGATAACTTCCACTCTACCCTATTGTAGGTCTTAGCCATATCAGGTTTGAGGGCTATATACCCCTGCTTGCCTAATCTTGTTCTCATAAAGTGTAACATTTCAAAAGCAGCTATTACATTATTGGTAATGAGTATTCCTGGCATAAATGCGCTTTCTCTCTAAGACACCACTTTTCCATACAACCTTTAACCGGTCAGCAATAACCTTAACATAAATCTTATAAAGTACATTACATAAACTTATAGATCTAAGATCATGCACCCAACAAAGTGCAATAACCTTAGGAATGAGAGATAAATAGGTGAAGTTGAGAGTTCCAGGGAAAGTTGCCCCCTCCAGAAACTCCGAGATAAACTCGGTTACTTCGGGACCCACCACATTCTAGTGCTTCTGAAAGAATAATGTATGGCATATCATCCAGTTCGGGGGAGTTGGTAGGTTGCATGGAGAAGAGAGTAGCTTTTATTTCCTCGGGGGAGAAAGGACGAACTAAACTTAGCGTAAAAATAATTTACCTCATTTTTTTATACAAAGGTAAGAGGAACAAGAAGGGTCAACATCTAGCAATTGGTCGTCCTAGAGCATCCTTTTTGGATGAGGTCTTCAACATCCCGCGGAAGGTTCCCATCATTCATATCCACACAATGGCCATGTGATGCGAGCTTGTTTGTGACTACGTTGATTTCCCTGAAAATATGTTGGACTCTAACTTGGGAGAATCCGAATAGAGATGCTAGAGATGATCATATCCGCTTCTCATGGCGGTTTCCAAATATGATTAATTAAGTTAATAAGTTCAAGGTTGTCTCCCTTGATTTTAATAGTGTGAATTCCTAGACTTGTGGTCTTATGAAGGCCCTCTCTTAAAGCATAAGCATCCGTTGGAAGAATAGTATCTACTCCACATCAACCCATTCCGGTGGTGATAGTAAAAGTGTTGTGGTCTCGAATGATGTAGCCAAAGGAAACTTGATCACTAGAGTTTTTAGAAGCATCAAATTTAATTTTAACAAAATTTTTGTTTGGTATTTTCCATTTTATGTTTTTGTTTTTCGTCTTTGTTTTGGAGGTCATGTGTTACAGTCTGGTGTTTTTGGATTAGCCTCACCCCAATCTTTAATTTGTTTAAGGATTATCTAATTTAGATTAGTTGGTATATTTTTCTTGTTAAAAATTGTTTGGTTTCTCGTCAACTAGATGTTCCACCATATAACGACTATTTGTCTTAATTCTTTTGGGTTACATTTGTCATCTATCTCCATGATGATGTCCAATACTTTATGACATCTTAGATCACAGTTATGTAGGATTGTTTTAACTTTATTATTGGTGATATTGTGTATTGTATACGGGCATTTAAAAAATAGGTGCTTAGCACTTTATACTGGATGTTGAAAAAGTTTGCAGTGCATTAAGTCCAAATTTTTATGTTTTTCTAAGTTTTCTTTTGTTGGAATGCCATCGAGAGATAACTTCCATAGAAAATTTGTAACTTTTGGCATTATATTGACATCCCATATCCATGCTTTATCCCCGTACGTTCCCACCTTGCGTCTTTGGATTAGGTCCACTGTTGACTTGGTAGAAAACCATCCCTTTTCATTTGGTGCCCAATATAACTTGTCTTGTATTTCATTTTCCAGTAAGCTACGCTTGTTTAATTTTCTGATAATGTTGGGTGGTAGTAGAGTTTCCAATTGGATGATTGCTTGTTTGTTCCATTGTTTATTTGTTATAAAGTTGGATACTAGAACGTTCGTATTGATCGATGTTTTATCATTTATTTTAAAGGTTGTCAGTAATCCATCGATCTTTCCTTCTAGAATCGAATGGTGTTTCCATCTCCAACGTTCCATCTGAAACCTATTTCAAAGTCTTCTTTTAAGTTTATTAGTTTTTCCACTGCCAAGACGTGTTATTTTTGGGTTTATAATTCCATAAGCATGTTCCTTTGAGATATTTCTCTTCTATAATTTTAACCAAATGATATCCGGTTCTCCCATTATTTTCCATTGCAGGTTCATTTGTAAGCCCTTGTTCACATCTTTCGCTTTTCTAATTTTTGTCCCCCTAGCGTTTCTGGTTTACATATTTTATCTCAACTAATAAACGGGGTGAAAATTTGGTCCCTTGTTCCAGAAGAAGAATCTATTTATTTGGTCAAGATCTTTATGTATACTTGCCGGAAGCATGAAGGATTGCATCAGGTAGCTTGGTTTTGCATTTAGGTTGACTATTAACAAGGTTATTCGTCCTTCCTCGGAAAGGGATGATGATTTTCATTTTGTTAGTTGTTGTTTGGTCTTTAATACGAGGCTATTAAAAAGTGTCTTTACTTAATGATCGGGCATTCTAGGCATTTTTCAAGATCGCTTGTTACTGCAATACACATGTGTGAGTGTATTCTCCTTTTTGTTGTCGAGTCTACATTTATTGTTGTTCGAAATGTCGATTTATGGTAGTTTATTATCTGTCCTGAGACCGAACAATAGTTGGTTAAGAGTATAGAATCGTATTACTAGTTACTGGTTGCCTTGTAAAAATAATTATGTCATCCGTAAATATCAAAAAGATAATGAAACTATTTTGTGAAACTGAGAATCCTATTATCTTTTGATTTTCATTGCTAGCTAGAATTTACCTCATTGCTTTTATAAACTTAAGTGTTTTGATCATTGATTGGACAACTAACCTGTGAAACTTTGAAATCTTTCGTTTAGATAGGTAATTAAAAAAGCGAGATTTTAGGATCCACTTAAGTAGTCAAGAGTTTCAATTTATATAGGAGATAAATGAGGATTTCATAGATGGTAATATTTTTGTTTTTGCACTTCTTAAGAGCTATAAATGGACATATAAAGCTAAGGGCTTGCAAAAATTAAAAAAAAAAAAAACAAGAAAACTTAACTGTTCTTCTCGTTGTTGCTTCAACTATACAGTTCCCACCAACCGCTATAGATTCAGAGTACTGAAGTGGAGTTTTTGTTACATAAACAGGTAAACTATGAATATAAGTACTTTATTATGCGTGTGTTTGTTCCAATGTCAAGTAGAGTAATGCATTATGTGAATAATGAAACTAGGATCACTATTCAAGTTCTGCAAATTCAAATCAACAACAAGCTTGAAACATATTGTGCTATTTTTGAACCGAAAATGATATGAATCTAATAAAAAGCCCGCAACTTGAGAATCTCCATCGTCAATCTTTGATGATCTTGACAGTGACAAAATGACAACACTCTGCAGAAGCAGCGGATCTATCTCCACTCCCTAGACTTTTGTTTGTAGTTCGTCTAGACTGTATATATCCTTTGTCTTCTTTGACAACTTGAAAGTTTTGAAACTCTTCTCAAAACCTGTTTGCCGCGTTTACTCTCCTCTAAGTTACTTTGAAGCAGAGAGGTTGATATCGGAGATCTGAGTGCCTCCAACTCACGTAGGATTTTGTGCTCTATAGTAATTTCCCATCAATTTCAGTGTTGCATCAGTGACCCACCTCGATCCCTTTTTTGTTCTTGTCTTTCGTAATTATTGGTGGGTTGTTGTTTGTAATAGCGAAAGTTAAATGTTAATTCACATAATTACAATTATACCTACTGATCTTCCGTTTGGTTTTCATTTGTGGTCGTTAGGATTAAGATTTGTTGTTGAGGTATCGTCTTAAACACATTGGTGTTATGGATGCTTACGAAGTTTTGGAACTGGTTGGCAAAGGAGCTTTCGGTTCTGCTCTTCTAGTCATACATAAATTTGAAAGGAAGAAGTAAGGCTCTGCATTTCCTTTTACATTAGAGGAACCTTGTTGCATCATGTTACTTACCCCTTTGATTTCAGGTATGTCTTGAAGAAGATACGACTTGCTCGTCAGACTGATAGGACTCGTAGGTCTGCCCACCTTGAGGTCAGTTTTGGTCAATTATTTAGTGATACATCAGATGTATGTAGTTGTTGATACATAAATTTGCTCTTTTGCAGATGGAATTGATTTCTAGAATAAGGAATCCCTTTATTGTGGAATACAAAGATTCTTGGGTTGAAAAGGGTTGCTATGTTTGCATTATCATAGGCTACTGTGAAGGCGGTGACATGTAAGTTTCTTCTCTTTTCATATTAATTACATGCCATTTATGAATATAAGGTGCTCTTGCTCTTGTAGGGGTGAAGCCATAAGAAAAGCCAACAACGTTACCTTTCCTGAAGATGTTGGTACTCTTTCTATCTTTTTTCTGGACTCTATATGCTCACCTCTGACCACTATCTGTGAGGTTTATGTAGAAACTATGCAAATGGCTGGTTCAACTTCTCATGGCACTTCATTATTTGCACACTAATCATATTATTCACCGTGATGTCAAGGTTGGTTTTCTTTTTGTCAGCTTAGCTAAAATAATCTGAATCAGCTTAGCTAAAGTCTATATTTTGTGCATCAGTGTTCCAATATATTTCTGACCAAAGATGAAGACATACGACTAGGTACTATGATGAGTCTGTAGATATAAAGCCATTTCAGTTCCAGGTGATCTCTATTAAACTTTAGTGATTTTGATGTAGGAGATTTTGGGCTTGCCAAGATGCTAACTTCCGATGATCTTGCATCTTCTGTAAGTAGTTTGTGATCTTGGTTATGTCAAATTATTAAGTTACTGATTTACCTCCGAAATTATAGGTAGTCGGAACTCCTAGCTATATGTGCCCTGAACTTCTGGCTGATATACCCTATGGATCTAAGTCGGACATCTGGTCACTAGGTAACATGGATACATGCTTCTTGTCACTAAACACATGTGATCTTACTTGGCTGTTATATATACCTCAGGATGTTGTATCTTTGAAATGGCTGCACTGAAGCCGGCGTTCAAAGCTTTTGTAAGACACCCGCACCTACACTCTTACTTGGTTGGTATCTTCGGTATGCCGTAAGCACATGATCATTTGTGTTTTGAGCAGGACATGCAAGGATTGATCAATAAAATAAATAGATGTATCGTGTCTCCACTTCCTATCATGTATTCTGCTGCATTGTAAGTCTCTACCTATTCTTCTCATTATGTGTTGCCATTCAAAGTTTACTCAATTTGTTGTGTATGCCAGCCGAGGACTTGTTAAGAGCATGCTGAGGAAGAACCCTGAAGTGAGACCTAGTGTATGCCCATCACTCCTTCATCTGGCTTTTGGATTTCAAATCATTCTTTTTTGTGTTATTAATATACTTATTATTACTCATATATCTCAGGCTGCTGATCTGCTGAAGCATCCTCATCTCCAACCATATGTTCTTGAAATGAATCTCAAATACGGTTGCCCAGGGAGGACCACTTTCCCCTTCTTAAACTCTCATCATCGGAGAAGAACCCAATTGGTGGTGCCCGAGGAAGCTCCGAAGGTTGTTGAAAGAGCAAGGAGACGGTCATTTAGCAATGACAGGACCCTCAATCCTAGTATATCTGGTTCTGAGTGCGATTCCATCTGCTCCGTCCGAAACACCAAGGAATCCCCACGCTACTTGAGTCGGAGATTTAAAGAATTGCCGAGGGGTAGTGCACACAAGGAGATTGGTGTTGATAAACAACTGAGCTCCTCAAGAAGCTTTGTTTCCAGCGGAACACCCAGAGTGTCAACTCCTACAAAAGCTTCGTCATCCCGCAGGGCATCTCTACCACTAGCGAGCAGGAAGGGCCTTCTTCACTCTCCTGAGATCTCAGTCAATGCCCCACACCTGGACATGATTGTCGAGTTCCCATTAGCTTCTTGTGAAGGTCATCTACCTAAGAACCGAAGCGCCTCGGGCTTTAGGCAATGCTCATCGGACACAAGTGAGCATTCGGTGACAAAGGACAAGTGTACCGTCGAGATTGTAGAGCGGGCGATCCATAAGGAGGGTGAGGTGGATGGGAGTGAGAGGAGGTTTGATATGTCGTCGTATGAGCAGAGGGCGGAGGCGTTAGAGGGGCTGCTTGAGTTCAGCGCGAGGCTGCTGCAGCAGGAGAGGCTGGGTGAGCTCAGCGTACTTCTCAAACCGTTTGGAGAAGAGAAGGTGTCGTCTAGAGAGACGGCCATCTGGCTCACCAAGACCTTCAACCAGACTGCAACATAACAACTCCTCCACTAATCTAAGCTTGAGCTTATTGAGGATTATATGGATCGGTTAACATTTCAACACAACACCCACCTTTTCTAATCGCAACCATAACTATTAAGCTTATCTAGATTCTTCTTTTAATTAATCAACTTGCTACAAATCTTTACTTTCACATGATTTGATTGATATTCCTGATTTCCCCCCTCCAAATTTCTTCATAGATGTTTCTCAAATTAATATTTGAAAATATATAATTAGCTCTCACCATTTTCTCCATTAATTTATATTTTCAAATATTTTCACCTTATCCGAATTCCGAAAATCTGACTTTAACATGCTTCTTAGGACAGTTCAATGAGAGACTCATGAATGTTGTGGGATCGAACGAGCCAATAACTCTTTGGTGTCATCACCTCTTTAAACACCGTTTGTCCTTATAAGAAGCAAACATTCTTCACATTTTTGCAACCTCATATCATCTAGTGGTTCCCCTGAACACCTTGTACCATTTTTTTGTATTGACGAACTTGTAATCCTTCGTCATCATTGCACTCAATGAGATGTCACACACCTCATATTATGATGGGTGTGGCTTGTACCATTGTGAAGCCTAAATGTTAGGCTTGCGGTATCTTCGACTTTCAACTTCTCACCACCCACTGAGATGAACTAACCAAACCCTCCACCAATCTACAAGGTGTCAAATATACTTGGTCTCTACAAACATGCATTGAGGCATCATCGTCCATTACCCGCTCTTTTTTTGGCAACTTCTTCGCATGTCGGCAAGTAAACATCAAGATAATCAGCTTCACAATTAACAATAGTGACCACATTTGTATAAGAGTCACCGTTATTTCTCGACAATATCTCTCTAAACTTTTTTTTAGGTTTTGCCTCATATGAGGACAACGTGCTTGCATGTGACAATTTCTCCTACAGTTAAAGCAAGCCACTTTACTGAAATCTCTTTACAAATCATGGTAGAATTTGATTTTAGAACAGTTGGGAGATTAGGCTTTATAACTCCAGATTTTGGTAGATTTGATTTTAGAACGTATAGTTCTTTTTTTGCGTTAGTATAACTCGTTTTTTTAACATTTAGTTAATTTTGATGAACATGTAGTTCATTTTCTGTTAACATCTATTTCTTCTTTTATGAATATTTAATTAGTTCATCTTTTGTGACGTGTAGTTCATTTTTTTTTTATAAATATGTAGTTCATTTTTTTTTTATAAATATGTAGTTCATTTTTTATGAATGTGTAGTTCATTTTTACATGATAAATAGTAAACTCAAAAGACAAAAAAAACTCATTTGTGAATACTTAAC
>BSUD01000002.1:109214184-109615814 GCA_033239045.1 Fagopyrum esculentum
CCCACACACACACACATTTTTGTAGTGAGTCATTGGAACATTTCATCGAACAAGTTGTATGCACAAATTTAAAATCTCACAATTTACATAATTACAAATCAAATATCATCAATAATCAAACAAAAGAGAAAGGGAAGATATGATAAATCTATGAACAATATCCGATTGATGAATTACTTGACCGACTCACTTGTAATATTCTCTCTACAAACATAACAAAACAAATATCATCAATACTCAAACAAAAGAGAAAACTTTATTTGGATGAAAAGAAAAGAAAAAAAAGGTGTTTAATCATATGTACTCTACCTAGTGTAACAGCCCAAATCCACGGGACTTGAAGTGTCACATTGGGTTAGGATCTCACAATGGATCCTGACCCTAGCCTGACAACAAGTTCGCTAGATCTTACAACAAGGCACAGGTAGATTAAAACTAAATACATAAAAGCTGTATATGATACATCAAAAGAGTTTACAAACTCAGAGCCGAGTACAAAACATCAAACCACAACATGTGATACAAAAGATCTCATATCCCGCGCATCCTAATGTACATAAGTCATCGGCTGGCCACACCATCTGTCTCACCCTGCAGCCTTCCTAACCTGCAGATCATCTACAACACGGTATGAAACTGTTAGCTACAGCAATGAAAAGCATGAAGGTAATAGCACAACCACGCATCAACATCTCATACATGCAATGCCACACACATTCATTTATTATCTTTCATTACGTTATTCCATTACTAATTCAACTTCTTTTGTAACACGAGAAACCTAAAGAACCTCGTCCCTTTCCCCGTTAACACAAGGGTTTGCATTGGGGGTGATCGTCACTCGTCCCCCCTGTGTTACTGGCTTCCAAGCACCTCCTCCTAACCAGCAGGCGGAGACCGGTGGTTACCGCTCATTATAATACACTTGGGCCAAATAAATGTAATAAATGGTCATCCTAGTCCGGGTTAGGTTATAAATGCACAATCATATGAACACACACAACCATCACAATCATACAGTCTACAACTGCATGCTAAGTAAGTCCTATGGACTTACCTGATATACTCGTAACCTGTACCATGTAACAACTTCCCCTTGGGGAAGTAATCAACGCCTGCAATAGCAAGGCACACACAATCACATACCGCAAAGGTTAGGAGACTCGTCTCACTAACCACAACCAACCTACATCTCAAATCTAAATTTCAGATTCTCAACACATTTATAAATGCCTAAGGCATATCCTCAACATAACATCTCATCATACTCGTACACATACTAAACCTTAAAGCCATAACCGATATCCATAACATCATCATGATCCTCAACTCATTCTAATAACTAGCATGCATCTAATCAGTATTCCTCAATCTCAAATTTAATCCTAATTTAATTAATTAACCTTTAATTAATTAATTTAATTTCACCAAAATAACGTTTTGTCCGCACGTCATTTCTAAACTCACCTATCATCAGATTTCATCAAACAAACAAGCCATAAATACCAGAATAATATAATGATCATAATGGAATTTCTAATTATCCATTTTGAAAAGCCTAAGGTCAATTTAGGTCAAATCGCAGTACGGAAAACGAATAAATTCATAATTTATTCGTTACTAACCCGATTGACGATCTGAAAGAAGATTCGGAATCACAACGACGCAGGCTACGCAGGTACAACATCAAATTCACCGGAATCCGAGCGACGGAACTGTACTGGTGACATATATGCTCGACCAGGTCTTCATCTGCTCTAAAATGCAGAAATTTGGTATTGATATGAAGAGAATGAAGAGAGGAATCCAGAAACTCAAACGGATTTGAAATCGGATTAAAAACGGAGAGTAGATCTGAGTTTGAAGTTTGAGAGAAATCAAAGCTTTTACGAGGAAACGTGAACGGAAATGAATTAATAAACGATTTTCCGCTATTTATAGTGAAGTCGATAATTATCCTTTAGCGAAGTCGATAATTATTCTTTAAACCGATCCAATGGCGGGTTGAACCCCCTTCTCCAAACTTTTCGAAATTGGAACAATAAATATTGAATATTGTAGGGATAATTATCCCACAATTGCCTCGGAAAACGTGTATTCCTAAGCCGTCTTTCTTAGCCGTTAAGAAACAAAATAGCGACTCTTTTGGCCGTTTTGCCTTTCCATGTTATTTCATATCTAGAACATGTCCGATGTCCTGATCATTTCTCTCAACTGAATTTTTATTAATTGGAGCTCCCAAATGCTCCAAATAATACCGGAGGGTAAAAATAATTACCCGGGGAAAAAGTGAAAATTTCACCATAAGCCCAAAATTACGCCAAGAACATAACGGTGGTTATACTCAACACCTACGCAATCTTCGCGAGTTATATGTCAATTACTATCACTGATTAAGTTAATCAACATTAATTAGAATCGAAAATCCTAGCTATTACACCTAGAACGTCTAAATTGTCATAAACAACAAGTAGATCTCCAACACACAAGCATAAATGAAATCTACCAAAACGTATGCAAAACTACAATATATGCTCAACAGATGGATAAGAATGAGGATCTAAAAGATGCTAAAATGGATGTTATTAAAGACCTTATAGTACAATGTTAAACATGCAAAGTGGAAAATGAAGATAGTAAAAACCAAACACATAGAATCCCGATTTTAATACCTTGTTCTTGGTAGATCAACTCATCCATCAAACTTCGCATTGAACTAAATGCAACACGCAAGACACTTAAATCCCTTCTTGTCGGGGGATAATAGAGGGTTTATCTTGAAACTACAATTGTATAATTCTTGGAGACAAAATCACAAAACCTGAGTTTTAGCTACCTTGACAGATAAAGTGGTTAACTAAGCCTTTTACCACTATTACTCTATAAGAATGCCAATATAATAAACTCATTTAATAAATATACTCATATTTATCTCAATTCTTTCATCTAGAGGGAAATTAGGGTAAAATTAGAGGGGTTAACAAAACAAAAGCCTATAAAAAAAAACCTATTTAACTCAATTCTTTCTACCTTGGCATGTGCACGTGAGAAGGAGAATCTAAATCCTTTCCAACCTTATGTAGCTAATTTATGTTTAACTCTAGAGAGTCATTTCTTCTGATACTAAGCCCAATCAACCCTCAAAGGGCATTTCTAGCGGTTGATCAGTGATCGCAAGTAAACTTGATTAACAAAAACTTCACAATCTTAAAACAAAAACGTTGATTAAAAATTTCTAAAACCGATATAATTAGAACTAAGACTTAAGAAGTAGGGAAAGCAACCTAACTATCAAATATTTTCTAGTGGGAGATCAATTGCTATTATGAAAGTTGAGATTTGGAGAAGATGAAATTCTTTCGAAGGGTCTGAAACGATAAAGGATTATTTGGCAGTGTTGGGGGTTAATGGAGATCAACCGGCAATTTCAAAATTATGAAAAAAGGTAATTACATCGTAGTTATTGTCCTCTGCTATGGACAATTTAAATACAAATATCCTCTATGCCAAAGCATAAGGAGAGTTTGAGTAAAGCGATTGAGATTAGAATTAGGAACATTGAAATTGAGGGGACAACCTCACTTTTATCAATTTTATCTAACGATTTTGAAAATCACCATGAGAAATCAATCTCCTAATTTCAAAATTTTCTAACATTATTGATAATTGTCCACAAATTTTGAATTCACCACGTCTTTAGAAAAATTGATAGTGTTGTTGATAAGTTTTCTGCGTTACGACATGATTGTCCCCTCCTCGCGATGTCATTCACTCCGAAAGTAAAATAACCAAGCTCTATAACAATCTACCCATAAGAGACAACAAATAATAAATACTTATCATAGAGTATAAATAAAAAAAAATGTTACTATTCATATACATGACGAAGCCTAATTAGTTATAGTTGAGTACTACAAAATAGTTATTATTCATTTACCTATCTGTGCTTTTATTTAGATTTTAGATTTTAGATTTTAGATTTTGAAATGCTTTGAACTTAAAAGTGTTCGGCAGCAGTTTGACACCAAGCATCTTAAAATTCTTTATTTTAATTTTCAAAATCCCTTCAATATCCATTGATAAATATACTGAAAATATTCTCTTGTTCCAACCGACTACATAATCTGCTTAATTAAGATATTAACAACCAGATAATGTCAGATTAATAGGGACTTTCGACAGAACCGACTTCCATACGGCCACGCCATTATACCAGACGAAAACGGCGTCGTTCTTCGTTCCGTTACGAGTTCTGTTCACAAACACGTAGAAAGAGGCGGCTATGGAGGCCGGAGCTGTTGTAAAACCCTACGAGCTCGCCTATTCCGATCTGATTAAGCTCTCATCAGACACCCTACCGTCTTCTACGTCTGCAGACGAGATCCGACGGCGCGAAATAGTCTCCGAAGCAGTAACCAAAAACCTGGGGCCCACCGGGCAGGGACTCATTACCATCACCGGCGTGCCAGGCGCTTCAGCTATCCGTGAAACTCTGCTTCCGCTTGCTCGGGAACTCGCTCTTCTTCCCAACGAAGTTCGTAAGCGCATTCTCAAGGTCACTTTCCCTTAAACCATCACTTGAAATTGTTTATTATGCTGTGAGTGGCTTTTAATTCTTTCCTTTTTGTTGATGTTTATGGAATTGGTATTGTTGCTATATTAGTTTAAGACGGAATCATTCTGATCCAAAAAAGGGAGAAAAGAAGATGACCTCCACCCAGAAACTTTTCCGATATTCGACAACTAGTACACCTTAATAATTTATACCATTTTTTAAAAGATTGATTTTCTGGTGATGGTAACTTGTAGGAACACGGATTAGGGAGCGATGTTCCATTGAAGAATTTGGATAGAATCGTTTCTTCGTTCGCAACGCAGTTGAAGTATGGACATTGTTGGGATCTTCCTACCTCAATTGGGGAAAATAGGATGGTTGAGCCTTTAGATGACAAGTTTAAGAATCTAGGAAGCAGCTTGAAGGAACTTGGATTTTGCATGATTCACTTAGGGCTAAGACTTTCCTGTATCTGCGATAGAGCCATTGGTGGCCAGGAACTGGAGAAAAGTTTACTGGAATCCTGCACAGCCAAGGGTCGTCTGATACATTACCATTCAGCTATTGACTCAAAACTAATCAAGAAAGCTGGGGCTAAAAAGGGGTTGAGCAGCTCAGGAAACCAGGATTGCTCGATCAGTGGTGATAATCCATCTAAGTTATGGCAGCAATGGCACTATGACTATGGTATCTTTACAATATTAACCTGCCCAATGCTCATCTCTACATTTTATGACCAAAGTGGGAAGGGAGGGATTTGTGATCTCAAATCTTATGAATGTCCAAGCGGGCATTCGTTTTTGCAAATATTCGATCCTAATACGAATGAGGTTATTACCATAAAGACTCCGGCCGAAAGCTTTATTGTTCAGGTTGGGGAATCAGCTGATGTCTTGTCGAAAGGGAAGTTGCGTTCTACGCTTCACTCTGTTTGTAGACCGGTTGAGATGGAGAATTTAAGCCGGGAGATTTTTGTTGTGTTCTTGCAACCACCTTGGACTAAGGTATTTGATCTTACAGATTACCCAATGGAAGGACAACGACAGCCCAAGATAACAAGTGATCAGAAGCAGCAGAATGAAGAGATTCACAACATAGTTCCGCCGCTTCGGTCGCGGTTGAAGAATGGTATGACATTTGCAGAATTTTCTCAAGCGACAACCAAGCAATATTATGGAGGTGGTGGCCTGCAAACAAACAGATAATGCCATCTTCACTTGTATTACTGCTATGAAGTGACTTGTTATTTGAATAACTAGTGCTTTAGATTGTCCCGTTCAGTATGAAAGGAAAATTGAATATACATGTGGACAATTCTGCTCTTGATGATGAATCTTAGCTCTCAGCTACTCTAAACACAGTGAGGAGAGAAAGGAAAAGGTTGATGATGTCGAGATACAAAGCAACAGCAGCCCAGATGTAGTCGTCGTAGGAATAGCGCTTGATCAAGTTGTCAGTGTCGTAAATGATGTATCCACAGAAGATAAGGGAAGCCAAACAGCCGTAGATCATCACTGATATCCTCCCCAATGGAAACAACACCTGATCAAGAAAGAAGCAAATTGATTAGTGATGGAAAATTCATTTGAACAAAGGGAGGAGGAATAGGAAAGAATTGTGAAATCACCTGAATTAGAGCAAAGAGTATCAAGATAAAGACAGCTCCGAACAAGAAGGGTCCAAGGAAGTTGAAATCATAGCCTTTCTTTGCTGCCCAGAATGTGTAGAGGGTCAAACTTACAACTACTGCTGCTGTCAGAATTACTGACTCCAAGATAACCTTTCCTGAAAAACAATCATCCACAAATAAACAATTTTGTATCGAAAATAGACACAGGGATCATGTACAAAAGGAACTCACCACTTGTGAAGGCACAGGTTAAGCCCACGGCGAAGGCGAGAGAGATGGTGAAAATCCCCAGTAGCAAATAGTTGAATGGGTGGCGTTGGTGGTAGTAGTACAACGGGCACAACACTATCAGTTAAAACAAATATTCAAAGCTAAGCATATAAAAGAATAAATTGGTTGTAGAAATCGAAAAAAACTTTTTTAAGAAACGGAACCTATGAAGGGTGTGATGATGAGGAGAATGTAGAGAGCAAGTCCGGCGCCGGAGGAGACGAAGAAGAGGGCGATTGGGTGGACGGAGACAACGACAGCAGCTACGGCTATGGTGGCGAGGAGTTGAAGAGAGATGATGGAGTAAATCTTCCTGATGAAAGCCCACCGGAGCTCCGGGGAGTCCATCATCATGGGGTAAAGCCCGACTCCGGCGGCTTCGACGTCATTTTTCCGGTAAGGCTGTTGCCACATCTTGTACGTCGTTCTCTGCTTGCTTGTTGGCTGTGGGAGTTTGGGATCATTATATATATATAGAGACTAAAAAGAGAGTTCGAGATTGATCGATTAATCTGTAGAAGAAGCAAAGGGGTTAAGCCAAGGGGATATAGCGTTTGGAAGAATCAAGAAGGTGGAAGTGCGAGTTATATGCTTTAGCTTTTCTACACGGTTCTCGCTTCTAGTCTTTTTCAGTCCAACTCTGTAAGTTTGTCCGACTCAATTTACTGTCTAGATACAAATATGACAATCGACATGAACAGCAATCCCGGAAGGTAAACATACGACTAATAAGAAAAAACAATGAGGATTCAATGGCGGCCCAACAACAAAATGCATTTGAATTTTGTTTATTACAGGAATTAATCAGACACACAATCTGTACAAAGGAGACTCTGTTGGAAAATTAACAGAACCCCGAATAGTTATCAAGGATGGTTTCAATTTTTCATAACGATTCAAACTGAACAAAGAGTAACAACAAATGATTCTTCTAATGACTTCCCCTATAGTACACTGAACAAGCAAACACTTGGGAGTAGTAAGCAATGAACACAGTTATGAAAGACATACCAAATAGGAACAATGAAACTCACCAAAACGTAAAAGTACAATTCTTATACGCCTATACAAATCGGCATTGCAAAAAACGTGATGCTCTTCATTGCCATTGTCGAAAATCAACACAAAGGGTAGAATTAACAGCAAATTGTAAAACAAATGAAATGATATACTACATATCTCCAAAGAATCGAAAGGTAAGAATGTTAGGCTTCTGCAACCCAATCAAAACTATTGTGATTAAATGAAGATCGCCTTCTGCAACTGTAGAGGGATAAAAATAAAAAAAAAAAAAAATTCTCGACCGATATCAATCTCACATGCAAGAGTGAGTATATTCAGATGATTATGCTAACCGAAACAAAAATAAACATTGGACCCAAGCGCAGTGGCGGAGCCAGAAAATTTTCGTTGGAGGGGCACAATTTTTTCTTTATTAAATATGTTGCATATTAAGTTTAAAATTAAACAATAAAATATATATATTAAATAAATAAATAAAAGTTTACTTAAATTTTGTACTATAAGTTAGAGCTTTTAATTTATTTATTTTATTTAGATGAAATTTAAAAATATATTGTCAAATAAATTAGATAGTGGTTGATGAATTATTGTATTAAAAATTATATTAATTTTATTGTATTAGTCAAGAATTAATGAAATAATAAACATCCATACTAAAAATCATAGGAATTTTAAGGAAGGACGGAGATAACAATCTATATGAGAAACTTGATAGGACTATGTTATCCATAGAGGTCATACAAGAATACCCCAACATCCATACCAAAAATCATGCTTTCACCTCATCTGACCATTATGATTTCTATTAATATTCAAAATACACACAACAAAGTTCAAAAAAATCCATTCAGATTTGAATATATGTGGTTGCAACGAACAAATTATAAAAATCTGGTGAAACAGGCATGGAGAACACAGTTCTCAGCAACTCACATGTTCAATTTAGTAAAAAAAAAAAAAAACAAACATGCTCAAACAAAAATTAAGAAGATGGAACCATGATAATTTCCGGAACATCGATAAACAACTAAAAACAGTAGATGAAGCAATTGAATCCCTCCAAAGCCAACTCTCCAAATCCTTTAACAAACAAATGGACCAAAAAATAAATAGATTAACTAGAAAGCAAGAAAGCCTTTTGGAGTACCAACATAAGTATTGCATACAAAGAGGTAAAACAAATAACCTACAGTTGAGAGACAAAATTACTAAATTTTACTCCCAAAAATCCACGGGAAGAAGGAATAAGAAAATAAACGCTTCGATAACTAGGAGTGATGGTGCAATCTTATCCAAGGAAAATGATATTGGTGAAGAGTTTATAAGGGACTATAGATCTCATTTCTCTGCATCCCATATCAACCAACATAAATTAAAGACACAACTTGAGGTCATACAACCTGGAATATCTGACATACACAACTCTAGACTAGAAAGGCCTTTCTCTACAAAGGATATTAAAGATGCTATATTTGATATTGACAGCAATAAATCACTAGAACCTGATGGCATGACGGCGGGTTTCTATAAGAAGTATTGGCACACTACTGGGCCATTAGTTATTAGGGTAGTGAAAAGCTTCTATGGAACTGGTAGAATCTTAAAACAACTTAACCACACCTTTATTGCTCTCCTTCCAAAACTGATAACCCAACAACAACAACAACAACAACAACAACACACTATAGACCAATAAGCCTATGCTCAACGGTTTACAACATTATTGCGAAGATTCTAGCAAATAGACTAAGCGGGATTACTCCAAATCTTATTCAACCCCGGCAAAGCGCCTTCACTAAAAGTAGATGACAACATACTTATAGGCCATGGAAATTTTCATGGATTTAGATCAAAGAAAGGCAAAGATGGATTTATGGCTATAAAACTTGACATGGAGAAGGCCTATGACAAAGTAGAATGGCAGTTTCTAAACGCAGTTTTAGAAAAATGCGGATTTGGTAGAAAGTTTAGGACCTATATCAATGAATGCATAACAATAGTCTCTTACTCACTATTAATAAATGACTCCCCGACTACTATATTTACCTCACAAAGAGGACCTATATCAACTAAGCTAGTAACACAAATGAGCAAACACAAACACAAGATAGGTAATCAATGAGAGAGAAGAGGATTCTAGGGGTTAGAAATTCCGGTTATGGCATTGGACTCAAGCTATCTAGTCATTCCTTGGATTAACTATAGTATGTTGGGAGTGGGTGTTTCTTAACCGGGATCAATCACCGGGTAGGTCTCATGGTCCACTAGTCCATTCCTAAGGTCTCATCACCAGGTAAGTTTCAAAGAGCCTAAGGATAGGAATTCTACACAAACCGGAAAGTCATCTAGGGATCTAACCTCTCCTTACCGGGTAAGTCTCGGGAAGGCAAGTCCTAAACATCAATCCCAGCACACTCAGTCCAATAGCGGCTTGTGAGGCTCACTACTACCTAGAGTTCATCATCTTCGGTACCTAAGAGCAAGAATCACCGGGTAGGTCTCTTCTCACACTTAGTTGCTAACACTAGGTCACCCTAGGATAGATCTAGCTCAACAAACACTAGGATTTCAACAATCTAACAACCTAACACTTAGATTTATCAATACAAGCAAGTCAGACAAAATCACGGGCAGTTCATCACTTCCACGGCCGTAGAACCTACTAGAACATGCCGTGATTTACAACAGAGGCTAGGTCCGAGCAAACAAATCATCCAAAGGTACGTTTAAGTCTATCCTATCATAGTCCAAGCCATAACCATCATTTCCTTACCCTAGAATCACATCTATTTAGCCAACAACATGCATCTCAACAATCAAACTTATCAAGCATACAATCATGAAGTCCATATCAAGAGGATAAAATGAAAGAGAGATGAAACAAGTGGAACAAGAAAAACAAGCTGAATAGATGTTAAAAGAGAGACTTACAACCCTTCAAAAGAAGGTTCGAATCGTTCTTACAACCCTAGAAAATGTTTCCAACAAACTTCACTCTAAAAACTATGAAACTCTAAGAATGGTGTGTTCTTCTCCTCTTCTCCATATTGAGAGTGTTTCTCCTCCTCCAAGAGTTTCTCCAATCCAAATCAAAATGAGAGAGTATGGGAGAGAATGTGTGTGAGGTCAAATTCCTTTTCTTCTACCAGCCTGCAAGAGTACTTATAACCTTCACCATTTGCAAGAGTAGGTTATGGAGATCGTGGGACAGCTGTCCCAACTGTGTAGAGGGAATCACGGTCCATTCCACGGTCGTGGAACTCCCAATGACCGTGATTCTGGTGCTTCAGCTTTCTTTTGATCGTTGAGCCATGAGTTGGTGCAAGGCATGCACCAAGATGGTCCTAAGTGTTTTCCTTTGCTCTTTACTTGCTTCCCAATGAGCTCGGATATGTGTCATCAGGAGGAACGATCCTCGGATGTATCGATTAAGCTCCAAAACCTCCCAAAATACCTACAAAACATGCAAAAGTCCGTGTAGACGTCTATCTCAACAAATATACATGAATTGAATGTAAACGTCATGAACTAGTGCCAAACTATGCATGAATAGCGGGAAAAACTATCTAAATGGATGCCAAGACTAACGTCATAAATCGTGTTATCAAAAATACCCCATACTTAAGGTTTGCTCGTCCCCGAGCAAGTCCCAACTATAGACTAAGAGATGACACGATTTATGCATGCAGAAAAATAACAAAATATTTTTGGAATTGTGCTTCTAATATTGGATCACCTTCATAGTCACGTTTCATGGCAAATGGACAAGCAATCATGCATCAAATAGATGAAGGCATGGAAAGACAATTATACTTAACTTAAAAGCATGCATGCAAGGTGAAAATGAAGAAGTCAAGATAATCATGAGCATATCAAATCTAGATCACTAAGTCTTACACACATGCAAATAGGTCACAAGGACTTTAGGAAAGAAGAGGCTAAGAAACTTTGTGATTAGGTAGGAATTTTTAGATCATGTGATTCTAATCCGGGAAATAAACTAACTCCACAATTTCATTTTTGATCAACTTCACCACAAGTGTATATTTTCTCCATCTTTTCTTTGTTTTCTTTTCTCTTTCACTTTCTTTTTCTTTATTTTTGAGGCATTGACATTGGTGTACAAAAGCCAAAACCTTGGTGATTAGCGAGCCTCGGGCTTTTTTATTTTTCGAGGTGCTTCACAGCGAGCACACATACCAAAGCTCGTTAGGACATTCGGTTTATCCGACTTTGGCAAGGCACAAACACCTGATTATGTGAATGGTGCCGAGTTACTCGTCATCAAAACCAAACTCCCCAAACCTATATTTCTTTCTACACTTTTCACAACAAATTTAGCACTTCATTCATCACATTCTTTCCTCAACAACTTCACCCCACACTTGCTTTTCACACACATCAACACACTAGCATGCTCCTATTCCCGGATGGGTCAAAAGAGGTAAAATTTTATATCAATTGAGGTGCTCAAACAACATGATCAAGATAAGAAGTAGAGAAAAATGAATTGCCTTAATCACTCCTAAATGATGTGCAAGAACTAGCATGTAATTTTGATATTCAATCCTCAATCCAATCAAGGCAAACATCATGATCACAATTCACACATGAGATTCAAGATAAGTACTTCAAGTCCACATATGCATGCATCAATTCAACACACAAGGTCATCCATAGCCAATTCACAAGACAATTTCATCATAAGGGTCATACTCAAGCTTAGAAGCACTAAAATTTTTTAAATTTTCTAATTTTTTTTGGAATTTTCAAAATATGTATGTACAATGCAAAACCTAATGAAACATGTGACTAAAAGAAACTATCCTAGATGCTAATCATGCAAGTGATCATGAAAACCCCACCCCATACTTAGAAACACATTGTCCCCAATGTGTAAATCAAGTAAAGAAGAGTGAAAGAGGGTCCTCACAATGTAAAATGGTTTGATTCGGTATTTGGGTTCACTCAAGTGGATTGATGGCGGATGATCCTATCAACGATGGTAGAGAGCTCAAGGTGTTCGTTATGGCTTCGGGACCCGCGCTAGGCACCGCTAGCCATCCAAGTTCCGCGTCCGCTCCACCCACAATTGATGTGAGACTCATCATCATCATCCACATGCCATTCAAGGCTTCCATGCTACTTAAACTCTAGCACACAAACTCCAAACACACAAAAACACACAAAAACAGAAAAATGAACACAAAAACAAAAATGAAAAGGGAAAGATGTCTACCAATGGGTTGCCTCCCACCAAGCGCTTCTTTAAGGTCATTAGCTTGACCAAATTTGGGGGCGTCTCACTCAAGGTGAAGTGGGGCAATCATATTCACCGGAGCTCCCGGGATGTACTTCTTTAACCGGTGCCCATTCACCTTAAAATCTCCACAATGCTCCCCTCCTATCTCAACCGCTCCATGGGGAAAGATCTTCTTCACCACATAAGGACCCGTCCATCTTGACTTTAGCTTTCCGGGGAAGAGCCTCAGCCTCGAGTTGAAGAGAAGGACAAGGTCGCCTTCACTCATCTCCTTTGGGATGAGACGCTTGTCATGCCAACGTTTGGTCCTTTCTTTGTAGATCCGGACGTTTTCATAGGCATCCAACCGGATCTCCTCAAGAGCGTTCATGTCTAGCAATCTCTTTTCACCGGCCTCCTTGAGGTCAAAATTTAGCCACCTTATAGCCCAATACGCCCTATGCTCCATCTCTACCGGAAGGTGGCAAGACTTGCCACAAACTAGCTTGTAGGGAGTGGTGCCAATCGGTGTCTTGAAAGCGGTTCTATATGCCCACAAGGCATCATCGAGCTTCATAGCCCAATCCTTTCTCGTCCTAGAAACCGTCTTCTCAAGTATCCCCTTTATCTCCCGGTTGGAGATCTCCACTTGGCCACTAGTTTGGGGATGGTAAGGTGTTGCCACAACCTTGGCATATAGAACCGCACCACAACCTTGGCCTCCCAAACCTAGAAAAGATCATTCGGTTGAAGAACCGCACCACAACCTTGACATTATTTGTGGGAGAGGCGATTGCCTCCACCCATCTCGAAACATAGTCCACCGCCAATAGGATGTAGAGGTTGCCACATGAAGAAGGGAATGGTCCCATGAAGTCCACACCCCACACATCAAATATCTCCACCTCTTGTATGTTGTTCAAGGGCATCTCATTCCTCCTTGAGATGTTGCCCGTCCTTTGGCAAGCATCACAAGCTACCACAAAATTCTGCACATCCTTGAACAAACTTGGCCAATAAAATCCGGATTGTAACATCTTTGCACATGTCTTGTGTGAGCTAGCATGGCCTCCACATGGCAAGGAATGACAATGGCGGATCACACTCTCCACCTCATCCTCCGGTATGCATCTCCTAAAGACTCCATCCGGCCCTCTCTTGAACAAAAGCGGTTCACTCTAATAGTAATGCCTGACATCCTTGTAGAACTTCTTCCTTTGGGCATAGGATAAACCGGGTGGCATCTCCTCACACACAAGGTAGTTTCTTATGTCGGCATACCATGGCTCATTTCCCTTGGACACTTGAAGCAAGCACTCCTCCACCATTTGCAATTGCTCGTTCCGGAATGAGTCATCAATCGGGATGTCATCTCTCTCAATCTCCAATGGTGGGAGTCTACTAAGGTTGTCCACCACAGAATTTTCGGACCCTTTCTTATCCCGGATTTCCAAGTCAAACTCTTGAAGAAGAAGGATCCACCGAATCAAATGAGGCTTGGCATCCTTCTTTGTAAGAAGATAACGGATCGCATCATGATCCGTATACACAATGACCTTCGCTCCAACAAGATACGAGCGGAACTTCTCAAATGCATACACTACCGCTAACAACTCCTTCTCGGTGGTAGCATAATTGAGTTGGGCATCATCTAGCGTATTGCTAGCATAATAGATGGCATGTGTAAGCCCATATTTCCTTTGTCCCAAAACAGCCCCAACGGCCACATCACTCGCGTCACACATGATCTCAAACGGTAAACTCCAATCCGGAGGTTGCATGATAGGTGCGGAGATCAAAGCATTCTTCAACCTACAAAAAGCCTCAAGGCAATCCTTGGAGAAAACAAACTCAACATCTTTCATTAGTAGGTTAGTAAGAGGCTTAGAAATCTTAGAGAAATCTTTAGTGAATCTCCGGTAAAAACCGGCATGCCCTAAAAAACTTCTTACCCCCTTCACCGAGGTAGGTGGTGGCAACTTCTCTATTGTCTCTATCTTAGCCCTATCAACCTCAATGTCTCGGCTGGACACCAAGTGTCCCAACACAATGCCTTCACTTACCATGAAGTGGCATTTTTCCCGATTCAAGACAAGATTTGTCTCCTCACATCTCTTAAGCACCAAAGACAAGTTAGCTAAACAATCATCAAACGAAGATCCATAAACAGAAAAATCATCCATAAACACTTCCATGATATTTTCAATATACTCAAAAAAGATAGCCATCATACACCTTTGAAAGGTGGCGGGTGCATTACACAACCCATATGGCATTCTCCTATATGCAAATGTACCCCAAGGACATGTGAAGGTAGTTTCTCTTGGTCATCGGGGTGAATAGAGATTTGGAAGAATCCACTATAACCATCTAAGTAACAAAAGTGTGAATGTTGAGCTAATCTCTCTAGCATTTGGTCAATAAAGGGAAGAGGGAAGTGATCTTTCCTAGATGCCACATTTAGTTTCCTATAGTCTATACACATCCTCCATCCCGTAACCGTCCTAGTAGGGATTAGTTCATTATTCTCATTAGTCACTACGGTCATCCCACCCTTCTTAGGAACCACATGAACGGGACTAACCCATTTACTATCCGAAATCGGGAAAATGATTCCCGCATCTAGCAATTTAAGGATCTCTTTCTTCACTACTTCTTTCATGATAGGGTTTAGTCTTCTTTGAGGTTCAATTGAAGGTTTATGATTATCTTCCATTAAAATCTTATGCATGCACAAAGAAGGTTTAATGCCAACTAAGTCATCAATGGTATAGCCAATAGCCTTCCTATGCAACCTCAACTCATGCAACAATCTATTCAACTCATCATCATTCAAGCATGCATTAACAATCACCAGATAAGTAGAATCTTCACCAAGAAAAGCATATTTAAGATGAGAGGGGAGGGGTTTAAGTTCAAGTTTAGGAGGAGCTTTATCGATCGGAGACACTCCATATAATGTAGGTGGAGATGATTCCAAAGCTATGGAAGACTCCTCAAGGCTCCTTGAAGCTTGATCAACCATTAAGGCACCTTCTGGCAAAATCACGGTCTGAATCACGGCCTCTGGCAAAACCCCGGGCGTGGAATCTAAGAAGCTAGCATCGAGGACCACTCCTGAGAGTTCCACGGGACAAACCACGGCCGTGGTCCTCTGTGCAAGACCGTGATTCCTACAGCTCTTCAGCATAATTTCGTGCACTCCAAATTCAGCACTTGTCTCCTTTTCTAGTGCATCCAAAGCCTTGATTTCTTCATTACAATCATCCTCAACTCCTTCCTCCATCAAACTTAAGCTAAGAACCTTCTCCAAGGGGTCCTTGATCAAGATCGAGCTCACAACTTCTCTACATTCCTCTTGCTCGACAATGTTGAACACATCTTCACCAAGGGCTGGCCCCTTCATCATTGTGGATAATTTGAACTTGATATTCTCTTCTCCAATGTTGAAGGAGAGAATTCCATTTTTGCAATCCACCAAACATCCGGATGTGGCCAAGAAAGGTCTTCCTAAGATGATAGGGACCGGATAGTCCGCCGGGATGTCCAAAACAACGAAGTCTATTGGCACATAGAACTTCCCTAGTTGCACCGGTATGTCTTCCAAGATTCCAACGGGATGGATTATCGAACGGTCCGCCATGTAAAGGGTCATCTTGACCGGCTTTGGCTCTCCTAGCCCAACCTTGTTGCAAAGTGCAAGCGGGATGATGCTTACACTTGCCCCAAGATCACATAGGGCTTCATACTTCACTTCTCCCACTCCAATTGGCACACAAAAAGATCCCGGATCTCTTAGCTTAGGAGGCATCTCCTCCTTCATAGTTTGGATCAATTCCGAGGACCTCTTTGTCATCCTCACTTCTCCATACTCCTCCAACTTCCTCTTGTTGGAAAGTATTTCCTTCAAAAACTTGCCATATGCCGGCATACCTAGAATAGCATCCATGAACGGAATGTTAATATGCAATTTAGACATAAGTTCAAGGAATTTACCGAAATACTTGTCCAAACGAGCCCTTGCTCGTGATTGTGGGAACGGTAGTGGTGGCTTGTATGGAGGTGGTGCCACATATGTTGGCTCATCATCTTTGCTCCTTCCTCCGTCTTCTTGCAATGACTCTTCCTCTACCACTACTTGCTTTCCCTTAGCATTCTCCTTGGATAAGGGATCCTTCATGCTAAACCCACTCCTTGTTGTGATGGACAACACTTGGCCTCTTGGGTTATCTTCGGTTCTTCCGGGAAGTTTTCCCGGATCTCTATGAGCTTCACCCCCCTTTCGGAACACTTGTGCTTCCAACACCTTTTGATCCTTAGAAATGGAAGTCACCGTGCTCTCAAGACCACTCAACCTTCCAAGCAATTGCTCAAACATCATCTAGGTTCTATCCTTTGGAGGTTGAGTAAATCCGGGTGGAGGTTCTTGTGAAGCCTTTGGTGGTGGAGTTGCGCTTGTGGAAGCGGGAGGGTTCAAGGCACCATCTGGGTTAGAATAAGAAAACCCGGGATGGTTGTGGTTAGGCCGGTAATTGTTGAATTGCCGGTTGTTGTTGAAGTTCCTTGGGCCTTGATAGTTGTTGTAGTTTCCCCTTCCCATGTAGTTCACACCTTCCTCCTTGGAAGACAAGTTTGCTTGCATTTGCACTTGAGGTTTTGCTTGATTCTTCAAAGTTGTAGCACACAACTCCCTCAAAGACTTAAGCTCATTGTTGATTGCATCAAGCTTGAAATTACTCATGGTGACTTCACTCACTTCATATGCTCCCGCTTTCCTCCCATCACTCTTCCTATGGGAGTACTTTTCAATCACCAAAGCTTGTTTCTCTACAAACTCCCAAGCTTCATCCACATTCTTTTCCATAAAAGTCCCACCGGAAAGAGATTGAAGCTTGAATTGGCTATCTTCATCAAGTCCCTTGAAGTAGATCTCCAAAAGCTCTATTTTCGGTATACCATGGTGTGGACAATCTAGGAGAAGGTCTTTGAACCTCTCCCAAGACTTGAATAGGCTTTCTCTATCCTTCATTACAAAGGAATTGATCTTCCCTCTTAGCTCGGTAGTCTTGGAAGGTGGGAAGAACTTATTCAAGAACTCGGTTGTCATCTCCTCCCAAGTACTCACACGCCCTAGTGGAATCGATTGGTACCAAGCCAAGGCTTTATCCTAAAGTGAGAAGGAAAAAACCCTAAGCTTATGGTTGTTGTTCTCCAACCTAGGCGGCCTTAGAGTCTCCATCAATATCTCATAGTTCATCAAGTGTTGATGAGGAGACTCTCCTTCCATCCCTCCAAATTGATTATGCCGGATCATTTGTAGAACTTGAGGGTGGAGCTCGTAATCATGGGCTGCGGGATCTCCTAAGTTTACACCCGGACGGTGCACTCTTTGAGCCGGATCCATACGTTACCCTAACGTTTGTGGCTCCTCAATAGCAATGGGCGCAACCCGAATGTTAACCGCCGGCTGCGGTTGTGGTGGAGGTCGAGGTTTTTGAGGATTAGGCTCTCTTTGCACAAGAGCTTGCCTAATCTCTTCAATCTCCCTCCTAATTGCTTCTTGCCTCTCATTGGCAAGTCTCCTTTCATTCTCCAAGGCTTCATCCCTTATCCTAATTTGCTCTAAAGCTTCATCTAACTCAGCTTGGAGATCTCTTCCTGCCATCTCTTTTCCCTTCTTAATGCTCTTAGATCTAGCATTAAGGGTTTTCTCCGGTTCGGGATCGAATGGAGCTAAATCCTTGCCACGAGATCTTCGCATGCACCTAAAGAGTGAGAGATGTCCTGAAAATGCAAAGACACAAACCAAACAAGATCAAAAGCAACAAGAAAGACCTACACTATAAACAATCACAAAAATGACTCAATCTAGACCTAGTCCCCGGCACTAGTACAAATCATAAGTTTCTCGGGACTTTTTTTGTATTACGGTAGGGAGTTTTTGAAGTCCCGTAAAACCTTTGGCCGAGAGCTTTTTCTCGGGAGTTTTTCTGCAAGTCCTGAGAAACAAAAATACTCTAGGGAGTTTTTAAAAAAAGTCCCGAGAGACATCTCTCGGGACTTTTTTTTTAAAATCCCTAGAGATATCTCTAGGGAGGTTTTTAAAAAAAGTCCCTAGAGATATCTCTTGGGACTTTTTTTAAAAAACTCCCTAGAGAGATCACGGGAGTTTAAAAAAAAATAATAACCCAACAACCCCCCACTCATGCATTCATTAGACATTCAATACAATATATACTATTTGCATCTTTTGTTGAATGCAAAATAGACCTTCAACGCAAACTTTGTAGTAGTGGGAACAAAAAAAGTATGTAAGCTATAACACAAAGTATACTACACTCAAGTAATTTTAAAATTGACGGGAGTTTAAAAAGTATGTAAGATATAACAAAAAGAGTTCCTTGGATGCTTATTCTCTCGTCGAGTTAACCAAGAAACAATTCATATATGAAGTGCATCAACAATGGAATCAACAAGGGTGATTGCTTCAAATCGTGCTTGCTTCAAATTGTTCTCAAGATCATTGATCTTTTGCATAAGCTCCTGCATGTAATCTAGGGCATCACCGAGAACTGCAGTCCTGTCCATCTGATATTCAGCCATTTTTGTTAGTTGTGTAATAGTTTCATATTTAGATTGATAATTATTAGTCAATTAGTAAATCTCATAATCAGACAGATAATCATTGGAAAGTCAAAATATTTCAAACACCATCAACCAATATGATGGGCCCAGCAACAGATTAGCAAATTCAACTCTTTTTTAATTAAAATCTAAAATGCATGAATCATGATTATCTATATCAATGTAAGTAAAAAACCAATTCAGCATGTAATCGTCAAAATATTTTTGTTATTCCATTAGAAAGTAACAAAATCATGAGAAAAATGCAGCAAAAAAGTTAAAAAAATTTGAAAAGAGAAAGGGCAAAAAGACTTCACCTTGCTGATGTTGGGTACAACAGACCTCAAAACCAAGAGCTTTTCGTTAAGCTTCTTTCTTCTTCGCCTCTCAGCCTGCAAGTTCTTAGCAAGAGCACCTTTGTTCTTCTTCTTCCCCGTCAGGTTCGAAGATTCTCCAATTTGAAATCCACCATCCACCTTAACAGTAGTCTCTTTGAACAACTCCACCGAATCAAAACTCAAAATTAAGCTTCTTAGGTTTAACAGAGCTTCAATTTAAAGAGAGTAGTTTACTACTTCATCCGTTCTCTCACTTATTCAATGTCGTGTCACCATTTCTTATAATTTCATTTGCAATAACATTGTTTCAAACATCCTCTCCTCGTCAACATCACAGGATTACAAATTACGAATAGAAAGTATCCATGAAAATGGCAATGTCCACCTTATTATTGAACCTATCCATTATCAACATCACAACTTCAAATTATCAAAGTTAAATAAAGAAAAACAGCAAATGAAGATAATTGAACTTAACTGTGTGCTCAAACACTAGTACAAGTGATGGGTTGAACTTACCTGTGTGCTCAAACACAAGTAAAGTGATGGACCTTCTCCAATATCACACAAAAAAAACACTAATAAGCATAATCCTGAAACTAGAAACCACACTATAAGGAAAACCTATCACCAAACTAAAATTCAAATTCACAAGTTATAAACCCCTAAATTCATATATTAAGGACTCCGATCAATTATTATTGACGGACAACCAAAAGATGATAGATTCAACACAAGTACTGCAAAATTCATTATAGCTTACTTCTAAATTTGTTACATATGCCTATATGACACTCACATGTAGAGCAAAATTCATTATAGCTTACTTCCAAATTCACAAGTTAATTGTCCCGAGAAACTTACACTAGCTGAACTAGTAAACTACAAGTGTTGTTTAATTTGATAAAATAAAAAATAGACTATTGCCCCCCTCTAAAATCCCCTAAATTTGATGCAAAATCTATCATCAGCTTACTTGTTAAAGAGGTCATATGTAGAGCATTTGTTTCATGTGTTTTTCTTTGGATGTACACAACACCGCACAAATCACTCTAAACACAACATACATTGAGAATTTGAGACTGCACATACTCATAATTAAATAACTTCAATTTCATTCACACAATTAATGTTTTTGAGGTAACCTAGAGATGGCAATGCTCTTAACCTCATACTTTAAAACAAATGTCTATATGACACTCACAGGCAGTAACAAATGTATGTTAGGCAGTAGAACTCAAGTTGCAATATAAAGAAAACCAAGACTTGCCGAGCATTAAAATTACTCAAGTATGTCATTGTTGGCTTCTACTGTAAATCCCAAGGACAAATGAAAAGAGCATCTAATAGGATACTTTGGACGACTGATTGAGCCCATTTTAAATCTTTAGGAACCAAATTGACTATCCTGATCATCGGGAGGACAATAGGTACCATTTTGAAATATCCAACAACAAACAAAAGCTTCAAGGGATAGCCATACAAGAAAATCATCAAGCTAGGAGGCAAATGGTTAAACAAATATAGCTAGATTCTGCCATGAAGGATGCTCATGATATCTATCCAAATCATACTACATAAATTCAGAAAGCAAACATAATTAAGTGAAAGAAAATTTAAATCCATAATCACCCATATGTACATACCTATACAAATATATTGATAAGCAAATAATTCATGAAGCAAAGAACTAGTTCTAGGATCATATTCGTTGAAGGACCTTTAAGTCTTTATGACGCACATAATGTGAATACAGGTTTTAACTGTCAACAACAGTTGGATGAACCATTTACAGAGTTTCTGGAACTAGAGCAAGCGCCCATTTACCGTACAGGAACAACACTAATGAGACCTTGTCGATCACCAAGTTGAATAAGAAACTGTTAGTAGCCAAATCGAAAAAATGAAAATTACCCAAATTTGAAAGCAACGGAATCTAATGATATTCAATGATGTGGAGAATAGATAGATCTAGTGCTAGATCACCAAAAACAAAATTTTTTTTTGTTATCATCTGTTTGAGAAATGTCACAAATCAAATTTATAAAAGAAAATACGAGGATCAGTAGTAATACATCAAAGCGTATGAAGAAGATTAGATACTGAGAAACAGGTGGAGGAGAGATGAGATGGGACTTATATAATCCGTTAAGACTTGTTGAATCGAGGAAGTGACCTTCGGCTAAAAGAGAAAGCTCTTTCTATGATAGGCAAACCTTCTTTCCACCCCCACGCCCTAATCGTACCTTCTCTTTGTGATGTATTGGCTTGGGAAAGCACATAGAAATGGGGGAACAAGAATGGCGGCTCCGAAAGCTCCGCGTCCTATTTGCTCTTCTTTGCCCTCTTCTTCTTCTTGCCACCATCTGCCTACCGGCCTTTGGCTTCTTCTCCGCTGGGACCTTCTCTGCCATGGGAACCATTGAAATTAGGTTTCATCTCGGGACAAAAAGAGCGCAACGAAGGTAAGCGTAAATGAACGTGGACGCACCCAACATTTACTCGGGACTTAAAAAAAAGTCCCGTGAGTATTTATAAATTCTAGTGATTTATATAAAAAAACTCCCGAGAATTTAATTCATTTATAAAAAAAAAAATAAATATTGTTTTTACATGTGTTTTTTTAGTTAGTCCCGAGAGTTTGTACTTTTTACGGGACTTTACCTAAAACCCGAAAAAATTGTCCCGAGAAACTTAATAATTGTACTAGTGCGGCAACGGCGCCAAAAACTTGTTACGCTAAGATTGTGACACGCAAAAGTCTTAAACTTATAACTCGATATATTTATCCTAACTCCTAGCGAACCCACAGTGTATGGGTCGTTTTGTAGTAAGGATAGTATTCCGAGGTCGAACACAAAGACTAAGGTAAAATTGAATCAATAGTGACTAAGGATAGTGTAGACCTAGGCTAAGAAAAGAGAATGGAAATAAAGAAATGAAAATCTCAATGTTTTGGTTTGGTTTTGTGGTGATCAATCAAGGATCACAAATGATGCAAGATTTACAAACAACTAAGCTAGTAACACAAATGAGCAAACACAAACACAAGATAGGTAATCAATGAGAGAGAAGAGGATTATAGGGGTTAGAAATTCCGGTTATGACATTGGAATCAAGCTATCTAGTCATTCCTTGGATTAACTATAGTATGTTGGGAGTGAGTGTTTCTAAATCGGGATCAATCACCGGGTAGGTCTCATGGTCCACTAGTCCATTCCTAAGCTCTCATCACCGGGTAAGTCTCAAAGAGCCTAAGGATAGGAATTCTACACAAACCGGAAAGTCATCTAGGGATCTAACCTCTCCTTACCGGGTAAGTCTCGGGAAGACAAGTCCTAAAGATCAATCCCAACACACTCAGTCCAATAGCGGCTTGTGAGGCTCACTACTACCTAGAGTTCATCATCTTCGGTACCTAAGAGCAAGAATCACCGGGTAGGTCTCTTCTCACACTTAGTTGCTAACACTAGGTCACCCTAGGATAGATCTAGCTCAACAAACACTAGGATTTCAACAATCTAACAACCTAACACTTAGATTTATCAATACAAGCAAGTCAGACAAAATCACGGGCAGTTCATCACTTCCACGGCCGTGGAACCTACTAGAACAGGCCGTGATTTACAACAGAGGCTAGGTTCGATCAAACAAATCATCCAAAGGTACGTTTAAGTCTATCCTATCATAGTCCAAGCCATAACCATCATTTCCTTACCCTAGAATCACATCTATTTAGCCAACAACATGCATCTCAACAATCAAACTCATCAAGCATACAATCATGGAGTCCATATCAAGAGGATGAAATGAAAGAGAGATGAAACAAGTGGAACAAGAAAAACAAGCTGAATAGATGTTAAAAGAGAGACTTACAACCCTTCAAAAGAAGGTTCGAATCGTTCTTGCAACCCTAGAAAATGTTTCCAACAAACTTCACTCTAAAAACTATGAAACTCTAAGAATGGTGTGTTCTTCTCCTCTTCTCCACAATGAGAGTGTTTCTCCTCCTTCAAGAGTTGCTCCAATCCAAATCAAAATGAGAGAGTATGGGAGAGAATGTGTGTAAGGTCAGATTCCTTTTCTTCTACCAGCCTGCAAGAGTACTTATAGCCTTCACCATTTGCAAGAGTCGGTTATGCAGATCGTGGGACAGCTGTCCCAGCTGTGTAGAGGGAATCACGGTCCATTCCACGGCCGTGGAACTCCCAGTAACCGTATTCTGGTGCTTCAGCTTTCTTTTGATCGTTGAGCCATGAGTTGGTGCAAGGCATGCACCAACATGGTCCTAAGTGTTCTCCTTTGCTCTTTACTTACTTCCCAATGAGCTCGGATATGTGTCATCACGAGGAACGATCCTCGGATGTATCGATTAAGCTCCAAAACCTCCCAAAATACCTACAAAACATGCAAAAGTCCGTTTAGACGTCTATCTCGACAAATATACATGAATTGAATGTAAACGTCATGAACTAGTGCCAAACTATGCATGAATAGCGGGAAAAACTATCTAAATGGATGCCTAGACTAACGTCATAAATCGTGTTATCAACACCAAAAAATCCAAATGGCAGATGTGCAAATTAGTGACTGGGAAAGAGCAAACAAGATTCCTTGCTCGAATAACAACATACAATAAAAAATAAAGAGAAGGAAGAAAAACATTAGATGAAAAAGGCCAAAGGAGGGTTTTAGCAAACTTAATTTTGATGTGTCCAATAACCTCTCTAGCCAATGCGTCTTTGGGTATACCATACGAAACTCCCAAGCAATACCACTCGCTACTGGAAAGGGCAGATGCACTGTAGATATTGTGCTAGAAGTAGAAGCGCTCGCTCTTCGGGAGGGCCTACAAAAGGTTGCGAGTATTGGAGTTACAAACATCGAGATCGAGGGTGATAATCTGATCGTCATTAATGTAGTTAACAAACAATGGAAACCCTTTTGGGAAACAGAAATGATAATCTCTAGCATATCTATCATAATTTCTGGCTCTGAGCAATGCAACACTCATCATATTTTCAAGGAAATCAATAGAGTGACGGACAAACTCGCATTGCATGGCCACACTCCGGCGGCATTTGAAGACAGAATACCGAAGGATGTTGAAGACCTCATCCGATAGGATGCTTTGGGAAGACCGGTTTCTAAAAACTGATTTTTTCAACTTCTTACCCTTGTATTAAAAAAAAGCAGTATATTTAAATTCATTTTTTTAAAAGGGAAAGGAAATCTTAAAAAAAAAATATTTATTTCTTTTGTCATCCCACGTATGATCTTTCAACAAACACATAAATAAAAAAAAAGCAATTTCTTGCTTTTTGATTATTGAAATTTAACAAAAACTTAGTTTTTTTTAAAGGTTTAGTTGAAGAGGCCTCTTCCATCTTTATCAACATAAAATTGGATATTTTCTTATTATTTGACTCAGAAAGTGGAATCCCATGTTGTAGCAACTAGGATTGTGTAAAATTGATCCAGATCGGAATATTAGATCGATCTTGATCGTTTTTTTTTTCGTTTGATCCCCGGTCTATTGTTTTTGGAAATTTCGATCCCGGTCCGGACCAAAAAAATTCCGGCTCTCATATTTCCGGTCTACACCGTTCTCGCTTCTAGTCATTTTTTATTTTTGGAAAATTCAGGCTCTTAGATTTAGAATTTCTTGGATTTCGCCCAAAAATATTTTTCAGTTCGGATAGTGTCCTTGTATTTAAATAGTTTTCAAAAAATGCCTAACTTTATTTAGATCGTATACAGAGGTAAGTTTAAAATTTGAAAAGGAAAATTTTAAAATATCTTTCAACAAACACAATAAAAAGGAGCAATATCTTGTCGTTTTGATTACTGAAATTTAAGAATAACTTAGTTTCTTTGTAGGTTTGCAGAAGATGCCTCTTTTATTCTTCTATGTTGTGTTCTTCTTCCACCTCCTCTTCAAGAGAGGTCTAGATGAGATGATCAAAAGATGCATCCCGGAAGATGAAGTGGAAAGCGTTAGAAGACATTGTCATTAATTGCCTTGTGGTGAAGATGCTAGTTCCTACAAGACATGTGCTAAGGTACTTCAATCCCGTTTCTTTTGGCCTAACCTATTTGGAGATGTGCAAAAGTTTGTTGTTTCTTGTGATGCTTGTCAAAGAACTGGAAATATATCTAGGAGGAATAAGATGCCTCTAAACAACGTCCAAGAAGTAGAGATTTTTTATGTATGGGGAGTGGATTTCATGGTACCATTTCCATCATCTTGTGGGAACATGTACATAATGTTGGCAGTAGATTACGTTTCTAGATGGGTGGAAGTCATTGCTTCTTCAACTAATGATGCCACGGTGGTATTTATATTCTTCAACAAAAATGATTTTCCCAAGATTTGGGAAGCCTCGAATCATCATTAGTGATGGAGGAACACACTTCACCGCCCGAAAGTTTGAAGCACTTCTATCGAAGTATGGGGTAACTCACAAGATATCTGCTCCTAATCATCCTCAAAGTAGCGGCCAAGTAGAGATATCCAATAGAGAGATGAAAGGCATTCTAGAGAAATTTGTTTTTAGAACGAGGAAGGATTGGGCAATGAAGATGGATGACGCATTATGGGCTTACAGAATAGCTTTAAAGACTCCCATAGGCACCACATCATACAATCTTGTTTATGAAAAGTCTTATCATCTTCCAGTGGAGTTAGAGCATAGAGCATATTGGGCAATCAAGTGGCTCAACTTCGACATGAAGGAAGTTGGAGAGAAGCGCCTCTTGGACATCAATGAACTAGACGAGATTCATTTGAATGCTTATGAGAATGCACGGATCTACAAGGAAAGGACCAACAGGTGGCATGACAAGCGCATCATCCCTAAGGAGTTGAAAGAACAAGATCTTGTCCTTTTCTCAACTCTAGACTTCGACTCTTTCTACGTAAGCTTAAATCTCGATGGACAAGACCTTATATTGTAAAACATGTTTTCCTCATGGTGCAGTTGAAGTATGGGCTGAACAATGCGGAAACTTTAAAGTCAATGGCCATAGATTAAAGAAGTATACGCCGGAAGTTCCGGTTAAGAGCATTGCTCCCCTTTATCTTACATGATCATCAAAGAGATAGGTCCAAGTAGCGACCTTAAACCAAGCGCTTCTTGGGAGGCAACCAAAGGAATTTCTTTGTCCTTTTTTAGATAGTTTATTTAGATTTCCCTTTTTTCGTTTGTATGCTTTGGGTTTTCTTGTGTTTTTGGATGACAAAATCTAGGTATTTCTTGAAAAGAATGAATCATGAAAATCAAGATGTTGAAAGAATAAGATTGTTGATGAAAACGGGATACTAGAACTGTTAGCAAGAGAGTTGAAGGACGATTTTCAAAAATCTAGACCAACAATGTAAGAGCCTAGTTGCTGAGTTGCTGAGAGAGTGAGTTGAGGGCCAGGAATTAGCATGGACTGCCCCTGCGTGACCCTGGTGGCGCCCCTACGGTTTGCCTGGGCCGCCCCTGCGACTCACAGAGTCCGCCCCTGCGGCTCACAGAGTCCGCCCCTGCGGCTCTGTGTGTTGGAGCCGTCTTCTTTGACCCTTTTGAAAACTCCACCTTGATTATAATGTTTTACTAGTGTTGATGATGGAAGATTTAAACACAAATGTAGTAGTCTGATACACTAACAATATATTGATCATATTCTCGAGATGCTTGGTTGGTTTGAATTTAGTGCAGGACTTATCGAAGATTTCAAAGGCCTTGATATGGACTTCAAGAGCCTTGAAATATTATTCAAGGACACAAGGATGATAGTGTTATACAAAGGGACGATCTCAAAGGCCTTGAAGAAATATAGCTGCACGAAACAAGGATTCAAATTACAAAGAATATTTTCCATGAACGAATTGCTCAACAGAAAGATTTCAGTGAAGATCTTTTTCAACCGAATATTAGAAGATCTTTTCAGAAGATTTTCTAAAACCGAAAAGCATCAATATTTCTTCTCGTTCGGTTCAACAGAAAACGAGAAGATTAAGGAGCTGAGGAAGCAACGTGTTCTTAGGAGATGAACATCTATAGCGTCTACCTCATCTCAAAACAGGAAGCGATCTTCATGGAGAAGAAGATTCATCTTCAAACGGTCATCTTTCCAACGGCTAGAAGACCTCCCCATAGAAGAGTATAAATGAATATGGTGATTGAAGAAGGATATACAACAGCTTACACGGAAACATCTTTACGTCTTCAAGCAACCCAAACATCTTCATTTGATACATTGTTTTTCTTTCTCTCTTTTTCTAAAAAGCTTTATCCCCTTAGAGAGAGATAAAACACAAGAGCTCCATTGGAAGATCTAAATAGTGTTATACTAGAGTGTGTGTTACTCTGTGAAGTAACTAGGCTATTATAGCTAGGTGAAGAGTTGGAGCTAGATCGTAGCATTGGCTATAGTGAGAGAAGAAGGGGATTTCTTCTAGTTTGTATCTAGGACTCTTTGAAGCTGATAATATATAGTTAGATCCTAAGGCTATACCTTGGGACGGAGAGTAGGCTATTTAGAGCCGAACTTCGTAAACATATCCTCGTGTCGATCTTTTACATAGCGCACTATATCTCGCTATTGTGACAAATTTTGTTTTGCAGGAGCACGAAGTCAAGGCCCTTGAAAGTTGTTTCAAAGCCCTTGAAAGCAAAGTTTCACAAAGAGCTCAGATCGACATCAAGACCCTTGAAAGGAGTTTCAAGGCCTTGAGATTGAGTTTGCGAAAAGTTCCTATACTCTATTCAACCCCCCTTCTAGAGTATCTTTTAACCTTTTTATTTCACCTACCGGTTCTTCAATTGGTATCAGAGCTAGACTCATGTATATTGATTTAACCATCAGTGAGTCTAATCATGAATCCTGTAGGTGATGGTGGATTTACTCAAGGAAGATCCTCATCTCGACCACCACTCTTCTGTGGCAACAACTTTGCTCATTGGAGAGCACTCATGCGTATGTTCATTATTGACTAGGATATGAAGCATTGGAGCATCATTCAAAATGAACCTACAGTTCTAATGACAACGGTTGAAGATGTCCAAGTCCCAAAGAAGGAAGCTGACTTCACACAGGCTGACCTGGATAGTGTGTCAAAGAATTACAAAGCAATGAACCTACTATACTGCGAATTAGATGCCAATGAATTCAACCGCATCTCATCATGCAAGAGTGCAAAAGAAATATAGGACAAGCTTGTTGTCACATACGAAGGAACAAGTGAAGTCAAGGAAACAAAGATTAACATCTTTCTCAGACAATATGAGCTATTCAAGATGAACCCAAATGAAATAGTCAAAGAAATGTTCACCGGATTCATTGAGATCGTGAACAACTTAGACTCACTAGGAAATATCTTCACAAATGAAGAGAAAGTTAGGAAGGTTCTAAGGAGCCTACCTAAAGCTATGTGGGGACCAAAGATGACTGCTATTGAAGAAGCTCAGGATCTCACAACTCTTCTGTTACAACAACTTTGCTCATTGGAGAGCACTCATGCGTATGTTCATTATTGACCAGGATATGGAGCTTTGGAACATCATTAAAAATGGACCTACAATTCTAATGACAACGGTCGAAGATGTCCAAGTCCCAAAGAAGGAAGCTGACTTCACACAGGCTGACCTGGACAGTGTGTCAAAGAATTACAAAGCAATAAACCTACTATATTGCAGATTAGATGCCAATGAATTCAACCGCATCTCATCATGCAAGAGTGCAAAAGAAATATAGGACAAGCTTGTTGTCACATACGAAGGAACAAGTAAAGTCAAGGAAACAAAGATTAACATCTTTCTCAGACAATATGAGCTATTCAAGATGAACCCAAATGAAATAGTCAAAGAAATGTTCACCGGATTCATTGAGATCGTGAACAACTTGGACTCACTAGGAAATATCTTCACAAATGAAGAGAAATTTAGGAAGGTTCTAAGGAGCCTACCTAAAGCTAAGTGGGGAGCAATGATGACTGCTATTGAAGAAGCTCAGGATCTCACAACTCTTCTGTGGCAACAACTTTGCTCATTGGAGAGCACTCATGCGTATGTTCATTATTGACCAGGATATGGAGCTTTGGAACATCATTAAAAATGGACCTACAATTCTAATGACCACGGTCGAAGATGTCCAAGTCCCAAAGAAGGAAGCTGACTTCACACAGGCTGACCTGGACAGTGTGTCAAAGAATTACAAAGCAATAAACCTACTATATTGCGGATTAGATGCCAATGAATTCAACCGCATCTCATCATGCAAGAGTGCAAAAGAAATATAGGACAAGCTTGTTGTCACATACGAAGGAACAATTAAAGTCAAGGAAACAAAGATTAACATCTTTCTCAGACAATATGAGCTATTCAAGATGAACCCGAATGAAACAGTCAAAGAAATGTTCATCAGATTCACTGAGATCGTGAACAACTTGGACTCACTAGGAAAGATCTTCACAAATGAAGAGAAAGTTAGGAAGGTTCTAAGGAGCCTACCTAAAGCTAATTGGGGACCAAAGATGACTGCTATTGAAGAAGCTCAGGATCTCACAACTCTTCTATGGCAACAACTTTGCTCATTGGAGAGCACTCATGCGTATGTTCATTATTGACCAGGATATGGAGCTTTGGAACATCATTAAAAATGGACCTACAATTCTAATGACAACAATCGAAGATGTCCAAGTCCCAAAGAAGGAAGCTTACTTCACACAGGCTGACCTAGACAGTGTGTCAAAGAATTACAAAGCAGTGAACCTACTATACTGCGGATTAGATGCCAATGAATTCAACCGCATCTCATCATGCAAGAGTACAAAAGAAATATGGGACAAGCTTGTTGTCACATACGAAGGAACAAGTCAAGTCAAGGAAACAAAGATTAGCATCTTCCTCAAACAATATGAGCTATTCAAGATGAACCCAAATGAAACAGACGTCAAAGAAATGTTCACCAGATTCACTGAGATCGTGAACAACTTGGACTCACTAGGAAAGATCTTCACAAATGAAGAGAAAGTTAGGAAGGTTCTAAGGAGCCTACCTAAAGCTAAGTGGGGACCAAAGATGACTGCTATTGAAGAAGCTCAGAATCTCACAACTCTTCCTCTTGATGACCTCCTTGGAAAACTCATCACACATGAAATGGTTCTTGGTGAAGAAGATGGAGAGCTCACATCCAACTCCAAGAATTTGGCATTAAAATCAAGAAGAGATGAATTACCATCTGACGAAGAGGATAGTGATGACGATGATGAAGAAGATGCAATTGCCATGATCTCGAAGGGTCTCGCAAGAATTCTCAAGTTAAAGAAACAATCTGCTAACAATAGAGAATATCAACGAGTATCAAAACCCCGAGGTAAGTTTTTTAACTCTAACAAGAAAACTAGAGTACTGATTTGTTTTGAATGTGGTGAAACATATCATCTTGTGAAGGATTGTCCACAAAAGAAGAGGACCAACTTCAAGAAAAATGATCAAAATAAGAAAGCTATGGTTGCGTCATGGAGTGATTCAGAATCATCAAATGAATCAGAAGACGAGAAAGAACAAGCAAACTTATGTCTCATGGCCGATCGTGAAGAAGATTCAAATCTGTATGTTGACAATGTGGTAAGTACAATTATGTCTCAACTTGAATCTGACCTGAAATAATTCCTTAAAGACATTATCATATGTGACAAAGAACATAGAATAAGGATAAGTTCTTTACAAGAAAAGCTCATTGAACAAGAAAAATAACTAAGTGAAAAGTCTCTGGAAATTGAAAATCTTAATACTGAAAAAGTGGACCTTGATGATAATATCAAGGCCTTGGAATCAGAAAATATGATTCTTAAGGACAACCTCTCCTCTCTCCATCGACACTATATCGATCTACAGAAAGAGAAAGTTGATCTTACTTTAACGTGTCAAGACCAGAAGGCTGCACTTGTTAAGTTCACTCGTTCAAAAGCTAATCTTGAAAGAATGATGGGTGAACAACAGTCCTCTCTTAACAAGAATAGTATTGGTTATCATAGGAGCTTTCCTCGAAAACCAACTACCACTTTTGTCAAAGCCAAAGGAAGTATTCATATGCCTACTTGATTTTACTGTTGTAAAAAGGATCATGTTAAATCGACTTGTCCTTATAGAAAAAATGATCCTTATATCATTAAAAATACCTATCCTTTATGTTTAAGGAAACAGGTCAAACAAATCTGGTTTCCTAAAGGTACAAGACCACCAAACATGATCGAACCTGAATATGGACCAAAATATGCCATTTGGTCGACCCGGAAAGGTTGATGTTTGCTGTTTTGCAGGATATCACCAAGGTAAAGGAGCATAAATGTATATTAGATAGTGGTTGCTCAAGGCACATGAGTGGAAAGAGCTCTTTATTCTCCGATTTAAAGAAGCAATCATCTGGAACCATTACGCTTGGTGATAAAGGAAAGTGTGACATTGTTGGCATTGGTAAAATATGTTATAATTCATCTAACTTTATTGATGATGTTTATTTGGTTGATGGTTTAAAATATAATTTGCTAAGTATTTCTCAAATATGTGATAAAGGCAATAAAGTTATGTTTGATTCAGATAAATGTGAGGTTCAAGACAAAAAAAAACGGGTGAAGTGGTGCTTATTGCTCCTAGATGTAATAATGTTTATTCCATGAGTACTAACTAAGTTTCAAGAACTAAGCTAAAATGTCTAAAGGCCTTAACTGATGATCCAAGGCTTTGGCATAGAAGGCTTGGTCACGTAAGCATGCACACCATGCAGAAGCTACTTACAAAAGATTTGGTACGTGGTTTACCAAACCTAACATTCAAGGTTAATGATCTATGTAAGGCTTGTACACAAGGTAAATAAACTAGAGGCTCATTCAAACCTAAGAAAGCTGTAAGTTCTTCTCGACCTATTGAACTCTTACATATGGATCTTTGTGGACCTATGCGTGTCAAATCTCCCAGAGGCAAGTAGTACATCCTTGTTATAATGGATGATTTCTCTCGTTTCACATGGATTTCTTTTCTACGAGAAAAATCTAAAGCATTATTTGAGTTTTTAAAATTGTGTAAGGAGTTACAAACTTTGAAAAACCTACCAACCGTCTCTATAAGAAGTGATCATGGTAGAGAATTTGATCAACTAAAGTTTGATTTGTTTTGTGCAAAATATGGTATTTCACACAATTTTTCAGCTCCTAGAACTCCTTAACAAAATGGAGTTGTGGAACGTAAGAACCGCACTCTTTAGGACATGTCTAGGACAATGCTTTTAGAAAACAATTTGCCAAAAAGTTTTTGGGCTGAAGCAGTAAACACTGCAAGTTGTATTTTGAATAGATTTTTAATTCACCCTATCTTGAAAAAGACTCCTTATGAACTTTTTAAAGGAAGAAAACCAAACATTTCATAATTCAAACCATTTGGATGTATTTGTTTTGTTCATAACAATGGCAAAGATAATCTTGAGAAATTTGATCCATTTCAAGGGCTTGAAACTCAACTTCAAGGCCTTGAGATTGGATCCAAGGGCAATATATCAACGGTACCTGAATCTAGACAAGCATATGAGGCTCAACCTTCTGGATCTGTTCCATCAGTTAAAAGAAGAAAAGTTCAACATTCTTCATATCATCCACAAGAGAATGTGATCTCAAATCCAAATGCTGGAGTTCAAACTAGATCTAAAGTAGATCACTTTTGTATCAAACACAAATGTAGTAGTTTGATACACTAACAATATATTGATTATATTCTCGAGATGCTTGGTTGGTTTGAATTCAGTGCAGGACGTATCGAAGATTTCAAAGGCCTTGAAATATTATTCAAGGACACAAGGATGATAGTGTTATACAAAGGGACGATCTCAAAGGCCTTGAAGAAATATAGCTGCACGAAACAAGGATTCAAATTACAAAGAATATTTTCCATGAACGAATTGCTCAACAGAAAGATTTCAGTGAAGATCTTTTTCAACTGAATATTAGAAGATCTTTTCAGAAGATTTTCTAAAACCGAAAAGCATCAATATTTCTTCTCGTTCGGTTCAACAGAAAACGAGAAGATTAAGGAGTTGAGGAATCAACGTGTTCTTAGGAGATGAACATCTATAGCGTCTACCTCATCTCAAAACAGGAAGCAATCTTCATGGAGAAGAAGATTCATCCTCAAATGGTCATCTTTCCAACGGCTAGAAGACCTCCCCATAGAAGAGTATAAATGAAGATGGTGATTGAAGAAGGATATACAACAGCTTACACGGAAACATCTTTACGTCTTCAAGCAACCCAAACATCTTCATTTGATACATTGTTTTTCTTTCTCTCTTTTTCTAAAAAGCTTTATACCCTTAGAGAGAGATAAAACACAAGAGCTCCATTGGAAGATCTAAATAGTGTTATACTAGAGTGTGTGTTACTCTGTGAAGTAACTAGGCTATTATAGCTAGGTGAAGAGTTGGAGCTAGATCGTAGCATTGGCTATAGTGAGAGAAGAAGGGGATTTCTTCTAGTTTGTATCTAGGACTCTTTGAAGCTGATAATATATAGTTAGATCCTAAGGCTATACCTTGGGACGGAGAGTAGGCTATTTAGAGCCGAACTTCGTAAACATATCCTCGTGTCGATCTTTTACATTCCGCACTATATCTCGCTATTGTGACTAACTTCGTTGTGCAGGAGCCCAAAGTCAAGGCCCTTGGTGTTTCAAAGCCCTTGAAATCAAAGTTTCACAAAGAGCTCAAATCGACATCAAGGCCCTTAAAAGGAGTTTCAAGGCCTTGAGATTGAGTTTGCGAAAAGTTCTCATACTCTATTCAACCCCCCTTCAAGAGTATCCTTTAACCTTTTTATTTCACCTACCGGTTCTTCACCTTTGACCCGTGCTTTACTCTTTTACCCCTTTATAATCTTCATCTCTGCCTCCTGATGAGGGTTTACCATTCTTTCTTCATCTATCTCTCCTGTGTGCCTTTTTTCTCCTCTCTTCTCCCTTGGATCATCCTTATTGATCTTCTCTTGAGTTTTGGTTGAGTTTGTGAGAGTTTGGATAGCTTTGCTTGGCTTTGATGTTGGTTGTTGTTGTTGAGCCTTTTGAGCCATCTTGTGGTTGTGTTGGTGTTGTGCTGATCTCCTGGAGAGCTTGGTTGGTAAGCTTCCATGGCTTTTCTTCTTTCTTTATTCTTTTCTTCTTCTTTCCCTCTCTTTCTTTAGCCTAGCTTAGTTTCCTTAGGCTTGGATCATGTTCCAGCCATGTTTGGCTTGTGTTGATGTATATATATGTATGTTCTATATGTATGTTGCTGTTGGAGTGAAGAAGGAGTAAAGAATCGAAGGAATAAGTGAAGAAAGGGCTAAAGTGGTGTCTTCTGCTGTCCAGCCGTCCCTGCGCCACCTTGCAGCCGCCCTAGCGCCGGCAAGGATCTGCCCCTACGCCACATGTGAGCCGCCCCTGTGCCCACCTACATCAGCAAGGTTATTCTCTTGGTTCTGTAGGTGTGTGTGCTTCTAGGTTTTCCTTAGGATGCCTTTGTTCCCTCCTTTCCTAGTGTGAGTGTATAGGATCATGCTAGATGTGTGAGGATGAGTTTTGATGAGGTTATGATCGGTTTATGCCTTGTATGGCTTTAAGGACTTAGGTTGATGTTGGTTAAGGTTTTGAGGTTGAGTATGATCCTATGGATCCCTTTGGGTCTAGGCATGACCCTTGTGCTTATAGGAGATTGATATATCTCTTTATGTCCTGTTTATAGGTTGTGTTGTCCCTCCGGTGTAGAGGTGATCGTGGTTGAGTATGATCGAGGTTGAGGTAAGTCTGTAGGACTTACTTAGCTGTCATCCCTATATTTGGTGTTTGCATGAGTGGTGTGTGATTTATATGTTGCTATGATAGCATAAGATGTTGATTATACCGACCTTTGTTTTATTGATTATCCCGTATGCATGGCTGTGATAACCTTTCCCTTTCATCCCGCCGTGGAGTCTGGAAGGTTCTCTGATGTCAGGCCAGAATGACTTTATAGGAAGGGCACAATCCACTCCCATAGGGTACACGGATTGTGTGACCGATACTTGTGCAGCTAGCTAGCAGGATCAGAGGCGAGGATGTATCGGTCCTCGTGTCACATACTTTTATATATATATATATATATATATATATATATATATATATATATATATATATACACACATATGAGATGATAAACTGGGTAAATGTGTGATATCATGATGATGTGTTTATCTTTCCATGATTGTGATTGTGCTTATGCATTACTCTATATATGTGTATGGATAGCTAATGGTTTATTACCATGTTGTAGATGCCCCACAGGATAGGCATGCTGTTGGGTGATCTAGCAGAGTGGCAAACCGAGGACGTCTCGTACATAGGTTGTTGTGGGTTTTGGGTGTTGTTTACTTTTCCCTCATGCGTGATGATGATCTTTTGTTACCTCCTGTGTAAGGGTGTTGGTTTATATACTCGGCTATGTTGTCTTACCTTTTGGATGTACAGTTTATACAGCTTTATGCATTTGTTTTTATATATGTCAGTGCCATGTTGTAAGGTCTAGTGAACTTGTTGTCAGGCTAGGGTCAAGATCCATTGTGAGATCCTAACCCAATGTAGCACTCCGAGTCCCGCAGATTCGGGGTGTTACAAACAAGGAAAAATCTAGGTCGAGATTGGGAATTAAAGAATTAAACTCATCCGTTGAAAGCTATGTCGCAAGAAACTTCGACTCAAATCTCGGCCAACACAGTAGTCTCGTCCGAGATACTTTGAAAATCAAGTTTCAGGCAAATTTTCTCGGACCGACGATTATCTCGGGTGAAATCTCGGCCGATATTTTTCAAAATTCAAAGAGGGTATATAATGGACACTTCATTTTTTCACCAACAACAAACCATTCTCTTCCACGCACAAAACCACGGCCGGCGTTCTCTTCATCCCCCAAACTCAAATTTCTCGTTTTCTAACCGATTCACTTCGTTCTTCTTCCTAAACTCAAGATATATCCACCACATTGCAGATTCTGCACTCCAACAACACCACAACTCCACAAATCAAGCCAGATTTGGATTATTGCATCCAAACCCTAGGTTTTCTCTCCCACCTTCGGATTGAACGATTCCGGCTTGTTTGGTTCAAGGATCGGCATCAATTAGGCTCGAATTAAGCAAATGAAGCAAGAGGAGGTAGTGATTTGGCAAAATCTTTATAGATTTTCCAAGTTCAATCAAAGCAACATAAATCTCGGGTGAACCCAGGATTCTCGGCCGAGATTTTGTCAAGATACACCCGAGATTTCTTCTAGAATGGAGGAAACATGAAGATGATCATGAGTAATTGTTCCTAGGAGGGGTTCTTTCTCTTCCCAGCAAGCTCCACCTCCTCCACCACCTCCTACACTTCCATTCATCCAAGAACGACACAAAGTGAGGTACGAACGAATCAACTCGTAATATTGTAGCACCTCGAGATTTAGCGTTGGATGAATTGGAATGTATGTTTGTGAGAGCTGCTTTAGATTAGATGATAGAAAGAGTAGGCATTGTTGCGATTGTGGGCATTAGTGAGAATGCTTATGAGGTGATTACGGTTCAATTCTTAAGCTCGTTCAAGCATGATCCTAGGGAGAGAAAGATTAAGTTCCGGTTGATGAACAAGAATTTTGAAATGTGTATTATCTTGTTTGGTGGCATCTTTGGGTTTCCGGAGTCTTTGAATGGGACGTTCCCTAGGAACGTTAATGCTAGAGACTTTTAGGAGAGTATTGCGCTAGTTGAGGGTGGATTAGACCGTTGGGCTCCTGGGGATTCAAAAGACAAAAACATATACAATTTGTCCTTCAAGCTAGCCCATAAAATTCTTAGTAAGACCATGTTTCCCATAGAATTCTTATTTTCCTTTGTATGAGACATTGTGAGTTTTTCTCTCTTTTTCTTTTTATTCACATAGGGACACTGTGTATTTCAAGTATGCAGTGGATGGTTTGTGATAACTGATACTTTTGTGATGCATTTCCTATTATGTCTATGCATTGCATTGCACTTCTATTTTTATGTCAAACATTTCTTATATGTTTTGCATTCATATGGTTTTCAAAAATCAAAAAAAAATTTAATTTTGTTTTTCTAGGATGGATATGATCTCTATGATAATATTATTTTGTGGAATAGTTATGATGATCTTTATATGCTTAAATTGATTTATGACATATATGGGATTTGAATACTTTTCTAGAATTCATGCATGAATTGTAATTTGCTTTTACTCTAGATCATGTTGAGTGTTGATGGTTGAAACTACATGATAAGTTCTTACACATCTTTTTGGAATGATTAAGGCAATTCGATTTCTTTTTCTTTCTTCATCTTGATCATGCTTAGCACCTCTTGAAAAAATGTATAAATTGCCTCTCTTTACCTATCCGGGAATTAGAAAACATGCTAGTGTGTTGGTGTGAAAAAGCAAAGTTTATGGTGAAGTTGAAAAAATGAAGTGTGTTATGTGTAGAAAAATAGGTTTGGGGACGTTGATCATGATGATGAGTAACTCGGTACCATTCACACAGCCGGGTGTTTGTATCTTACCAAAGTTTGATTGATCGATAGTCATAGCGAGTCATGGTATGTGCATCCTGTTTGAGGCGCCTCGAAAATAAGAGGTTTGCTGATCTCCAAGGTTTCGGCTATTGTGCACCTATGTCATGTTCTCGAGTGAAAAAAGTAAAAATTTCAAAAAAGTGATGTAAAGTGCTTATTTTTGGTGGATGTGTTGTGAAGTTATCAATATTGTGGAGTTATTTTCCTTTTTCCCAAATTTGCACCACATATCTCATATACATCCTACCCGTAACACGTTTCTTGGCCTTTATTTTTGAAAGTCCTTAACACCTTATTGCACATGTGTTTTGACTTGGTGGTCTAAATTAGATTCCTCATGATTGATTTTGATACATTGCAAGTTATTATGCATGTCATGATTTCTTGTAAAGTGTGATTATCCTTTCCATGATGTATTTCTTTTTTATAATATATTGATCTATCATTGGTTATGAAGTAATTCTTTGAGGGTGATCTATGAATAGAAGCACAAACAAAAATTATTGTGGGTTTTCTTTGTTTTTGCATATTCATAATCCATATTATCTTGTATCTTAAGTTTGAACCTTGCTTGGGCACAAACAAGATGCAAGTATGGGGTATTTTGATGACATGAATTATGACCTTAGTATAGACACTCATATAGGTAGTTTTTCCCTTTCTTTTGCATGCATAGATATACATTCATAGTCATTTAGCTTATATTTGCCTATTTTGTTAAAATAGAGATCTACACAAAGTTTTATTACAATTGTAGGTAAATTGGCACAATTTGGAGCGGAAATGGAACATTCACAGACAAGGCATCAAGATGGACCATAGGGGAAGCATTCTGGAACACAAAAGGAAGGATAAGATATCATAAAAGAAGATAGAAGGAACAGCTAAGAGATAACAATTTGCAGTCTATAAATCTCAATTCATTAGAGGAAATCTCGGCCGAGATTTTGTACGGGCTCACTTGTGGTTTAGTGAAAACGGCCCAAAACAAAAATTTCAAACCCTAACTTATTCTATAAGATATGATGGTTGCAACAATCAAAAGGGGACGACGAATTAGAGGCGATTTGATACGGATTGACACACCGTACGACAACACTTTGAGAGATTAGATCATTAGTTAAAATATCATTGAAGATTGAGAGAGCTTGTGAAAGATTCTTGGAAGAACAATTTGTTTTTAGATTTTAGTACTTTCGAACACAAGACTAGATCTTTGTTATTACTTTACTATAAATATTGGATATTGAAGATATTTTGCTAAGTATTTCTTACCTTTCTTTTGGTTCTATTTGGTTTATGAGTTTCTTGATTTCATATATCTATCTTGATTTGAATATGTGTGTTGTTAGCTAAAATCCATGCGATTCTATGGTGATTGGTTGATGGTGGTGGTTTAGATGATGATAGATTGAGCCTTTAAGCTTTGATTGGACCTTGAGAGTTGTTTTTACCTTCGCATAGCCAAATCTCGGCTTGTTCTTGATAATCTCGACCGAGATTTCACTAAGAACAACCCATGGTTTCTTCTGTTGATCTGTTTTTTGTTATATCCTTAAGCCTAGGTTATACATTGCCTAAATCTAATCCTTGTTGAACCTTTCAAGCTTATATCCAAGCTTGGAAAAAGACTTACCTGGTGATTCCCTTTCTTGGTTGCCAAAGATGATGAGTTCTAGGTAATAAAAATTTATCCTTTATTAGGTTTGAGTGTGCCTTCCCCTTGCCTTTTTGAGTTAACCTGAGACCTACTCGGTAATGGTTAGTTCTATTCTCTTAGATTGAGTGGTTGAGTTGAGATTATAGTTCCTTTCCTTAGATCCTTGAGACTTACCCGGTGATAGGAGCTTTGGTTTGGGATAGTGGATAGTGAGACTTCCCCCGTGATGTTTTCCACCTTAGAAACACCTTTCCTTTGCAATCCCAGTTCTGTCCATAGATCTTTAGAAGCCTTCAATCGAATACCACAATTGATACCTTGATCTCTAGAATCTACACTTTCCTGATTATTACATATATTCATATCATTGCCTTTCATCTTTTCCGTTATTTGATATTTGTGAATCGTCTATCTAGATTTACTTTTACTATTTGGTTTCACCACAGTCCTTGTGTTCGACCCTGGAATATTTGCCTTTATTGCGATTGATCCGTACACTACGGGTTCGCTTATTTGCTTTATTTCCGGTATAAATTTAAGACTTATTTTCGATCATATTTCACGCACGTCTGAGAGCGAACAATTGCATATATGAAACTCATGAACATTAATATATGAACTGTTCGCTCCAAACGGTGTGTGCAAGCTTTAAAATTTATAATCCAAGAAGTATGCTTGAACAAATATGCGAACCCGCAGTGTACGGGTCAATTGTAATAAAAGCAAGAATTCCAGGGGTCGATCACATGGACTTAGGTAAAACAAAGCACAGAACCAGGTTGTCAATATTGCAATTAACTAAAAGATTTTAAAGCAATCAAAGATGACGTATAAAGTCAAGTAAGGGAAATGTGGATTCTAGGGATTAAAGCATCTAGTTGTGGTTCCAACTCAAGATCTCAAAGGATAACGCGGACAAAGCTGAGGTTTGCTAAGGGAAGGTGTTTCTAAGGTGGGAATAGATCACCGGGTAAGTCTCACTACTCACTATCCCAAACCAAAGCTCCTATTATCGGGTAAGTCTCAAGATACTAAGAAAAGGAACTATAATCTCGAACCAACACACCACCCAAGGGAATAGAATCAACCTTTACCGGGTAAGTCTCAGGCTAACTCACAAAGATGGGATGAAGGCACACTCAAACCCCAATAAAGGATAAACCTTTATTACCTACACTTATGATCTTAGGTAAACAAACAAAGGAATCACCGGGTAAGTCTCATCCTAGGCTTGCGTTGAACCAAGAAATGTGTAATAAGGATAGGATTTGGCAAACTTAAACTCTTAACTTCAGATAAGGTTCAGGAAAGGTCACCTCATTCAGTCAGATTCCACCCCGGCCGAGATGTTCAACGACTGAGCGAGGTGTTCTAGGGTTAAGGTAAAGACTCGAGCTTTCAGGGTCATGCTGGGATTAAGATCATTCTATCATCGTCTTCTCACAACTTTCAGCCAATCACCCTAGAATCGCATAAGAAACTTAAAAAGATAATTTCCTATAAAATATATCTCTCTCTCAAAATAAATCATCCAGAAATAATATCTTTCTTCCAGGAATCCAGCCAAAAATATAAGATATCCTCTTTCTAAAAATAAAAGATCTCAGCCAAAAATATAGATCTCGTCGGCGGCAGGGTGTTCGCCTCGGTCGGGACGCTCCTTAAGATCACCTCGGTCGAGGTGGTACTGTAGCTGACCGAGGTGAATCTCAACTGAATGTGAAATCTCTCGAATCTGGTCCAAAGTGAATCTTCTTAATCATTTCCATGCTTCCTGATGTCTTTCTTAAGCTCCAGAATGTAGCTCCAATGACTCCTTAGCTTCCTTAGCTCCATTTTAGCCCAAAACGTGTCATTTTCCCTATAATTACAACGAAACCAGGTGTAGACCTCGATTCCCGCAAAGATAGACAAAACAACGATATAATCACATAATATACATTCATACATGCAGATTATTGAAGATAAAACGTCTAAACCAGCCCCAAAATATAGATTATAATACATACTATCAAAATACCCCATACTTGTCCCTTGCTTGTCCCCAAGCAAGTTCCAAATCTTAGATACAAGATAGAATGGATTATAAGTCAGAAAAATCAATGAAAAGTGTTTCAAAACATTTTTTGTGGTGTGCTCCACTCATAGATCACTCTAAGAGAATGCTTCATGGCAAATAAAATCAAGGCATGATCAAAACATTTTATGAATATAAGAAAGCTGTTCATCTTTGCATAAAATCATAGGAAGCATAATAAATCATATTTATCGAAATCAATCATGTATAATCCAGTTTACACCACCAAGTCAATCAACAAGCTCGAGGTCTCAAGGGCTTCCAAAAGAGGTCAAGAAACGTGTCAGGGTGGGATGTATATAGGGTAATGTGGTGCTAGAATTCGGGAAAAGATCTTACTTCACTTTCTTTGAATCTCAACATCTTCCACCAATAAGCTTTGCTTATTTTTACTTTACTTTTTGGGATGCATGGACAGAGTTGCACAATAACCGAAGCCTAGGAGATCAGCAATCATCAATTTCTTGAGATGCCTCAAACCCTTGATGCACATACCATGACCCGTTAGGAATATCGCTCAATCCGACTTTGGCAGGACACAAACACCCGGCTATGTGAATGGTGCCGAGTTACTCATCATCATGATTGACTTCCCCAAACCTAATTGTTTCTTTCTAACACTTTCAGCCAACATCTCAACTTCACTTCACTTGCTTTTCTTTGCTTGCTTCCAAATTCCCGGATAGGTAAAGGGAGGCAAATATGTATATGAGGGGCTAAAGCATGATCAAGAAGAAGAAGAGAAGAGAATGAATTGCCTTAATCATCCCAGTAAGAATGTTAGAGAACTCATAATGTGGTGTCAACCTTCAAATCCAACATAATTTTGATAAAAACAAAGTATTAAACATGCCAAAAATTCAAACAAAGCATTTTACAACTTAAACATATCATAAAACCTTTCGAGCATATAAAGACTTCAAAACCAATCTGCAAACAATATCATCATTGAGGTCATATCCAGAGAAGAAGCACAAAACGCTTCGAAAAACTCTCAGTTAAGAACCCACCTCGGTCGAGGCGTTCTGGCGTCATCCGAGGTATCTACCTCGTCCAGTCAAGAACATCCCGGTCGACGTCAAAAAAAAAATTTCAAATCAGTTTTCGACGTTTTTTTCAAACAAAAACCTGTATGTATGCATGTAACGACAGATAAACACATAGAGCCAAATAAACAGAATAAATATCCAAGAGTCATACAAACCATACACATAAGGTCAAGTAAGATACATCCAAATACCCCATACTTGGGACACATTGTCCCAATGGGTCAAATATAAGTCTAAGAACAGAATACTCACCAGACATAGCTGAACTACATAAAGAAATAAGAAATAACTCCCAGATAAGACCATCTCGGTTGGCAAAGAACATCTTGGTCAAGGTATTTTGACAGCATCCGAGATGTATCTCAGTCAAGCTTTGTTTTTTCAACTTCTTGAACTTTTGTCCTTTCATTGTAGCTCCTGAGCTGTAATTCCTTCTTAGAGAGTACCTGATTCCTGTCTAGGAGACGCAAAAACAAAACGAAGCAAACTATCTAAAAATAAGCTAGAAAAGGGAAAAGAAAGCAATACTTTGGGTTGCCTCCCAAGAAGCGCTTGATTTAAGGTCGCTAGTTGGACCTTTCCTCATGGATTTACTCAATGTACCTCGAATATCTTGGAGTGCTCATCACATCCATCATAAAATTCTTCCAAGAAGGTTCCGGTTCTTAATTTTACCGGCAAATGGTACGATCTCCCACGTACAAGCTTGTATGGTTTAGTTCTCACCGGAATCCTACCGGTCTTCCTATGCTTCCGTGGGACATAACTCAATTTTACATCCCATCCTTTCCTGGATCGGGAAGTCAGCTTCTCGAGAATCCATTTAGCTCCCCAATCTCCAGCTTGGGGATAGTAGAAGGTCTTTGTCACATGAGTGACCCCATACTTGAACAAATAACACTTCGTTGCCTTAGCGGTGAAGCGCTTGTTAACTCCACTCCTCTCGGTCCAAGGAGCATTTACTTTCAGCAAATTCAAGGGAGGTTTCATTTTGATCTTAGGAGGTTCTTTCGGAAGAGACCTCCAACTCTTCGGTGCTTCCCTGAAGAAATCTAGAACTTTAAGGGAGTAGGAGTAAGTACCTTATAAAGATCTTCAAATAGTGGGACAAGTTTCATGTTAGGGTGATAATCCACACATGAAATCTTTCCCAACTCAGCTGGATTCTCTTCAACCTCGGCCGATTCTTCAACCTCGGCCGATCTCCCTTCCACCTTGGCCGAAGTTTTAACAACTGGATCGAGATCTTCCACTTCTACCTCTTCTTCAAGAGTTTCAAGAGAAACTTCCAGTTTGATTAGAGGAATGCTTGAAACTTATAGTACTTCCTTATGCACCTCTTTCGGCTTAGCATAGGATAGGGAGCTTTCTTTGAGCTTCTCCACCTTCTTCATCAATTTCTCCCATCTTGATTCAAGCGAATCTTCAAGAGGTTGCTCATAAATCTTTCTAGGGACATTCAGCTCATCCCACATCGCAAGCTCCTTCTCAATAGCCTCTTCTCTTTCTCTTTCATTGTCAAACCAATAGAAGACGTATTTCTCTTCCAAGTATTCATAATGGTCCGTCCTAGCACTTTGTCTTGCTATCCAGGCTGGATCAAATGTAGCCATTGGAAATCCTAAAAGCTACAAAACTCATAGAAAAAGATCAAATGCAACAAGGGCAATAGCCCCGAAAGACTACCGAAACCGGCTTGGTCTAGACCAAGTCCCCGGAAACGGCGCCAAAAACTTATTTGCTCCAAACGGTGTGTGCAAGCTTTAAAATTTATAACCCAAGAAGTATGCTTGAACAAATATGCGAAACCGCAGTGTACGGGTCAATTGTAATAAAAGCAAGAATTCCAGGGGTCGATCACAGGGACTTAGGTGAAACAAAGCACAAAATCATGTTGTCAAATATTGCAATTAACTAAAAGCAATTAAAGCAATCAAAGATGATGTATAAAGTCAAGTAAGGGAAATGCGGATTCTAGGGATTAAAGCATCTAGTTGTGGTTCCAACTCAAGATCTCAAAGGATAACGCGGACAAAGCTGAGGTTTGCTAAGGGAAGGTGTTTCTAAGGTGGGAATAGATCACCGGGTAAGTCTCACTACTCACTATCCCAAACCAAAGCTCATATTACCAAGTAAGTCTCAAGGTACTAAGGAAAGGAACTATAATCTCGAACCAACACACCATCCAAGGGAATAGAATCAACCTTTACCGGGTAAGTCTCAGGCTAACTCACAAAGATTGGATGAAGGCACACTCAAAACCCAATAAAGGATAAACCTTTATTACCTACACTTATGATCTTAGGTAAACAAACAAAGGAATCACCGGGTAAGTCTCATCCTAGGCTTGCGTTGAACCAAGAAAGGTGTAATAAAGATAGAATTTGGCAAACTTAAACTCTTAACTTCAGATAAGGTTCAGGAAAGGTCACCTCATTCAGTCAGATTCCACCCCGGCCGAGATGTTCAATGACTGAGCGAGGTGTTCTAGGGTTAAGGTAAAGACTCGAGCTTTCAGGGTCCTGCTAGGATTAAGATCATTCTATCATCGTCTTCCCCACAACTTTCAGCCAATCACCCTAGAATCACATAAGAAACTTAGCTAACAATCATCATGATAACAATAATCAATTTAATGGAAAAGGAATCAATATTCGAACACGAAAACCTTAAGAAAAAGGTTTCAATAACTAAATCAAATAACAAAAAAATTGTGTTCCTCAAGTCACAAATCAGCAAAGACAATAAACCAAAAACAAAAACCTAAGAAAGTTTTACAAACTCCTTCAAAAGCTATCTCCAACTATGATTCCTTCCTTCCTTGAACTTCAATCCTTCAATACTTCCTTCAATTCTTCCTTCAAACTCTCAAAAAATATTCCAGAAATCTCTTGATCCGAAGATGGCTGAATTGTAGAAAATCCAACCCTTTATATAGGAGAATTATCTTTCCAAGATAAAATATCTTAAAAAGATAATTTCCTATAAAATATATCTCTCTCTCAAAATAAATCATCCAGAAATAATATCTTCCTTCCAGGAATCCAGCCAAAAATATAAGATATCTTCTTTCCAAAAATAAAAGATCTCAGCCAAAAATAAAGATCTCGTCGGCGGCAAGGTGTTCGTCTCGGTCGGGACGCTCCTCAAGATCACCTCGGTTGAGGTGGTACTGTAGCCGACCGAGGTGAATCTCAACTAAATGTGAAATCTCTCGAATCTGGTCCAAAGTCAATCTTCTTAATCATTTACATGCTTCCTGAGGTCTTTTTTAAGCTCCACAATGTAGTTCCAATGACTCCTTAGCTTCCTTAGCTCCATTTTAGCCCAGAACGTGCCATTTCCCTACAATTACAACGAAACTATGTGCTGACCTCGATTCCCGTAAAAGTAGACAAAACAACGATATAATCACATAATATACATCCATACATGCAGATTATTGAAGATAAGACGTCTAAACCAGCCCCAACATATAGACTATAATACATGCTACCATGAACATTGCACGTAACCATCTAAAATAACACTTGACATAGACAAACAAAGACCGTGCTTTCCAACTAGCGTAGCTCTTATTCCTGTAACACCCCAAATTCTGAGAACTCGGGGAGCTACTGGTAAGGACCTCACAATGGGTCCCGACCTTAGTTTGACAACAATTTAACTTGGATCTTACAACAAGGCACAAAAGTATTATAAACATTTGAAAACTTCAATATATACATGAAAATTATGTATCAGCCTTACAAATCAAAGGTACTAAAACGACGCATATGAAGTATATAAGACAACCTCGTCCCCAACTAAATGAGTACGTGGACCCGGCTGACCATTTCCTCCGGATCTCTCTACAACTGTCTTAAGCTGCAAGGCATCTACAAGCGGTATAAAACCGTTAGCTAACATTCTATGCATAAGTATAAAGGTACACAATCAACATGCAACACTCAATCATTTTATTATCTTTAATTAGGCGATAGGTCATTACTAATGATACTTATTTTGTGACACGAGGGATAATCAAAACTCACCCCTGTCCCCGTTTACCAACGCGGAATGGTACTAATGCATCTGACCGTCTACCGGACTGGGCTGGTCGCAGGGAACCTCCTAGACTCTCGCAAGAGCTAGGCAGATGATGTCACGATCCGTTATCATACACTTGGGTCAATTACGTAAATAATAAAGTCGGCCTAATCCGGTTTCATTGTTTATCATAACTAACAAACACCACTCATACACATTACACTCATACAAGAAGCCAGCTAAGTAAGTCCGTGGACTTACCAGAATCAAATCTCGACTCTCTCTTAACCACCACTAAATCCGTAAGTGCAGAACTCAGTTGCCTGTCAGAGGAGGCACGTGGGTCAACACATTTCCCTGGATACTTATAAGTCTAAAACTCTTAAGATATACGATTCTATGTGCAGAAGTTATTACAATGTTTATTTAAGGTAAAATGACTATTTTACCCTTAGTCCCGGAACTTCCAAAAACTCGGAATATGTACTTCAATTATAATCTTATAAAAATTCTGAAATAATTCCCTAGATCATCTATGATATCCCATCTACTCATAGGAGAAAGAATTTCTTAAAACTGTTAAAGCATCGCTTCTACAAAAATTTCTAAAGTTGGTTACAACACTTAACAATCAGCACACTGGCTTAACTTTGAAAAATCATAACTCCTAAACTACTCGCTGGATTTATCCCAAATTTTAATATGTTCTACTATAAAATCTTATCTTTAATGTATCCAAAATTCAGCCGCAAAGGAGATCAAAATCCTATTTAAAACTATCTCACAAAACCGAATTTCAGCACAACAGAAAAACTGCTTACGACTCAATCTTTGAAAAATCATAAATCCCAAAGCACTCGCTGGATTCCTCTCAAATTTTAATATGTTCTACAAAAATATGTCAAATATATCATATCTAAAATTCAAGCCCAACGAAGATCAAGAGCTTATTCAAAACCATCCCACAAAGCAGCATCACTTGTTGTTTTCCCCAACACTCAGCACATATATAAAAACTGCATGAGGCGTCAACTTTGGAACACAATAACTCTCAAACCGTAACTCCGATTCTTCCCAAATTTTAGTATGTTATCCTATGTACTACTGTCTATCACATATCCGAAAACCAGCCAAAAAAGAGGAGTCTAACTTACCCAAATCGTGACTCCAAGTAGACTGTTCGTCACCTCCGAAAACTCAGAAAATTTCCAGCCCTTCTAGGTATCTTCCATGGCTGTTATGAAAGGTTCTAGGATTCAAATGGCCCACATCAGCACATATATATAGGGAGTGCAATGTAGAAAAGGGAGGGGAGATGTTTACCCAACAAGAGAGACTCGACTAGCACAAATATAAGAGTAGGAAGAGGAAGGACGTTGGTTGTTGTGTTATTGCGTGCAGGAACGCTTGAACGGCTACTTCAGATCAAGCTTCTGTACGTAGGGAGGTGTAAGGAAACGTGCAGGCTGAATGGATCTGTTGCGTGAATTAAGGAGTCGTTACAGTAGCTCTCCTTCAATTCAGCATCGGTTACATTGTGAAGAAAAGGGAGAGGAAGGGCCGGCTGTTACATCCTCCTAGGCTGAGCGTGTAGCTGGGCTAGCATGAGCAAGGTTCTGGGCTGAAGCATAGGAGTGGGCTGGCGCTGCACTGGCTGAAGCATAGGAGTGGGCTGGCGCTGCACTGGCTGAAGCATAGGAGAGTGGGCTGCTGTGGGCTGCGAACTAGGTTGTACGGGCTGCAAGAAGGCTGCTACTGGGCTCGTAAACAGGTTGGGCTGCTGTGCGAGGATGGCTGGGCGACAGCAGGTCCGTGTGGGCTGGAGGGTTATGGGTAGCTGGGCCATCATAGCAAAGGGATGGGCTGAAACAATTGCAAGAAGGATGGCTGAAATAATTGTAAGAAAGATGGGCTGAATAGTTTGTCAAAAACTTGTCAAAACTCGTCATGGCCTTGTCAGGCCCATGAATGAGTTTGTCACAGGTTTGTCGGGCTTTGTCATGGCCTCGTCTCAGCTTAGTCATGATCTCGTCACAGCTTGTCATGATCTCGTCTAAAGTCATCGATAAGAATGAATTATAATAACTAGGGTTTGATATAAATCTATCATTTTATGTGAATTAAATTCTACATAAAATGATAAATAATTATAAGATTTAGAGCTTGATATAATTTTATCATTTTATGTGAATTAAATTCTACATAAAATGATAAAATTCGTGAAGAAAGAAATACTAGATAGAATGGAAAACCGTCAGCGGCTCGAAGTCCGATTTGCTTCGGAATTAAACTGAATAAAAAATTCCGGGTATTACATCAGTACCCCCTTAAAATAAGTTTCGTCCCGAAACTTAAAAGAAGACAACATAATGTCGGAATCCATACTAAAGAACTAAAGCGCCGAAAACGTCATAATCGGTCAAGTTCTTATTGTTTCGGGACTAATCGGAAGAAAATTTTCGGGTATTACATCAATTCCCCCTTAACAATAAGTTTCGTCCCGAAACTTAGGGTAAGACAATCCTGATTGGCCTTTAAGGCACTAAACGGGTATATCTGATCACTACTCAAAAGTCTCATCGTTTCCACATCTAAGTATCCCGCACATCAAGGTTACCAAAATCACACATCACTAACTAAGCACTCAATCATGAAATGAACAAGTAGTCAAACAATATAACGCATACAAGGTCAAGCCCTAACTCGTCACTCCCGAGGTTACAACTATCGCTACATAGGTCTTTGAAAGGTTACGTCATTTACTATCCCGATATCTTAGGTAGCCTTTTCAGCTTTTCCTAAAACCACTAAATCTTAAATCTTTTCAGGTACTGACATCACAAGTGTCTGCCACCACGTTCTAGAGTGGTTACCGGATATCTCACCAGTATCATCCGGCTCAACTGTCTGCTCCTCTAATCTGATCACCTAACTCATGTCTGGTAGGTATTTCTCCAACTGAAAATCTCAAACTCAGTTCCCAAACTTAGTCTCTGTGGAAAACTGAAGATGCACTCTCCAATAGGGTGAGGAGTACTAGTCCATCAGTCACTTTTAAACCGCTTTAAAACTTCTAATGGTTGTCTTACACAACTCACTTCTAGATCCTGTAAGGACCCTATGAAAAATGATCTATTCAACTTTTTCCCTTCGTCATGACCACTTGCTTCCGGCCTTCTGAAAAGGTTCTGACTACACAATCAGGTCCAAGGTCTTGGACATCCACCAACACTTACCAAGTGCTCAATGCTCTTCGTATCACGACCCACTTGGTCTTGTCTTTTAATATTACTCAGTCTTCTTATTCCTCATGTAAGGAATCGTCACCTTTACCCTTTTCAGGTCTAACACTCGAGACAAATAAAATCAAATCTAGTGGTCATCCTCTTTGTTCACTTGGCCTTGTTATATTATTTATAGATCTCTAATATATCGTTAGCTCTAACGCAGGCTTCCCACGCATTACCCAAGACCTTAAGTGACATAGAATATGTCCGGAATGACGGTATTAGACACAAACCGATCCTATATCACAATTATTTGATCATAAATGCTCGATACATGCTAACACACTGTCAACATTGAACTCTTGTACCCTCCACTTTTATCGGACTAGTAATATCCCTTTAACTCAAAATGCAACTAGGCTCTGTTCTGACATAATGTTACACATAAAATCTACTCCGAGATTATGCTTTCTTTAAGCACGGTTACTAGGTTGCAAGTATGCTCTTGTCGCTTCTCTTTCTTATGTATCTTTGACTCAGAATGGTAGTTACTCACCTTGAGCTTTCTAGTGCAGGCCATGCACAATACTTTTATTACATCATTAATTCTTTACTAATCCATCCTGAAAACTCACTCTAGAGTATTCCATTAGTGTAGAATTTCACACTACTTGTCTGGCAACATGTAACAAAGCCATCACTCTTCACTCGGATTCATAATAAGGTACCAGTCTCCTTCTATAACCTCTTACATGCACATACTTTCCCGTCTATCTTGATGGTGATAAAATTCTTCCACCAAATTATAGTCGCTCCGCATAGCCCATTTCATGTTTGTTCTCATCAAAACGCATTTTCCCAACTACCATCATCTTGACCTCGACACTTTTTATTTTTTTTTATTTTTTTTTTGCACCATTGCTTCCAACTCTGTGGGTTAGGTCCCACCACGCTTTCGCTGCGCTACTCTGATCATTCTGTTGTCACTCATTAATCATAAGGACATTTTCTGTGAGTCCCAAGTGATTAACCTCAAACTCTTTCTTCCAAATATACCATAAGTCCTAACCGGATGAAGTACCAAGTACCTTCCTTAATTGCCTTAATGAAACAAAATAACGATGGGAGAACACTTCTTCTGTTTACTTTCTTAATTCTCTTAGCACGGATCCAAACTACCCGACTCGACCGGAGTTTGATCTTAACCACCCAAGAAGTAACCCTTAAAACGTTTCTCTTTATCCTTCTTTAGTTCGTCTTCTCTTTCGGTGCACATCACCTACTAGTATTAAACTTTTGGTGCACATCACCTACTAGATTAATCCTTTTATCCTTCTTTAGTTCGTCTTATCTTTCACTCTTCTTCTTCCTTTGGGACAACTTAATTTCTCAAGTGTCACTGTGCCATTCGACTGATGTTAAAGGTTGTTCCTAACACTCCACGATAGATGGTAAGCGTCTTGTATTTCCGATGACTTTTAATTACCTCCCAATTGTAGTCCCTTTACAGGGATCGTCTATGTTGATGACCTATGTTCTGTTATAAATGGGGCTTACCTTGGGCTCTTTAGTCCACCACACAATTCTCACAAGCACAGGTTCCTTAATCGGTGTTGTTTGTAATATTTTCGCCAAATCTCTATTGACTATGTTACATGGCTTCGATCCTTTCGATACTGGCGTTGTGATTCCGTTTAGAATTCTTATATTTAAAGAAGATAAAACGTCTCCAGGCTTGTGAATTCTACCTTTGGCTCTTACATTAAGTTGTAAGTCTTCATTCCGTGTTAATTGTGATCTGTCAAAATTTCCTTCGCTAGTTGGTTAACAGTTGCTCACAACAATTCTTTTATACTTCTTTAGTTCGTTCTACCTTCCACTCTTCCGCTTCTTATGGCTAACTCCATTTCTCTAGTCCGATTGTGTCATTCATCTGACATAAATAGTCGTTTCAAGTTTTCCACGATAGCTTGCAAGCGTCTTTGAAATTCTTATGGCCGTAATGATCATCCACTTGCAGTTCCTTTTGCATGGACCATCTGTGTTGATGGCTTAGGTCCTGTGATAATTCGGGTTACCCTGGATTCTCGAGTCCAGCAAGGACGTTCTCCCATACCCCTTTCTTCACTGGTGTTGGTGGTAATATCAACTTCTTATATCTTCGAGGAGGTCAAAACCTCCCCACGCTTGTGGGGTCTGCCTTTTTGCTTTTACACTCAATTGTAGGTCTTCATTCCGTGCACCTTAGATTCTCACACCCGGATTGACACTCTGTCTCTTCTGGTTTCTCATTCCCATAATGGTCTATGGGCATCCGTCTCGATTGTAAAGTCCTGGATTCCGCAATATTGTACTCAATTCTACTTGTCTCGTTCCAATATTGTTATCTCTACTCCGCACTCTTGTAGTCTCTTGCATGGTTCTTATAATTCATCTCTCGGCTTCATACAACCAAGTCCCTTGCATGACCTTCTATTCCTTCTAACTGAACTACCTCAGGGATTTCTTCCTCATCTGATTGTGCATGCGGTAAAAATTATCTTCACAACTTTACTTCCTTGCTCACTTGTTCTTTGGATAATTTGTAAGGATCACCAAGCAGCCTACCCGAGTACAATACTCAATTCGAGGTCCGATTCCATTGCCTCGTTTTGGAGACTCTTCAAGTCCGCTACTGATTCATCAGGAGGCGATAATCGCTTCGTGATATCACGACTAAAGGATATAAAATATCCTTTAGGATAATAACAAGCTAAGCATACACATGTATATAACATATAATAGTAAACCTCATAAAAAGTCTATATACTCACTCCTATCGATCCAAGTTGCAAAGATCCACGGAGAGCGATGGTAGTCCGACGTACTACTAACCCACAACCCGACTATGCTCATGTAAAAACATAAATCCGTTTTGAAAATTTTAGACCCCTTTCGTGTTCTAGTTATTTTATACAATCGGTCTTTTAGAAGATTTCAAGTGCCATTGTTGCCAACGCAGAGCTCTGATACCACATTGTAACACCCCAAATTCTGAGAACTCGGGGAGCTACTGGTTAGGACCTCACAATGGGTCCCGACCTTAGTTTGACAACAATTTAACTTGGATCTTACAACAAGGCACAAAAGTATTAAAAACATTTGAAAACTTTAAACAATATATACATGAAAATTATGTATCAGCCTTACAAATCAAAGGTACTAAAACGACGCATATGAAGTATATAAGACAACCTCGTCCCCAACTAAATGAGTACGTGGACCTGGCTGACCATTTCCTCCGGATCTCTCTACAACTGTCTTAACCTGCAAGGCATCTACAAGCGGTATAAAACCGTTAGCTAACATTCTATGCATAAGTATAAAGGTAAAAGCACAATCACACATCATACACAATCAACATGCAACACTCAATCCTTTTTATTATCTTTAATTAGGTGATAGGTCATTACTAATGATACTTATTTTGTGACACGAGGGATTCCCAAACCTCGCCCCTGTCCCCGTTTACCAACGCGGAATGGTACTAATGCATCTGACCGTCTACCGGACTGGGCCGGTCGCAGGGAACCTCCTAGACTCTCGCAAGAGCTAGGCAGATGATGTCACGACCCGTTATCATACACTTGGGTCAATTACGTAAATAATAAAGTCGGCCTAATCCGGTTTCGTTGTTTATCATAACTAACAAACACCACTCATACACATTACACTCATACAAGAAGCCAGCTAAGTAAGTTCGTGGACTTACCAGAATCAAATATCGACTCTCTCTTAACCACCACTAAATCCGTAAGTGCAGAACTCAGTTGCCTGTCAAAGGAGGCACGTGGGTCAACACATTTCCCTGGATACTTATAAGTCTAAAACTCTTAAGATATACGATTCTATGTGCAGAAGTTATTACAGTGTTTATTTAAGGTAAAATGACTATTTTACCCTTAGTCCCGGAACTTCCAAAAACTCGGAATATGTACTTAAATTATAATTTGAGGCTAACTAACCATATTCTACTCCCTAGGATGATTTTAGGTAGCAACTAGAAAAATTACCCATTCTCTATTTCCCGAAAAGTCACTAAAGTCCAACTACAGCTTCAAATATAAAACTCGAATAATCTTATAAAAATTCTGAAATAATTCCCTAGATCATCTATGATATCCCATCTACTCATAGGAGAAAGAATTTCTTAAAACTGTTAAAGCATCGCTTCTACAAAAATTTCTAAAGTTGGTTACAACACTTAACAAGCACAACACTGGCTTAACTTTGAAAAATCATAACTCCTAAACTACTCGCTGGATTTATCCCAAATTTTAATATGTTCTACTATAAAATCTTATCTTTAATGTATCCAAAATTCAGCCGCAAAGGAGATCAAAATCCTATTTAAAACTATCTCACAAAACCGAATTTCAGCACAACAGAAAAACTGCTTACGACTCAATCTTTGAAAAATCATAAATCCCAAAGCACTCGCTGGATTCCTCTCAAATTTTAATATGTTCTACAAAAATATGTCAACCATATCATATCCAAATTTCAAACCCAACGGAGATCAAGAGCTTATTCAAAACCATCCCACAAAGCAGCATCACTTGTTGTTTTCCCCAACACTCAGCACATATATAAAAACTGCATGAGGCGTCAACTTTGGAACACAATAACTCTCAAACCGTAACTCCGATTCTTCCCAAATTTTAGTATGTTATCCTATGTACTACTGTCTATGACATAACCGAAAACCAGCCAAAAAAGAGGAGTCTAACTTACCCAAATCGTGACTCCAAGTAGACTGTTCGTCACCTCCGAAAACTCAGAAAATTCCCAGCCCTTCTAGCTATCTTCCATGGCTGTTATGAAAGGTTCTAGGATTCAAATGGCTCACATCAGCACATATATATAGAGAGTGCAATGTAGAGAAGGGAGGGGAGATGTTTACCCAACAAGAGAGACTCGACTAACACAAATATAAGAGTAGGAAGAGGAAGGACGTTGGTTGTTGTGTTATTGCGAACGCTTGAACGGCTGCTTCAGATCAAGCTTCTGTACGTAGGGAGGTGTAAGGAAACGTGCAGGCTGAATGGATCTGCTGCGTGAATTAAGGAGTCATTACAGCAGCTCTCCTTCAATTCAGCATCGGTTACGTTGTGAAGAAAAGGGAGAGGAAGGGCCGGTTGTTACATCCTCCTGGGCTGAGCGTGTAGTTGGGCTAGCATGAGCAAGGTTCTGGGCTGAAGCATAGGAGTGGGCTGGCACTGCACTGGCTGAAGCATAGGAGTGGGTTGCCGTTGCACTGGCTGAAGCATAGGAGAGTGGGCTGCTGTGGGCTGCGAACTGGGCTGTACGGGCTGCAAGAAGGCTGCTACTGGGCTCGTAAACAGGCTGGGCTGTTGTGCGAGGATGGCTGGGCGACAACAAGTCCGTGTGGGCTGGAGGGTTATGGGTAGCTGGGCCATCATAGCAAAGGGATGGGCTGAAACAATTGCAAGAAGGATGGCTGAAATAATTGTAAGAAAGATGGGCTGAATAGTTTGTCAAAAACTTGTCAAAACTCGTCATGGCCTTGTCAGGCCCATGAATGAGTTTGTCACAGGTTTGTCGGGCTTTGTCATGGCCTCGTCTCAGCTTAGTCATGATCTCGTCACAGCTTGCCATGATCTCGTCTAAAGTCATCGATAAGAATGAATTATAATAACTAGGGTTTGATATAAATCTATCATTTTATGTAAATTAAATTCTACATAAAATGATAAATAATTATAAGAATTAGAGCTTGATATAATTTTATCATTTTATGTGAATTAAATTTTACATTAAATGATAAAATTCGTGAAGAAAGAAATACTAGATAGAATGAAAAACCGTCAACGGCTCGAAGTCCGATTTGCTTCGGAATTAAACTGAATAAAAAATTCCGGGTATTACAATTCCAACGGTTCGGCAAGTACAGGAAAGCCCGTTAAAAACTTAGAAATCTGGAAAAGACCAAGAGCAACCTTCGCTTTTGGCTCTTCGGTTAGAAAAAAGTACAAAGACAAAAACTTTCTACGATGGTTAGAAGTCCTCAAAACAATGATACATCGGTACTATCAAAACCAAGTTCTTTTCAATAGATCCAATAAAACGACCTTTGCTTGTGGCTCTTCAGTTGCTTTTATCTTACCCAATTATAAACACCACTCTTTTCGAAGGTAAATAAAAGGTGGAAATGAAGCACTTTGAAAAGAAGCAATATCGCAATCTCAGTTCACAAACATATATGCGATAATCAAACAAATATAAGGATAATCTAATCCTTAGATCAAGAAGAACCAACTAGATGTGATAAAAGAAGAGACTATCATAAATATGAAAGTTGAAAAGTATATAGAAAGAAAAGGAAAGGGAAATCTAATTCGATTGTGCCGCGGTGCGGCCTTGAAACCTTGGAGACTCATCCACCTTAAGATGGGATGCGGCACACCTCTAATCTGACTTAGAAAGGTCTATATATAATGTTTGGATCAAACCCTAGGACGGACTCAAGAAGCCCAACCCATAAAAATTAGATAAAATAGGATAAAATCTTATTTCATCAAAACAACAACGGCAAAACGGACACCATGCGGCCTACATACGTCCGTTTGGCATCAGCTTCAGCTTTTGACATCTTTTTAACAGTTCTATAAAACAGACATTCATGCTACTCTAATAGGAACCACGATTCCCATGAGTACTACTTTCGAATATCTTTCAAAGATATACAACTTTGGAGTTGATACAATTGTCCAAATCTAAAGAGAAGAGGTTGGAAATTGGGAATCTCTCAAAGGTCATCATAAAATGGTGTCCAACGTAATGATCTTCACAAGTTTCTTCAATTCTTCTTCTTTCAACATAAATCTACCTCGAAATTTCGATCCCCAATCAATATAGATGTCTTCTATGATATGCTTGACATCAAGGAGGATAAAAACTCGTACTTTGGCATTCTTTCATCGTTTACGCTCATTTTTGGTTTCAAACACCTAAAATACGAAATAAACCAAAGTAGACACCACAATATGCAATATGAAGGATTTATGCTCTATATGAACACAAACCAAATCAAATGAGGTTTGAAATGTGCACAAATGCTGACTTAAAGAGATATGTTTTGGACTCATCATAACTCAGGTTCAAACCTTCAAAGCTTCTTCAGATCATTCAAGTTGTCCCAACGCCTTCCCCGAGCCAGCCGTCACCCCCATCATCTTAATCTTTCCTCGTTTGATCAATTCTAACAAGAATTGATATGTGTCCTTGGTGTTGAAAGATCGGGACTCAACAAAGGTTAATCCCCTTATCAAAGTGGTATCAGAGATGAAATCATCGACATCAAGAAAAAAAAGAACTTCAAGATCCGTTAAGAAGTTCAACAAAAAAAATTCACCGGATCAACCATCATTTCGGTTAGTTCTACTATTCTCGTTCTGTTCTATTTTTTATTTCAATTATGAGTTTTTATCAAATTGAATTGCAGCCTACTCTCTCTTTTGTAACCCTCCAACCCCGAACCTTTATCGATTTATTGTGAATCGAAGCCTTTGAACACAAAATTAAAACCTTCAGCCATATTCTCCCTATAAGTTGTTTTTGTTTCCTCCACCACCCATACTACCGCTGAAATACCCACTCCGCCAGACCACCGCACGCTTGACCGCCTCTACTTTCCGGAGGCAATCCCACCGGAATCACCTTGAACCCCCACCCACAGCCCCCGGAAACCCTTGTAACCACCAATCCTACAACTTGTACCTTTTCCTATTCCCGTCACCTTACACGCCGGATCAACAGTAACCACGGTATAGGACCACCACCAAAGTGACCAGGATTCACATACCTTTCCAACGCCACAAACCTCGCTCCGATCCGCCACTTGTAGCTATTGGAATTCAAAACACGGTGCAAAGGCTCCCTCGGAAACCATCTTCTAGAACGGTGTAGTGAGCCCAAGACCTAACCTGGTTCGGTTCAATTGCCGTTTGGCTGCTCGAGTTGAAGATAGAAAACTGAACACCGGTTTAAGTGAAAGACTTTTTTGTAATTGTTTTTCATTTTTCCTTTCAGTCAAAAAATTAATTTTTGATATATTCAGTTCCAATATAGTTGAAAAAAATTTTAAAAAAAAAGAAAAAGAAAAAAAGTTGTTAGTGTTCTAGTTGTTTGTTTCTATCTTTTTAGTTTTGAAGATTGAGTGCTACTTCCGGACTGCAATGAAGCTGGAACTTTACCCACATCTTAGTCATTCCTTGACCTTATTTTTGGATGTATTTGTCTTTTATAAGTTCTTATTTTTTATTGAGAAAGTAGGCGATTTTTATATTGTTTTTGGAACCTTTAGCATCACTTTAAAAAGCCTTTTTCTCATTGAGATCAAAGTCAGACTTCATTATTGATTGTAGCTCCCAAGCACATTAACTTGTGCTTTTGTTTGAGAATTTCACTTGAAATTGTAGGAGAACCTCGCAAACCAACTAACATAAGCTTAAAGGCAATGAAAGTAGTGAGGGGTAAAAGAGAGAAAACTCGTAAGAGGGTAATTTTAGTTTTATTAACCTAACATGACTGCTAGCTTGGTTTGTTCTATGTTACAGGAAAAGTTTAGTATGACCGACCTAAGACACAACATGAAGACAAGGTGGAAGACGAGTCCGCCAAATAGACAAGATGATTATTTGTGTCGCTTATAGGTCTAGATCCGTCTCCAAATGATTTTTACTATGCTTGCTCGTGGACAAGGTCACATCAATGTCTTGTTTGAAAGTGTGAGTCATTTGACAATGATCTTCATGACTCGTATTATATTTTCCATCTTTTTGTAGTCATCTTCATCAAAGTTATTTTCTTTATTGATCTTTCCCATGTGGTCAACATTGGGAGATTTTCTTTGATGATGATCCTTTAAAGTGGAGATGAATATATCGTACGTGAGTTTCATGTAAGAGACTCACGTATCATAATCTTCATGTTTCAGCATGGAGGACTTCTAGATGTTATCATGGCCAACATATCCACTTACAATTATTGGCAGTTTAGATCTTTAAGCACCATCATTATTTGTCAATGGACTATCTTTGGTGGGAATAACTTGATTTACATTGAGTATTGACATCTTCACTATGATTTTTGATTTAGAGTGACCAAGACCCTTTGATTGTTTAAAGCGTGAATTGTTATATCTCTAATAGGACCCATGACTATGAAATTAAAATAACATGACAATAACTCAAAGTGGACTAGAACTTGGGTACGTGTTCCTATAACATACTGATTTCTAGAGGATAACCCTAATTTGACCAATTAGTTTCAAAGGGATGAAACCTCACATATCTTCTTAACTTTCTAACAACTACTATGGTATTATTGTATTTTGGGGGTTGCAACTTTACCTTAGGAATTTGAATAACCTAGTATCTTTATTAGAGAAACAATTCTTTGCACCTAAAACTTATTCTTACTCCCAATTTTAGATACTTGGTAAAACTCTGTTCTCTTCTATAACAACTCTCTATTTTCTCTATTCTCTTAAAATATACACTTTGATATATGAAAGAGGTAAACCGATGGCAACAAGCCACACTCTCTTTATGTAGGACTCAAACCCTAATCCTACTTCCATAAGGAAGGATCTAATGAAGGTAATTCTATTAAAACTTGGAAGAAACGCTTCTCAACAGTTAGTATCAATAAATTGCCATTTTATATGATGAAAAAAATAATTATTTGGTCAAGTTTTTAAGCGTGTATTTAAACAAGAGATATAGATAACAGAAAGAAAGTCATATAACATTACAAAGTTAACTCTAAACCAAAAGAGTCACGAGGTAACTCATAGTTGTATATGAAAAAGTTCAAATATGAATAGAAGTCAAGAACTAGCTCGATAATGAAGAAACATGTCAAAAAACTAGTAAATGATGTAAAAATTCATTGGCACGACTAGGTTGTAGCAATTTATCTCTTTAGCTATCCATTGTGGTTGTTTGGGAGATAACTCACAATTATCATTGGTGGTTGTTTAAATTGTTCCATAAATTAAGTGTTACCTTATAAATTTTTAGATACAATAGTGCGTGATGCTTGAAAGTTTATCTAGTGAATATGAAGTTTTGCGCCCTCCTCACATATACATAATAATATTCTTGATTTAACATTTTGAAATAATTTAATTAATTTTTACTCGTACCTATAAGGAGGTCAATTCTCCTTTTCAAAATATATAACCACAAAATTATCAAATATCTTGTGACAAACTAGTTGATAGAATATGTAATTATATGTAAATTGAGGGTTGCCTTTTGTAATTATGTAAAATCTATTTGTTATTAATATGAGTCGTCTGTTGACGGAAATCCTAAGGGGAATTTATCCAATCTCTCTAATTCTCACATGGTATCAGAGGGTTCATATCCATAATTCTCTCTTCACCTCTTTTTCACTCTTCCGCCGTCCTTCTTAGCCACCGGCGCCACCCTCCCTTGTGGCCGCTGTGTGCCCTAGTTTTCTTTTCCTCACTCGTACAATGTCGACCGAGAAGAAGCAGACGTTTCATTCCGCTCTTGGGATCTCCAACATCAAGAACAATATCACTCTTGTTCAAGATCATGACACACCATATGCGTCATGGGTAACTCTCTTTCGCGTCACCGCCACGGCGCATAATGTCTTGGATCACATTGATGCCAAAGTTCCTCACCCAGTAGACATAAATGATGCTCTTTGGACCCAAGTTGATGCAACCGTTCTTCAGTGGATCTACAATATGGTCTCTAAGGACATCCTTCTTCAAATTCTCGATCCTGAAGACACCGCTCTCAAAGCTTGGGGTCGCATTCAGGATATTTTTTAGGATAATCTGCACACACGCGCAGTATATATGAAACATGAATTTTCCAACTGCAAATTGACGTATTTTGCTTCCGTATCCGCCTACTGTCAACACATCAAAGCCTTGTCTGATCAACTCAAGGGTGTTGACTTACCAATCTCCAACAATCGATTAGTTCTTCAATTGCTGTCAGGTTTGCCTGCTAAGTATAACGCCTCCCCTAGTTACATTCAACAATCAGATCCATTGCTAACGTTTCACAAAGCCCATTCACAACTTATCCTTGAAGAAACTAGAATGGCTAAACAACAAGTCACCGACAAGGACTCAATGACGCTCACATCGGCTTCTGGAGGTCCGGCCAAACCACATTCCACCGACAACGGTCGTGCCACCACCGCCGGCCACCAAGACGGAAGCTCTCGCAACCGCAGCAGGGGACGAAAAGGCCGAAACTGCACCAACAGCGGCGTACAACCGCCCCCAACACAGTTCGTGTTCCACCCTGGTCTCGGCTGGACTCCTGTGCAACCCGGCCCCAACAACTCACCGGCCCACTAGAATCAGGCCCACTGGCCTACCTTCCATCCGACCCAGCTGCAGCGCCCCCCATCTCCTTATCCTTCTCAACAAGGCCTGTTGGGCCCGTCTCCTCTACAACCCAACGGCCAACAGGCCCATGTTGCCACTGTTGCCAATTTTTTGTAGCCCACCACTGTTGATCAAGCCTTTGCCTTGATGACATTAAATCCCACCGACAACCTATGGTACATGGACACCGGTGCTACTTCCTACATGACGAATGATTCAGGTAAGCTCTCGTCCATCTCGTATAATGGTTCATTAAATTCGATAATTATCGGAAATGGCATGCGGATACCATCTACAGGTCTTGGTGACGCTAACATCCCCACTCCTACCAAACCTCTACATTTATCCCAAGTCCTTATAGCACCTAAATTAGTCAAAAACCTTGTCTCTGTTCGTCGGTTCACAACCGATAACCAAGCTAGTATTGAATTTGACCCATTTGGTTTTTCTATGTAGGATTTACACACATGGATAGTCCGTTTGAGATGCAATAGCTCTGGGGATCTTTATCCAGTTACCAAAGGTTCTGCGTCTGCTCATGCTCTTTCTGCTCAGTCATCAAGTCTTTGGCATGCTCGCCTAGGTCATCCTGGCACGCCGGTTCTAGATTTCTTAGGAAGTTTTCTTTTCTTAGTTTTAATAAGGAGCGCTCCTCCTCTCTTTGTCATGCTTGTCAACTTGGGAAACACCATAGGCTCCCGTTTGAACGTTCTATCAATAAAACTTTTGCACATTTTGACATAATTGACAATGATCATTGGACCTCTCCAGTTCCTAGTTGGGAAGGTTTCAAATATTGCTTGCTTTTTCTTGATAATTTTTCGCATTTTCTTTGAGTTTATCCAATTAAATATAAATATCAAGTCTTCGATCTTTTTGTGCAATTTCATAAACTCATTCAAACAAAATTCAATGCGCTTATTAAAAATTTCCAATGTGACATGGGTCGCGAGTTTAATAACCATCAATTTCCCTCGTTCTTTGCCCTCAATGACATTAACTTTCGGTTCTCATGTCCTCACACCTCCCCCCAAAATGGCAAAGTTGAATGTGTCATCCGGACCATTAACAACATGATGCCATCCCTTCTTTTTCATGCTTCCTTACCCATCACGTTTTGGTCTTATGCCCTTGACATGTCATGTTTTCTTCTTAATATTCTCCCATCCACCACAATCCAAAATCAGGGCCGGCCCTGGGGGTGTGCGAGGTGAGCCACCGCTCAGGGCCTCCAAGTTGAAAGGGGGCCTCATAATTTATTTTCAAAGTTCATATATACCGTTGTTTCAAATATTTCAACACAAAAACCCCTTGTCTCAGTAGTTTCAGCTTATAACCTTGGTTTTATTATCATGTAGGTCTCTTGTTCAACTCCTGCAACCTACAATTTTTTTCATTTAATGGGACACACTCATTCTTGTTGCCAATATATTTTAATTTTTGTAGAGAAATAATTCTAAAATAAATATGAACATTATTATTTATATTCAACCAATTTATATCAACTAAATATTGCAACAACATTGTTAACTCATCGAACAACTCCTTGTGTTTTTTTTTTGGGTATCCTAATCATCACCGCATATATAAATGTTTGGATTTGAAATCTAATAAGATTTTCATATCCCATCATGTAACGTTCGATGAGTCCACATTTTCCTTCTTCAATCTTGAGTATTTTTGTCCTCCCCTTAAGGTACTGGAAAATGACCCCATAACCTCATTTATCATCAGGCCCAACAGTTTAATTCTCTGGCCTATTCTTCCCCTGCTACAGCCGTCCCCTTTATCCAGGCCCAACCCAGCTCTCCAGATGACTTGTTACATTTCATCATCTAATTATTTGGCCCTTAACTTGATTTAAAAATAAACCAAGTCACACTTTACCCATAATAATTTGGGTACGAGTTATTTATAAGATTTTCAATTTAATTGTTATCAAAAATTTGTATGGTGTCGGCATCCAATATTTTTATTTTTTTTTAAATTTTTTTAAAAAATATCAGGCTAATTGCCATCTATATAAAATTATTTTTTTAGTCTTGTATCATAGTTTGTCTAATAAAAAAAAGCAAATCTATAATTTTGGGCGTCGGCATCAAGAGCTGCGTCCAAAACCCTAATATTAAAAAAAAAAGTAATTCAAGAAAAGGGTGTCGGCGCCCTAACTCAATAAGCGTCGTTGGAATGCAAAGTTTTTAGTCTATTAGTAAATTTAAGGTTGTGTATATACCTTATATTGTAATTGAGATTCTACCTAGGGCTGCAAACATTGAGACCAGACCGGAAAACCGGACTGGACCTTAAATTACGGTCCAGTCCGGTCTTGGACCGTGATGTTCCGGTCCGATCCGGTCTTGAACCGTGATGTCCGGTCCGGTCCGGACCGGATTTTTTTATACCTTTTAATATTTTTTAACTAGAACAACATCAGGTCCGGTCCGGTCCAAATCCGGACCGGAAATATAAATTAAACGGTCCGGACCATGGACCATTTCATCCAAGTACTAAAATAGTCCGGTCCGGTCCGGACCGTTTAGTCCGGTCCGATCCGGTCCGGACCGTTTAGACAAACTTATAAAGGAAAAATGATTGAGTATAATATAACTATGAGACATGAAATTAAGATAAGATAAAATTTAAAATCATTAACTAGTATACAAAGTATTTCACATCAAACTAGTTTTAATACGAGGTGAAACAAAAACAAGATTTTATTTTAAAAACCAGTCACAAGTTTTTAAATTACACAAAATCATCCCTACATTAATTTTTTTATTTTAAATAAACTGCCCATATTACTTTTTATCAACTTGACGAATTATGTACTAAAGTTTAAATCATCACTTTGTTCTAAATATTTTAGGCAAATTATTTAATGCATAAAACAAGTTTAGGAATTTCATTTTTAATTTTGAAATGGGTGCTTTATTTTTCATGTTTGAACTGATTCTAATTCATCTTATGTAGTGTGTTTTATTTTTCATCTTTTTTCTTTTTGAAATTACTAATTTTTAAAATATGTATATTTTTTATTTATATTATATAGTTAATATATGGCGACTTTTTTTTTTTTTTTTTAATAATTTCATTTATAATCTTGAAATGGGTGTCAATGAGTAAGTATATAAAAATGAAGAAGAGAGGCATGGGGAGAGTGTTGTTGAGCAGCTTTGCATTACTACTGACACGTTTTCCTTACAATTGTTTTCATTTCCGAATGCCATAATTTGAAAAGCCATCATTAGTCAAAACTCATAACGGTGTTCATACAAACCGTTCTTTGATGCAGCCAGCCTGGCTAGTGGCTACCCAAACATCAAACGACGTCGTTTGCTCTCGATTCGGTGGTTCCAGACCAACATGAACAGTGGGTTACAATCCCTTTTGGGCCTCCAACGGAAGGAAGACAGTAAAGTAAAAGCACAAAAGCCAAACTGAAAGAAAAAGATATCGACTTTCTCCCCCATCCTCTCAGAATTAGAGTGGGCAAACGAATAAGAGGAAAAACAGTGTCTTGGATTCTCTGTCTGACTCCAACTTCATCGTCTCAACCTCTTGTACTGACCTCACTTCTCTCGTTTCTGCCAACCGGCTCTTCAAATTCAAAAATCGCTACCTTTGTGGGTTTCACTATTTACTTGCTCTTCCCTCATTTTTAGGTATTTTTCTCTGTTGCAGATCTGTCGACTCTCTCTCTCTCTCTTATTGTTTACCTAACGTGGTTTAGGTAATAGTTCTCGATTGGTCTGTTCAAGTAGGGTTTTTTAGTTGGTATTTTCAAGTGGGTTTGGTTGCAATTGGTTGTAGATTCCTTTTAGCCAGTGGTTACTTCAAGTGCAATTGTTAGGTTTATAAGGGTGTAGCTTGAGATATCACATCAATTTGGCATCAATTACTGTAGATCATAGACTAATTAGCCCTTTCTATTTCAGCTGATTTCTCATTCTTTATCTCCTTTTACTATTAGAAGGTGGGGGAGGGTGTTTGTTACTTTCTCTTCTTTTTTGATGTTTTGGTGTTGGGAGTTTTGATCTTGAGCTGTTGTGGAGATCTGGGAGTTTTTGCGAATCTTATGTCCCATGAGGACTTTGTTTCAGTCTGAGCCTTGTAAAGAGCCACGCCTCAATGTTTTGAATCCACAGTCTTGGTTGCAAGTTGAAAGAGACAAGGTTCCCAAATTGTCAACTCAGTCATCTTCAATGTAAGTTTCCAGTTCCTATTATAGCTAATAAGTTAGATGGTGAATCTTCTTGCTTAGTGGGCTATAAATACATATGCCAAAACAAGCTAAATACGTGTATAATTTTTCAGAGGGTCTCTTATCAAGGTGCCAGATCCACCAGTTCTTCCATTCTTCAAACCCATTGATTATGTGGAAGTTTTGGCTCAAATCCATGAAGAACTGGAATCATGTTCGTCACACGAAAAGGCAAACTTGTATTTGCTACAGTTTCAGGTGTTTAGAGGCCTCGGGGAGGCTAAACTTATGCGTAGAAGTCTTCGCTGCGCTTGGCTAAAAGCAAGCACTGTCCATGAGAAAATCATTTTTGGTTCATGGTTGAAGTATGAGAAAAAAGGGCAGGAGCAGATATTTGACCTGCTCAGCTCGTGTGGTAAATGTGCACAGGAGTTGGGTTCAATTGATGTTGCTTCCGAGATGCCGATGAATTTTAGCTCGGGATGGTATGAGAATAGGGAAGCCAGTGAAGGTCGAGAGTTTGAGGATGTGACCTTTCTGATCGGAGATGAGAAAGTGCATTGTAACAGACAGAAGATAGCTGGTTTGTCAGCTCCGTTTTGCACCATGCTTAATGGCTGTTTCACCGAATCCCATCGTCAGGAAATCGATCTGTCACAGAATAAAATCACTTCGGTGGGTCTGAGAGCAATTAGTGAATTTAGTGTAACAGGTTCTTTGGATGAAGTTCCTTCCAATCTACTTTTAGAAGTTCTGACTTTTGCAAACAAGTTCTGTTGTGAAAAGTTGAAGGATGCTTGTGATAGGAAGCTTGCATCTGTAGTATGCTCTAGACAGGATGCATTGGAGCTGTTTGAATTTGCGCTCGAAGAGAACTTGCCAATTCTTGCAGCCTCGTGTTTGCAGGTCTTCCTCCATGAACTTCCCCATAGTTTAGAAGACGAGAGAGTAATGGAGATCTTGGGAAATGTGGACAAGCAGCAAATTACTGTCATGGTTGGGGCAGCCTCGTTCCCTTTGTTTTGTTTGCTAAGTGAGGTTGCTATGGGCCTTGATCCTTGTTCCTTAAGGACTTTACGCTTACTGGAACGTTTGTTAGAATTCGCCAAAGACAACCGCCAGCTGATGTTGGCTTTCCATCAATTAGGCTGTGTGAGGCTTCTGAGGAAAGAATATGATGAGGCTGTGCAGCTCTTTGACGAAGCTCTAAAATCCGGTCATGTATATTCCGTTGCAGGTTTGGCTAGAATAAAGCACATCAGAGGCCATAGAAACTGGTCTTATGAGAAGTTAAGTTCCATAATATCGTCTTCTGTCACTCCTCTGGGTTGGATGTACCAAGAAAGGTCACTCTATTGTGATAGTGATAAGAGGTGGGATGACCTTCAGAAAGCAACCGAGCTCGAACCAACACTCACTTACCCATTCATGTATAGAGCTGCTGCTTCTATGATCAAACTAGATTCTGAAGCTGCACTGTTGGAGATCAACCGTGTACTCGGTTTTAAACTAGCATTAGAATGCTTGGAACTCAGATTCCGTTTTTATTTAGCCCTCGAGAACTATCCAGCAGCACTTTGTGATATTCAAGCCATTCTGACGCTTTCCCCAGATTATCGGGTTTTTGAGGGACGGGTTGCAGCTTCTCAATTCCGCATTCTCCTACGTGAGCATGTAGAGAACTGGTCAACAGCTGACTGTTGGTTGCAACTCTATGATCGCTGGTCTGCTGTTGATGACATTGGTTCACTATCAGTTATTTATCAGATGCTCGAGTCTGATGCCGCCAAAGGTGTTCTATACTTCAGGCAATCGCTACTACTCCTTAGGTATGCAGGCGCTACCTACATCACACATTTCTCTGTTCAAGTCTCTGATTTTGTCTGCTCTTTTTATAGATGAAATGTTGCACTTTATTTCTATTTGAGTATAGGAATCTGATGATGACTTCAATAGGTTAAATTGTCCAGAAGCGGCCATGCGAAGTCTTCAATTGGCTCGTCAGCATGCATCCAGTGAAGATGAGAAGCTGGTGTATGAGGGATGGATTTTGTATGACACGGGTCATTGTGAGGAAGGGCTTCGGAAGGCAGAGGAGTCTATCAAGCTGAAAAGAACTTTTGAGGCCTTCTTCTTGAAAGCTTATGCTCTGGCTGATTCTAACCAGGATTCGTCGAGTTCGTCAACTGTTATTATGCTCCTGGAAGATGCCCTGAAGTGCCCTTCTGACAGGCTTCGTAAAGGACAGGTATGTTTTATTTCAAGGAATAATATAAAAAGACAGCAACTTTCTGAATGCCATTATGTTGATTGAATATGTATGATGAATGAGGCAGGCTCTGAACAACCTTGGAAGTGTGTATGTGGACTGTGAGAAGTTGGATCTAGCAGCAGATTGTTACATCAATGCTCTCAAAATCAGGCACACCCGAGCACATCAGGGATTAGCTCGAGTACATTTTCTCAGAAATGACAGGGCAGCAGCATACGATGAGATGACAAAACTAATTGAAAAGGCGCAGAACAATGCATCTGCCTACGAGAAAAGGTCAGAGTATTGTGAAAGGGACTTGGCTAAGGCGGATCTTGACATGGTCACACAATTAGACCCACTTCGGGTTTACCCCTACCGTTATCGAGCTGCAGGTATGTGCATTCCTTCTCTATGATTGCCAACATGAATAAGCTTGCTACAGATCAGCCAGAATTTCACATTGTCTGATAGTTATGTGTAATGATTGATGTGTACAGCTGTGCTTGTAGAGCTTACATTAATGGTTATATTAAATGATCACAAACAATAACATTGTGGCTTCACTGGTGTAATTATTGTCATATTATTTAGATCAATAATAGGCCCAAGTGTTGTTTACTTGTCATTGTCACTATCATTAAACCTTAGGTGTTTTCCAACTCAATTGATGAACTAATGGTAGGGATGTTTATGGAATTGTGATCGCTTATCCTGTTGAGTGTTTACTCGAACACATTTGAAGATGCACATATTTCATTTTATATATTATTGTCTTGATGTGTTTTGGGTCAGTATTGATGGACAACCAGAAGGAGAAAGAAGCCATTGCAGAACTGTCAAGGGCTATAGCATTCAAAGCAGATGTTCACCTCCTCCACCTTAGGGCGGCATTTCACGAGCACATAGGAGATGTCATGGGTGCATTGAGGGATTGTCGAGCAGCACTCTCGGTGGATCCCAACCACCAGGAGATGCTGGAGCTCCATAGCCGCGTAAACATCCATGAACCATAAAACCGTGGTTCAGATTCTTTGGGGTAGGCGAAGGAATCGGAACACTGTTTGATTGCTAACTTCAAATGTGATGAAGAAGAATGCTAACGTTGGGATTGAAGATATCGCCGTATGTATATTAACAGTTTAACACCCAACACCCAGCTGTGTTGTTTTGTTCCTTTCCCTGCCCAGAATTTTTTGGTGACTTGTAAAACATGTGCAGAATCTTGTAACGTTCAATCCAATTATAGTCAATGAAGATGTCGAAACTTCGGTTTCATTTTTTGGTGGCTGATTTGTGTTGGTTCACATTTCTACTGGACTACTGGGCTCGGCTTAATTCTGTCATGTGTTTAAGGTGATTCATTGTGCGTGTGCAGCCCCCTTCGTATCATTATTAATTATCTCTTCTTTCTTCTACTGTTCTTGCCTGGGCCGATGGATTAAAGCTCACACTTGAATACTTGATCATCCATATCTTATTTTTCCGGTTAGACCGATATTCTGACTTGAAAAAGATCAGAAAAAAACTCGGATCATATAGAGATTGGGTAATGTCAAATACTTGGATGGGAGATCCGATCATTCAGATACATCTAACTAATCTAGGCAACATTTTCTCCAACGAATTGGTCGGATATATCAGATTGTTCCGGCTAGAATTACCCGAATAAGCCAGATAGCCATTACATAATAAGTAGGTGATTGATGATTCGATCGGATCGATCCTTTTACACTACCCTACCTAGAGTTGTCAAAATTTAACCGACCCAAAAAACCGACCTGTTCTGCCGGTCCCAAACCTGACCGATGCCCCCATAATGCCCAATTATGAATATTTGAGACTGACAAGTCAAAAAACGATTTCATCAGAAACAACACATAACCCAATTTTGCAATGTCCTAAACCCGATTATATCATAGGGGTTCAGATTGACCCGAGAACCCAAAATGTTCCGGTTCAAAATAGCCCGAGAACCCAAAGTAACTTGATCAAAATGACCCGATAATCCAAAATTTCCCATACATAAAGAGTTTTATGAATACATTGCATTGTTTTTTCAATTTCCGGGCTACAAATTTAGTGTATATATTTTTTCGGAAGAAACATACAGGATAAATTGTTTATTAAATCCGATAAACCTCATTGATACCAACATAAGTAAAAAAAGAAAAAATTAGACAAACTCAATGAAACCAATTTGACCCAAAACTAATACAAGTCCAACCCAAAAAATGGTCAAACATTATTATACCTGAATAATATGACCGAAAATTACATGAGAACCCGAAATAAACCAACCTAAAATAACTATATAACCCAAATTTCATACTGTTAGAACCCAAAAATGGTCAAGATTATTGTACCTGAATAATATGACCGAAAATTACATGAGAACCCGAAATAAGCCAACCTAAAATAACTATATAACCCAAATTTCATACTGTAAGAATATCCAACCCAATCCGCACCATCTAGACTAAACCCGGATAGTAATTACACCCGACTTCAACCCATTATAAAATGCCCCAAATCCGTATATATCAAGCGAATCCACCCGACCCACCCGTTTCACACCTCTAACCATATCTAGCAAAAACACTTTTAGATCAAGATCACTTTACCCTTTTTTAGTGATGAGATGTGACATGGGTATGGTAAACTTTTTAAGTGTTGAGATGCGACATGGGTATGATAAACTAAGATGGAAAAGTGTAGGGTGAAGATATTTGTGATTTTTGTAACAAAACGTGATCATTTTTGTGAAAGGATTACAAATGTATAACATAATAGATTTTTCAAAAAAGTGGACATAATACTATCTCAACAAATTATTAGGGCTAAATTTCGCAACTACATAATTTGAGTTAGAAAATTACGAAACTAACATCCAATTCTCAATTTTTTTGTTTCTAACACTTAAGTTTAATTTACAAATGTGGTGTCACCATTGTACTATTCCCAAATCATTGTGTTGTCATCACTTGTGTTATCAATGACCGTGTTATCACCAATTGTGATTTCAAATGTGATGTCATCAATTGTGTTTCATCAACTATACTATCAACAACCCATTGTCACCAACTGTATTGTAGTCAAATGTTTCGTCACCACCACATTGTCACCAATTGTAGTGATACCTTGCTATATGTTACACCGAGTTATGCTATGTTGACACCTTATTATGATGTGTTGTCACCTTGTTATGGCTATTTGACATCTTTTTATGGTATAACGACACCTTTTTACACTGTTGGGAGACCTTATTATAGTGTGATGACACCTTATTGGATTTCATGAAGTGTTGACACCTTATCGTGATTTGTTTAAGCCTCATTATACTCTTTTGACTCCGACTTGTTATTATTTGGTGATACTTTATTGGTTGTAATTGTGTGTTTTTATTATAATACAATGGAGATGAAAATAAACACATGCACTTCCTTGAAGTACACTATCCTAGAGCATCTTTGTGGATGATAATGTCGACCTTCTAACGATAACCTGAATCGACAACAAAAATTGTATAACCAAGAGCGACAAACTTGTCCACAATCCCGTTAACGCCCTTGAAAATATGAACAACAAAAACAATCTCAAACCCTAGGGGAAGTGTAGAAGGGCATTACTTCAAGAAGTCACCTTGATACAACCCTATATTGCGGGAAAAAATGTTGAGTAGGTTTGTCATTAATTACGATGAAGGAAATTGTTAAGTCACATTCCTCTATCCATTTGATGTACGTAATTGTTAATGAGGATTCTAAAGAGGGCCTCAAAATAATTATACAAGACCTGTTTGTAGTATATGAGTCAAGATCAAATACGATGAGATTGAAATAATGGTTGAATGATTCGTTATAAAGCTTAATGACGAAGTACAAATATAAAAATATAATATAAGGTAAGGGACCGAGTTGACCAAGAGTATGAAGCTGCCTCGATTAAGAGATAAGGTTACGAATAGAGTAGTGAAACATAACAAAGACAAGGAAAATGCACAATAGAGTCGACCGATGAATGAGATCGACTTGACACGGTAACAATTAGGGAGAAAGAAGGGGTTTCTATTGGTTTAATTCAAATAGTAGAAAACAAAAATCATAACATAAATATAAGCGATTAATATAGGCATTCTGAAAACCGAATTAGCACAACAATGCATAATAAAAACTCCATTCAGAATTACTCACACCTAACATGACTATATACGATGTAAGATGCGAGTATCCAATTGTGGTTTCAACTCAAGATTTCTAAAGATCATATCATCCAGCTGTGGTTTCAACTCAAGATTTCTACAGGTAACGTGGACAAAGCTGAGGTTTGCTAAGAAAAGGTGTTTTAACTATGGGATAGATCACCGGGTAAGTCTCACTACCCACTTTCCCAAACCAAAGCTCCTATCACCGGGTAAGTCTTAAGGAACTAAGGAAAGGTAAAAGCGCTCAAACCAACATCACTCACCTAAGAGTACAAAACTAACCATCACCGGGTAAGTCTCAAATTAACTCTCAAACGTAGGATGAAGGCACACTCAAACCCTAATAAAGGATAAACCTTTATTACCTAACACTCATCATCATTGGTATACAAGCAAAGGAATCACCGGGTAAATCTCATCCCAAGCTTGCGTATAAACCAGGAAAGGTACAACAAGGATAGGATTTGGAAAACTTTAACCTAAACTCGGAATCTGTAAAATAGTGAGCGATCTCGTTCTGTTCTATATCGATCTCGGTCGAGATGCTCAACGAACAACCCGAGACGGGTTTCGGATTAGGGTTAACTCAAACTTTCAGGGGTCCACTTAGTGAAATGCTCATTCTTTTATTGTCTATACCACAACCTTCAACTAATCACCCTAGAATCGCAAGGGTGTTTAACCAACAATCATCATTATCAATGCAATATCAATTGTATAAAGAATATCCAGAAAAGGTGAATAATCAATCAACAAAGACGTTCCAATTATCAAGCAAAAAACAAATCAATAGTATCCAATAATGTGTTCCAAAAAGGGATGATAACAACTCACTAGCAATCCCCAAAGAAATCTTCACACTCTTGGGTTCCTTAAACCCTAAGCAATCCTTCCTTCAAATCTTCTTCCCTTTAATCACTCTCCAATCAGCCGTCCAAGAATGCCTTGACGTCTCAGCGTATTCAACTCAATCTTCACCTTTCATTCTTGTATAAGAATTTTAGGTCAAAAAATATTTCTTATTTCCTTGGGCTATTGGACGTCGACCTCGATCCAGGCCCAGTGGGCCGTCTCGGTCGATATGCATCACTGTGTTCATCCGAGATCAACAGTGATCTACGTGCATGTAATCATATCCTCATTTGGATATTTCTTTCTTCTTTCCAGCATGGTTCTTGCTTTTCTTCTTGTCCTTCCTAATGCTCCTAAATGTAGCTCCATAGCTTCCTTAACTCCTTATGCTCTATTTTCACCCAAAACATGTCATATTCCCTACAGTTACAATAAAACATGGTGTAAACCTCGATTCTTGCAAAGTAACCGAATAATGACATAAACACTATAAATGCATATACATGCATGCGAAATTATGATGAGGACACGACAAAACAATGTCCGGAATATAGACAATAATTCATGCTATCAGATAACCCTAGGAAGCATATCTACAAGAGAAAAAAATCTGGAAAGTCTAAGCATATCTTCCACTTAATCTACCTCTAAGGGAATATATGAGAGTGAGAAGGATAAGTCTTCCAAACTCTAATGTAAAACCCCAGACGGTCGATATGAAGAAACATACTACATTAATTCGATTGGCTACAAAATACAATGTCTAGAAATATGGTGACCTGCTCCTCACATGGGCATCCAACAACTCGAATGCTTGTAATCTTCGAGTACTTCTTCGTTTCTTTAGCTCTCGACTCTCAATTAATTCATGCAAGACCTAAACTTCCTCGACATCAGGGAAAACCTTACCCAATAGTAAAAATTCTCAAAATATGATTTATTTAGGCTTCAAATGGGTCATATCGTATGTATTTCCTTAAAAGCATGAGTCGATCTCCAAATCAACAAAGTGGAGGAAAATTACTATAAAACCATGCAAAACTACTCTATTTGCTCATGATATGGATAAGAATCGGTGTGAAAAACACGTTTAAATGGATTCTATCAAATACACCATGCTTGAACATTGCTTGTCATCAAGTAAGATATGCACATACCACTTTGTGAAAAGGTATAACAATAAATGCAATCACTCTCAAGACCATTGCCATCATGATAAATATCATCGGGGAACTAAGATGTCTCACAACTCTCGGTTGACTTGATTTTTGTAATTAGTCGGGTCGATCGATAGTCATTAATCTCGTCAATTTCTCTTGTTGATCGATTCGAATACTTATTTTGTAGTAGCTTGGTCTCTTCACACTTAAACTTATTGTCACACATTACTTTTGTCAATTAAGCACTTTGTGCTTTGTAATCCATTCCCTTTTTCAAGCTAGTTTTGTATATTTAATGTATATTTTTTTCTTTTGATACACAACACCACAAGAACTTTTTAAAATAATGCCATTATAATGTGTTTGTCAATCAACACATATGATCCCACACTTGCATTTTGCCTTCCTCTCCATATGCATGGCTTCTCCTCCTAATTTTCAAATAGGATTAAATTAAAGGAGGCTAAAAAATGACTTCGGGAAAATTTTGTGAAGCTACAAAATAGTGTCAATTAAGACAAAAAAGGGATAACAAGATTAAAAAAAATACAATATAGGAAGCGAGCAATAACCTAAAAAAATACATGCCACAAATCATGTTCGTATTATAAAAGCAAGAAAAAATGCATTTTCAAATGAGAGTCTGTATTAAGTTCTAAAGAAACAAAAAGATATTGAAGATCATTCATGAATGAAATATGGGACATGTAAATAATATCTATAAGGTAAAAATTTTCTCACATGGTCATGTTATGTAATTTAACCGCTCATTCATAACATTCCTTTTAACATCTTTTTCCACTATCATTCTTAGCCATCATTTGAGAATTTAGTATATATCCACATTGCATTTTAGTAGATTTCTTCCTCTTTTGTGTTTTGAAGATCTACTCATTTTTTGTTGATGATGCATGCATTCTAGTTCTTCTTGGAGTTAAAATTGAGTTACTCTTAGAAGAATGCTTTCTACACACTAAGGATCATCATTTGATCTTGAAAATCGAGGTGACAATTGAAATAATCGAGATTCGAGAGTGAAGAAACGAAGACCTTTCGAAGAAGATTTGTCAATCAACCAATTTAGCCTCGGAAGTTGGTTGATTTATCCTAGGACCTTCAACCGATTTACCGCAAAAAACCGGCCGATTTTTCCTAGGAAGTCGGCCAATTTGGACTTTCATGTGAACCATAAAGTTGTAGAGTTTCAAAATACCTTCGAAAGTATTAATCTTGGATTTACTAGTCCCAACCCAAAAAATAGAAAATCAGTTTTAATGAATTATCAAAATGCTGTCTTCATGAGAAAGTTGGCCGACCTAGACCCACAAATCGGCCGATATGTCCCTAGTTTCCAACTATTTACCTACTATCCGAGACGAAGTGATTTGTACAAATTGACCATTTTTATGAAGGATCGGTTGAGTGACCTCTGATGATCATCCGAATTGTCCTACTTTGCTTCCGTCTTGGACGATCTATCTTTTCTTTCTCACTCTATCTCTTTTTTTGGGCTATCTAATATCCCGTCCGTTTTAACGAATTTACCTTGGATCAAAATAATCAAGGTTTGTGATTGCCCAAATTAATTAACATTTTTCATTAACTTGAACAAAAGTTTAGTTCAAAAATTGAGCATATAAATTAACATTTGAACAATTACTTATCTAGTAGAACAATTTTAAAATATAGTTGATCAATTGGTCATATAGTTGAACAACTTCAAATACAGTCAAACAATTGACATATTTGAACAATTTCAAATATATTTGAACAATTTTTAATTGATTAAATACATGCTAAATTTGAACAATTGTTACTTGATCCAATGATTGGGAATCCTTTCTACTTTTGACCCTAAAACCCCTTTCCACTTGAATCCAACCCTATATATATGGGATGATTTGGGTAAAGAGGGAGCTTATAGAGAGGAGTGAGGATGGTTGTGAGCCCTACAAATTAATTTTCAATCTCTTCTTAAAGTTGTTCTCATGGTAGAATTGAAGTGTTCTTGAAGTGTAAGCAAGACTGGCCGATTGGCAAGGAAATATTGAAGTGTTCTTGAAGTTTTTCATAAATCTCTTCTTTATATCCATTTTCAATCTTGTTTTGGTCATAACTTTGGATTGATAAGTCTATTTTAGTCCGTTCTTTTTTCTATATTCTTTACTTTTGATCTAGTTTGTCCGTATGATATTCATTTCAGCTGTTTATGTTATTGAATTTTTGGTCATGAGTGAGTAGTCACCTTGCTAGCATTTGGAGTGAAAACTCCAAATCATGCTAGCATTGTCTTGATCTATTTTATGTTTATAAAAATATGGAGAACCAAATTCATGTTTAGTAACATATAGGATATTTTGAATATATTTGAATATTCATCCATGTTTGATGTCAACAACTGGATTATTTATAATCTAGATTGTTCTCATAGCACATTGTATATTTTGAATCATGAATGAGTGTTTATAAACTAATCATACTAGATGATACCTATAAGTAAATCTAAGGTGATTGTGCAGTGTTTGATGCCTATGATGCTACCTAGAGTCGTGAAGATGCCTAAGCACATTTGTCATGTGAATGTCCAAGCTATGGCTAGAGAAGTATATCAACTAATCAGTAGCAAACATTATGTGATACTCATTAGTTGAAGCAAGCGAAGTGCCTTAATCGAGTTATTCTATGAAGAATGCTTGATACACACTAATGATCATCATTTGTGCAACGAATTTGAGGCCGAGACTGAAATGATTGATATTTGAGAGTGAAGAGATGAAAGTCGTTCGAGAAAGATTTGTCATTTGTCCAATTAATCCCTAGAAGTTGGCCGATTTATCCCCATAACTCGGCCAATGAAGCCTAGGAATTCGGCCAATTTTGACTTTCATGTGAAAAACAATGTGGTAGAGCTTCAAAATACCTTTAAAAGTAGCACTCATGAGTTTCCTAGTTCCAACCATAGCTACGGAAAATCCAGTATTACCGAAGTATCAAAATTTAGTCTTCATGAGGAAGTTGGCCTGCTTGGACAGACAATATCGGACGATTTACACCAATTTCCAACTAGTAACTTATTCTCCAAGACTGTGTGATTTGTATAAATTGACCATTCGATAATGGATCGGCCAATTGACCTTGCAACATACGCCGACTTGTCCTACTTCGCTTCCGTCTTGGACGATCAATAAATAAGACTAATAAACCATTAGTTTTACTAGCAACTTTAGATCAAAATTTTCATTCAAATAAAGGATTACAATAGCATAGGAGAGGAATGGACCAATTAGATCCAATTCCACTAGGGATCGGCTGGTTGGTTTAGGAAAGTCGGTCGATATGTCTATGATATGGTCCATCTTGTCTCATTTTCTACAAATTTAATAACAAAGACTTTTGTAAGTATGTCTTAGTAAATTCTAAGTATTATATGGTCTATAGATCTTGGCTTGAATTAATTATTTTATTAAACATGTGATAGAGTTATACGCATTCCCTTGAGTTATCATGGAACTTATGAGCATTGACTTGTGATATGATGAATTATTGTCTATATTTTGGATATGGTTTTGATGTTTTCTCATCATAATTATGCATGCATGTACATGTATTTATAGTGTTTATGTCAATATTCAGTTACTTTGCAAGAACCGAGGTCTACACCACGTTTAATTGTAATTGTAGGGAATATGACACTTTTGGGTGGAAATGGAGCATAAGGAGCCAAGCAAGCTAAGAAGCTACATTCAGGAGCATTAGGAAAGACAAGAAGAAAGGCAGAAACTATGTTGGAAGGAAGAAAGATTCAGATGAAGATACGAAGGCATGCACGTAGATCATTGCTGATCTCGGTTCAACACAGTGATGCATCTCGACCGAGACGGTCCACTGGGCCTGGATTGAGGTCGACGGCTCACAACCAAGGAAAAAAAAATATAATTTGATCTAAAATTCTTCTATAAGAATGGAAGGTGAATGTAAAATAAAGGAGGCTAGATCTGAGATAGATCGGAGAAACGACTAGGAAGATGGAGATTGAAGGAAAGAAGATTGAAGAAAGGATTGCTTAGGGTTCAAGGCAGGGGCGGCCCCAAGGGGGGCGGGGAGGGGCGGCCGCCCCCCCTCCGAGAAAAAAAAAAAAAAAAAAAATTTTTTTCTTTGAAAAAAATCGTTTTAAAATGGGTTGTGCTTCTCTCGTTTATAAAAAATTTTTCTACAATTTATTTTTTTTAAATATCACTATTCTTGTGTTATATTTAAATGTTTTTTTTGGATCTTTCGTCGAAGTGAACGAAACTTCATAAGTATTTCCCGTTTTAGACTCTAGAGTGAAATAATTCACCAAAATGCACGAGATTTGTTGTTTGGATTAGAAGCGCGGTCTTAGACCACACTCTTATTTGTAAAAAGCGTTGTCGAGGACAACGTTTTAATATCTGAAATAAAGATTACATCATCTACATAAGCTAAGTGCGTGATTTTCAACTTTCCATAAGCTAAGTGCGTGATTTTCAACTTTCCTCTGCAAAACAATATTACATCATCTACATAAGCTAAGTGCGTGATTTTCAACTTTCCACATTTCTGATGATAATTAAAATCAGATTCTGTAGTAGCTTATTTGATTAATCTGTAAAACGCGTTGTCTAGGACAAAGTTAATAAAAACACAAATAGAGGTGCGGTCCTAGACCGCGGCTATAGTGTAACGTTTTTGAAAGAAAAAAAAAAATTTTAAAAAAAATAGTTGTCCTATAGGCGCGTCTATAACCGCGCATCTTTAGTTTTTTTTTCTTTTAAAAACGTTACACCATAGCCGCGGTCTAGGACCGCACCTCTATTTGTGTTTTTATTATCTTTGTCCTAGACAACGCCTATAGGGCAACTATTTTAAAAAATTTTTTTTTTTTATGCGCGGTCCACGACCGCGCCTTTAAGTGTAATGTTTTTTTTTTATTTTATTTTTGTTTATTGTAAGTAGATGACATATTAACTTTGTTTTTATCGCTACTTTATTTTCATAGATATATTTATCGAAAATAAAATTTCGCCCCCCCTTGCTTGTGAGTTTGTTATCACCTCTTTGGGAACACATTACTGGATACTATTGTTGGTTTGTTTACTTTGATAATTGAGACGTCTTTGTTGGTTGATTATATCCCTTTTCTTGATATTCTTTTATACTTTTGATATTGAATTGATAATGATGATTGTTGGCTAAAAATGTAACACCCCAAGTTTCAAAACTCGGGGAGCTACTGGTTAGGACCTCACAGTGGGTCCCGACCTTAGTTTGACAACAACTTAAATAGATCTTACAACAAGGCACAGATAAGGGAAAACTAGAAATCATAAAGTATGTTTTAAAAAAGTCATGAATGTGACCAGAAATACTAACAGCCGAAAATAAACAAGTATCACAAACTGATAAAAAGAAAGGGTCATAACTGAAAGACCAACAAAAGGGAAATTGCAACTCATCCTAAGAAGTACGACACCCCGGCTGATCATTACCATCCGGATCACTTGATATCTGCTCTAACCTGCAGTACGTCTACACATTAAATACAATTGTTAGCTAACTATCCAAATATAAGCATAAATAATAATAGCACAAACACACTCAAGATAACATCAACACTCATCATGCTGGCACACAACCGGTTATTATCTGTCACTTAGGTGATTCACCTTATTCCATTTTACGGTTGTGGCACGAGAAATCTAAAGAGTTCTCGCCTCCGTTCCTTATCCAACTGGGTGTAGGTCTAGCTTACCTCTTCCGGTAGCATCACTAAAAACCGAGTATGGACTAGTCCCTAAAGAAACCCCTAGCGCCCTCAGGCTAACTGAGTAGAATGCCACCGCCCGTTACTCTTAGGCCAAAGTATAAGTCGGTAGATAATTACTACTAACATATAACTATAAAAATCTCATTCACACACCACTATCATTATTCACACTCATATATAGAACAGCTAAGTAAGCCCAAAGGACTTACTTGATTCAAGTCTCGACTCTCTTTAAACACAACTCGATCTGTAACTGTACCAACTCAGTTGCCTATCAAAGGAGGTAAGCGCGTCAGCACATTTCCTAGATATTTAGAAGTCTAAGACTTCTAAGATATGAGATTTATTAGAACAGAAAGTATTACAGTACTCCTTTAAGGTAAAATGACTATTTTACCCTTGGTCCCGAAACTCTCAAAACTCATAATTTATGCTTGAACTCTTATTTGAGACTAAAAATGTCATATTCTAACTCTTAAGGGTGAGTTTGTGTAAAACTAGGAAAATACACATTTTTCTCTATTTTCCAAATAGTCACTAGGATCCAACTTTGGCTTCAACTATGAAGCTCGTATAAATTTATAACAATTCCGAAATAATTCTCTAGGTCATCTATGATATGTAATCTACTCATAGAAGCAAGAATTTCTTAAAACTGTCCAACCATTGTTTCTACAAAATTCTCTAAAGTTGGCTACAACACCCAAAATTTCTACACTTGGCCAAATTTTCATTGCTGGAAAAGCAACTCAACAACTCTACTTTGTAACCTTATAACTTCTAATCCGACCGTTCATTTATTCTCAAATTTTAACACAGTAAACTACTTATATCCATCTATGACCTATCAAAAATTCAACGATGGATCTTCAACCTAACTCCTTAACATTGATCTACAAGATTGACGGTTTCAACTTTAAAATTGAAGAAGACAAAATTTTTGACACAATGAGTTCATGAGATCCCGGGTTCGATCTACACTGTCAACTGTTCTGCATCCTCAGCTCTCTTCTCATACATCCTAATGTTCAATACCTAGTGACATCTACACCCATCTTACCTCTGAAATCATATTCTGTACACTTAATTTGGAACCACAGTCTACTATTCTCTGCACTAGTATAACAGCAACAACAAGGAGCCCAGAAGAGCTTACCGGTAGCAGGTTGAAGATGGTTCGGACTTCTAGTGGTTGGTGCGTAACCGAAGCGTCCTGGTTTGGTGTTCGTATATTGGTACATACACTGCACTCCCTAAGGTCCAACAAAACTGTCTGTATGTTGTTATTGTAAGAATTCAGAGAGGAAGGAAAAGGACAGAGGGAAACATCAATCTTCTCACCGAGTTGCTTATGGAGGAGATCGAGGGAACTCCGGTGATGGGCTGCTAGCGCCGTGCGGTTCTCTGTCGGTTGTGCTGCTTCCAGTCACCGGTCGTCGTCGCCACCAACCTTCCGTCTTGCAGTCGCGTGTGGAGAGCGCCAGGAAGATCTGGGATTGCAGCGATACTCGTATGGGATGGTTACAGGTATGATTTGGTTAGACTATTTGATATATGGGTGATTAGATTTTAATTAGGCTGAAGTGAAAGAAATTAGGTTAAGGGAGATTAAACAGAAGGAAGTAACAGTTGCTGTATTCCATGGGATTGGGCCGACACGTCATGGGCTAGAGTCACCTCGCCTGTTGGCTTCCCGGGCTGCGAGGAGTAGAAGCAGCAGGCCGTCTCTTCCTGTGCTGGCTTGAAGATTCAACAGCAAAAGGTAGGGAAAAACAATGGCTGCCAATTGTTTGTCTGGCCTTGTCACAACGTTGTCGGGCTTCGTCATGGCCTCATCTCAGCTTTGTCATGGTCTCGTCAAAAGATGTCTTTAAGAACTAATTATAAGAACTAGGGTTTGTTATGTATTTTATCATTTTATGTGAGTTTTAGCTTACATGAAATGATAAAGTTTGTGATGATAGAAAAAGTGGTATCAAGCACCCGGATCATCGGGTCAAAATTCGGTTTGACTCAGAAGTATCCGGAATTAAAATCCGGATATTACATCAGTACCCCCTTAATTCAAGTTTTGTCCCGAAACTTAAAATAAAGCATTATTCCGTGTCTCCTACCATTAAATAGATTTAATTCAGTAACTATAACCTCTTTTCTCTCACCTCCTAACATACAAGACTACTCAATCATCAATCAAGCAACACATATAAGAATATAATCAATCAACCAAATATATAATCACAAAAGAACTCGGGATAACTACGTCTAATGCTCCCCTCTGTCTCCCAAGTGGCCTCCTCGACTCCTCGTCTAGACCACTGGATCCTCAACATCGGTATCTCCTTGGACCGCAGACGTCTAGTACTGCACTCAAGGACGGCTACTGGGTACTCCACAAAAGTGGAGTCAGACTCAACTATCAAATCCTCATGGCTGATGACGTGCCTCAAGTCAGGAATGCACTCTCTCAGCTGAGATACATGAAAGACCGGATGGACCCCCTCCAATCTCGGTGGCAGTGCTAATCGGTAGGCAACCTCCCTGACTCTCTCCAAGATCTCAATTGGTCCGACATATCGGGGACTTAGCTTCCCCTTAATGTCAAAACACCAGACACCTCTCGTTGGTGACACCCTCAACCATACCTGTGCACCTACTCTAAACTCCAGAGGTCGACGTCTCTTGTCGGCGTAGGATTTCTGACGACTCTGAGCTGCTAACATCCGCTCTCGGACCAAGGCAATCTTGGCGATGTCATCCTGTATCTGATCTAAAGCTACTCCATCAGCTCTGCTAGGCTCATCCCAGCACAATGGTGTGCGACATCTCTGCCCGTACAAAGCCTCATAAGGGGCCATCCCAATAGACGCGTGCCAACTGTCATTATATGAAAACTCTACCAGTGGAAGGTGATCTGGCCATACCTGTCCCCAATCCAGTACACAGGCCCGCAGCATATCCTCTAAAGTCTGGATGGTCCTCTCAAACTGACCGTTGGTCTGTGGATGGTAAGCAGTAATAAAGTGGAGACTCGTCCCTAAAACAGTATGTACCTGCTGCCAAAATCTCGAGGTGAAACGTCCATCTCTTTCGGAGACGATAGTCCTCGATACTCTATGGAGTCTCACAATGTGTCTGGTGAGCTCCTCAGCTAGATGACTTACCGGCCACGTTTCCTTAATCGGAATGAAACGTGTGGTCTTCGTCAGACGATCTACTACCACCCAAATAGCATCAAAACATCTGCTGAGTCTCAATCCCGTGACAAAATCCATAGAGATATCCTCTCACTTCCACTGTGGTACTGGCAGTGGGTGGAGCTCCCCTTCGGACCTATGATGCTCAATCTTGACCTGCTGGCAGGTCGCGCACTGAGCTACAAACCGAGCCACGTTGGGCTTCAGACAACCCCACTAGAAGAAACATTTCACGTCCTTATATATCTTGCTCGCTCCTGGATGCACTGAGTATGGGGTAGCATGGGCCTCACCCAATATCCGCTGTCTCAAATCACTGTCTGATGGTACACAAATACGGTCCTGACGCCTCATCACTCCATCAGCACCAATGGTGAACTGAGGTGCCTCATCTCGAGACATTCTGTCTCGGATCCTGGTCAAAGTCGGACAAGTCTCCTGCTTCTGTCAGATCTCACCCAATAGATCAATAAGTAACTCCAACATAGCCAACTAATGCATTGTGTTTGGAAACTGAGGCTAAATCCCTCTACAATTGCGGCTGTACTATCAACCGGGCTATCGCCTTCTGTCGAGGCGTCTTCCGACTCAAAGCGTCAACAACTACATTTACCTTTCCAGGGTGGTAGAGAATCTCAAGGTCGAAATCCTTGATCAACTCTAGCCACCGCCTCTGGCGGTTATTCAACTCCCGTTGAGTGAATATGTATTTTAGACTCTTATGGTCTGTGAAGATCTGACATGTCACCCCAGAGAGATAGTGACGCTAGATCTTAACAGCATGGACTACTGCAGCTAACTCTAAATCGTGTCTGGGGGTAGTTCTCCTCTTACGTCTTCAACTAACGAGATGCATATGCTATGACCTTACCCTTCTGCATGAAGACAAACCCCAAGCCTAGCTTGGATGCGTCACTGTATACCACAAAGTCCTCTATACCCTCAGGCTGAGCTAAAATTGGAGTAGACGTCAATCTCCTCTTCAGCTCCTCAAAACTTTGCTGACACGGCTCAGACCAAACGAACCGTGTAGTCTTCCTCAGAAGATAGGTAAGTGGTCGAGCAATCACGGAAAACCCTTCCACAAACGGCGGTAGTAACTTGCCAAACCTAGAAAGCTGCGAACCTCCTTAACATTCTTCGGAGGTTGCCAAGAAGACACTGACTCAATCTTCGCCGGGTCGACCTTAATCCCCTCAGCAGTCACTACATGGACTAGGAAAGCCACCTCTGACATCCAAAACTCGCACTTGGACAGCTTAGCATAAAGCTGGCTATCCTGCAGAATCTGTAATACTGTTCTCAAGTGCCCAACATGCTCCTCTCGACTCCTAGTGTAAACTAGGATGTCGTCAATGAAGACCACTACAAATTGGTCTAAGAAGTCGATGAAAATCCCGTTCATTAGCTCCATGAATACCGCTGGCGCATTAGTGAGCCCGAATGGCATCACTAAAAACTCATAGTGGCCATACCTAGTCCGAAATGCCGTCTTAGGTATATCCTGGTCTCTCACCCTCAGCTGGTGATAAACCGACCTCAGATCTATCCTCAAAAACACCGACGCTCCATGCAACTGGTCCAACAGATCATCTATGCGAGGCAATGGATACTTGTTCTTGATGTGACCTTGTTCAACTCTGTGTAATCGATGCATAGCCTCATCAATCCATCCTTCTTCCTCACAAACAACATCGGTGCTCCCCAGGGAGAAACACTAGGGCGTATGAAGCCCTTCTCTGCTAACTCCTCTAACTGCTTCTTCAACTCAATCAGCTCTCTATCGGTGCCATGCGGTACGGGGCCTTCAAGATCGGTCTCGTTCCCGGCTCTAACTCAATACTGAAATCAATAATCCTCTGTGGGGATAACCTTGGCAAATCGTCACTGAATACCTCTTCAAACTCGCATGCAACTAGTATCTCCTCTACTGTCAAGCTCTTGCGTTCCTTCATGGCATAACACCAGAAGGCCTCGCAACCCTGTGCTATCAGTCTCGTTGCTCTCACTACACTGATAACTGTGCCGGACTTTACGAGGTCCCAACGTCGAAATATCACTCTGTGACCCTCCTTAGTGGCTACAGTCACAATCCTCCTGCCAATATCTAAGACCGCTCTGTGTCTCGTCATCCAATCTATCCCTAAGATCACATCCTCATGTGCTAAGGGCATGACTAGGAAATCTACTAGCCAATCCCGATCTCCCAGATGAATAGGACAGTCATGAATTTCTCGGGATCCTCTAATCTTACCCCCATCAAGTAACCCAACTACAAAAGGTACACCCTCTACCGTAGCTAAGGACAACCTATCTACGCATGCATCCGATATAAAAGAGTGCGTAGCACCCATATCAAACAAAACTCGCACATGTAAATCATGGATCCAGATAGTACCTGTGGTCGCAAGTGCCGTTGGCTGATCAACACTCCTCAACTTAAATACTCTCGATGGGGCTCCTCTGGTGTCAGTAGTTCCACCACGTCCCCTGCTACGGCCTGGTCCGTGTGCAGTACTATGTGAAGCAGGGTGTCTAGGAGCCCGGTACTACTGCTGCTGCTGACTCGGCGCTCGGTACTGAGGAAGTCCCTATTTACTCTTCTCAGCACTTGCAAGGGAAGAACCCTGCTGTGAAGGAGCCCTACCCTGACGGCAGAAGGTAGCCCTGTGTCCTTGCTTGCCACAAGTGAAACATGTAGTAGGTGGCTCTTGCAGTCTGTCTTAATATGATCGCGAATGCCGCAGTTAAAACACTGTCGATCTCTACCCAAAATCTGAACAGTAGGGTGATAGCTAGGTCTCCCCTGAGTCTACCCTCGCCCATAATAAGCTACTACTGCCTTGCTACTAGCATATCATGTCCTCTGCCGCTCATCCGGCCCACCAAACTGAACTGCTCCCCTCGGAACAGGCCTATCCCTCTCATATGCAGAAGCCCTAGTCTGACAGAGACTCACAACGAAATCCTACAAGATAAGAACGAGTGCTCTCTCTCAATCTCCGGGAGAAGAGATTCACATGCTGCTCTTCACGAGGTGCAACTGGTACAAGTAGGATCAGCTCCTTCTGAAATTTCATGATTGACTCAGCAACCGGAATATCCTCGAATCCCACCTCAATGAAGTCCTGAAACTTCTCTCTCCTCAACGCGGCAGGGCATTACCTCTCTCTAATACTGCTCATCAACTGCTCCCCACTAGTGACTCGGCTACGAATGATCCGCCACCAGGAATGAGCCTCCTCCGTGAATAAGGTCTGTACTAACTCCACATGTCTATCCTCTAGGCAACGTATCGCCTCTAGTGCAGTTTCTACGTGCCCTATCCAATGCTCCACTTCTAACCCTATCTCTCCATTGAATGAAGGAAATTTCAAGTAGTTGAAAGCCTTCAACCACTCATATGGCCTCGGGGCTCTAGACCCAGTAGGAGCTCTGTCAGCCTCAACTCTCCTCTCAGGCACAGCCGGTGCCTGAGTCACTCTCTATGTCACCTGAGCTGACCTAGCCGGTACAGGTGGTACTTGGGCAAGTATCTCTGTCCTGGCAGCCTCCTCCATACGCTGGACGTTTGCTCTGTACTCTCTGTACTCAGATGCCCCTATAGAAACGCGTCCTAACTCAGTCGAACGTGCCTCTTGTGCTCCAGACCTAGCAACGGTCTCATTCCCGACCTCGGGAACCATACTCTCAGCTATCTGTTCCACTACAGCATTTGGCATGCTCGCTGCAGGTGGATCCTCTCGAGGAGCTCGACCTCGACCTCTCACCAGTGGAGGTCTACCTCTACAGCCACGTCCTCTTACAGCAGAAGTCCTATCACCCCTATCCTGTCTAGCTGGAGGAAGAGGTGGACGACCTCTACCTCGACCAGTAGCTGGTGTAGCCCTAGTACGTGCCATCTGCACGAGTGGTAACAACTACAATTATAATCTAGCTAATCGGTCAAAAGCAGTAAAAATCTAAAGTAATCATACCAAGAATGCCGAGATCCGCGGAGGTAGTGGTGGTCGTCCGTACTTTCTATCCCAACCCGACTATGCATGCATTTTGAAAATTAAAAAAAATTCCTTTGGAAAACTCAGACCCCTTTCGGGTTCCGTTTATTTACTTATTTGACCTTTTAGAAGATTTCAAGTGTCATTGTTGCCAACCTAGAGCTCTGATACCATGTTGTAACACCCCAAGTTTCAAAACACAGGGAGCTACTAGTTAGGACCTCACAGTGGGTTCCGACCTTAGTTTGACAACAACTTAACTATATATTACAACAAAGCACATATAAGGGAAAACTAGAAATCATAAACTATGTTTTAGCAAAGTCATGAATGTGACCAGAAATACTAACAGCCGGAAATAAACAAGTATCACAAACTGAGAAAAAGAAAGGGTCATAACTGAAAGACCAACAAAAAGGAAACTGCAACTCGCCCTAAGAAGTACGACACCCCGGCTGACCACTACCATCCGGATCACTCGACATCTGCTCTAACCTGCAGGACGTCTATGATGACATGATTTATGAAACTAGTTTAGGCACTCTTTTAGATAGTTTTCCTTGCCATTCATGCATGTTTCCGCATTAGTTCATGACGTTTACGCTTAATTCATGCATATTGTCGAAATAGACGTCTACACGGGCTTTTGTCGGTTTTGTAGGTATTTTAGGGAGCTTTTGGAGCTTAATCGATACATTCGAGGATCATTCCTCGTGATTGCACACTTCCGGACTCATTAAGGAGCAAGCTAGGAGCAAAGGAGAACACAAAAGACCTTGTTGGTGCATACCTTGCACCAACTCATGGCTTAATGATCCAAAGAGAGCTGAATAGACATTTCCACGGCCTAGAGTCTAAAATATCGACCGTGGTTTTGGCCGTGGTTTTCTCTGGACAACTTTGACAAGTGTCCCACAATCTCTTTGCCCGACCCTTGCTCTTGGTGGAGAATATAAGTGGTCCTGCAGGCTGTTGCTAGGGGATCCTCCACATTCTCTCACACATCATCATTATCCACACTGGGAATTCTTGGAGAAAAAGAAAACACTCTCATTTTGGAGGAAGAACAACATATCAAGATAGGGTTCTAGAGTGAACTTTTGAGTGAGTTTTTAGTGATATTTGTTGAAGAACTTTTGAAGACATTGTAACGAACATTTTGGAGCTGTGTTTGAAGGGTTGTAAGTCTTATTTAATCTCATATCCAGCTAAGACTACTTGTTTCTTTTCACTTTCATTTCATTTTCTTGCTATGGAAGCCATGAATGTTTGCTTGTTGAGTTTGAACCTTAAAATGCATGTTGTTGGCTAAATAGTTGTGATTCTAAGGTAATGGAATGATGGTTATGGCTTGGACTATGATAGAATAGATTTGAATGTACCTTTTGATGACTTGCTTGCTCAAAACCTAACACCCAAAAGAATCCACGACCTGTTCATACAATTCCACGCCCGTGGTTTAGGATGATCTACCCGTGGTTTTCTCTGTTGTGCTTGTATTGATGAATTTGCATGTTAGGATGTTAGGTTGTTGAAATCCTAGTGTTTGTTAGGCATAATCTAGCCTAGGGTGACCTAATGCTAGGAAACTAAGTGAGGGAAGAGACTTACCCGGAAATTTCCTCTTTTAGATACATAAGATGATGAACTCTAGGTAGTAGTGAGCCTCACAAGCCGGTATTGGACTGAGTGTGCGAGGATTGATGCTTAGGACTTGACTTCCCGAGACTTACCCGGTAAGGAGAGGTTTGACCCCTAGATAGCAATCCGGTTTGTGTAGAATTCCCAACTTTAGGCTCCTAGAGACTTACCCGGTGATAGGACCTTAGGTACGGGATTAGTGGACCATGAGACCTACCCGGTGATTGATCCCATTGGAAAACACCCTTTCCCAACATACTGTAGCTTGTCCAAGGTTGATTAGAAGCTTGAGTCTAATACCATAACCGGAAGTCCTAACCCCTAGAATCCGCTTTTCTCTCTTTGATCACATATCTTGTGTTTGTGTTGCTTGTTTGTTTGCTAGCTTAAGTCGTTTGTTTGATTTATAATCTTGCATGATTTGTGATCTTTGTTTGATCACCACAAAAACCCAACCAAAAAATCATGATTTTCATTTCTTTATTTCTTTTTCTTCTCTTAGACTAGATTTGCACTATCCATGATCACTTGATGAATTATGAGATCTTGATGGAGACTCTAAGGCCACCTAGATGGGAGAACAACAACCACAACCTTAGGGATTTTTCCTTCTCACTTAAGGATAAAGCCTTGGCTTGGTATCAATCCATTTCACTAGGACGTGTGGGTATTTGAGAGGAGATGACAACCGAGTTCTTAACAAAGTTCTTCCCACCTTCCAAGACAACCGAGCTAAGAGGGAAGATCAATGCCTTCATGATGAGGGACAAGGAGAGCCTATTCAAATCTTGGGAGAAGTTCAAAGACCTCCTCCTAGATTGTCCACACCATGGGATACCGAAGATAGAGTTATTGGAGATTTATTTCAAGGGGCTTGATAAGGATAGTCAATTCAAGCTCCAATCACTTTCCGGAGGAACATTCATGGAAAAGAATGTGGATGAGGCTTGGGAGTTTGTAGAGAAGCAAGCCTTGGTGATCGAGAAGTACTCCCATAGGAAGAGTGATGGGAGGAAACCGGGAGTATATGAAGTAAGTGAAGTCACCATGAGCAACTACAAACTTGATGCAATCAACAATGAGCTTAAGTCCTTGAGGGAGTTGTGTACCAAAACCTTACAAAATCAAGCAAGTCCTCAAGTGCAAGTGCAAGCCAATTTGGCTTCCAAAGAGGAGGATATTAACTACTTGGGACGGGGTAACTTCAACAATTATCAAGGACCTAGGAACTTCAACAACAACAGCCGGCAATACAACAATTACCGGCCTAATCACAACCATCCCAGGTTCTCCTATTCTAACCTGGATGGTGCCTTGAACCCTCCCACTTCCACAAGCGCAGCCCCACCAGCTAAGGCTTCACAAGAGCCTCCACCCGATTTTGCTCAACCTCCAAAGGATAGGACCGAAATGATGTTTGAACAATTACTAGGAAGGTTGAGTGGACTTGAGAGCACGGTGACATCCATTTCCAAGGCTCAAAAGGTGCAAGGCGGGTGAAGCACAAAGGGATCCGGTAAAGCTTCCCGGAAGGACCGAGGACAATCCAAGAAGCCAAGTGTTGGCCATTGCCACAAGGAGTGGGCTAAGCATGAAATATCCCTCACCCAAGGAGAATGACAAGGAAAAGCAAGTAGTAGTGGAAGAAGAACCATTGCAAGAAGAAGAAGGGAAGAGAAAAGATGATGAGCCAACATATGTGGCACCTCCTCCATACAAGCCACCACTACCATTCCCACAATCACGAGCAAGAGCTCGTTTGGATAAACATTTCAGTAAATTCCTTGATCTCATGTCTAAATTACATATTAACATTCCATTCATGGATGCAATTCTAGGTATGCCGGCCTATAGAAAGTTTTTGAAGGAGATACTCTCCAACAAGAGGAAGTTGGAGGAGTATGGAGAAGTGAGGATGACAAAGAGGTCTTCCGAGTTGATACAAACCATGAGGGAGGAGATGCCTCCTAAGCTGTGAGATCCGGGGTCTTTTTGTGTGCCAATTGGAGTTGGAGAAGTACAATATGAGGCCCTATGTGACTTTGGAGCAAGTGTAAGCATTATCCCGCTTGCACTTTGCAATAAGGTTGGGCTAGGAGAACTGAAGCCGGTCAAGATGACCCTCTACATGGCGGACCGTTCAATCAGTCACCCCGTGAGAATCCTAGAGAACATACCCGTTCAGCTTGGGAAGTTCTATGTGCCAATCGATTTTGTTATTTTGGACATCCCGACGGACTACCCGGTTCCTATCATTTTAGGAGGCCATTCTCAGCCACATCTGGATGCTTAGTGGATTGCAAAAATGGGATCCTCTCCTACAACACAGGAGAAGAAAATATCAAGTTCAAGTTGTCCACAATGATGAAGGGGCCAACCCTTGGTGATAATGTCTTCAACATTATTGAGAAAGAGGAGTCTAGAGGAGTTGTGAGCTCAATCCTAATCAAGGATCCACTTGAGAAGGTTCTTAGCATGAGCATCATGGAGGAAGGAGTTGAGGAAGCTTACAATGAAGAAATCCGAGCTTTGGATGCATTAGAAGAGGAGACAAGTGCTGAATTTGAAGCGCACGAAGGAGTGCTGAAAAACAGAGAGAACCACGGCCTGGGACCCAGAACCACGCCTGTGGTTTCAACCGTGGAACTCTTTGTTGTGTCCAAATGTGCCAGCTTTTCAAAAACCACGCCCGGGGTTATGCCAGAGGTCGTAGTTTCACCCGTGGTTTCTCCAGAAAGTCCCTTAGTTGTTGATCAAGCTTCAAGGAGTCTTGAAGAGTCTTCAATGGCTTTGGATTCATCTAATGTGGAGCTATATGGATCACATCCAACCGATAAAGGTCCTCCTAAACTTGATCTCAAACCTCTCCCTTCTCATTTAAAGTATGCTTTCCTTGGTTTAATTTCTACGTATCCCGTGATTGTGAATGCATCTTTGAATGATGATGAACTTGATAGATTGTTGAATGAATTGAAATTTCATAGGAGAGCTATTAGTTACACCATTAATGACTTAGTTTGCATTAAACCTTCCTTGTGCATGCATAAAATCTTGATGGAAGACAACCATAAACCTTCAATTGAACCTCAAAGAAGATTTAACCCTATTATGAAAGAGGTAGTCAAGAAAGAGATCTTAAAATTGCTAGATGCGGGAATCATTTTCCTGATTTCGGATAGTAAATGGGTTAGTCCCGTACATGTTGTTCCTAAAAAGGGTGGTATGACCGTAGTAACTAATGAGAACAATGAACTAATCCCAACTAGGACGGTTATGGGGTGAAGAATGTGTATTGACTATAGGAAACTTAATGTGGCCTCTAGGAAAGATCACTTCCCTCTTCCCTTTATTGACCAAATGCTAGAAAGGTTAGCTCAACATTCACATTTTTGTTACCTTGATGGTTATAGTGGGTTTTCCCAAATTCCTATTCACCCGGATGACCAAGAGAAAACAACATTTACTTGTCCTTGGGGAACATTTGCATATAGGAGGATGCCATTTGGGTTGTGTAATGCACTCGCCACCTTTCAAAGGTGTATGATGACTATTTTTTCTGAATATATTGAGAATATTATGGAAGTGTTTATGGATGATTTCTCGGTGTATGGCTCTTCATTTGATAATTGCTTGGCTAATTTATCTTTGGTGTTGAAGAGATGTGAGGAAACTAATCTTGTATTGAATTGGGAAAAATGTCACTTCATGGTGAGTGAAGGAATAGTGTTGGGACACTTGGTATCCCACCGAGGCATTAAGTTTGATAGAGAAAAGATAGAAACGATAGAGAAGTTACCACCACCTACCTCGGTGAAAGGGTTAAGGAGTTTCTTAGGGCATGCCGGTTTTTACCAGAGGTTTATAAAAGATTTCTCTAAAATTTCTAAGCCTCTCACTAACCTACTAATGAAGGATGTTGAGTTTGTTTTCTCCAAAGATTGTCTTGAAGCGTTTTGTAGGTTGAAGGATGCTTTGATCTCCGCCCCTATCATGCAACCCCTGGATTGGAGCTTACCATTTGAAATAATGTGTGATGCAAGTGATGTGGCCGTTGGGGCTGTTTTAGGACAAAAGAAAGATGGGCTTACACATGCCATCTACTATGCTAGCAAGACGCTAAATGATGCCAACCTCAACTATGCCACAACCGAGATGGAGTTGCTAGCGGTAGTGTATGCCTTTGAGAAGTTCCGGTCATATCTTATTAGAGAAAAGGTTATTGTGTACACGGATCATGCTGTGATCCGTCATCTCCTTACAAAGAAGGATGTCAAGCCTCGCCTCATTCGGTGGATCCTTCTCCTCCAAGAATTTTACTTGGAGATTCGGGACAAGAAGGGTTCCGAAAATTCAGTAGCGGACCATCTTAGTAGGCTACCACCATTGGAGATTGAGAGAGATGACATCCCGATTGATGACTCATTCCGGGATGAGCAATTGCAAATGATGGAGGAGTGCTTACGTCAAGTGTCTAGAGGGAGTGAGCCATGGTATGTGGATATAGTGAACTACCTAGTGTGTGAAGAGGTACCACCCGGTTTATCATATGCCCAAAGGAAAAAGTTTTTCAAGGATGTGAGGCATTACTATTGGAGCGAACCTCTCTTGTTCAAGAGAGGACCGGATGGAGTCTTTAGGGGGTGCATTCCGGAGGATGAGGTGGTGAGTGTAATCCGTCATTGCCACTCCTTGCCATGTGGAGGCCATGCTAGCTCACACAAAACGTGTGTAAAGGTATTGCAATCCGGTTTTTATTGGCCTAACTTGTTTAAGGATGTGCATAATTTTGTAGTAGCTTGTGATGCTTGCCAAAGGACGGGCAACATCTCAAGAAGGAAAGAGATGCCCTTGAACAATATCCAAGAGGTTGAAGTTTTTGATGTTTGGGGTGTGGACTTCATGGGGCCATTCCCTGCTTCATGTGGCAACCTCTACATTCTATTGGCGGTGGATTATGTGTCGAGATGGGTGGAGGCAATCGCCTCTCCCACGAATGATGCCAAAGTAGTGGTGCGGTTCTTCAACCGAGTCATCTTCCCTAGGTTTGGAACACCAAGAGTGATCATAAGTGATGGAGGGAAGCATTTTACCAATAGGAACTTTGGGACACTTTTGGCTAAGTATGGGGTGACTCATAAGGTGGCCACACCTTACCATCCCCAAACTAGTGGCCAAGTGGAGATCTCCAACCGGGAGATAAAGGGGATACTTAAGAAGACGGTTTCTAGTACAAGAAAAGATTGGCCATGAAGCTTGATGATGCTTTGTGGGCATATAGAACCGCCTTCAAGACACCAATTGGCACCACTCCCTACAAGCTAGTTAATGGCAAGTTTTTCCACGTTCCGATGGAGATGGAGCATAGGGCATATTGGGCCATAAGGTGGCTGAATTTTGACCTCAAGGAAGCCGGTGAGAAGAGGTTGCTAGACATTAATGCTCTTGAGGAGATCCGGTTGGATGCTTATGAAAATGCTCGGATTTACAAGAAAAGGACCAAGCGTTGGCATGAAAAACGTCTAATTCCAAAGGAGTTGAGTGAAGGTGACTTAGTCCTTCTCTTCAATTCAAGGTTGCGGCTCTTTCCCGGAAAGCTCAAGTCAAGATGGATGGGTCCTTATGTGGTGAGGAAGGTTTTCCTCCATGGAGCGGTTGAGATAGGTGGGAAGCATTGTGGAGATTTTAAGTTGAATGGGCACTGCTTGAAGAAGTATATCCCGGAAGCTCCGGTGGATATGATTTCCCTACTTCACCTTGAGTGAAACGCTCCCGGATTTGGTCAAGCTAATGACCTTAAAGAAGCGCTTAATGGGAGGCAACCCATTGGTACATATCTTTCCCTTTTCGTTTTTGTTTTCATTTTCGTTTTTGTTTTTGTTTTTGTTTTGGTGTGTTTGTGTTTGTTTGGTGTTTGTGTGCTAGAGTCTAGGAAACATGCAAGTCTTGCAAAGCATGGAGATGATGATGATGATGATAATGTTCCCGCATCAAACGTGGGTGGAGCGGACGTGGGACTTGGACAGCTTGCGGTGCTTAGCGCGGGTCCCGACGCCATAATGAACATCAAGAGCTCTCTACCACCTTTGATTGATCATCCACCATCACTCCACATGAGTGAACCAAAATACCGAAAACACCATTTTTACATTGTGAGGACTCTCTTTCACTTCTTTATTTAATTTGCACATTGGGGACAATGTGTTTTTAAGTATGGGGTGGGATTTTCATAATCATTTGCATGATTGCATTTAGGATAGTTTCATATAAATGTCACATGTTTCATTATGCTTGGCATTGTACATATTTATCTCGAAAATTCAAAAAATCAGAAAATTTTAAAAAAATTGGGCAATTTTGGTAACTATGCTTTTTTGAGAAACTAGAGTAATAACTAGACTTTTTAATGTTTCAATTAAGTAAATATACCCCAACCTTTTGTATTTATTTTCAAACTTTACACACTCTTCTCTTAAGGGGTACATTTACTAAACACAAAATTAGAAAATGTCTAGTATACCAAATTGTATCAAAAAAATTTGTGCTTCCTAGTTTGGATATGACCCTTATGATGAGATTGTTTTGTGAATTGGCTATGGATGGCCTTGTGTGTTAAATGGATTTATGCATATGTGGACTTGAAATACTTCTCTTGAATCCTATGCATGAATTGTGATTATGATGTTTGCCTTGATTGGATTGAGGATTGATAGTCGAAATTACATGCTAATTCTTACACATCATCTAGGAATGATTAAGGCAATTCATCTCTCTTCTTCTCATTTTGATCATGTTGTTTGAGCACCTCACTTGATTAAAAATTTGACCTCTTTTGACCCATCCGGGAATAGGAGCATGCTAGTGTGTTGAGTGTGTGAAAAGCAAGTACGGAGTGGTGAAGTTGGTGTGTGAATTTTGTGAATGAAGTTGTTGAAAATGTGTTGTGAAAAGTGTAGAAAAAAAATATAGGTTTGGGGACTTTGGTTTTGATGACGAGTAACTCGGCACCACCCACATAATCGGGTGTTTGTGTCTTGTCAAAGTCGGATAAACCGAATGTCCTAACGAGCCTTGGTATGTGTACCCGGTGTGAGGCACCTCGAAAAAATCCCGAGGTCCGCTAATCACCAAGGTTTCGGCTTTTGTACACCAATGTCATTGTCTCAAAAATAAGTGAAAGAAAATGAAAAAGAAAAAGAAAAGAAAAGAAAGAAAAGAAGGAGAAAAATACACTTTGGTGGATGAAGTATAAAAGTGAAGTTGTGGTTGTTTAGTTCATTTCCCGGATTTGCACCACATGACCTTGGAAAAATTCCCACCTTATCACCACGTTTCTTGGCTTCTTCTTTCCTAAGTCCTTAAGACCTATTTGCTTATGTGTATGACTTAGTGATCTAGATTGGGTATTCTCATGATCGTCTTGACTTTGTCATTTTCACCTTTCATGCATGCTTTCGAGTTAAGTATGATTGTCTTCCGTGCCTTCATTCATTTAATACATGATTGCTTGTCCATTGCCATGAAACATGACTATGAAGGTGATCCATCTTATGAAGCACAATTCCAAAAAGATTTTATGTTTTTTCTGCATTCATAAATCATGTCATCTCGTAGCCTATAGTTGGACCTTGCTCGGGGACGAGCAAGTGACAAGTATGGGGTATTTTGATGACATGATTTATGACAGTAGTTTAGGCACTCTTTTAGATAGTTTCCCTTTCCATTCATGCATGCTTTCGCATTAGTTCGTGACGTTTACGCTTAATTCATGCATATTGTCGAAATAGACGTCTACACGGGCTTTTGTCGATTTTGTAGGTATTTTGGGGAGCTTTTGGAGTTTAATCGATACATTCGAGGATCATTCCTCATGATGGCACACTTCCGGACTCATTGAGGAGCAAGCTAGGAGCAAAGGAGAACACAAAAGACCTTGTTGGTGCATGCCTTGCACCAACTCATGGCTTAATGATCCAAAGAGAGCTGAATAGACATTTCCACGGCCTAGAGGCTAAAATATCGACCGTGGTTTTGGCCGTGATTTTCTCTGGACAGCTTTGACACGTGTCCCACGATCTCTTTGCCCGACCCTTGCTCTTGGTGGAGAATATAAGTGGTCCTGCAGGCTGTTGCTAGGGGATCCTCCACATTCTCTCACACATCATCATTATCCACATTGGGAATTCTTGGAGAAAAAGAAAACACTTTAATTTGAGGAAGAACAACATATCAAGATAGGGTTTTAGAGTGAACTTTTGAGTGAGTTTTTAGTGATTTTTGTTGAAGAACTTTTGAAGGCATTGTAAGGAATGTTTTGGAGCTGTGTTTGAAGGGTTGTAAGTCTTGTTTAATCTCATATTCAGCTAAGACTACTTGTTTCTTTTCACTTTCATTTCAGTTTTTGCTATGAAAGCCATGAATGTTTGCTTGTTGAGTTTGAACTTTAAAAGACATGTTGTTGGCTAAATAGTTGTGATTCTAGGGTAATGGAATGATGGTTATGGCTTGGACTATGATAGAATAAACTTGAACGTACCTTTGGATGACTTGCTTGCTCGAAACCTAACACCCGAAAGAATCCACGGCCTGTTCATACAATTCTACGCCCGTGGTTTAGGATGATCTACCCGTGGTTTTCTCTGTTGTACTTGTATTGATGAATCTGCATGTTAGGATGTTAGATTGTTGAAATCCTAGTGTTTGTTAGGCATAATCTAGCCTAGAGTGACCTAATGCTAGCAAACTAAGTGAGGGAAGAGACTTACCCGGTAATTTCCTCTCTTAGATACATAAGCTGATGAACTCTAGGTAGTAGTGAGCCTCACAAGCCGCTATTGGACTGAGTGTGCTAGGATTGATGCTTAGGACTTGCCTTCCCGAGACTTACCCGGTAAGGAGAGGTTTGACCCCTAGATAGCAATCCGGTGTGTGTAGAATTCTCAACTTTAGGCTCCTAGAGACTTACATGGTGATATGACCTTAGGTGCGGGATTAGTGGACCATGAGACCTACCCGGTGATTGATCCCATTGGAGAAACACCCTTTCCCAACATACCGTAGCTTGTCCAAGGTTAATTAGAAGATTGAGTCCAATACCATAACCGGAAGTCCTAACCCCTAGAATCCGATTTTCCCTCTTTGATCACATATCTTGTGTTTGTGTTGTTTGTTTGTGTTGCTAGCTTGAGTTGTTTGTTTGATTTATAATCTTGCATGATTTGTGATCTTTGTTTGATCACCAGAAAAACCCAACCAAAAATATCATGATTTTCATTTCATTATTTCTTTCTCTTCTCTTAGACTAGATTTGAACTATCCATGATCACTTGTTTAATTTGATTTCACCTTAGTCTTCGTGTTCGACCTCGGAATACTATCCTTGCTACAAAACAACCCATACATTGTGGGTTCTCTAAGAGTTAGAAAATTATATCGAGTTATAAATTGTAAGACTTTTGCATGGTACATTTCTAGCGTCACAGTCTGCACAATAAATACAACTGTTAGCTAACTATCCAAATTAAAGCATAAATAATAATAGCACAAAAACACTCAAGATAACATAAACACTCATCATGCTGCCACACAACCGGATATTATCTGTCACTTAGGTTATTCACCTTATTCCATTTTACGGTTGTGGCACGCGAAATCTTAAGAGTTCTCGCCTCCGTTCCTTATCCAACTGGGTGTAGGTCTAGCTTACCTCAGCCAGTAGTATTGTTTGCTTAAAAGTGTGTGTCACTAGTTTTAAATTTATATCTAGAACTTAAAGCAAAGCGGACCCGCAGTGTACGGATCAGCTGTAGTAAGGCAAGAAATTCCAGAGTCGAACTCAGGGATTTGGTGAGAATAAAATCGAATTCAATTATCTAACAAAGTGCAAAAGCTTTTGTGATTAATAAATGGGGAAATGATTCCAAGGATTCAAGTATCCGACTGTGGCTTTCGATTCAAGACACTTCTAAAGATAAAAGGACAAAGTTTATATTGCTAAGGTTATGTGTTTGAAAGGTAGATATCGTACGATGAATTTCCGAAACCTATTTGTCTAATCCAAAGGTTCTCTCTATAAGGGTTGTTGAGGCTGCAATATAGAAAGATCTAAGGACAAGAATTACACTCAAACTAACTACCCAAAACCCAAGGATGTGACTCTCCAAGGTAAAGATAGAAAGCACACTTAAAACCTTAATAAAGGATGTTGAGTCTCTCTATTACCCAAATCTTAAAATCTTAATCTATTAAATGTAGAATCAATGATGAAGTCTCTTCATACACTCAAATAGAGGTTAAAAAGGTTAAGCAAGGTTGGGATTTAGGCAAGGATTAACTTTGATTAAAGAATAAATTAATTAAAGCACGTCAGGGGAATAAATCGACTGGATCTTGATTAAATCGTCCGATTTTCTCAAGAACAGGGCGATTTTCCTGTTGTCGCAAAGTTAAAATCTAAACTCTCAGGGTCCAAATGTTTGAATGAGTTCAGTCTATCATCATCTAAGCCTCAATCATCAACTATTCTCCCCAGAATCACAAAGGTTTTAGCCAACCATTTTCAAAATCAAATCAAAATTAAGATTGAGTGAATAAATCAAATAAATCCGAATCTTGAATAAAAACTCAATAACCTTCAAATCTGTAAACCAAATTCAAATCTAACCGAAGTATATCTCAAATTACTCAGTAATGTGTTCAAAAACTACAAAGATCGCAATGGAAACAAAGAATCTCACAAATATGATCAAGATTGACTTCCCGGCAATATCCCTTCCATTCTCTTCCAAGAATCTTCAATCTCTCTCAAACGTGTAAAGATTTCCCTCTGCGGAACCCCGTTTCAGTTCCTAGTGTAACACCCCAAATTTTATAACTTAGGGAGTTACTGGTTAGGACCGCACAGTGGGTCCCGACCTTAGTTTGACAACAACTTAACGAGATCTTACAACAAGGCACAGATAAGGAAAATCAGAAATCATAAAATAGTTCTTAATAATGCATGAATGTGACCAGATCGACTACAGCCGGAAAACGGAATATAACAAAGTACGAAAGGAAACAATGTTCAACTGTAAAACCCACAAATGCAGAAACTGTAAAACGTCCTAAAGTACGACACCCCGGCTGACCACTACCATCTGGATCACTCGGCATCTGCTCTAACCTGTGTCAAGTCTAAACAACATATCAACAGTTAGCTAACTATCCAAATATAAGCAAAATGATAACGGCACAAACACAAGCAGAAACAACAATAAACAAACATCATGCTGACACTCAACCAATTATTATCTATTATTTAAGTGATTCACATTATTCAATTTAAGTTGTGGCACGAGAATTATTATTAGTTCTCGCCTCCTTTCCTTATCCAACTGGTGTAGGTCTAGCTGACTTCCATTGGTAGCATCACTACAAACCATGTGTGGACTAGTCCCGAAAGAAACCCCCAGCGCCAGCCAGCTACTGAGCAGAATGCCACCGCCCGTTACTCTTAGGCCAAAATATAGGTCGGTAATTATATATCACAACCTATCTCTCTAAACATTTCAATCACACACCACCATCATCATTTATACTCATATTTAGCAGTCAGCTAAGTAAGCCCAAAGGACTTACTTGTTATAACGCTCGACTCTTTATAAACCACTCGTTCTGTAAACTGTAACCACTCAGTTGCCTGTCAAAGGCGATAAGTGTATTAGCACACTCTCACGTAGATAGAAGTCTAAAACTTCTAAGATCGAATAAGGTATTAAGACATACTAGTTACAGTATTAGTTTAGGGTAAAATGACCATTTTACCCTTGGTTTCGATTTTCTCAAAAACCCTAAAATTCATGTCTAAACTCCTATTTGAGGTTCTAAATTTATATTCTAACTCCTAAAATTTTATTTGGTTCCAAACTGACATTTTTCCTATGTTTCTATTTTCCGGAAGAATTGTAAATGTCTAACTTCGGTTCTAAATATAAAATTCTTAACAGCTTATAATAATTCCGAATTAAATCTCTAGATCATCTATGAGGTTCTATCTAACCTTAGGAGAAAGAATTTCTCCAAACTGTTCAGCCAATGTTCTTATAAAAATTCACAAAGTCGGTTCCTTCACTCTAATTTCCTATACTTAGCCAAAAACTTAAGTTTACCAAAACTGCTCAACTACCTAACTTCTGGAGCTCATAACTTTCAATCCGACCGTTCATTCCTTCCCAAATTTTAATATGCTAAACTAAATATATCCATCTACAACATATCCAAAATTCAACGGTGGATATTTATCCAAACGTTTAATAATTGACCGACAAGATAGGCTGTTTATAACCTAAAAGCTGAAAGGATAAATTGGAATTTACAGCAGCCCTTTATTTCCACCATTTTAATTATAAAACTCAGCAGCTACCTATCACTATTTTGACTATGCTCAAGGTCGAATTACAGCAGCTCATCAATCTATCATTACGGAAATAGTATACATACAAAAGATTATACAATAACTTCTAGAGGCGAGAATTGGACTGCAAAAGAGAGGGCTCACCTCTTCAACCGTTACTGGGCTGAGATTAGACTTGGTTCGGTCTACTGTTGTTCCAAAATGACTCTAGTTCGTCTTATGTACAAAAGGGGAAGGCCGGGTTAGGATTAGAAGTCGAAACGGAAAAGTGAACCAAGACGGTTGCTTACACAGAGGGGGATCTGTAGCCGATGAAAGTCTAGCCTTTCGAGGAGATGTGGAGCTGCTTGATGTCCAGACGACTGTAGGGGCTGAGTACTTTTCGCTGGCTCGGTTGTGCAACAGAAGGCTGGATCGGGTCCTTGCTGGCTGGACAGTGATCTTCCGTCCGGTTTCAGGAGAGGGCAAGGTTGTTACGTGCAGAAGATTTTTGTGCAGAAGCGCTGTGTGCACCGGCTGAGATGTGAGGAAGAGCACGTTACGTTGGAGATTTCGATCAGCAGGAGAGGGAAGTGTGGCTTCTGAATGTGGACGTGAAATGGGAGGAAGGTGAGAGGTTGTACAGCGTGATTCTAGGAGCGTTTTATGGCAACTGCATAAGCTCTCTCACTGCATTTATTCCCACGTTGAAACTACTACATCACAGCTGGGCTTGCTTCTCCTTTTGCTTCCGGTAGGGCCTGAGGAATGGGCTGGAGTTGTGCTGCTGGAGTGGCGCTGGGCTAGAGTTGAAGAAGGCGGAACAGCGGTCATCTGGGCTGGACGCGTGAAGCAGCTGGGCGGCTGGGCTGAAGGCTGTTTCGTTAAATCCTCCAGTAGATGGGATGGAGCTGTGCTGCTGCTGAAGAGCTGGGCTGCGCATAGGCTGGGGCGGACAAGGCAGCGGGCTGGACAAGCAAACTGGAGGCTGTTGGGCTGGGCTAGCTGGCTGCCGAACTGGATCCGTTGGAGCTGAATTATGGGTTAACAGATGGGCTAAAATGGCTGCAGCTGGGCTCCTAAATTTAACGAGTTTCTGGCTGGGCAAGATCCCGATATATAAATATACAGACTAGGCGGATAGGGAGTTTATTATAGTTTAAGATCGGCTCAGAATTCTATCATTTTATGCGGAAGTAATCTACATAAAATGATCAACTATATAAAAGATTCTATCATTTTATGTGAAGGAATCTACATAAAATGATAAATCCTATAATAATATGTCTAACTAAGTAGACGGATATGGTCAGCTGATCGAGATCTATTTTATAACGGAAATAGACGGAATAAAAATTCCGGATTTTACACCTAGGGTTCCAATCTATAGTTCCTTGCTAATGGGCCGCTTGGGAAAACACTTCTCTAGCCTAAAAGTGATGGGCTTTGAGTCGTCTTTACCCTTGGGCCAAAAAGTAGAAAAATCGTGCCAGTCGATTTACATGGAAAACCGCTCGATTTTTAGTGAAGAAAATCGTCCGATTTATATGTTAAATGGCACGATTTTCTTCAACAGAGAATGCTCGTCTTTTGGCTTGTTTTCTTCCTCCCTTTTGTGACTCTTTTACCAACTCCTTTGCTCTTTGTGATTCCTCTAAGACTCCTTTAGCTTCCCTAATGGCCTTAGATGCTCCTTGCTCCACTTTTGCTTCCAAATCCACTGAATTTACCTACAATTCAACCAAAACTTGTGTAGACCTCTATTTCCGGAATATATATGAATAAAGCCTAAAAGGTACACAAGTTCTCTCTAAATGCAAGGTAAATCGAGGTAAACCTCTACAATATGCATGATTATAATGGTATATAATTCATGTCATCAAAATACCCCATACTTGCCCCTTGCTTGTCCCCAATCAAGACTCAAATTTAGAATACAAGATGTCATGGATTATATATATGAAAACTCATAAACTTTTCATTTGGTAGTGCTTCTTCTTATTGGATCACCCTCAAAGTGGTGTTTCAAGGCATAGGAAGACAAGACATGTATCAATGATAATAATAATATGAACTAACTCTCTTTTCTTCCTCAAAAACACAAATAAAAGATATGATAAAGATGTAGAGGCAATTAAAATCAAACAAGTCTAAGCCATGAAGTCTTAAATACATACATAAAAGTCCCAAGGTCTTCTAATCAAAGAAAGGTCTAAGAAACGTGTTAAAGAAGGTAATTCTTTTAGGGAATTGTGGTGCTAATCCGGGAAAGAGGAACAACATAATACCTTCAAGAACTTTACTTCACCACACATGCTTTGCATGTAAAAGCTTTGCTTTCTTTATACTTTACTTTTTGAGAGTATGGACAGCGGTGCACAATAACCGAAGCCTAGGAGATCGGCGTTTCTCAATTTCGAGATGCCTCAAACCCTTGATGCACATACCATATCCCGTTAGGACTTGTCGTTCAATCGGACTTTGGCAAGACACAAACACCCGGCTATGTGAATGGTGCCGAGTTACTCATCCTCATGTTCAACGTCCCCAAACTTATAATTTGCTAAACTTTCACTTAACACATTTTTATTGGCCCTCCCCCATCAAACATGCCTTTTTTCAATCACCTATCCTAATTCTCGGATGGTAAAAAGGAGGTCACATATTTCATTGAGGAGCTAGCATGAACAAGATATGAATTAGAGAAGAAGTGAATTGCCTTGGTCATTCTTATATGATGCAAAAGAACTTATAATATAGGTTCGACCATTATTTCATTCTCTTATCAAAACATCAAAATCATATAAACCATTCATGTGTTCAAGTAAGAAAAGTAAGCTCATTCATGCTATAATTAAAATCTCAACATAACCATGTTATCTTTTTCCTTTTCCACAACACAATTCTCATCATAGAGGTCATTTTCATCATAAGAAGCACAAATTTTTTTTTGAAAACTCATAATTTTTTAAAGAAAGCATGCAAATGTGAATGTCATAGTGGAAAACAAGTAGTGCAAGAGTTATTACAAGCCAAATTCATCAAAAGTAATACAAAGTGCATAGATTGCTAAATGAAGTAAAAGAGATTGTAAGTACCCCCACCCCATACTTAACCTTCACATTGTCCCCAATGTGAAAAATCAAGCATAAGATGGAGAAAAATACTTACAATGTCAAAGGAGTGGGATCTCAATCCTCGGTCGGTGGTGGTGGAGGTGGAGGATATGGATACATCGGCACGCTGGGGTCATAGAAGTGGCCGAACTGATGGTAGTACATGTCTCTCATCTGGCCATCATAGGAGGAGTGTCTAGCATCCGTCTCCTGCCGGTATGCCTTGAACTAAGTGTTCAAGGTGCTGTATTCGGTGTGGAGAGCCTGATAATTTGAGCGTAGATCATGGTAGTCGGTGCGTAGACCTTGGAAGCTAGAGACTAAGTCTCGAAAATGTCGGGAAAGTCACTGTCCTCGTCCATGTCCTCTACCGTGGCTAGGAGCGTGTGCAAAGGAGTGACGGGGTGGCTGCATCTCATCCTCTATCTCCTCGGTGCCTCGACTAGTCCGGCTAGGTCCTGCACCATGAGTATCAGTATCCATGACATCCGTGGTGTGACCACTATAAGTGTCACTCTCGAACTCGAGCATGGTCCCCTGGTGTACTCCATCCTCATGATCCTCCTCATCCTCACTGTCACCTGTATCATCATCACAATAACAAGGAGGAGCTACCTCCTCAAGCATCAGTACAAAAGTCTCCTTCCAATTCCTCTTGTTCCGAATGGTGTATTCGGACTTCCAAACTATCTCGGATGGCTTCTTTTGTGGATCCTTTGCCTACGACATGGGCACATGAAGAGTTCCTCTCCCTCGAGGAATCAAGACCTGTCTCGCTACCAACCTCTGTGATCCTAAGGGTTGGGCATTCTCAGCTAAGGAGCAATCCGAAAAATCTAACTCCAATGCCTTTGCCACATGAGTGACAAGGCCTCCAGCACATATGTCACCCTTTGCCTTGTTGGCTATCTTTCCTAGATAGTCAGCAAGCATAAAGGTGATGTCGGGGATGGTGCTACAAGTCATACAGTACAGTATAAAGAGCTCATCAGCCTTGAGCTTTTGTGTTGTCTCCGTCCGTACAAATAAGCTCTCACTAAGAATCCTATGCACTACCTTGAAGGAAAGGTTGTACATGCTAGTCTATTTCGAATTTCCGGGTCTCCACTTATCACCACCATATTCTCCCACTGAGATGGTTTCTCAAAAGGCACTAGTACTCACTCCTCTCGCCAATGTTCCTGCAGAAGAGTAGGGAAAACCAAACAAATCCCCAAAGTCATCAATAGTCATAGCATGGTTTTGGTTCATGAGGCGGAAAGAGACCGTCCTCTCTCTAGGATCATGCTCAAATGTACTAAGGAATTCTAGGATGATCTCGGTATAAGCATCTTCCCTAATCATAGCAAACTGACTCAACCCAACTCTATCTAACATCATGTCCACATCCTCTCGAACAAAAAAGGAGTCTAAGTCATCTAGCACAATGTATCGAGGATGGGTGAAGGGACGATCTAAGAGACGTTCATATCTCTTCTTAAGTTTTGAGAGGGGAGGGGGGAGTTTTGGTTTGGCTTGTGTGGGTGGTGGTGGTGGGGGAGGGGCTTTGGAAGAAGATCCTTTCTTCTTCCCCGCATTTCGAGTGATTCTTTTCAAAGTCTCCATTCTGCAACAAAAAATCGGGTTGTTCTTATGAAAAATCGGACGATTTATCTGGGTTAGCAAGATTTTTCTGTCGATTTCAACAATTCTCACAATTCTGTAAAGTTCTGAGCAAACTATCACCACACACAGTCTTCTATAGTTGTTTCTAAGCAAACCCCTCAATCAATCTCAACAAACAAACAATCTTTAAGCAAGAATCAAAATCGGGCGAAAACTTAGGTTTCGAATTGAAAAACCTGAATTCCGGATGGATGAGTCCATTGCCAAGCTTGTTGTTGCTAGATCCTTGTTCCTTGTCGAAAATGCTTCAGTTTAGGGTCAAGAATCATTCAAAACGATTAAGGATTGAGGAGATGAGAGGGTGGGCGATTTTTAGCTCTTTGGGTGAAATGGAAATCGGGAATGAAGAAGTGTAGAATGAGATAATCGAGTGGTGAAGGCTTTATATAGACCGAAGGTTTTATGAAGAAAATCGGACGATTTTTAGGGGCGATTTATTTATCGGCCCGATTTTCCTTCACTTTTTCAGCTCAAGGAAGAAAATCGGACAATTTTTCTTAGGGGGTCGATCTAGGGGTCGATTTATTTCCCTGTTGCCAAAAATCGTCTTGCTCTGTTGCTGAATCGAACAATTTGCTTTGTGTAGCTCGATTTCTTTCCTTGTTTTCCTTGAAGATTGCAATTTGAACTATTTTGTCTCCCCTATCTTCATTGATTTCTCAATTTGGACCTAATTTCCTGCGATTTTTGACATAAACAAACCAAGAGTGCATCGAGGAACAAACAAAAGCAAAAACAAAAGAAGCAAAACAACTAAACTAAGCTAAAATAAGTTATAAGAGAAGAAAAGAGTTATACTATCATGGGTTGCCTCCCAAGAAGCGCTTGATTTATCGTCTTTAGCTGGACGGTGCTTGTTTTGGTGTTTAATGGAGGAGGATAGGGGATATCTCCTCAGCCGGAACTTCCGGGGTGTACTTCTTCAACCGTTGGCCATTTACTTTGAAATTTCCGCTTTGTTCACCCCATACTTCAACTGCACCATGGGGGAAAATTCGTTTAATTACATAAGGTCTAGTCCAACGGGATTTAAGCTTACCTGGGAATAGTCGAAGCCTTGAGTTGAATAGAAGAACTTGATCTCCTTCTTTCAAATCCTTTGGAATGATGTGCTTATCATGCCAACGCTTCGTCCTTTCCTTGTAGATCTTTGCGTTCTCATACGCATTCAGCCGGATCTCGTCCAGCTCGTTGATATCCAAGAGCTACTTCTCTCCGGCTTCTTTCATGTCAAAGTTGAGCCACTTGACAGCCCAATATGCTTTATGCTTTAGCTCTACAGGAAGATGACAAGATTTACCATAAACAAGATTATATGGAGTTGTACCTATTGGTGTCTTAAAGGCAGTCCTGTACGCCCATAGTGCGTCGTCGAGCTTCATCGACCAGCCTTTCCTTGTTTTAGAGACAGTTTTCTCTAAAATTCCCTTAATCTCTCTATTGGATATCTCAACTTGTCCGCTAGTTTGCGGATGGTATGGTGTAGCTATCTTATGGGTCACTCCATACTTAGCCAATAAATTCTCAAATCGATGGGCTGTGAAGTGCGTTCCTCCATCACTAATGATGGTTCGGGGAGTCCCGAACCTTGGGAAGATCATTCTATTGAAGAACTTCATCACTACCATTGCATCATTAGTAGGAGAAGCGATTGCTTCTACCCATCTTGAGACATAGTCTACGGCTAGGAGTATGTACTGGTTTCCACAAGAGGATGGGAATGGTCTCATAAAGTCTACTCCCCATACATCAAATATCTCCATTTCTTGTATGCTGTTGAGGGGCATTTCATTCCTCCTAGAAATATTACCTGTCCTTTGACAAGCATCACAAGCAACAACATATTTTTGCACATCTTTGAATAAGGCAGGCCAAAAGAAACCGGAACGAAGTACCTTAGCACAAGTTTTGTGGGAACTAGCATGCCCTCCACAAGGTAGAGAGTGGCATTGGCGGATGACACTTTCCACTTTGTCTTCCGGAATGCATCTTCTGTTTATGCCATCGGGACCTCTTTTGAAGAGAAAAGGCTCGTTCCAATAGAAATGCCGGACGTCTTTAAAGAACTTCTTTCTTTGAAGACATTCTTCAATCTCATGTAGTTGTTCGTCAGGAAATGAGTCGTCTATAGGGAGCTCATCCGTCTCGTCGGTGAGGTGTGGAAGACGACTAAGATGGTCAACAACTGAATTTTCTGAGCCCTTCACGGATCTCTAGATCGAACTCTTGTAAGAGTAAGATCCATCTTAGAAGCATCGGCTTCGCATCCTTCTTTGTGAACAAGTAACGGATTGCTGAATGATCCGTATAGACTATCACCTTCTCACCTACAAGATAGGAACGAAATTTTTCAAAAGCATTAACTACGGCTAGAAGTTCCTTTTCTGTAGTAGCATAAATCGATTGAGCTTCGTCTAGCGTCTTGCTAGCATAGTAGATGGCGTGTGTACGACCATCTTTCTTCTGTCCGAGTACAACTCCTATAGTGACGTCGCTTGCGTCGTACATAACCTCGAAAGAAAGAGTCCAATCGGGTGGTTGGATGATGGGTGTTGAAATCAAAGCCTCTTTGATCCTGCAAAAAGCTTCTAGACGATCTTTCGAAAACTCGAAAGTTGCGTCTTTCATTAAAAGATTAGTTAAGGGTTTTGAAATCTTAGAAAAATCCTTTATGAATCTCCTATAGAAGCCTGCATGTCCCAAAAAGCTTCTAATTCCTTTCACCGAGGATGGAGGAGGTAGTTTCTCAATAGTTTCTATCTTAGCTCTATCAACCTCTATTCCTCTATTTGATATTAAGTGACCTAACACAATTCCTTCGGTGACCATGAAATGACACTTCTCCCAGTTTAAAACTAATTTAGTATCTTCACATCTCTTAAGAACTAATGAAAGGTTAGAGAGACAGTTATCAAAGGAAGAACCATATACCGAAAAGTCATTCATGAATACTTCCATGATATTCTCTACATATTCTGAAAAGATTGCCATCATACACCTTTGAAAGGTGGCTGGAGCGTTGCATAAGCCGAATGGTATCCTTCTATAAGTAAACGTACGCCAAGGGCACGTGAAGGTCGTCTTCTCTTGATCATCTGGGTGAATGAGAATCTAAAAGAAACCGCTATATTCATCTAGATAACAAAAGTAAGAATGTTGGGCTAACCTTTCCAACATTTGATCAATAAAAGGAAGGGGAAAGTGATCTTTCCTCGTGGCCACATTCAGCTTACGGTAGTCGATGCACATTCTCCATCCCGTAATTGTTCTTGTGGGAATAAGCTCGTTGTTTTTGTTGGCAACAATGGTAATGCCTCCTTTCTTTGGTACTACCTGCACTGGAATCACCCACTTGCTATCGGAAATAGGGAAGATGATATCTGCATCAAGTAGCTTAAGGATTTCTTTCTTCACGACCTCTTTCATGATCGGATGTAACCGTCTTTGAGGTTGACGTGAAGGTTAATAATCCTCTTCCATTAAGATTTTATGCATACATAGAGAAGGTTTAATGCCTATAAAATCATCAATAGTATAGCCTAATGCTCTCCTATGTTGTCTTAGAACATTCATAAGCTTCTCTAGTTCATCATCATTTAGATTCGCACTAACTATAACAGCATATGTAGAGTTAGGCCCAAGGAATGCATACCTTAAGTGTGTAGGAAGTGGCTTCAATTCCAATGAAGGAGGCGCTTTGATCGATGATTCATGACCATCTAATGTCATGGGAGAAGCCTCTGAAGGTGGGGAAGGTGCACTATTAGAGTTGAGAACAACTGCAGTCAAGTTCGTAGAAACCGGAGAAATCAACGCTAAATCGCCCCCCCTGAAGAAAATCGTCCGATTTTTGGGTCGATTTTTCTTCCTGTTGTCAAAAATCGACTTGCCTTTTCAGAAATCGTGTGATTTATTTCGTGTAGGTCGATTTTTTTCACAGTTTCCGGGGTTAATTCTAGCTCTTCAAATCCTGCTCCTGGCTCTTCCTCTACATCTTCCAATACTTTTATTTCATCATCACAATCATGCTCTACTCCTTCCTTCATGATACTCATACTAAGAACCTTTTGAAGTGGATCTTTCATTAGGATCGAACTCACCACCTCTCTAGATTCTTCTTCATCAAATATGTTAAAAACATCTTCTCTCAAAGCTAGCTCTTTGATTAAAGAGGAGAGCACGAACTCCACTTTCTCTTCACCTATATTGAAGGATAGCTGTCCATTCTTGCAATCTACCATGCATCCGGAGGTTGCAAGAAATGGTCTCCCAAGAATGATGGGAACTGGATAATCTGCAGGGATGTCAAGAATGACAAAATCTATAGGAATGTAAAACTTACCGAGTTTTACAGGAATGTCTTCTATTATCCCAACTGGCCTGGTGATGGAACGATCGGCCATGTAAAGCGTCATCTTCACCGGTCTAGGCCCTCCTAGACCAACCGCCTTGCATAAAGCAAGTGGTATGATGCTCACACTTGCTCCAAGGTCACAAAGTGCATCATAAGTAACCTCTCCTAAGGTGATGGGTATGCAAAATGATCCCGGATCACACAGCTTAGGTGGCATATTCTCTGGCATAGTCTTGATGAGTTCGGATGACTCCGTGCTCATCTTGACTTCTCCAATATCTTCTAATTTCCTCTTGTTAGAGAGGATTTCCTTTAGGAATTTCCCATAAGTTGGCATACCTAAAATTGCATCCATAAAAGGTATATTAATATGCAACTTACTCATAAGATCAATAAACTTACCGAAGTGTTTATCTAGCCGCGCCCGCGCTCTAGATTGAGGAAAAGGTAGAGGTGGTTTGTAGGCGGGAGGAGGAACATAGACATCTTCCTTATCTTTTTCTTTCCCTTCTTCGGTGGTGGTTTCAACTACTTTGGGTTGAGGATCGGTGGTTGTTACACCACTTCTAGTAGTGATTGCCATAACCCTTCCCTTTGGGTTATCTTCCGTCTTCCCGGGAAGCTTCCCTTCATCTCTTGGGACTTCTCCGGCTGTGCTAAATACTTGGTTTTCTAAGGCTTTGTGAGCTTTATCAACCGAAGTTATATAACTCTCCAATCCTTGTAGCTTTCTTAGGATTGTCTCCAACATGGGATCGAGCTTCTCCTTCTCCGTCTTGTTCGATCCATTTGATGATTGCTCCTGGCTTTTCAAAGGAGTAGAAGAAGATGGAGATGTTAAAGCTTTTTCAGCATGTGAATAGGGATTACCTGGACTTTGTTGATTGGATCTCCAATTGTTGTTGTTGGAGTTCCTATTGTTATTCCAGTTGTTGCTCCGGTTATTGTTCCGGTAGTCATTCCTTTGATTGTTATCCCTTCCATATAGTTGGCTTCTTGCTCCTTCGCCTTTTGAAGGCTAGTTTTGATGACTTCCTTCAACTCTTTGATTTCATTGTTGAGGGAAAATATTTGTGTTTGAGCAGCGTGGTTCAACTTAGCTCCCGGATCTCCATGATTCCGGCTATTTGGATCCACCTTTCGGTAGGAATACTTCTCAATCACCTGGGCTTGCTTCTCAATGAAGTCCCAAGCATCATTTTCTCTCATGTCCATGAATGTGCCACAAGAGAGAGATTGGAGATTGAATTGTGTTTCCACATCCAACCCCTTATAGTAGATCTCCAACAATTCCAGCTTTGAAATGCCGTGGTATGGGCAATCCAATAAGAGATCCTGAAACCTTTCCCAAGATTGAAACAAACTTTCGTTAGGCTTCATAGAAAAAGCATTTATCTTACCTCTCAATTCCGCCGTTTTGGATGGCGGGAAGAACTTGGTGAGGAACTCCAAAGATAGATCCTCCCATGTGGTCAGCTTTGCAGCTGGAAGAGTTTGGTACCAAGCTAGAGCTTTGTCCTTCAAAGAGAAGAAGAACGGTTTGATCTTGTAATTACTTGTAGTAGCTTTCTTCGGCTTCATGGTCTCCATGAGAATCTCGAAATTCTGCAAGTGTTGGTGTGGAGATTCAACACTAGCTTCACCAAACTGACTTTGGCGAACCATGGTGATGACTTGTGGTGTAAAGCTGAATTCTTGGATGTCCTCAGCTCCGAAATTCACACCCAGACGGCGTCGTTGCTGAATTGGATTCATCCTTTGCCCCAAAGTTCGTGGTTCATCTCCTCCATTAGCAACTCTCACATCCCCAGCTGGAATGCGAGGAACAACCGGTGGTCTTGGGTTGTTACGAACGGGATGAATCACTGGATTGATTTCCTCAAGTTCCGGCATGTCCGGATCGAGTTCTTCATCATCGGATGAATCATCTCTAGTGGACTTAGTTGGCTTCTTGACTTTCTTCTTCTTCCTAGCATCATTCAGCTCCAACTTCATGTCCAACATCATAGCCCTGAGTTCATCAATTTGGAATTGATGACTCATTTTTGCATCCACACGAGCTTTCTCACTCAACTTAAGTTGACGTTGAGTTTCATCTAACTCAGCTTGGATGTTTCTCTTGTTATTTTCTGTCATTTTCTTTTCCCTCAACTTTCTTCTTAAAGTTTTCTCCGATTTGGGATCGAAAGGAACTAGATCTTTAGTAGATCTAGTCTTTCGCATATACCTAAAGAACCTGCAAAGATCACTCAAGTAGACAAATCAAATCACAAGAGCAAGAGCTCTCAAGGTAGACAACCGAAAACCGAATTTGGTCTAGACCAAATCCCCGGCAACGGCGCCAAAAACTTGTTCGCTCAAAAGTGTGTGTCACTAGTTTTAAATTTATATCTAGAACTTAAAGCAAAGCGAACCCGCAGTGTACGGATCATCTGTAGTAAGGCAAGAAATTCCAGAGTCGAACTCAGGGATTTGGTGAGAATAAAATCGAATTCAACTATCTAACAAAGTGCAAAAGCTTTTGTGATTAATAAATGGGGAAATGATTCCAAGGATTCAAGTATCCGACTGCGGCTTTCGATTCAAGACACTTCTAAAGATAAAAGGACAGAGTTTATATTATCAAGGTTATGTGTTTCAAAGGTAGATATCGTATGATGAAGTTCCGAAACCTATTTGTCTAATCCAAAGGTTCTCTCTATAAGGGTTGTTGAGGTTGCAATATAGAAAGATCTAAGGACAAGAATTACACTCAAACTAACTACCCAAAACCCCAGGATGTGACTCTCCAAGGTAAAGATAGAAAGCACACTTAAAACCTTAATAAAGGATGTTGAGTCTCTCTATTACCCAAATCTTACAATCTTAATCTATTAAAAGTAGAATCAATGATGAAGTCTCTTCATACACTCAAATAGAGGTTAAAAAGGTAAAGCAAGGTTGGGATTTAGGCAAGTATTAACTTTGATTAAAGAATAAATTAATTAAAGATCGTCAGGGGAATAAATCGACTGGATCTTGATTAAATCGTCCGATTTTCTCAAGAATAGGGCAATTTTCCTGTTGTCGCAAAGTTAAAATCTAAACTCTCAGGGTCCAAATGTTTGAATGAGTTCCGTCTATCATCATCTAAGCCTCAATCATCAACTATTCTCCCCAGAATCACAAAGGTTTTAGCCAACCATTTTCAAAATCAAATCAAAATTAAGATTGAGTGAATAAATCATCAACTCTTCCAAGAATCTTCAATCTCTCTCGAACGTGTAATCATTTCCCGCTGCGGAACCCCCATTTCCGTTTCTAGAGTCCCAATATATAGTTCCTTGCTAATGGGCCGCTTGGCAAAACACTTCTCTAGCCTAAAAGTGATGGGCTTTGAGTCGTCTTTACCCTTGGGCCGAAAAGTAGAAAAAACGTGCCAGCCGATTTACATGGAAAATCGCTCGATTTTTAGTGAAGAAAATCGTCCGATTTATATGTTTAATGGCACGATTTTCTTCAACAGAGAATGCTCGTCTTTTGGCTTATTTCCTTTCTCCCTTTTGTGACTCTTCTACGCAACTCCTTTGCTCTTTGTGATTCCTCTAAGACTCCTTCAGCTTCCCTAATAGCCTTAGATGCTCCTTGCTCCACTTTTGCTTCCAAATCCACTGAATTTACCTACAATTCAACCAAAACTCGTGTAGACCTCTATTTCCGGAATATAAATGAATAAAGCCTAAAAGGTACACAAGTTCTCTCTAAATGCAAGGTAAATTGAAGTAAACCTATACAATATGCATGATTATAACGGTATATAATTCATGTCATCAAGTATCACTACAAACTGAATGTGGACTAGTCCCTAAAGAAACCCCCATCGCCCTAAGGCTAACTGATCAAAATGCCACCGCCCGTTACTCTTAGGCCAAAGTATAGGTCGGTAGATAATTACTACTAACATATAACTATAAACATCTCATTCACACACCACTATCATTATCCACACTCATATCTAGAAGTCAACTAAGTAAGCCCAAAGGACTTATTTGATTTAAGTCTCGACTCTCTTTAAACACAACTCGATCTGTAATTGTAGCAACTCAGTTGCCTATCAAAGGAGGTAAGCGCGTCAGCACATTTCCTAGATATTTTGAAGTCTAAGACTTCTAAGATATGAGATCTTATTAGAACAGAAAGTGTTACAATACTCATTTAAGGTAAAATGACTATTTTACCCTTGGTCCCGAAACTCCCAAAACTCATAATTTATGCTTGAACTCTTATTTGAGACTAAAAATGTCATATTCTAACTCTTAAGGGTGAGTTTGGGTAAAAGTAGGAAACTACACATTTTTCTCTATTTTCCAAATAGTCACTAGGATCCAACTTTGACTTCAAATATGAAGCTCGTATAAATTTATAACAATTTCGAAATAATTCTCTAGGTCATCTATGATATGTAATCTACTCATAGAAGCAAGAATTTTTTTATAACTGTCCAACCATCGTTTCTACAAAATTCTCTAAAGTTGGCTACAACACCCAGAATTTCTATACTTAGCCAAATTTTCACTGCTGGAAAAACAGCTCAACTACCCTACTTTGGAACCTTATAAATTCTAATCCGACCGTTCATTTATTCTCAAATTTTAATATATCCATCTATCACCTATCAAAAATTCAACGGTGGATCTTCAACCTAAATCCTTAACTTTGATCTACAAGATTGACCGTTTCAACTTCAAAACTGAAGAAGACAAAATTCTGGACACAGTGAGTTCATGAGATCCCGGATTTGATCTACACTGTCAGCTATGCTACATCCTCAGCTCTCTTCTCATACATCCTAATGTTCAATACCTAGTGACATCTACACCCATCTTGCCTCTGAAATCATATTATGTACACTTAATTTGGAACCACAGTCTACTATCCTCTGCACTAGTATAACATCAACAACTAGGAGCCCATAAGAGCTTACCGGCAACAGGTTGAAGAAGGTTCGGACTTCTAGTGGTTGGTGCGTAACCGAAGCGTCCTGGTCTGGTGTTCGTATACTGGTACATACACTGCACTTCCTAAGGTCCAACAAAACCGTCTTTATGCTGTTACTGTAAGAATTCAGAGAGGAAGGAAAAGGACAGAGGGAAACAACAATCTGCTCACCGAGTTGCTTACGGAGGAGATCGAGGGAACTCCAGTGATGGGCTGCTAGTGCCGCTGCGGTTCTCTGTCGGTTGTGCTGCTGCCAGTCGTCGCCACCAACCTTCCGTCTTGTAGTCGCGAGTGGAGAGCGCCGGGAAGATCTGGGATTGCTGCGATACTCGTACGGGATGGTTACGGGTATGACTAGGTTAGGCTATTAGATATATGGGTGATTAGGTTTTAATTAGGCTGAAGTGAAAGAAATTAGGTTAAGGGAGATTAAACAGAAGGAAGTAACGACTACTGTATTCCATGGGATTGGGCCGGCACGTCATGGGCTGGAGTCACCTCACCTACTTGCTTCCCGGGCTGCGAGGAGTAGAAGCAGCAGGCCGTCTCTTCCTGGGTTGGCTTGAAGATTCAACAGCAAAAGGTAGGGAAAAACAATGGCTGTCAATTGTTTGTGTGGCCTTGTCACAAGGTTGTCGGGCTTTGTCATGGCCTCGTCTCAGCTTTGTCATGGTCTCGTCAAAAGACGTCTTTAAGAACTAATTATAAGAACTAGGGTTTGTTATGTATTTTATCATTTTATGTGAGTTTTAGCTTACATGAAATGAAAAGGTTTGTGATGGTAGGAACAGTGGTATCAAGTACCCGGATCAGCGGGTCGAAATTCGGTGTGACTTGGAAGTATCCGGAATCAAAATTCCGGATATTACAAAACACCCCTGCGATTCTAGGGTGATTAGTTGAAGGTTGTGGTATAGATGATGAAAGAATGAACCTTGTTCCGAGTGGACCCTGAGAGCTCGAGTTAACCCTAATCCGAAACGCGTCTCGGGCTGTTCGTTGAGCATCTCGATCGAGATCGATATAGAACAGCACGAGACGAACCACTGTTTTACAGTTTTTGAGTTTAGGTTATAGTTTGCCAAATCCTATCCTTGTTGCACCTTTCCTGGTTTACAAGCAAGCCTAGGATGAGACTTACCCAGTGAATCCTTTGCTTGTATACCATTGATGATGATGTTAGATAATAAAGGTTTATCCTCTATTAGGGTTTGAGTGTGCCTTCATCCTACCTTTGAGAGTTAACTTGAGACTTACCCGGTGATGGTTAGTTTTGTACCCTTAGGTAAGTGATGTTGGTTTGAGTGCTTTTAACTTTCTTTAGTTCCTTGAGACTTACCCGGTGATATGAGCTTTGGTTTGGGAAAGTGGGTAGTGAGACTTACCAGTGATCTATCCCATTGTTGAAACACCTTTCCTCAATAAATCTCAGCTTTGTCCACGTTACCTATAGAAATCTTGAGTCGAAATCACAACTAGATGCTATGATCTTTAGAATCTGCATTTCCCCATCTTTCTATACATCTTGTCTTTTGCTTTTGATTAGTACCATTGCATGCTTCTGAAGTTAGATTGCTTTGTTGTGATTACTCTCACCGATTCCCTGAGATTGACTCCGGAATATAAGCCCTTACTACGATAGATCCTTACGCTGCGGGTTCGCTTATCGTTAGGTTTATTATTTGAAGTATAAATTTAAAGCTTTGTTTGCACACACCTTTTGGAGCGAACAAGTTTGTGGCGCCGTTTCCGGGGAATTGGTCAAGACCAATCCAATGTACGGTTGTCTGACTTGGAAGCTTCTTGCTTTGCTACTGATTATTCTATCTGAGTGTTCTTGGATAACCTTTCCTTAGGTTTATGCGAAGAGAACTAGAACTAATAAAGAAATCATTCCTTACGATCCTGAACCAGAAAAGACCTACAAGAAAAGGTTGAATGAAGCTAAGAAGATGGCTGCTGCCAATAATGAAGGAGTAGAAGATCTTCGAGCTGAGTTGGCCGATGCTCGAGATCAATTGAGAATTCAAAAAGAAGCCTTCATAAGAGAGAGAGAGAGAGAGAGAACTGAAACTAATGCTCAACATGAGTGATTTCAGGCCGAGGTGAATGAACTGAGAGATTTAATTCAAAGAGGAAATGAAGATGCTAGAGTCATGGTGAATCCATCGGCACCTGCTTATGTGCCACCACCACCACCGCCTTCACCGAGGGTGGAGCCAGTTGACTCATTTGTGGGTATTCCGCAAACACTTGGACAACATATGGATCCCGTCAGCAAACGCGCTGTCCCGGCGTCAACTTAGGTGATCCAGTTGAAAGGGATTATGAGCTTAGACCTCAAGTCATCACAATGATTCAGTAGAATTGTTTTGGAGGAATGGAGAGAGAATCACCACATCAACACTTACAAAACTATGAGATTTTGATGGAAACTTTGAGACCTTCTAGATTTGATAATAACAATTATGAACTGCGTGTTTTCTTTTTCTCTTTGAAGGATAAAGCACTTGCATGGTATCAATAAATTCCAGCTGGAAGAGTGAACACATGGGAGGAGATGACCGCAAAATTTCTCACCAAGTTCTTCCCGCCATCAAAGACGACAGATTTGAGAGCTAAAATAAATGCATTTGTGATGAGGAATGATGAAAGCTTATTTAAGTCATGGGAAAGGTTTAAATACATTTTGTTGGATTGCTCACATCATGTGATCCCAAAAATTGATTTGCTAGTCATCTCTTTCAAGGGTTTGGATGCGGAAGTGCAGTTCAAACTTCAATCACTCTCAGCTGGAACATTCATGGATAAACCAGTTGATGAAGCATGAGATTTTGTTGAAAAACAAACTCTCACTATGGAGAAATACTCTCACATGAGTATTGAGACAAGAGGTCAAGGCATAAGACCTCAAGAGCTCAACCTCGCCTCTTCTAGCGTCGATCAAATCAACGCCCTCAATAATGAGATGAAGGCTTTAAAGGACCTCTTGAGGATGAAAACTCAACAACTTAAGGAGAAAGATGTTGGGTATGTTGGAAGAGGGAACTAACAAGGGAATATGAACAACAATGACAACAACAACAACAATAACCGGAACTACAACAATTGGAGACCCAATCAAAATAATTCCGGTAATTATTATTCCCATGCGGAAAATGCTCTAACTCCACCTTCTTCTTCTTCTTCTTCTACTCCATTGAATAGCTAGGAACCACCATCAAGGTCGAGTCAGCCACCAAAGGATAAATTGGCAGCTATGATCGAGGCGTTGGCAGGAAAAATGAGTGGATTAAGGAGCACAATTACTTCGATTTCTAAGGCACAAAAGGTCTTGAAAAATCAAGTATTTAGCAAGGCCGGAGAAGTTAGTAGAGATCAAGGGAAACTTCCAGGACGTATAGAGAATAACCCAAAGGGTCAAATCAAGGCAATTACAACGAGAAGTGGTGTGAAGACCACTGACCCACAATCTCGATCGAACAAAGCTGAGAAGCAGCCCATCTCGACCGAGGTACATTCTGGGTCAACCGAGAGAAACAGAACAGGGGGTCATCTTGGAATGCAACTCGGCCGAAATACTTTTGGGACAACCGAAGTGATAGAAAGAGAAGAAATTTACGTACCTCCTCCTGTGTACAAGTCCCCACTACCGTTCCCACAGTTTAGAGCGAGAGCACGTCTAGACAAGCACTTCGGTAAGTTTCTAGACCTTATGAGTAAACTCCATACTAACATACCTTTCATTGAAGCAATTCTAGATATGCCCGTATATGTGAAGTTCTTGAAAGAAATCCTCTCTAACAAGAGGAAGTTGGAAGATTTTGGTGAAGTAAAGATGTCCTTGAGATCATTAGAACTCATCAAGATCATGAGAGAGAAGATGCCACCCAAACTGAGAGATTCGGGATCATTTTGCATCCCCATTGGAGTAGGAGAAGTCACGTATGATGCATTATGTGATCTTGGAGCAAGTGTGAGCATCATTCCACTTGCATTGTGTGAGAAGTCCGGTTTAGGGGAACCTAAACCAGTAAAGAAGACACTTTACATGGTGGATCGATCAATTACTCGACCCGTAGGCGTGTTAGATGACATTCCAATAATGCTAAGTAAGTTCTACATACCCGTAGACTTTGTGGTATTACACAATCTTGCAGATTATCCAGTCCCAATCATCATTGAAAGGCCGTTTCTTGCAACATCTGGTTTCTACGTGGATTGCAAGAATGCTATGTTGTCTTTCAACATCGGGGAAGAACATGTTGAATTCGTGTTGTCAGCTTTAATGAAAGGCCAAAGTCTTGAGGAAGACATCTACAACATCTATGATGAAGAGGAATAATGTGAATTGGTTAGCTCTATGCTTATTAAAGATCCTCTTGAAAGAGTACTGAGTTTTAGTATGATAGAGAAAGGTGTAGATGTTTCCTGTGATGCAAATATACACAACTTGGAAACCTTGGAGGAAGATCCGTCAGCTATATTTGAGAAGTTTGAAGAGGAGACAACGAACTGCTTTGACATCGGGCAAGTCACCTCGACCAAGGTTACTTTTGGAGTGACCGAGGTGAATGCAATAGGAAGTCACCTCGGATCAGACCCGGTCGAGATACATCTGAAGCAAACGAGATCATCGATTCTTCGACTTCAATTGATGCAAGCACTAACCTTAACCCTCCCAAGGCTTCACAAGATGATACTAAGGAAACAACCACCACCTAAGGAGCCTCCCATATTAGAGCTTAAGCCCCTTCCAAAACACTTGAGGTACGCATTTCTTGGGCAGAATTCAACCTATCCGGTCATTGTTAGTGCCAACCTTATTGAGATTGAGTTATCCAAACTAATGCATGAATTGCAAAAACATAGGAAAGTTATTGGATGTACTATTGATAATTTGGTTGGTACTAAACCATCCTTTTGTATGCATAAAATATTGATGGAAGATAATCATAAGCCTTCACGGGAACCTCAAAGACGGTTGAACCCGATAATGAAAGAGGTTGTGAAGAAGAAAGTGCTTAAGTTGATTGATGCAGGAATTATCTTCCCTATATCGGATAGCAAATGGGTGAGCCCAGTGCATGTGGTACCAAAGAAAGGTGGGATGACCGTTATGACCAACAAGAACAACGAGTTGATTCCAACAAGGATCATGACTGGTTGGAGAATATGCATTGACTATCGGAAGCTAAATATGGCGACAAGGAAAGAGCATTTCCCTCTCCTATTCATAGATCAAATGCTTGAAAGGTTAGCACAACACTCCCATTTTTGCTATTTGGATGGTTATAGTGGCTTCTTTTAGATCCCAATTCACCCGGATGATCAAGAGAAAACCACCTTCACATGCCCATGGGGCACATTTGCCTATCGGAGGATGCCATTTGGATTATGTAACGCTCCAGCAACTTTCCAATGTTGTATGATGGCTATTTTCTCCGAATATATCGAAGAGATCATGGAGGTATTCATGGATGATTTTTCTGTTTTTAGCTCCTCTTTCGATAACTGCTTAGCTAACATTTCCCGTGTGTTACAACATTGTGAGGATTCTAATATCGTTCTAACTGGGAAAAATGTCATTTCATGGTTAGTAAGGGGATTGTGCTAGGACATCTCGTTTCAAACCGAGGTATAGAGGTCGATCGAGCTAAGATCGAAACTATAGAGAAACTTCCTCCATCTTGTTTTGTTAAAGGTGTGCGGAGTTTTCAAGGACATTCAGGTTTTTACAAGAGGTTCATCAAAGACTTTTCTAAGATTTCTAAACTGTTAACCAATTTGTTGAACAAAGAACCGGTTTTTGAGTTTTTGCAGGAATGTCTAGTTGCTTTTCACAATTTAAAAGAAGCATTGCTATCGCTCCCATCATTCAACTTCCTGATTGGGATTTGCCTTTTGAAGTCAAGTGTGATGTGAGTGACGTGGCAGTAGAAGCAGTTCTTGGATAGAAGAAAGATGGGCGCACTTACGTCATCTACTACGCTGCAAGACGCTAGATGAAGCTCAACTGAATTACGCCACCACCGAGAAGGAGCTCTTAGCGGTCGTTTACACTTTTGAGAAATTTTGTTCTTACCTTATAACAGCAAAAGTTCTTACCTCTACAAATGTGGTGGAGACATTCTTCCATCATGTACAACTGCTAGTTAGGGAACGAGTCATATATGGGTAAGTCATCCTCTATGATGTGGGAAAAGAGACTTAGGTGATCCGCCACTGAGTTTTAGGATCCCTTCTTGTCCCGGATCTCTAGATCAAACTCTTGAAGGAGGAGGATCCATCTAATCAGCCGTGGTTTTGCATCTTTCTTGGTAAGCAAATACCGTATGGATGCGTGATCGGTGTAGACAATCACTCTCGCTCCTACAAGATAAGAACGAAATTTCTCAAAGGCATAAACAACTGCTAGAAATTCCTTCTCCGTAGTGGCGTAGTTGCGTTGAGCTTCATCTACGTCTTGCTAGCGTAGTAGATGGCATGAGTACGCCCATCCTTCTTTTGTCCTAATACCGCTCCCACAGCTACGTCGCTTGCATTGCACATCACTTCGAATGGAAGATTCCAATCCGGAGGTTAAATGATTGGTGCTGAGATTAATGCTTCCTTAATCTTGTAAAAGGCATCTAGACATTCCTTCGAAAGATCAAAGACTACATCCTTCATTAGTAGGTTAGTCAATGGCTTAGAAATCTTAGAAAAATCTTTAATGAACCTTCTATAAAATCCAGCATGTCCAAGGAAACTCCTTACCCCTTTCACCGATGAAGGTGGAGGTAGCTTCTCGATCTTGATCTAGGCACTATCAACCTCAATGCCACGGTTCGAGACTAAATGACCTAAAACAATTCCTTCAGTCACCATAAAATGACACTTTCCCTAGTTTAGAACAAGGTTAGTGTCTTCACAACGCTCAGCAAGACAATTGTCAAAAGAAGAACCATATACAGAGAAGTCATCTGATAGCATGAATTATTGTCTATATTTTGGGGTTTGTTTAGACGTTTTATCTTCAATAATCTGCATGTTTGTATGTATATTATGTGATTATATTACCATTTCATCTACCTTTGCGGGAATCGAGGTCTACACCTAGTTTTGGTTTAATCGTAGGTAAAATGGCACGTTTTACATCGAAAAGGAGCAAAAGGAGCTATGGAGTCATTGGAGCTACATTCAGGAACATAAGGAAACATCCAGGAAGCATAGTCATGGATTAGAGATTCACTTTGGACCAGATTTGAGAGATTTCACATTCAGTACTGATTCACCTCGGTTGACTACAGATTCACCTCGACCGAGATGATCCAGAGAAGTCGACTCGACCGAGGCGAACACCTGGGATGCGGCGAGAATATTTTATTCATGGCAGAGATCTTTTATCTTTGGAAAGAGGATCTTATATTTTTGGGCTTGGCTCCTGGAAGGAAGAAGATATGATAGATCATATATTTTACCTATTTTTATGAGAAGAGATCTTTCTAAGATATCTTATCTTTGGAGAGTATTTTTCCTATAAAAAGGGTTGGATTTTCCACAAATCGATCCCCCGCTTACGACGAGAACATCCGCTATCACTCGGAATAGCCTGCATACATCCGAATACACCGTTGCAGCCATATTCCAGTTGGGAGATTTGAAGAACCTTTTTGAAGGTTGAAGGAAGAAAGTCTATAGCTTTTATAGCTTTTTGAAGGGTTTTTGTAAGATCATCTTAGATTCCCTTCCTCTTTGTTGTCTTGTTGGATTTATATACAAGGAACGCTTGTGGTTTTATAATTGATTCAGTTATTAAAGCCTTTTTCTTAAGGTTTTCTTGTTCAATTATTCTCTTTCTTCCTATATATTTGATTAATACTTTCATGATGATGAGTGGCTAATCTCTTTGTGTGATTCTAGGGTGATTGGCTGAAAGTTGTGGGAAAAACAATTATAGAATAATCTTAATCACAGTAGGACCCTGAAAGTTCGAGTCTTTACCTTAACCCTAAGCATCTCGCTCAGTCGATGAACATCTCGGCCGGGGTGAAATTTGGCTGACCGAGGTGACTTATCTAATCCAAACTGAGAGTTAAGTGTTAGAGTTTGCCAAAGCCTATCCTTATTACACCTTTTCTGGTTCAATGCAAGCTTAGGATGAGACTTACCCGGTAATTCCTTTGTTTGTTTACCTAAGATCATAAGTGTAGGTAATAAAGGTTTATCCTTTATTGGGGTTTGAGTGTGCTTTCATCCCATCTTTGTGAGTTAGCCTGAGACTTACCCGGTAAAGGTTAATTCTATTCCCTTGGATGGTGTGTTAGTTTGAGGTTATAGTTCTTTATCTTGATTCCTTGAGACTTACCCGGTAATAGGAGTTACCGTTTGGGATTAGTGTGTAGTGAGACTTACCCGGTGATCTATTCCACTTTAGTAACACCTTCCCTATGCAAAAATCTCAACTTTGTCCACTTATCTTGAGATCTTGAGTTGGAACCACAACTAGATGCTTTAATCCCTAGAATTGCATATTTCCTTTATTGACTTTTATCATCTTTGATTGTTTTAATTGCTTTTGTGGTTAGTAATTGCTAAAGCTTACCTATTCCGACTTTGTTTCACCAATTCCCTGTGATCGACCCCTGGAATTTCTTGCTTTTTACTACGATTGACCCGTACACTGCGGGTTCGCATCCTTGTTTTAAGCTTACATCTAGGGTTATAAATTTAAAGCTTGCACACACCGTTTGGAGCGAACAAGTTTTTGGCACCGTTGCCGGGGACTTGGTCTAGACCGAGCCGGTTGCGGTTTGCTTTTGGGGCACTTGCCCCCGTGTCTACTAACCACTCTACTTGAGTGACTTTTGCAGGTTCTTTCTTAGGTTTATGCGAAGAACCCGCACTGGGAAGGAATCGTTCCTTACGATCCCGAACTAGAAAAGACATATAAACGACGCTTAAGAGAAGCGAAGATGGCCAACCAAGACAATCGCGATCTTGAAGCCGAATTGAAGGAGGCGTTAGAACAGCTACGCCTCAGCAGGGAAGAACTGAGGCAGGAGAAAGAAGAAACTCACACCAGGACTGAAGCGATCGAAGCAGATATGGCAGCCTTACGAGACCAATATCTACTTTCACCAAGGGAAGATCCAGTTCCCGATGCTGGATCGATGCAGCTCCCAGTCGCAGACCCTCGACCGAGGCAGGTCCCAGTACCTGACGCCCCGGCCGAGGTACTTCCACCTCGGATGCCAGTCCGAGGCGCTCTTTTTGCAGGAATCCCGCAAACCCTAGGTCAAAGGATGGACCCCAATCAACAACTGAGGCGTCCAGGAGTTAACCTAAGAGATCCAGCGGACCATGATTACGAACTTCGACTGCAAGTTCTTTCCATGATTCGCCAATACCAGTTCGGAGGGCTAGAGAAGGAATCTCCGCATCAACATCTTCAAAACTATGAGATCTTGATGGAGACCTTGAGACCCTCAAGAATAGAAAACAACAACTACAAGCTAAGACTTTTTTACTTTTCTTTAAAAGATAGAGCTCTTACTTGGTATCAATCTCTTCCTCCAGGAAAAATTCGCACTTGGGAGGAGATGACTACGGAATTCTTGACTTAATTCTTTCCCCCCTCTAAGACCACTGAAATGAGAGGGAAGATTAATGCATTCATTATGAAGGACAAGGAGAGCTTGTCCAAGTCATGGGAGAGGTTTAAAGACATTATTTTGGATTGCCCACGTCATGGGATTCCAAAAATAGAGTTGTTGGAGATATACTTCAAGGGACTGGACGGAAGCACCCAGTTCAACCTCCAACTACTCTCCGCCGGTACCTTTATGGACATGGCGATTGACGAAGCTTGGGACTTTATCGAGAAGCAAGCTTTGCATATGGAGAAATATACCCACCAAGGAGCTGAAGGTGGAGTTAAAAGAGTTAACTTCCAAGAAGCTCCGCCAAACAACAATCAACTCACGTCTTTGAAGAACGACGTGAAGCAATTGAAGGAACTCTTGGTTGCTCAAACCAAGAAGGAAGATCAAGGATCAAGGAATAACAACAATGGATACCGTAACAACAACAACGGTTCCCGGAACAACAACAATAACAACAACAATAGAGGATCCAACAGCAACAATTGGAGGGCGAACAATCAAAATTCTGATAACAATCATTCTAACTCCAATTCTAACGATTCCTCTAATCCTTTCCTCTCTTCCTCTTCTTCTTCTTCTACTCCATTAAAGAGCCAGGGGCAAGGATCAAGTTCGTCCCAGCCGGAAAAGAAAGACGCAGTGCTGGAGGCTATCTTGATCAAGCTTAGTGCTATGGAGACATCCATGACTTCATTTTCGATGGCCCAAAAGGCCTTTGAACAACAACTTGCTAGTAGGGCGAACGAAGCGCCAAGAGATCCAGGGAAGCTTCCAGCAAGGACGGAAAGCAACCCTAAGGGCCAGATTATGGCCATAACAACGAGGAGTGGACTGAAAAATGCAGATCCAGTACCTCGGTCGGTGCCAATATCGACGAAGACCACCTCTGTCCAGGTGCAGTCGAAGAACACTTCGGCCGAGATGCCAACCAAGGTGGAGCCACAAAAAGCGGAGGGGAAAACTGAAGTTTATGTTCCACCTCCTGCATACAAACCACCACTTTCATTCCCTCAGTCAAGGGCCAGAGTATATCTAGACAAGCACTTTGGTAAGTTCCTTGACTTGATGAATAAACTGCACATTAACATTCCTTTCCTTGATGCTATTCTAGGGATGCCCGCCTATGGGAAGTTCTTGAAGGAGATCCTATCAAGAAAGAGGAAACTGGAAGATTTTGGTGAAGTAAGGATGACATCTAAATCCTCGGAGCTTATTCAAATCATGAAGGAGAAGATGCCACCTTGAGAGATCCCGGCTCATTTTGCATTCCCATTCAAGTTGGGGATGTCACTTGTGAAGCCTTATGTGATCTAGGAGCCAGCGTGAGCATCATTCCGCTGGAGCTATGTGTGAAGATCGGACTTGGAGAGCCCAAGCCGGTCAAGATCCGATTTTACATGGCGGACCGCTCCATTACCCATCCCGTGGGAATTTTGGAAGACGTTCCGGTCAAGTTAGGTAACTTCTATTTACCTATAGACTTTGTTGTACTTGATATTCCCGCAGATTATCCTGTTCCTATCACTCTCGGGAGGCCATTTCTAGCAACTTCGGGTTGCAACGTGGATTGTAAGAACGCCAAGTTGAAATTCAACATTGGTGGAGATGAAGTGGAGTTCGCATTACTTGCGGCCATGAAAGGGGAGCAGCTAGGAGATGATATCTTCAACATCTATGATGAAGAAGAATCAAGAGAATTGGTGAGTTCTATCCTTACTAACGATCCACTTGAAAGAGTTATTAGTTTCAGTTTAATGGATGAAGGTATAGATGCTTCTTGTGATGCAGATATACGGAGCTTAAAAGCACTGGAAGAAGATCCAGGAGCTAAAATTGAGAAACTACTCCAAGAGACGAGGATCTCCAGTTTCGGTCCCAGTTGCAGTACCTCGACCGAGGCACTTTCTGGACCAAGCGGGGCGACTGAAGAACATCTCGGTCAACGCCTCTGCGCCTCGACCGAGGTCGAAGGCAGATGATGTCAACTGGGACTGCTGAAAATAACAAACTTCTTACTCCTTTCTTTGACATTCATCCTCATTTGGTGGAACATTCAATCCACCAACTTTCTGATAATAAAGGACATTGGTATGCTTATATTGTGAATTATCTTGTTTGCCATGAAATACCGCCCGGATTGACGTACTCTCAAAAGAAGAGATTCTTCAAGGACGTACGCCAATACTACTCGGATGAGCCGCTGCTATTCAAGCGCGGGCCGGATAGGATGCTTCGAAGATGCATTCCGGAAGATGAAGTTAATAGCGTCATACGGCATTGCCATTCACTTTCTTGTGGAGGACATGCTAGCACCGATAAGACATGCACTAAGGTATTACGTTCCGGTTTCTTCTGGCCTACATTATTTAAAGATGTGCAACCGTTTGTTGTCTCTTGTGATGCATGCCAAAGAACAGGAAATTTATCTAGGACGAACGAAATGCCGCTTAATAACGTTCAAGAGGTGGAAATATTTGATGTATGGGGGATAGACTTCATGGGACCTTTCCCATCCTCCGGAGGAAACCTCTATATTCTTCTAGCAGTTGATTACGTCTCTAGATGGGTTGAAGCCATTGCTTCCCCCACTAATGACGCCAAGGTGGTTGTGAAATTCTTAAACAGGACTATCTTTCCACGTTTTGGAACTCCACGTATCATCATCAGTGATGGAGGAACGCATTTCATCAACCGGAAGTTCAAGGCACTTCTATCGAAGTATGGGGTTACCCACAAGGTAGCAACCCCTTATCACCCTCAAACTAGTGGACAGGTCGAGATCTCAAATAGAGAAATCAAAGCAATTCTGGAGAAGACCGTCTCTAGGACGAGGAAGGATTGGTCCATGAAATTGGACGACGCTCTTTGGGCCTACAGGACCGCATTTAAGACTCCCATTGGTACCACCCCTTATAATTTGGTATATGGGAAGTCTTGTCATTTTCCCGTTGAGTTAGAACACAAAGCATATTGGGAGATCAAATGGTTGAACTTCGACATTAAGGAAGCCGGCGAGAAGCGGCTATTGGATATCAATGAGCTGGAGGAGCTACGTTTGAACGCTTATGAGAATGCCAAAATCTACAAGGAGAGGACGAAGAAATGGCATGACAAGCGTATCATCCCTAAGGAGCTTAACGAAGGAGACTTAGTTCTACTCTTCAACTCCCGCCTCCGCTTCTTTCCAGGTAAGTTGAAATCTAGATGGACCGGACCTTATGTTGTGAAACATGTTTTTCCTCATGGTGCAGTTGAGATATGGGGCGAAATGAGCGGAAGCTTCAAGGTCAATGGTCATAGACTTAAGAAATACAAACCGGAAGTTCCGGTTGAGGAGGTTTCACCACTATACCTCGTTTGAGAGACGCACTATGGTCCAGCTAGCGACCTTAAATCAAGCGCTTCTTGGGAGGCAACCCAAGGTATTGCTTTCTTTTCCCTTTTTCTAGTCTAGCTTAGATAGTTTTGCTTTTGCTTTGCTTTGTTTTATTTTTGGTGTCCTAGACAGACAACAGGTGACATCTAACGAAGGAGTACAAACCAGGAGCATAACTGAAAGGACAGAAGTTCGAGAATTTGAAAAGACGGAGTTTGACTGAGGCACATCTCGGTTGTTGTCAAAGCACCTCGACCGAGATGATTCTTGAGCAACCGAGGCGACTAGGGTTTCTGAAGAACCACCTCGGTCCGTACCACCTCGGTCCAGTCGAGACCACCTCGACCGAGGTGACAGCAGTTCCAGAAAAGGGTATAAAAGGGGGGCTAAAATTCTCTCTCTTCCTTTACCCTCTCCTCGACCGCGGCAGCTTCCTCGCCTCGTTTCACCGTTCTTCGCCCGTTTTTGACGATTCTTGCTTCCAAATTGCAAAGAAAGGATAGAGGATCCCAGTGCAAGCGTCAATCTGCAAGAAAAACGAACAGAATCGACCGATTAGAGGTAAAATCAGGAAAAAAAAAAAAAAACCCTAATCTCGTTCTCTTCACTATTTTGCTTCGAATTGGGCTTTGGTTGCCCTTGCATTTGCTGAGAAACAGATTAAGTACCCCATAGGAACCAGTTGTAGTGATTTTCGGGGAAAAGAACTGGATTTTTGAAGAAATTCGTCGCACAGTTATTCGCCTCGGTCCAGTCGTTCTGTGCCTCGGCCGAGGTGTTCTTGAGTTGTGTCAAGCCGACCGAGGTGATCTGACAGAGTGTATGAAAAATGAGTTCAGATAAACAGCTTGTCTTGAGGGACAGATCCTCCCCTTCCCCTTCTTCTTCTTCCTCTAGACCTTATAGATCGGTGATCCACGAGAGACACCAGGTCGACTATGACCGTATTTCCGCCCATCTAGTGATTGCACCGCGCTTCCTGGACATTTCAGCTTTTGATTGTCTCCATGTGGATGGACATTTGAGGCAGATGATTTCGATGGTAGGGCTAGATTAGTTTACTGAGATCCGCGCACCTGCCTATTTAGAGTCTACTTTGGAGTTCATTAGCTCCTTTACCTACCTCCCTACAGAGCGTTCTGTGAAGTACCGGTTGATGAACCGGAACTTCTTAGTTCCCTTAGAGTACTGGAGAGACATATTTGGTTTCCCGGCTCCGACTACTGTAGATTTTCTCTCCCGAGCTGTAGCTAGGGAGTTATGGGGTCAGATTGCTCATGTTGTTGAGCACGCAGACAGGTGGCGCCCTGGAGACTCCAGGGAGCGTATCATATTTCACCTAGCTTTTAGGTTAGCTCACCGTATCTTCAGTGAGACGCTTCTGGCGCGTACTGAGACGCCCCAGAAGGTCCGACAGGGGAAGCTTTTCAGCCTTTACTGCATGGTGACTGGAGGGATCCCACACTTTGGCTTGATGCTGGCAGAGGATCTGCACAGGATCAAAGCCAAGGCGAAGGGGGATATCTGTTGCGGGGGCATCGTGACCCACATTGCGAGCTATCAGGATATGGATCTTAGTGCATGTACCATGGTGGCGGCTGCCAAGCTGCTAGGACTTCAGGAAATGATCACTCGGCGGATTCTGGTTCCCCGAGGACTCACTACACCGTATGTAGCCATGCCATGGGAGCCGACTACACCACAGGGGATCAGATGGTCACCCTAGTTTTCAGTCTATGATCCTCACTACTGGCAGACTGCTTGGATCTCATTGATGGAGGATGCTAGAGAGGCAACAGCTGCACCAACTGAGGAGGATGAGGCAGAGGAGGAGACTGCTGATGATGACAGGGATGGTGGAGTTCCTATGGATACAGGGACTGATACTGCTGGGACGAGTGCGCCGGTCATTGATTTAGATGATGACGATATTGAGACCGCGCCGGCTGCATCACCAGTCCGACCTGCTAGGCGTAGGGTGCGCCGACAGAGAGATCCAGAGGCTCACCGTCGGATCGATGATCTGACGGATCAAATGATAGACTCTTACGTTGCCCTTTCTGTGGACATCGATGAGAGATTTGCCACCCAGCACCGACAGATCGACAGCTGGACTCATCAAATGCTAGAGAGCCAGCATTATCAGTGTCGGATGATGGAGATCCAGTTTCAACAGACTATAGGTTATCCGTTTGACCCATCCCAGTATCCGTACATGCCACCACCACCACCACCGGATCAGGATTATTGAGAGCTTGCAGGATTTTTCTTTCTTATTTATTATGCAGCTCAGCTTTATGTCTGGTGAGTACTTTATTTTCCTTAGACTTATTTTGACCCACTGGGACAGTGTGTCCCAAGTATGGGGTGTTTATGTATTATTTGACTTATGTGATGTATGACTCGATATTATCGGATATTTATGCTTCATTTTGCTTCTATGATTTTATCTGAGAATACATGCATGCATACAGGTTATTTGATTGAGAAAAACGTCAAAAACTGGATTAGAAAAAAAAAATTTGACCTTGACCGGGACAGTTCTGGCCGAACGAGGTGCTTCACCTCGGTTGACCTAGAACACCTCGACCGAGGTGGTTTAACTGAGAGTTTTCGAAACGTTTTGTGCTTCTTATCTGGATATGATCTCAGTGAAGATCTTGTTTACTGACTGGTTTTGAAATCTTTATGTGTTTGAAAGGTTTTATGATATGTTTAAGTTGCTAAATGCTTTGTTTGAAATTTTTGGCATGTTTAATACTTTGTTTTTATCCAAATTATGTTAAATTTGAAGGTTGACGCCGCATTATGAGTTCTCTCACTTTCTTCCTGGAAAGACCAAGGCAATTCATTCTTCTCTCTTCTTCTTCTTGATCATGCTTAGCCCCTCATATACATTTTTGCCTCCCTTTACCTATCCGGAAATTTGGAAGCAAGCAAAGTGGTGAAAGCAAGTGAAGTAAAAGTTGAGAAGTTGGCTGGAAGTGAAAGTGTTAGAAAGCAATAAATAGGTTTGGGGAAATCAATCATGATGATGAGTAACTCGGCACCATTCACATAGCCGGGTGTTTGTGTCTTGCCAAAGTCGGATTGATCGATATTCCTAACGGGTCATGGTATGTGCATCAAGGGTTTGATGCATCTCAAAAAATTGATGATTGCTGATTTCCTAGGCTTCGGTTATTGTGCACCTCTGTCCATGCATCCCAAAAAGTAAAGTAAAAAAGAAAAAGTGTGAAATAAGCAAAGCTTATTGGTGGAAGATGTTGAAAGTCAAAATGAAAGTGAAGTTATCCTTTTCCCGGATTCTAGCGCCACATTACCTTCTATACATCCCTACCCTACACGTTTCTTGACCTTTCTTTTGGGAAGCCCTTGAGACCTCGAGCTTGTTGATTGACTTAGTGGTTTAAACTGGATTATACATGATTAATTTCGATAATTATGATTTATTATGCATTCTACGATTTTATGCAAAGATGAACAACTTTCTCATATTTATAAAATGTTTTGATCATATCTTGATTTTAAATTCCATGAAGTATTCTCTTAGAATGATCTATGATTGTAGCACGCCATAAAAATGTTTTTGAAAGACTTTTTCATTGATCTTTATGACTTATAATCCATTTTATCTTGTATTTTATATACGGAACTTGCTTGGGGACAAGCAAGGGCTAACTATGGGGTATTTTGATAGCATGAATTATTGTCTATATTTTGGGGTTTGTTTAGACGTTTTATCTTCAATAATCTGCATGTTTGTATGTATATTATGTGATTATATTACCATTTCATCTACCTTTGCGGGAATCGAGGTCTACACCTAGTTTTGTTGTAATCGTAGGTAAAATGGTACGTTTTACATCAAAAAGGAGCAAAAGGAGCTATGGAGTCATTGGAGCTACATTCAGGAACATAAGGAAACATCCAGGAAGCATAGCCATGGATTAGAGATTCACTTTGGACCAGATTTGAGAGATTTCACATTCAGTACTGATTCACCTCGGTTGACTACAGATTCACCTCGACCGAGGTGATCCAGAGAAGTCGACTCGACTGAGGCGAACACCTGGGACGCGGCGAGAATATTTTATTCTTGGCTGAGATCTTTTATCTTTGGAAAGAGGATCTTATATTTTTGGGCTTGGCTCCTGGAAGGAAGAAGATATGATAGATCATATATTTTACCTATTTTTATGAGAAGAGATCTTTCTAAGATATCTTATCTTTTGAGAGTATTTTTCCTATAAAAAGGGTTGGATTTTCCACAAATCGATCCCCCGCTTACGACGAGAACATCCGCTATCACTCGGAACAGCCTACATACATCCGAATACACCGCTGCAGCCATACTCCAGTTGGGAGATTTGAAGAACCTTTTTGAAGGTTGAAGGAAGAAAGTCTATAGCTTTTATAGCTTTTTGAAAGGTTTTTGTAAGATCATCTTAGATTCCCTTCCTCTTTGTTGTCTTGTTGGATTTATATCCAAGGAACGCTTGTGGTTTTATAATTGATTCAGTTATTGAAGCCTTTTTCTTAAGGTTTTCTTGTTCAATTATTCTCTTTCTTCCCATATATTTGATTAATACTTTCATGATGATGAGTGGCTAATCTCTTTGTGTGATTCTAGGGTGATTGGCTGAAGGTTGTGGGAAAAACAATGATAGAATAATCTTAATCACAGTAGGACACTGAAAGTTCGAGTCTTTACCTTAACCCTAAGCATCTCGCTCAGTCGATGAACATCTCGGCCGGGGTGGAATTTGGATGACCGAGGTGACTTATCTGATCCAAACTGAGAGTTAAGTGTTAGAGTTTGCCAAATCCTATCCTTATTACACCTTTCCTGGTTCAATGCAAGCTTAGGATGAGACTTACCCGGTAATTCCTTTGTTTGTTTACCTAAGATCATAAGTGTAGGTAATAAAGGTTTATCCTTTATTGGGGTTTGAGTGTGCTTTCATCCCATCTTTGTGAGTTAGCCGGAGACTTACCCGGTAAAGGTTGATTATATTCCCTTGGATGGTGTGTTAGTTTGAGGTTATAGTTCTTTATCTTGATTCCTTGAGACTTACCCGGTAATAGGAGTTACGGTTTGGGATTAGTGTATAGTGAGACTTACCCGGTAATCTATTCCACTTTGGTAACACCTTCCCTATGCAAAAATCTCAACTTTGTCCGCTTATCTTGAGATCTTGAGTTGGAACCACAACTAGATGCTTTAATCCCTAAAATTGCATATTTCCTTTATTGACTTTTATCATCTTTGATTATTTTAATTGCTTTTGTGGTTAGTAATTGCTAAAGCTTACCTATTCCGACTTTTACACTAAGTCCCTGTGATCGACCCCTGGAATTTCTTACTTTTTACTACGATTGACCCGTACACTGCGGGTTCGCGTCCTTGTTTTAAGCTTACATCTAGGGTTATAAATTTAAAACTTGCACACACCGTTTGGAGCGAACATCATCCATGAAAACATCCATGATGTTTTTGATATACTCAGAAAATATCGCCATCATGCACCTTTGAAAGGTAGTTGGAATGTTGCACAAACCGAACGGCATCCTTTTATAAGCGAATGTACCCCAAGGGCATGTGAATTTAGTTTTCTCCTGATCGTCGGGGTGGATGGGAATCTGAAAGAAACCACTATAACCATCCAAATAACAGAAATGAGAGTGATGCACTAACCTTTCAAGCATTTGGTCAATGAAAGGTAGAGGGAAGTGATCCTTCCTAGTTGCAACATTCAGCTTCCGGTAGTCAATACAAACACGTCATCCCGTAACGGTTCTAGTGGGGATTAACTCGTTGCTCTTGTTAGTCACAACGTTCATTCCCCCTTTCTTTGGAACAACGTGGACGGGACTCACTCACTTGTTATAGGAGATGGGGAAAATGATACATGTATCAAGAAGTTTGAGGACTTCCTTGTTCACAACCTCTTTCTTGATCGGATTTAACCGTCGTTGAGGTTCGCGTGAAGGTCTATGGTCATCCATTAATATTTTATGCATGCACAAAGAAGGTTTGATGCCTATGAGATCATCAGTTGTGTATCCTATGGATTCCCTATGTAATCTCAAAAATTTCATTAGCTTGGCATGCTCATCACTAGTTAAGGCAACACTAACTATGACCGGATATGTATCATTTGGTCCAAGAAAAGCGTACCTTAAGTGTGCTGGGAGAGGTTTCAACTCCAAGGTTTGCGGTGCCTTTTTTGGTGTGTTTACGCCTTCCGAATTGTCCTTGGGTGTTCCCAAGGGTGTAGGAGGGGTAGGAGAATGTCCAAGAGAGTTCTCAAGAAGAGGGAAGGAAGTCTTGGGAATTTTAGTTTCCACGGCCCCTTTGAAACTTCCACGGCCGTGGTTCTCCCCGTGGCTGCTTACGACTTGTGGTTCCACGGGGGAATTAATTAAATTAATTGTTTCCACCCCGTGGAATCTTGAGTTAGGCCGTAGTTTCGGCCTTTTTGCGAGACAACGTGCAATTCTTCAAAGGCTTCAATTGGCTCCTCTTCTATCACTTCCAAAGCCTTGACCTCGGAGTCACAACCTTCTTCGACTCCTCCTTCCATAATGCTCATACTAATGACTTTCTGCAGCGGATCATTAAGCAAAATAGAACTAACCATTTCCCTTGAGTCTTCTTCATCATGGATGTTGAAGACTTCTTCTCCTAGAGCTGGTTCCTTGATCAAAGTTGAGAGTACGAACTCAAATTTCTCCTCTCCAATATTGAATGCTAATTTGGCGTTCTTGCAATCAACCAAACAACCAAACGTTGCCAGAAACAGCCTTCCAAGTATGATTGGGATTTGGTAATTTGTAGGAATATCTAAAACTACAAAATCAATTGGAACGTAGAACTAACCAAGCTTTACCGGGATATCCTCAAGAATGCCATTGGGTCGAGTGATGGATCGATCCACCATGTACAACGTCATCTTCACCGGTTTAGGTTCTCCTAAACCAACCCTTTCACACAATGCAAGTGGAATAATGCTCACACTTGCTCCTAGATCACAAAGAGCATCGTAGGTGACCTTTCCAATGCCAATGGGAATGCAAAACGAACCCGGATCCCTCAACTTGGGTGGCATCCTCTCCGTCATGGTTTTGATGAGTTCCGATGACTCGGAAGTCATCTTCACTTCACCAAAATCCTCTAGATTCCTCTTGTTAGAGAGGATTTCCTTCAAAAACTTTCCACAGGATGGCATACCTAAAATTGCATCCATAAAAGGTATGTTAATTTGCAGTTTGCGCATGAGTTCAATGAACTTACCAAAGTGTTTATCAAGATGTGCTCTCGATCTTTTTTGTTGAAACAGGAGTGGAGGTTTGTAGGCTGGAGGAGGAACGTAAACGGGAACCTTCTCCTTTTCTTTCTCAACCGGAACCTCAACTTCCACGGGCTGCTCGCCCTTATCAGTCTCCTTTGGTGTAGGATCGGTGGTCTTCGCGCCACTCCTTGTAGTGATCGACATGACTTGCCTCTTCGGGTTATCTTCAGTTTTTCCGGGAAGTCTCCCTTGATCTCTAGGAGCTTCTTCGGCCTTACTAAACACTTGATTTTGCAAGACTTTTTGTGCCTTAGAAAGTGAAGTGACGGAATTCTCTAACCCTTGCATCTTCCCCATCATTGCTCCTATCATCGCTTCAAACTTGTCCTTCTCCGGATGGCTTGAACTTGATGAAGCGTGTCCCTGACTTTTCAAAGGAATAGAAGAAGAAGAAGAAGAAGGAGGAGGGGTTAGTGAATTTTCAGCATGGAAATAAGGATTACTGGGATTTTGTTGATTGGATCTCCAATTGTTGTTGTAGTTCCGGTTGTTATTGTTGTTGTTCCAATTGTTGTTCCTATTCCCTAGTTGGTTTCCTCTTCCAACATATCCCACATCTTGCTCCTGAAAGTGATTGTAGCTTGAATTGTGTTCACTCTTCCGGCGGTAGGTTGTCGTCTGGGTTAAGATCCGACTTCCCTTTATCCCAACCAAAGGATTCTACTTAACAGATGTTGAGTCTCGTCAAGAAGAGGTTACAAGGATAGGATTTAGCTCTCACACCAACCAAAATCCAAGGAAAAGAAAGATAAAGGCAAAGGTTATGATACTCTTCTCTCCTAATAGAGGGTTTTGAATCCCCTATCACCTAGAGCTCGTAAACACTCACAATCGGCAAAAAAAAAAAAAGGCCAGAAAAGGTTAACAGAGGTAGGATTTAAGCAATCTTGAACTTTGGATAAAGGCAAAAGCGAAACGTGCAAGATAAAGGAAACCACGGGTAGATCTTGGGAAACCACGGTCGTGGTTCCTTAAGAACAGGCCGTGGAAATCCTCGTTCGAGGGTTTCGTCTCACAACCCTATGGGTCCAATCTGTTAAGGCTCAATCTATCATCATCTATACCACAACCGTCAACCCTTCACCTTAGAATCGCAAGGGGTTTAGCCAACAATCATCATTGAAATCAAATCAAGATTAAGAAAAGAAATCAAGAAGGATATGAAATTAAGAAGAACACAAAGATGAATAAAACCAATCTTCAAAGATTTAATAACTCAATCAATAAAACAATATGTAATCCCAGAATGTGTTCTCAAAGACAAAAATCAAAGACTAGAACAATCTCGAAGATTTCTGAAGTATAACAAAGAACTTCTTCAATCTCCTCCAATGGTAAAGCAATCCTTTCCGATGTACCGAAAAATGGAATCCAAGAACGCCGTCCTTCCGACCTAAAGCATGATCTTCGTCTAAAGCAAGATCTCCGTCTAAAACGTGATATCCCAAATACAGCCGTCAACCTCCTTTTATAAATTAAATTAGGTTAAAAGGCTCCTTCATTTCTTATTGACGTGGCAATTAACGTAACGGTCTTTTCCGAAGAAAACCACGGGTGACATCACAAAACCACGGCCGTGGTTCCTCCCGTGGAGACTCTCGACCTTCGTTTCCATGTGTGAAATTCAATTAATTATTAAAACCCCGGCTATGGAACTTCTTTCTTGACCGTGGTTCTTCCTTTTCGATACTTTTCACCTTGGTTTCACTTCATACTTCTTCCAACGACGTTCCAATGTTTCCCAATGAAATTCTCATTGACCAATGTTCAGTGAATGGCCCCTTTCCACTTCATTTAAGCTCCAACTCACCTAAAATCACAACAATGCTTGTGTAGATCTCGATTCCAAGATAATAGGTGAATATACTCGATAAATGCTATGAATGCATGTCCTTGTACTCAAAAGAAGATGAAAACTACCTATATGCACATCTAAGCTATGCCATATTTCATGCCATCACCGAACGAGGTGACCATAATAGGAGCTTACCTCGGTCTAGTACCTCGTTTGCCTATAAGTCATCTCGACCGAGATGGGTTTCGAAAACTTGAAATTCTAAACAATTTTGTGCTTCTGAGCTAGATATGATCCCAATGATAAAAAATGTTTGCTGATTAGTTTTATGATCTTTATGTGCTTGAAATGATTTATGATATATCTAAGGTATGATTGCTTTGTTTGAACTTTGAAGCATGTTTAGTGAGTTGTTTTATCCAAATCATGCTGAATTTGAAAGTTGACACTATAGTATGAGTTCTCTCACATCCTTATTGGAATGATTGAGGCAATTCATTATTCTTTCTTCCTCTTCTTGATCATGCTTTTAGCCCCTCATTGAAATATATTTGCCTTCCCTTACCTATCCGATTAAGTGGAAGCAAGCAAGTGAAAAGCAGGTGAAAGATGATGTTGAAAGGAGAAGAAGTGTTAGAAAACAATAGGTTTAGGGGCATTAGTCATGAGGATAAGTAACTCGGCACCATTCACATAGTCAGGTGTTTGTGCATCAAGGTTTGAGGCATCTCGAGAAATTGAGATTAGCTGATCTCCAAGGCTTCGGTTATTGTGCACCTCTGTCCATGTTCTCTAGTGAAAAGTAAAGCAAAATGTTGAAAAGAAGCAAGAAAACCTTGTTGATGAAGTAAAGTTCAAAGTTGTGAAGTTCTTATCATTTTCCCGGATTTAGGATCACAATATCCTTTATACACTCCACCCCTAGCACGCTTCTTGACCTTTGATTGAAAGCCCTTGGGACCATGAGTATGTTTTTTGACTTTGTGGTTTAAACTGGATTATTCATGATTGACTTTGATGAGTATGATTTACTATGAATCCTATGATCTTGTAACACCCCTAATCCGCGGGACTCGGGGCGCTACGGGTTGGGACCTCACAATGGGTCCTGACCCTTACCTTGACAACAATTTCACCGGACCTTTCCAACATGGCACAAATAAAGGCAAAACCGAAATATCTTTTAATGCAAATGATAAGAAACCCGAGGGAAAACAACAAAAGACTTCAACCGAGATACAAAACCAAAGACCAAAAACCATACATGCGGCCTACAAAAATACGAGATACAATAAACAAAACTCAAACACAACTCCAACCAACCCATCCTAAAATGTACGGAACCCCGGCTACCCACTCTTCCGGATCTCTCGGCCGCATTCCTAACCTGCAAGGCAATCTACAACAATCGGTATAAAACCGTTAGCTCATATTCGAAGCATTAGAATCAAAGCGAAAGGCACAAACACAAGTAAATCAACATAACACACAATATACACCAAATCACACAAGTCCGGTTTATTATCTTTTTATTATTAAGTCATATCCCGTTCTAATTCAACTTCTTTTGTGAAACGAGAATCTCCCGAAACTCACCTCGGTCCCCACTTATCGCATGGAACAGTACGGATGCATCCGACCGTCTAACCACACGGGCTAGTCGCCAAGAACCTCCTAGTTCTACGCAAGAGCTAGGCAGTGATGTCACCGCCCGTTATCATACACTTGGGCCAAATAATATAAGGTCGGTAATCCTATTTCCGGTTTTGTTGTTATAACATAAATAAAAAAACACACACCATCAAACACAGATAGATGCTAATACAAGGAATACGAGCTAAGTAAGTCCGGAGACTTACCTCGTCACCACACTCAACTCACAACACTCTCGCTTCCTTAGGGAGGAAGCCCATAACCTGCTCACAAGAAGATAACTATATCAATAACAACCCACTCACAATATAAGTCTTAGACTTCTATACAAATGATCTACGCAAGACCATTTGACTCTCAATTCTAGAACCGCATCCTAGAATCTCCCATGCTCACATCACACTCAACAGAAGCTAGAAGTCCTAAAACTTCTAAACCCACGGATCTCGCAAGATCATAACTCACAACACCACTAGGATAACATGCCTAGTCCAAACAAACTCAACGGGATTAACACCATGCTAGGATAAGTATATCCTAGCTCATAATCTCAACAACCATATAACTAGAACCTCAAGCCTCAAATACTCACAAGATCAAACCATATACTCAAATCCTTATAACAACCTCACTAGACCGCAATATCACCTCAAGCTTAAAATCAACATCAATCCATCAAACAATATCAAGTCCTCAAAACTCACCTAAGGTTCATGGCCACTACTTGGCATTCAATCTAAATTCTGCTAGATCCATCCTAGCATGATACTAAAACTTCAGAAAACTAGATCGAGGGAAAAGAATACTCACACGACGTCAAAAGACGGAAGTCAATCAACGGATGTCAACTTGGACTCGTTAGGCCTTTATCGAGGCGCTTCCGAACCTACAACTAAAACTATACAAATTTAGCTCAAATGCTATATTTTAATGGAATATATAATATATATATATATATAAATCTAAGGAACCTCGTTTTCAAATCCAAGGTTAAAACAAAACCGCTCAACCATTTTTCCGGGCCAAAAATACACTTATATGGACATGGGTCATAATCCGCAACTAGATCTTTATCATAAACCGAGATTAACCACCAAGGCATAATTGATTTGTAAAAACCGGGTCACAAACCGCAATATAATATATGGGTCCATTTATGTAAATAAGAAAATTTGGGCCAAATCAGTAAATATATATAAGTAGGGGTATAAATGCATACTTCAGAAATTAGGGCCCAAACTACAATTACAAAATACAGGTTATAAATTGTAATTATGCCAAAATGTATCAACACCCGACAGGTTTCTTTCCATCATCAATAGGGGAAAGGGGAAAGAGGGATTCACAGGCGGCGGTTGGGAGGCAAGGTATACCAAGCAAGGCGGCGGCAAGGAGAAGGTAGGGGTGGCTCCTTCGACAGCTTCCGACGGCTTCGATTGAGGCGGCAACAAGGCGGTGCAACCCCCTTTCTCCGGGGCAGGCTCGACAGAGGGAAAGCTCGGAGGAGATCGAGATCACACGTCGTTCTCTTGGTGACGCAAGTAGGCTCTCCGGCGCTCAACTATCTCTCTTCCTACGGTGGTTGACGGCCCCAACATGCTTCCTCAGGTGGGGACACGAGGCAGGTCTGCTCCGACTAGGTCAAGGAGGCGGCAAGGACTGCGCAGGGGGGAGGCCTCTCCGGTGGGCTTTACAGCTTCTGTAAGGAGACGGCAAAGAAGATGGTTGCAGCTGTTACAGAAGCAAGGCAAGGCAGGCAGATGAAGGAGTCCGCGGCCTCTCTTCGTGTTTCTTTGTTGTAGAGAGGGAAGAAGGCAGGGGAGGTGAAGAACAGAGACGGCGGTGGTGGTGGTGTTCCTTGGTGGCTGCAGAGGTGGACAAACGGGGTCGAAGGTGGCTCTCTGGTCCGGTGGCAAGTCCAGAGAAGGTTGAGCTGAGAACAGAAGGTGAGAGGAGGTGGTGTGTTCATCCATAATAGGGCTGAGAGTGAAAACGTGAGAGGCGAAGGTATGTTGGGGAGTAATGCCAGAGAAGGGGAGCAGGGCGAGGGGTCAACCGGACTGAGATAGTTGGCTGGCTGAAGCTATGAGAAGGCTTCTCAGACTAGAGGGCATAGCTTGGCGGGATGGCCAAACGCATCAGAGGGAGGTCAGGAGATCCAAAAATAAAATAAAATTAATTAAATTAAAAAAATAAATAAATAAGGGAAAATAGAAATCACTAGATTAGTTCGGAACAACCGGAATAGGACTTCCGGATCAGAAAGATATTCCGACTTTACCGTAAATAAAAATAGGGAATATATGTATGGATCAAATATATAAACTCATAAAATATAATTTACGACGTGAAAATACTCGTCAAAAATATTTAGGCTATTAGAATATCGATAAAATCCGAGAAAATACAAAACGCAAATGCGCCAAAATTTGGGGCGTTACATCATATCCCCCTAGAAATAAGTTTCGTCCCGAAACTTGCTGAACCCGGACTCTCGAACGCTCATTTATCGCTAACTGCTCGGATCACTATAACGTGGCAACTACGGCCCTCTAATCCAAAGTCTACTCACATAAACACATGAAGACCTCATAAGGTACATACACAAAGAAAATGCACGTCACAAATCACATAAGCACAACCAATGAAAGATCTCGGGACTAACCCGACGGTCCTATATATGTCGCTAAATTTGCGTAAAGCTCGACCAAAGATACTATCCTACGTCTTCTAGTTAGCCTCATCAGCTCCTCGTCTCGACTAGATCATCCCAACGGTCTACATGTCTCGAGTCATGTATATACTCCCTCGACTTATGCATATGAACCCCGGGTGAACACCTTCTACTCTCAACGGTCACTCCAACCAGTAAAACCACCTTCCTAATTTGCGCTAAGATCACAAAAATGTCCGATATATCAGCAACTCAACTTCCTTCTCGGGTCTTTCTTAATGCAATATTTCCGTTATGTTTCTCTTTTATTGTCTCAACCAAAGAAGATCGAACTTACAATTTACACCGTTTGCTTTGGTTCTTATCAAACCAAACTTTGATGTTACGTTTCCTCAATCACTCGTTGCAAGTTCCAAGTAATGAAGGAAATACTTTCATTCACACTGCTTCTCTGAATGAGACATGTACGCTATTACTTTTATATCGTTTCTCAATACTCAGTTAAGACCTGGTCTTGAAGAATCACTTGTACACTTCAAACCCATCATACCTCAAGGTAAATCGAAACAGTTGCACCAATGAATCTCCTCTTAACTCTCAACAAGTCCATTGTCAATTTTCATCCCACTCAATACTTGATTGTCATCCGGAGTAGGTTAGCCATAAATGGTGTTACTTGGAGAATCTCTTCACAAATCCGGTAATGACCAACACATTCAAGGAAACTTGTAACTTCTTTCACATCCTTTGGGGTTGTCATCCCAAGACATCTTGTCATACTACTTCTCTCTTCTTCGAGAGTGGTCAAAAATATCTTATCTGAGGCATTAGTAAGCCCATATGGAATCACTACAACTTGTAGTGACTATGGTTTGTCTAAAATGTCGTCTTTGCAATATCCCAGTTTTGAATTCTCAATTGGTGACAATAAGACCTTAGAGTAGAAGAGACTACCGACCCTTGTAACCGATCGAGTAGATCATCTATCCGTGGTGAAGGATGCTTGTTCTTCATTGTTATCTTGTTCAGATCACGGTAATCAATGTACAAACGGAGATAACCGTCTCTCTTTTAACAAGCTGGCGTTCTCCATAACAACTTCAAATCAAGAGTTTAAGATAACCTTCAGAGTTCTCCATAACATTTCACTAATTCCAATGAACTCTTTTCAATAAGTTATTACAAATGCTCCTTCACTTGCCTCCACAACTCATGTCTCTTCACAAGTGTCATTCCATACGGCGTCTTAGATATCGGAATCAAGTCCAGCTTGACCTTACTGGAAAAATCCACATTCTGACGTATTGGAATCCGTGGTATCTCGGTTCCATCTTTTCTTCTCCCGCCACATACAAAATAATACCGACACAACCTTGTCTTAACACTGGACAGGTAGTCATGGTATTAATGATCTCCCTCGATCTATTGGGGTGACGTCCTTCAAACACGTGTATTGCTCCATATTTAGCTACAATGTTGACCGTCCTCTTTCAAATATTCATCTTTTCTTGAATTGGAAAGATTTGCTTGCGTCTTCTGACTCTTGTGCTCTTATACAAGTATTCTTTTAACTTAATCCTATTTTCCCTCTTAAATGGCATGATTGTAAAAATCTTCTAAGATTTCTCACTTATGTGCAACCATAAGGGTCCAATCGGTAGGACTTAACCGTGTTTCAAAATAAATAACCTTATCATCTTCACTTTCCGCGATATCCGAACATATGGGAGGAGCTCTTCGTATTCTACATAAGCTTGCACTAAAAACATCCTTTCTTCAAGTAGGTGTAGATATCACTTCATTCCCTTTTTGCAACTGCAATCCAACAACGGAGGCTCTTAATCTCAAGCTTTCATATACTTCTCGTACATCTTATATCAACAACAAACTTCAAAACTTCGGTCTTCTCTTACTCTTGTTGGTCACCTTATTCATTTCTTGGTATTCCATGGACAACTTCACAACCGTACCAGTATGCTCCATGGAGAACGCTAGGCAAAATCCTCAACCACTATTATTGAAAGATCCACTCATGACTTCACCAAGCATTAACATCATAAACTCTAAGCTTGTAGGGTTGCCCTAATCTAGGTCCTCCCTTTCACGCCATAGCTACCATGGCTCTTCCGTGTGAGTCTGAAACATCTGACTCAGCTTTTGCTCGCGAAAACATACCATCCATTTCATTAGAACGAACATATTATGCATCATCTTATTATACTCCCGTCTACGCACTAGAAACAATGAAAACCTTACCTTCCTCTTGATCTATTGGTTCCCTTTACCATGATCAAACCTTAAAACTTCTAATCCGGGTTGTTCTCCCATATGCCGTTCTCATGACCTAAGTAGGTCACAAAGGGTCATTACAATCCCTCCCTAGGAGGTCTGTTACATTCACCATCTTTGACTCCATGCAATATTACTTGATTAAGACAATTGTACTTAGTTGACATAATTCCTCACTACTTATACCGAACCACCGGAAATTCTCTAAGCTCTTGTTACCGATCCTTCATGCCATTGTCTTGCCTACTTTTCTCGTCTACGCTCATCAATAGCCAACCCGCACACGTGCGTTCTTGGTTGTCACCCATTAACTTATAATTGACCTTCTTCAATGTCAATGACTTACCATTCTTCTTACCCTCCTGACTCTTTCGTGTCCTATGACCCACCTTCATGGGTTTAACCGTTCTTCATAATATTTTGCAAAAGTACTTCTCAAATATTCTGAGATTAATAAGCATTCACCCGCGTTCCTATTGGTTGGTATCTTAAGTCTTTCGATCAAAGCTCCTTGTTTCATCTTTCATATTTTGGAGATTCTCATCCTTACACACTTCCTCCTCCTCAACGTTTCTTAGCCTTATTATCATAAAGGAAACCGGTCAACTCCACGTGAATCCCCATCATGCCCTTCTTCTCATAACTCTAGTAATGTTGACACTTCACTTATTGGTACTTTGTAAGCTTAACTTACTGTATCTTAAATCTTTTGTGATTGGTTCATCCACACCTCTCATCTCGACTCTCATGCCTAGGAGTGCCAAGGGAAAACCTTTACGTCTTAATGAAATACCACCTTTAACCTTGCTAGAATGTACCCATCTCTTCCTCGATTTGCATCCTTAGTTGTCCACGCGTCTTCTTGAAGAACCTTAAGTTTGTTATCTCTATTTGTCTCGTTATCGTTCAATCATGGCTTCTTTGGAACCTCTTCTACACTTTAATGTTGCTCCTTTTTCTTGTATTGCTTCCATCTTGATTCCTCATAAGTCATCTCGAGCTTTTCTTTTACATGGTTGTCCTTCATTTACGCCGTCTCTAATCCTCCTCTTCGACCTTCTCTTACAGGAGTACAAGAACTCCAAGGTGTTTGCCCGAACGTAGCGCTCAACTCGATACTTGAGCATATTCATCCTCGTGTACACTATCCTATGTCAAACGACATCGTCCAAGGATGATGATATCATACTAGCATCTCAACTAAAAGGTCACATATCTCCATATGCTACTACATATATATAATAAGTTTACATATATAAGACTATATAAGTCCTATGTACACATTACTAATAATATAACCCATTCGGAAAATCATTACAACAAAACAAGGTCTAACACGTATAATAGTCCACATATAACTATACATATACATATATATACATATATATATACATATACATATATATATACATATAAATATATATATATATATACATATATATATATATATATATATATATATATATATCAAAATCCAATAAACTAAGCTGCCTAGATCCGCGGGAGGAGTGGTGGTCCGTACATTCTACCCCGACTCATGCATATGATTTTTAAAACGAAAAGTTAGAACCCGTGTGGGTTGTGTTTATTCCTCATTCGGCCTTTAGAAGATTGCGAGTGTCATTGTTGTCAACCTAGGGTTCTGATACCACTTTTTGTAACACCCCGAATCCGCGGGACTCGGGGCGCTACGGGTCGGGACCTCACAATGGGTTCTGACCCTTACCTTGACAACAATTTTACCGGACCTTTCCAACATGGCACAAATAAAGACAAAACCGAAATTCCTTTAAATGCAAATGATAAGAAACCCGAGGGAAAACAACAAAAGACTTCAGCCGAGATACAAAACCAAAGACCAAAAGCCATACATGCGGCCTACAAAAATACGAGATACAATAAAAAAAAAACTCAAACACAACTCCAACCAACCCATCCTAAAATGTACGGAACCCCGGTTGCCCACTCTTCCGGATCTCTCGGCTGCATTCCTAACCTGCAAGGCAATCTACAACAATCAGTATAAAACCGTTAGCTCATATTCGAAGCATTAGAATCAAGGTGACAGGCACAAACACAAGTAAATCAACATAACACACAATATACACAAAATTACACAAGTCCGGTTTATTATCTTTTTATTATTAAGTCATATCCCGTTCTAATTCAACTTCTTTTGTGACACGAGAATCTCCCGAAACTCGCCTCGGTCCCCACTTACCGCATGGAACGGTACGGATGCACCCGACCGTCTAACCACAGGGGCTACTTGCCAAGAACCTCCTAGCTCTACGCAAGAGCTAGGCAGTGATATCACCGCCCGTTATCATACACTTGGGCCTAATAATATAAGGTCGGTAATCCTATTTCCGGTTTCGTTGTTATAACATAAATATAAACACACACCACCAAACATACATAGATGCTAATACGAGGAATACGAGCTAAGTAAGTCCGGAGACTTACCTCGTCCCCACACTCAACTCACAACACTCTCGCTTCCTTAGGGAGGAAGCCCATAACCTGCTCACAAGAAGATAACTATATCAACAACCCACTCACAATAGAAGTCTTAGACTTCTCTACAAATTATCTACGCAAGACCATTTGACTCTCAATTCTAGAACCGCATCCTAGAATCTCCCATTCTCACATCACACTCAACAGAAGCTAGAAGTCCTAAGACTTCTAAACCACGGATCTCGCAAGATCATAACTCACAACACCACTAGGATAACATGCCTAGTCCAAACAAACTCAACGGGAACAACACCATGCTATGATAAGTATATCCTAGCTCATAATCTCAACAACCATATAACCAGAACCTCAAGACTCAAATACTTACAAGATCAAACCATATACTCAAATCCTTATAACAACCTCACTAGACCGCAATATCACCTCAAGCTTAGAATCAACATCAATCCATCAAACAATATCAAGTCCTCAAAACTCACCTAAGGTTCATGGTCACTACTTGACATTCAATCTAAGTTATGCTAGATCTATCCTAGCATGATACTAAAACTTAAGATAACTAGATTGAGGGGAAAGAATATTCACACGACGTCAAAAGACGGAAGTCAATCAACGTATGTCAACTTGGACTCATTAGGCCTTTATCGGGGCGCTTCCGAACCTAAAACCAAAACTATACAAATTTATCTCATATGCTAAATTTGAATGGAATATATAATATATATAAATCTAAGGAAACTCGTTTTCAAATCCAAGGTTCAAATAAAACCGCTCAACCATTTTTCCGAGCCAAAAATACACTTATATGAACATGGGTCATAATCCGCAACTAGATCTTTATCATAAACCGAGATTAACCAACAAGGCATAATTGATTTGTAAAAACCGGGTCACAAACCGCAATATAATATATGGGTCCATTTATGTAAATAAGAAAATCTGGGCCAAATCAGTAAATATATATAAGCAGGGGTATAAATGCAAACTTCAGAAATTAGGGCTCAAACTGCAATTACAAAATACAGGTTATAAATTGTAATTATGCCAAAATGTATCAACACCCGATAGGGTTCATTCCATCATCAGCATGGGAAAGGGGAAAGAGGGATTCACAGGCGGCGGCTGGGAGGCAAGGTATACCAAGCAGGGCGGCGGCAAGGAGAAGGTAGGGGCGGCTTCTCCGACGGCTTCCAATGGCTTCAATTGAGGCGGCAACAAGGTAGTGCAACCCCCTTTCTCCGGGGCAGGCTCGACAGAGGGAAAGCTCGGAGGAGATTGAGATCAGACATCGTTCTCCTGGTGGCGTAGGTAGGCTCTCCGGCGCTCATCTATCTCTCTCCTTGCGGTGGTTGACGGCCCCGACTAGCTTCCTCAGGTGGGGCAGCGAGGCAGGTTTGCTCCGACTAGGTCAAGGAGGCGGCAAGGACTGCGCAGAGGGAGGCCTCTCCGGTGGGCTTTACAGCTTCTGTAGGGAGACGGCAAAGGAGATGGTTGCGGATGTTACAGAAGCAAGGCAAGGCAGGCAGATGAAGGAGCTGGCGGCCGCTCTTCGTGTTTCCTGGTTGCAGAGGGGGAAGTAGGCAGGGGAGGTGAAGAACAAAGACGGCGGTGGTGTTCCTTGGTGGCTGTAGAGGTGGGCAAACGGGGTCGAAGGTGGCTCTCTGGTCCGGTGGCAAGTCCAGAGAAGGTTGAGCTGAGAACAAAAGGTGAGAGGAGGTGGTGTGTTCATCCAAAAACAGGGGTGAGAGTGAAAACGTGAGAGGCGAAGGTATGTTGGGGAGTAATGCCAGAGAAGGGGAGCGGGGCGAGGGGTCAACCGGACTGAGATAGCGGGCTGGCTGAAGCTATGAGAAGGCTGCTCAGACTAGAGTGCATAGCTTGGGCGGGATGGCCAAACGCATCAGAGGGAGGTCAGGAGATCCAAAAATAAAATAAAAATAATTAAATTAAAAAAAATAAATAAGGGAAAATAGAAATCACTAGATTAATTCGGAACAACCGGAATAGGACTTCCGGATCAGAAAGATATTCCGACATTACCGTAAATAAAAATAGGGAATATATGTATAGATCAAATATAAACTCATAAAATATAATTTACGACGTGAAAATACTCGTCAAAAATATTTAGGTTATTAGAATATCGATAAAATCCGAGAAAATACAAAACGCAAACGCACCAAAATTTGGGGCGTTACAGATCTCAAGTGAAGTATAATTAGCTTTCCTATATATGTGACTTGTTTTGATCATATATGGATTCTTATTAGCTATGAAGCATTCCCTAAGGGTGATTTATGGAAAGAAGCACACAACCAAAAGTTTTGAAAGTTTTTCGCTGAGTTTTAAATGATTATAATTCATTCTATCTTGTGTCTAAAATTTGAACCTTGCTTGGGGACAAGAAAGAGGCAAGTATGGGGTATTTTAATAGCATAAATTATTATCTATATTTTGGTTGTGTGCTTCTTTCCTAATTAAATTGATCTTCTTGTGATCGTAGGTACACAAACTAAGGAATTACCGGGTAAGTCTCATCCTAAGCTTGCTTTGAACCAGGAAAGGTGTAATAAGAATAGGATTTGGCAAACTCTAACACTTAACTCTCAGTTTAGGATCAGATAAGTCACCTCGGTCAGCCAAATTCCACCCCGGCCGAGATGTTCATCGACTGAGCGAGATGCTTAGGGTTAAGGTTAAAGACTCGAACTTTCAGGGTCCTACTGGAATCTAAGATTATTCTATCATTGTTTTTCCCACAACCTTCAGCCAATCACCCTCTAATCACACAAGGAAATTAGCAACACATCATCATGAAAGTATTAATCAAATATATGGGAAGAAGGTGAATATTTGAACAAGAAGAATTTAATGAAAAGACTTCAATAACTGAATCAAATATCACAACAAAGCGTTCCTTGGATATAAATCCAACAAGTAAGACAACAAGGAAGAGAATCTAAGGTGATCTTACAAGAAAACCTCCAAAAGCTATAAAAGCTACAATCTTCAATCTTCCTTCAACCTTCAAAAAGGTTCTTCAAATCTCCCAACTGGAGTATGGCTGCTGCTGCGTATAAGTGATAGCGGATCTTTCGGTGTAAGCGGGATGTTGGATTTGTGGAAATCCAACCCTTTTTATAGGAAAATAACTCTCCAAAGATAAGATATCTTAGAAACATCTCTTCCCATAAAAATAGGTAAAATATATGATTTAGCATATCTTCTTCCTTCCAGGAGCCAAGCCCAAAAATATAAGATCACTTTCCAAAGATAAAAGATCTCAGCCAAGAATAAAATATTCTCGCCGCGTCATAGGTATTCGCCTCGGTCGAGTCGACTTCCCTGGATCACCTCGGTCGAGGTGAATCTGTGGTCAACCGAGGTGAGTCACAACTGAATGTGAAATCTCTCAAATCTGGTCCAAAGTGAATCTCTAATCCATGGCTATGCTTCCTGGATGGTTCCTTATGTTCCTGAATGTAGCTCCAATGACTCCACAGCTTCTTTTGCTCCTTTTTGATGCAAAACGTGCCATTTTACCTACGATTACAACAAAACTAGGTGTAGACCTCGATTCTCGCAAAGGTAGATGAAATGGTAATATAATCACATAATATACATACAAACATGCAGATTATGAAAGATAAAACGTCCAAACAAACCCCAAAATATAGACTATAATTCATGCTATCAAAATACCCCATACTTAGCCCTTGCTTGTCCCCAAGCAAGTTCCGCATATAAAAGACAAGATAGAATGGATTATAAGTCATGAAAATCAATGAAAAGTCTTTCAAAAACATTTTTATGGTGTGCAACAATCATAGATCACTCTAAGAGAATACTTCATGGAATTTAAAATCAATGTATGATTAAAACATTTTATAAATATAAGAAAGTTGTTCATCTTTGCATAAAATCATAGAATGCATAATAAGTCATAATAATCAAAATTAATCATGTATAATCCAGTTTAAACCACTAAGTCAATCAACAAGCTCAAGGTCTCAAGGGCTTCCCAAAAGAAAGGTCAAGAAACGTGTAGGGTAGGGATGTATGTAAGGTAATGTGGTGCTAGAATCCGGGAAAAGGATGAACTTCACTTTCACTTTGACTTGCAACATCTTCCACCAATAAGCTTTGCTTATTTCACACTTTTTTTCTTTTACTTTACTTTTTGGGATGCATGGACAGAGATGCACAATAACCGAAGCCTAGGAAATCCGCAATCATCAATTTCTTGAGATGCATCAAACCCTTGATGCACATACCATGACCCGTTAGGAATATCGCTCAATCCGACTTTGGCAAGACACAAACACCCGGCTATGTGAATGGTGCCGAGTTACTCATCTTCATGATTGACTTCCCCAAACCTAAGATTACTTTCTAACACTTTCACTTACAGCCAACTTCTCAACTTTAACTTCACTTGCTTTCACCACTTCGCTTGCTTCCAAATTCCCGGATAGGTAAAGGGAGGCAAAATGTATATGAGGGGCTAAGCATGATCAAGAAGAAGAAGAGAGAAGAATGAATTGCCTTGGTCTTTCCAGGAAGAAAGTGAGAGAACTCATAATGTAGTGTCAACCTTCAAATTCAACATAATTTAGACAAAAACAAAAGTATTAATCATGCCAATAATTTCAAACAAAGCATTTAGCAACTTAAACATATTATAAAACCTTTCAAACACATAAAGAATTTAAAACCAGTCAGTAAGCAAGATCTTCACTGAGATCATATCCAGATAAGTAACACAAAAATCGTTTTCGAAAACTCTTAGTTAACCCACCTCGGTCGAGGTGTTCTTAGGTCAACCGAGGTGAAACACCTCGTTCGGCCAGAACTGCCCCGGTCGAGGTCCAAAAATTTCTTTTTTAAAAACCAGTTTTCTTTCAGTTTCGACGTTTTTCTCAATCAAATAACCTATAAGTATGCATGCAATCTCAGATAACATATAGAAGCAAAAGTGAAGCATAAAATATAAATATCTGATCAAGTAGAGTCATACATCAATGTCAAATAATACATCACATAAACACCCCATACTTAGGACACACTGTCCCAGTGGGTCAAAATAAGTCTAAAGGATAAAAAATACTCACCGGATAATAAGCTGAACTGCATAAAAATAAGAAAGAAAAATCCTGCAGCTCTCAGTAGTCGCGATCCGGTGGTGGTGGTGGTGGCACGTACGGATACTGGGTCGGGTCGAACGGATAACCCATGACATGCTCGAACTGAATCTGGGCCATCATGTGCTGGTAATGCTGCCGCTCCTGCATCTCGCGGATATCCAGTGACAAAGCAGCATATGAATCAATAACCTGATCCGTCAGGTCATCGATCCGTCTGTGAGCCTCTGGATCCCTGTGTTGGCGTGTCCTACGCCTAGCAGGTCTCACTGGAGAAGTAGCAGGTGCCGGCTCAGTGTCCTCATCATCCAGATCTATAACTGGCGCACTGGGTCCAGTAGTATCCGTCCCTGTATCCATCGGGACTCCACCCTCTCTCTCATCAACAGTCTCCTCATCATCTGCCTCCTCCTCAGCTGGGGCAGCTGCTGCCTCTCTATAATCCTCCATCAGTGGAGCCCAAGCGGTCTGCCAATAGTGAGGGTCAAAAACAGAAAATTGGGCAGACCACCTGATCCCCTGTGGCGCAGTCAGCTCCCACGGCATAGCCACGTACGGTGTAGTCAGACCTTGGGGAACGAGAATCCGCCGAGTGATCATCTCCTGCAGCCCAAGCGGCTTGGCAGCCTCCACCATCGTGCAAGCACTGAGATCCATGTCCTGATAACTAGCTATGTGGGTGACAAGCCCTCCGCAGCAGATGTCTCCCTTCGCCTTGGCCTTGATCCTGTGCAGATCCTCTGCCAACATCAAGCCAAAGTCCGGGATACCCCCAGTAACCATGCAGTATAAACTGAAACGCTCTTCCTGTCGGATCTTCTAGGGCGTCTCAGTACGCGCCAGAAGCATCTCACTGAAGATCCGGTGGGCTAACCTAAAGGCTAAATGGAAGATGACCTTCTCCCTGGAATCTCCAGGGCGCCATCTATCTGCATGCTCAACAATATGGGCAATTTGTCCCCAAAACTCCCTAGCTACAGATCGGGAAGGGAAGTCAACAGCAGTGGGCTTAGGAAAGCCAAAAATATCTCTCCAGTACTCAAGTGGCACTAAGAAGTTTCGGTTCATCAACCGGTACTTCACAGATTTCTCTGTGGGGAGGTAGGTGAAGGAGCTAACGAACTCTAGGGTCGGCTCCAAATAGACTGGGGCTCGGATCTCAGTAAACTGATCCAGCCCAACTGTAGAAATCATCCTCCTAAGGTCTCCGTCTACCTGGAGGCAATCAAAAGTAGACACGTCCAAGAAGCGTGGTGCAATCACTAGACGGCCAGAAATACGCTCATAATCCACCCGGTGTCGCTCATGGATCACCGGGCGGTAAGGTCGGGAAGAAGAGGAAGAAGGGGAAGGTGAGGATCTATCCCTGAGGGCAAGGCGTCGGTCAGAACTCATTTTCAATTCAGTCACTGTCAGGTCACCTCGGTCAACTGACAACACTCAAGAATCACCTCGGCCGAGGCACAGCTCGACTGGACCGAGGCGAAAAACTGGATCGTAATTTCTTCAGAAAATTCAGTTCTTTTCCCCTAAAATCACTATAACTGCTTCCTATGGGGTACTTAAGCCTTTTCTCAGCAAATGCAAGGGCAACCAAAGCCCAAATCGAAGCGAAATCGGAGAGGTAGGGTTTCGGTTTTTGTTTTACCTCGTTCGGCCGAATCGGTTCGATTTTCTTGCAGATCGATGATGCACTGGGATCCTCGAAGCCTTAATCGCAGTTTGGAAGCGAAAATCTTCGAAAACGAGCAAGAATCGAAGGAGGCGAGGTGAAAATGTCGCCGCGGTCGAGGAAGGGTGAGATGGAAGAGAGAGAAATCTTCGCCCCCTTTTATACCCTTTTCTGGAACTGCTGTCACCTCGGTCGAGATGGTCTCGACTGGACCGAGGTGGTACGGACCGAGGTGGTTCTTCAGAAAACCCTAGTCGCCTCGGTTGCTCAAGAATCATCTCGGTCGAGGTGCTCTGACAGCAACCGAGATGCCTCAGTTGAACTTCGTCTTCTCAAATTTCTCGATCTTCTGTACTTCCAGTTATGCTCCTTCCTTAGATGTCTCCTATTATCTGTCTAGAACGCCAAAAACAAAACAAAGCAAAGCAAAAGCAAAAAACTATCTAAACTAGACTAGAAAATGGGAAAAGAAAGCAATACCTTGGGTTGCCTCCCAAGAAGCGCTTGGTTTAAGGTCGCTAGCTGGACCATGATGCGTCTCAAACGAGGTATATTGGTGCAACCTCCTCAACCGGAGTTTCCGGTTGGTACTTCTTAAGTCTATGACCGTTGACCTTGAAGCTTCCGCTAGTTTCGCCCCATATCTCAACTGCACCATGAGGAAAAACATGTTTCACAACATAAGGTCCGGTCCATCTAGATTTTAACTTACCTGGAAAGAGGCGGAGGCGGGAGTTGAAGAGTAGAACTAAGTCTCCTTCGTTAAGCTCCTTTGGGACGATACGCTTGTCATGCCATCTCTTCGTCCTTTCCTTATAGATTTTGGCATTCTCGTAAGCGTTCAAACGCAGCTCCTCCAGCTCGTTGAGTTCCAATAGTCGCTTCTCGCCGGCCTCCTTAATGTCGAAGTTCAACCATTTGATATCCCAATATGCTTTGTGTTCTAATTCGACGGGCAAATGGCAAGACTTCCCATATACCAAATTATAAGGGGTGGTACCTATGGGAGTCTTAAATACGGTCCTGTACGCCCAAAGAGCATCGTCTAATTTCATGGACCAATCCTTCCTCATCCTAGAGACGGTCTTCTCCAAAATTGCTTTGGTTTTTCTATTCGAGATCTCGACCTGTCCACTAGTTTGAGGGTGATAAGGGGTTGATACCTTGTAGGTTACCCCATACTTCGATAGAAGTGCCTTGAACTTCCGGTTGATGAAATGCGTTCCTCCATCGCTGATGATGATGCGTGGAGTTCCAAATCGTGGAAAGATAGTCCTGTTTAAGAACTTCACAACCACCTTGGCGTCATTAGTGGGAGAAGCGATGGCTTCGACCCATCTAGAGAAGTAATCAACTGCAAGAAGAATATAGAGGTTTCCTCCGGAGGATGGGAAAGGTCCCATGAAGTCAATCCCCCATACATCAAAGATTTCCACCTCTTGAATGTTGTTAAGTGGCATCTCGTTCCTCCTTGATAAATTTCCTGTTCTTTGGCATGCATCACAAGAGACAACAAACGATTGTACATCCTTAAATAATGTAGGCCAAAAGAAACCGGAACGCAATACCTTAGTGCATGTTTTATCGGTACTAGCATGTCCTCCACAAGGAAGTGAATGGCAATGCCGTATAACGCTATTAACTTCATCTTCCGGAATGCATCTTCGAAGCATCCCATCCGGTCCGCTCTTGAATAGCAGCGGCTTGTCCCAGTAGTAATGTCGTACTTCTTTGAAGAATCTCTTCTTTTGAGAGTACATCATTCTGGGCGGTATTTCCAAGCAAACAAGATAATTCATAATATCAGCATACCAAGGTCCTTTATTATCAGAAAGTTGGTGGATAGAATGTTCCACCAACTGAGGATGAATCTCACATAAGGGAGTAAGAAGTTTGTTATTCTCAGCAGTCTCAAATGACATCATCTCGCCATCGACCTCGGTCGAGGCGCAGAGGCGTTGACCGAGATGTTCTTCGGTCGTCTCGCTCAGTCTAGAAAGTGCCTCGGTCGAGGTACTGCAACTGGAACCGAAACTGGAGATCTTCGTCTCCTGGATTAGCTTCTCAGTTTTAGCTCCTGGATCCTCTTCCAGTGCTTTTAAGCTCCGTATATCTGCATCACAAGAAGCATCTATACCTTCCTCCATTAAACTGAAGCTAATAACTCTTTCGAGTGGATCGTTAATAAGGATAGAGCTCACCAATTCTCTTGATTCTTCTTCATCGTAGATGTTGAAGATATCATCGCTCAGCTGCTCCCTTTTCATGGCTGCAAGTAATGCGAACTCCACCTCATCGCCGCCAATGTTGAATTTCAACTTGGCGTTCTTGCAATCCACGTTGCAACCCGAAGTTGCTAGAAATGGCCTCCCGAGAATAATAGGAACAGGATAATCTGCGCGAATGTCAAGTACAACAAAATCTATAGGTAGATAGAAGTTACCTAACTTGACCGGAACATCCTCCAATATGCCCACGGGATGGGTGATGGAGCGATCCGCCATATAAAATTTCGATTGTTTGCTAAACACCCCTGCGATTTAGGGTGATTAGTTGAAGGTTGTTGTGTAGACGATGAAAGAATGAACCTTGTTCCGAGAGGACCCTGAAAGCTCGAGTTAACCCTAATCCGAAACCCGTCTCGGGCTGTTCGTTGAGCATCTCGACCGAGATTGATGTAGAACAACACGAGACGAACCACTGTTTTACAGATTCCGAGTTTAGGTTATAGTTTGTCAAATTCCTTGTTGCACCTTTCCTGGTTTACACGCAAGCCTAGGATGAGACTTACCTGGTGATTCATTTGCTTGTATACAAATGATGATGATGTTAGGTAATAAAGGTTTATCCTTTATTAGGGTTTGAGTGTGCCTTCATCCTTCCTTTGAGAGTTAACCTGAGACTTACCCGTTGATGGTTAGTTTTGTACTCTTAGGTGAGTGATGTTAGTTTGAGTGGTTTTACCTTTCTTTAGTTCCTTGAGAATTACCCGGTGATAGGAGTTGTGGTTTGGGAAAGTGAGTAGTGAGACTTACCCGGTGATCTATTTCATCGTAGAAACACCTTCCTTCAACAAACCTCAGCTTTTTCCACGTTACCTATAGAAATCTTGAGTCGAAATCACAACTGGATGCTATGATCATTAGAATCTATATTTTCCCATTTTGTTATACATCTTGTCTTTTACTTTTGATTAGTATCATTGCATGCTTCTAAAGTTAGATTGCTTTGTTATGATTATTCTCACCGATTTCCTGAGATCGACTCCGGAATATAAGTCTTTACTACGATAGATCCGTACACTGCAGGTTCGCTTATCGTTAGGTTTATTATTCGGAATATAAATTTAAAGCTTTGTCTTCACACACCTTTTGGAGCGAACAACTTGTAACTACTACTATGAAATGTGTGATGATGACTTGGTTTGAAAATTTCATCTTATTAGATGACTTGGTTTGAGAACTCCATCTTACTAGATAACATTTAGTAGGATTACCCTATAGCCCTCGAAGGATGAGGTTAAATATCCTCTCTATAAATAAGACTAGTCAACCATTAGTTTAACTATCAACTTTAGATCCCAATTTTAATTCAAATAAAGAAAGATTACAATAATGTAGGAGAAGAGTCGACTAATTGGATCCAATTCCACTAGGGATTGGCCAAAATGTCTATGTTATAGTCCGATTTTTCTCGTTTTCTACAAATTTAACAAAAACGAGTTTTTGTAAATATGCCTTAGTAAATTCTTAGTATTCTAGGGTCTAGAGAGCTCGGCTTGCATCAATAATTTTATGATGTGTATGATTGTCATTATTCTATGACATAATTCATTTATTATGGTAGTGTAGGGATTTTTCTATGCAAAATACAAAAGTCGAGCAAGTATTTGTTTTTTTTTTACTATTTGATGTTTTAGGTGTTGATTAAATATCTTTTATATTCTGCAAAATATGAGAGTCACGTAGAATTGTCTCCTTTATAATGTGACTTTGAAATGATTGATTATAAATTGAGTTTCGATTATGCATTATTTTGATGAAACAGTTTTTTGATATGTTTATTAATCGTCTACTTTAATATTTCGTACCCTAACTATTCGTGAATAGATTGAACCATCAAAAATATAATTTCCTTTGAAGAATTCAAAGTTGTTCACCAGGTTTTTTTTGGGCACTTTCTCCTAACAATTCTTCTCATCGTTCTTTGGACGGTGCCACTTGCTTTCCCTTTAGACATTCATTGTTCGGTTATCTGATGATTATGTTATTGCATCGTCGGTAGCTTCTTTGTCTTTTTTTATTAGTTGTCTCTCGGCTAAACAACAAGTTGTCCATCATCCAAATGTCTACAATTCATTAGGCACCTTATCATATAGCGTTGTTGAATTTTTTTTATGTTGGTCAATCATGACGTGTAAACGTTTAAATAATAAATAGTACACTTAAATTGCAAGTATATAGCTTAGATCCCAACTACTTTGCGTTTGAAAATAAATGTAAGTATGTAATTCATTTTGAAAGTTTATTTATTATTAAAATTTTGAGTGCATCTCTAAATAGAAAGTAGTGGGAAGGAGCTATTAAACAGAGAAATGCGAGGTTTTGGGCGATGCATGCGCTTTCATTTGTTTAACTCCCCCTTCGATTTGATTGAAACATTTGAATCTAAAAGAGATTGAGATGAAGCGAATAATATTGGCATTAGTCGGATTGGTGTCAACATTGTTGATACAAAGCGCATCTGCACTATCCATCACAGTGAACAAGATGGAATGTGTGTCGGAAGACGTTTCCTTCCCCGGCGACGTCGTCTATGGAAACTTCGTCGTAATTGCCCACGGTATCATGTGGAACAAAAAAAAGCACCCCGGCGTCGAATTTGTGGTACACCTCCAATCTCCGACATCTCCATCATTTATTTCTCTTCCGATGTAATTAGCAATAACCTCCGATCCCCTTTGTCTGTGCAGGTCAAATCTCCTTCTGGAAATGTCGTTTTTGCGCTGAAGAGCTCCATGGGGGACAAGTTCGAGTTTAGAGCCCCAAAACGAGGGACTTACAAGTTCTGCTTCAAAAACCCTAACCCTACCCCGGAAAACGTGTCGTTTCATATTCAGACTGGTCATATCCCCAATGCAATCGACAAGGCAACCGACGGTAAACACTTTACTTCACCAATCAATTATCCCCAACAAACTAACCATTCAATTTCCTCATCAGAGAACTTCAGTCCCTTGAATGTGAGGCTTGCGGAGCTCAGACAAGCCCTCGAGTACGTCACTGCCGAACAAAAATACCTCAAAGCACAAGAAGTCGGGCATCGACGCAGTAAGTTCATTAAACGATTTCATTCACTTCATCGGATATACATTTCATACCTTCATCTTTTGTTACAGCGAGTGAGAGTACCAGGAATCGGCTTATCTTCTACACCATAACCGAGTACATTTTTCTTGGGGTCGTCAGTGCCGTGCAAATCTTCGTCATCCGCCAATTCTTTGGCAAATCTATAGCATACAATATTGTTGGTTAATTATTCATCCTTATCTTACTTTTGTTTTACTTCATAGGTTCCTTCATCCTTTTGTAGCTAAATAGAATTTTATACTTTAGGTACTACACTAATAATGTTATATAATACTTTATTTTCTCTCTACTTTAATACTCGCAATAGTTTGTCAAAATCTCTTTGTCCTCTTAGAGAACAAAATCATTCTCTATGCAACACACATACGCACACCTCTACATATACTAGCTTTGATGCGAATCGTAAATTGTCGTTGTTGGTTAAATTAGGAGGGAATACATTGTAGAAAATCGTTAAGTGATTTGTATGCAAATGTCAATGTAATACGCATACGAGTTGAATGCATATGATGTTTTTAATTTTGTACAACACTGGAAACTGAAAGTTGAACCAAGCAAGACTTAATGAATTGTAGGCTCGTATACATAACCAATCATGTTAATACCGCGTCAACTTGAACAACTCTACTATTACGTGTAGATGTCCCACCTGTCCGGATAAGAGCAACACCATCAGTGGTATAAGTTTCATCTCTTGGGACAATTTTTTTCTTCTTAATCTTAAACCTTCCTAATATAGTAGTGCATTTATAAGGAAATTACTTAAATTATCTACAGTAATATATAGAGTGTTAAAACTTTATCTTAACGTGAATCAAAGTACCTTAAACATGATCATAGGCTCAATTAATACAGTAAATTATGGTGGTTCTTTTCCATGAAGCATGGGTTTGAGTTCTTTTAAGTGTTTAAAATAGAGGGTGATCCATTTTTAAATGATCGTTGGTCATTAATTTCATATTTTAGATCATTGTACACTACACAAAGTCGGTTTGGCAAGAGTATAATGCATTGAGATTTATTATCAGAAGTTAAAGCTATACTATACACTCATTTTTATTTACATACATTTGCATAAAACAAGTACCAACACTTAAATGTTGGAAGCTAGAAGGAAAAAATATTGAAATAAATCCACTCAATTGCTAACTAAATCATAAGAGGCATGAAACAACCGGATGCTATCTAAATCAGAAGAAATAACAAAGTAACCCAACAAGCTTTTCTGCATATGATTCAGTCCGACAATAAGTTGGGAGATTTACCTGAACACCCCATCCCGAACTAGTTGAAGCAATGGCAGAAGGAGCAGCCCAATTTTCATCAAATCTACGAGCCACAACTAATCTCGGGTCAACCTTACATGTAAGTAAAGCGTCCACTTAAGTAACTTATGCACGTAAATTATTTTTTTTTAAAAAAAGAAAGATTGACAAGAAAAGTTGACCATTCTTCACCATAAGATAACTATAAAATAATATAACTTTATATCATTAAAAAAAGTATCTTATATTATTTTTGTAATAGAAGATTACGTATATCCACTTCGTACATATTATTTTTAATTATTAAATTTTATTACGCCTGGTGGTTAAATTTCTTTTAAAACATCATCTTATAAAGTATACATTAGATTGTAGCTTTGTAACATCATATTTATTTTGATATTTTTATTTAGAGTAAACAATGTTTTTATACTAACCCACCTTATTTTATAATTCATAAATATTTTCTTAGACTTTTATTTTATAGTATGTTATAAGTCAAGTTAATTTTTAGAGGTGATTAGATGAAATGCACCCAATGATATATTTCGTTTAGTAGAGATCTTAGGTTTATAAACTATTAGGTGAATAGCATGAGTATACAAATAATGAAAGATTTGTACTTATCTATTACAAAAATTTTATCCTAATTGAGACGTTTCTCTTGTAAATTTAATTCACTAATATTGTTTGTAACTTACAAATGAGACGTATTTTCTGTAACTTATTCTTGTAAATGAGACGCATATCTTATAACTTATTCATGTAAATGAGATGTAGTTTCTAGTAATTTATAATTTATACTTCAATTTTTGCTTGTACACTAATTTTCTTGTACGAGAATTATTGTAACTAATTTTCTTGTACACGATTATTGTATCGTATACAAGTAACTAAAAATATATCAAAAATATTATTAGATTATTTTTCCTATACACAAATGATTTGATTATTTCTTGTACCTGAAATTCATATATAAGAATTAAATGCAAAATTATCACACCCCAAATTCTCAGAAACTCGGGAAGCTACGAGTTAGGACCTCGCAATGGATCGCGACCCTAGTATGACAAAGATTTCACTAGATCTTACAACAATGCACAAATTAAAAGAAAACCAAATATCATAAAAATGTAATAATGTCATGCATTCAACAAAAGACCGTCAACCAAAAACAATATAGGGTAACAATCCCTAAGGACATAGTGTAAAAAGGAAAGACTGAAATAAACAAGACTCTCAAATCCCGTCCAACTATGTATGGGAAAACCGGCTAACCTCTACTGTCCGGATTACTCAACAGTTGTTCTATCATGTATCATATCTAAACAATACATATAACAACCATTAGCTAACAATTCAAATATTAGTAGAATTACAATAGCACAAACACACACATATACTAAATTTAACCACACAACATGCTCGCATAAAAGTCTGGTTAATATCTTATATATGTGATTTACTTCTAATTCAACTTATGTTTGTGGCACGAGAAGTCCCTTGACTCTTGCCTCCGTCCCCGTATACTAACAAGAGTGGTTCGATTAGCAGTTAAATACAACAATGAACCGATCATACCTCGATACTCTTTTTGTACTACACTTTTGACATCTTTGTCATGGTCAAGCGAAAGTGTCGAACTCATAGGAGTCTTTGCGACCTTAGATTGATTCATCTTATACTTCTTAAGCAAGTCCTTAGTAGACTTGCTTTGATTGAGAAAATTTTCTTTCTTTGCTTGTGTAACTTGAAGTCCAAGAAAGAAATTTAGCTCACCCATTAAGCTCATTTCAAATTCCTTGCACATGATATCTGAAAATTCCTTGCAAAGGGAATCATTAGTAGCACCGAATAATATATCATCAACATAGATTTGTACTACTAATATATCGTTGCCTCTAGATTTGATAAATAAAGTTTTATCAATCAAACCTCTTTTAAATTTGTTTTCAAGAAGATACTTGGACAATCTTTCATACCAAGCTCGAGGAGCTTGCTTAAGACCATAAAGAGTTTTGTCATGATCAGGAAATTCATCATTTTTCAAAACCAGGGGGTTGCGCAACGTAGACTTCTTCTTCTAAGAAGCCGTTTACGAAAGCACATTTTACATCCATTTGAAATAGTTTTATACTCATGAAAGATGCAAATGCAAGTAGCATACGTATGGCTTCTAACCTGGCAACCGGAGCAAAAATCTCCTCATAATCAATACCTTCTTCTTGCTTATAGCCTTGTGCTACAAGTCGTGCTTTATTTCGTATGACTTTGCCACTTTCATCCAACTTATTTCGAAAAAACCTATCTCGTGCCAATGAAGGGTTAATGCTTTGGTCTTGTAGTAAGAGTCCAAACCTTATTTCTCTCAAACTCATTTAGTTCGTTTTGCATGGCAATGATCCAGTCGGGTTCTTGAAGAGCTTGAACATAATTCTTTTGCTCAGTAAGGGACATGAATGCAGAGAATGCACATAGATTATTTACTTTAGATCGAGTATGAACTCCTGCGTTTTGAGATCACATTCTCTTGTGGATGGTATGAAGAGTGTTGAAATTTTCTTCGTTTGTAAGATGGAGCAGTACCTGAAGGTTGAGCTTCATATGTTTGACTAGATTCAGGTACCGTTGATGTATTGCCCTTGGATCCTATCTCAAGGCCTTGAAGTTGGGTTTCAAGCCCTTGAAACGGAGTTCTGACATCGTAGTTTTCTGTTTCAAGGTCTTGAAGATGTGTTTCAAGGTCTTGAGGGTTTTTTTCTGTATCTTGAATCTTTTCTTGCATATTATTTTCTTGATCTTTAGGATCTTCATCTTTATCCGAATTGTGATCTTCTCGTTGATTCAAATTAAGATCAAATCTTTTGAAACTAGCTTCTACATTGTATGCATACTTACGTGACCAAGTCTTCTATGCCAAAGCCTTGGATCATCAGTCAAGGCCTTGAGACATTTTAGCTTAGTTCCTAAAACTTGGTTAGTACTCATAGAATAAACATTGTTACATCTAGGAGCAGTAAGCACAATGTCACCCGTCGTTTTGTCTTGAACTTCACATTTTTCTGAATCAAACAATACTTTGTTGCCTTTATCACATATTTGAGAGATGCTAAGCAGATTATACTTTAAACCGTCAACTAGATATACATTATCAATGAAGTTAGATGAATTATAACATATTTTACCAATGCCAATAATGTCAAACTTTCCTTTATCACCAAGCGTAATGGTTCTAGATGATTGCTTCTAAAATTTGAGAATAGTGAGCTTTTTCCACTCATATGTCTTGAGCAACCACTATCTAATATCCATTTATGCTCATTTATCTTGGCGATATCCTGCAAAACAGCAAACATCAACCTTTTCGGGTCGATCAAATGACATATTTTGGTCCATATTCAGGTTCGATCATGTTTGGTGGTCTAGTACCTTTAGGAACCCGGATTTGTTTGACCTGTTTCCTTAAACATAGAGGATAGGTGTTTCTAATAATATAAGGGTCATTTCTTCTATATGGACATGTAGATTTAACATGACCCTTTTTACAACAATAGAAACAAGTAGGCATATGAATACTTTCTTTGGGTTTGACAAAAGTGGTAGTTGCTTTTATAGGAAAGCTTCTATGATAACCTATACCATTTTCGTTAAGTAAAGATTGTTGTTCACCCATCATTCTTTAAGATTAGCTTTTGAACGAGTAAATTTAACAAGTGCAGCCTTCTGGTCTTGACACGTCAAAGTTAGATCAACTTTCTCTTTCTCTAGATGGATATAGTTTCGATGAAGAGAGGAGAGGTTGCCCTTGAGAATCGCATTTTCCGATTCCAAGGCCTTGATATTGTCATCAAGGTCTACCCTTTCTGTGTTAAGATTTTCAATCTCCAGAGACATCTCACTTAGTTGTTTTTCTTGTTCAAGAAGCTTTTCTTTTAGAGAATTTATCCTTATTCTATGTTCTTTGTCACATATAATAATATCTTTAAGGAATTGTTTTAGGTCAGATTCAGGTTGAGACATGATAGTACTTACCACATTATCAACGTAGAGATTTGAATCTTCTTCATGATCGGCCATGAGACATAGATTTGCTTGTTCTTTTTCATCTTCTGATTCATTTGAGGATTCTGAATCACTCCGTGAAGCTACCATAGCTTTCTTTCTTCGATCATTTTTCTTGAAGTTGGTCCTCTTCTTTTGTGGACAATCGTTAACGAGATGATCTGTTTCACCACATTCAAAACAAGTCAGCACTCTAGTTTTCTTGTTAGAGTTAGAAAACTTACCTCAGGGTTTTGATGTTCGTGGACATTCTCTATTGTTTGCAGATTATTTCTTTATCTTGAGAATTATCACGAGACCTTTAGAGATCATGTCAATTGCATCTTCTCCATCATCGTCATCATTGTCTTCCTCTTCAGATAGTAACTCATCTTTTTTCGATCTTAATATCAATTCTTAGTGTTAGATGCTTCTTCACCAAGAACCATTTCGTGTGTGATGAGTTTTCCAAGAAGATCATCGAGAGGGAGAGTTGAGAGATTCTGAGATTCTTCGATAGTAGTCATCTTTGGTCCCCACTTGGATTTAGGTAAGCTCCTTAGAACCTTCCTAACTTTTTCTTCATTTGTGAAGACCTTTCCTAGTGAGTCTAGATTGTTCACGATCTTAGTGAATCTTGTGGACATTTCTTTGACTCGTTCATTTGGATTCATTTTGAATAGCTCGTATTGTCTGAGGAAGATGTTAATCTTTGTTTCCTTGACTTGTTCCTTCGTATGTGACAACAAGAGTGTCCCATATTTCCTTTGTACTCTTGCATGATGAGATGCGGTTGAATTCGTTGGCATCTAATCCGCAATAGAGTAAGTTCATAGCTTTGTAGTTCTTTGATACATTGTCCAAGTCAGCTTGTGTGAAGTCGATCAACTTCCTTCTTTGGGACTTGGACACCTTCAACTGTCGTAGTTGGGACTTTGGGGCCATTTTGAATGATGCACCATAATTCCATGTTCTGATCAATAATGAACATACGCATGAGTGCTCTCCAATGGGCAAAGTTGTTGCCACAGAAGAGTGGTGGTCGAGATGAGGATTTTCCTTGAGCAAATCCTCCATCACCTACATGATTCATGATTAGTCTCACTAATGGTTAAATCAATATTCATGAGTCTAGCTTTGATACCAATTGAAGAACTATTAGGTGTATAAAAAGGATAAAAGATACTCTAGAATGGGGGTTGAATAGAGTATGAGAACTTTTTGCAAAAACCAACCTCAAGGCTTTGAAACCAATTTCAAAGGTCATGATGTCGATTTGAGCTCTTTGTAACACACTTTGATTTCAAGGGCTTTGAAACAACTTTCAAGGGCCTTGACTTTGTAAACCTGCAAAACAAAGTTAGTCACAATAAAACAAGATAAGTGCGGAATGTAACAGATCGACACGAGGATATGTTTATGAAGTTCGGCTTAAAAAGCCTACTCTCCGTCCCAGGGTATAGCCTTAGGATCTAACTATCTATTATCAGCTTCAAAGAGTCCTAGATACAAACTAGAAGAAATCCCCTTCTACTCTCACTGTAGCCAACGCTACGATCTAGCTCCAACTCTTCACCTTGCTATAATAGTCTAGTTACTTCGTAGAGTAACACACACTCTAGTATAACACTTTTTAGATATACCAATGGAGCTCTCGAGTTTTATCTCTCTCGAGGGGATAACGTTTTTAGTGAAAGAGAGAAAGAAAAACTATTTGATCGAATGAAGATGTTTTGGATCGCTTGAAGACTTTAGATGTTTCCGTGTAAGCTTGTGTCTTGTTCTTTAATTGACATCTTCATTTATAGTCTTCTATAGAGAGGTCTTCTAGCTGTTGGGAAGATGACCATTTGAATATAATTCTTCTTCTCCATGAAGATTGATTCTTGGTTGAGATGAGATAGACGTTGTGGATCTTCATCTCTTTGAAACACGCTAATCTCTCTGGCCCATAATCTTCTCGTATTTGTTGTGACGATATCAAACTCCGTAGCAAAGGATCTTCGTGCTTTTGGTTGAGGATCGTTGCAAGATCCTTTTAAGAATCAAATCTTTCTTGGTCGGTTGAGATCTTCTTTCAATATATCTTCTTGTTGAGCATATATTTCTTGGAAGATCTTTGGTGACACTTTGTTAGATAAGTGATTTGAATTCCTTCAGCGTGCAGCCTTGACGTGTCTTGACTTATGTTCCCTTGAAATGGCTTTCAAGGCCTCCGTCATTTAATCACTCTAAACTCCTTGTCTTTCCTTGCATCCAATTTCAAGGTCTTCCAAGGTCCTTTGAAGTGTGTTTCAAAACCTGCACTCATTCAATACAAACCACCAAACCAAACCAAGCAACTCGATATATAATCATAAATTGTTAGTGTATAAAACCACTTCATTTGTGTTTAAGTCTTCCATCATCATCACCTATACAAATATATAATCAAGTTGGAGTTTCAGGTAGGAAGCCCTAGAATCTGGGCAGTAATTGAAGAGGAAAGAACGATTTTCTTACCTTTGACCACTGATTCCGGAATCATTTCACCTCGTTCCCTTCGTGTTGTAAGATTGACGAAGAACAACCTTCTTAACCTTGGGTATGCTATCTCCCATGGATTGAGAATGATCCAGATTGAACTAGCCTGGAGCATGGTGAGATGTGGAAGATCTAGTGAAACGAAGAGTTCCCGGTCGACTAACTCGCACATGCACAGTTCTCTTTCGTTGAAACCGTCAAGCCATTTTCTGACAGCAGTTTGGCTCCCAAACCAGTGCGACGGAAGGCCTGTTTTGGTGCAGATTTCCACATCGTCCATGGGAAATGAGGAGTCGGAACTGGACTCGGAGTCTGATGAGAGATGAACAATCCTCTGGTGTTTTGGAGCAGAAGATGATACTTTGTCTGTGGAAGATCTCTTGGAAGCCATGGATAACGTTTGAAAGAATTTGAAACAGTGTTTTGAAAAATGAAAGAGTAAAGTAGTCTAAGCAGAGGGTTTTCAAAGGGAAGTTGAAGCGTAAGAGAGAAAGAAAGGAGAAAGTTGGTATTTAAGGGAAGAAGTCACATCATCATCGGTTTAATAAGATCTTAGGAGAAACAAAATCTTGGAAGAACCGATTTTTTATTAGAACTAGTTTATAACCCGTGCCATGCACGGGTATTTGCTAAGAACGTCTTTTGGTTTGTGTGCGACGATGATGTAAACAAAAATAAATTTTGGGGGAAGGAGAGGTCATGGTCTCCGGCACATCTGGACGCACTTTTATTAAAAAAATGGACTAAGTAGTAATCACTCAAGGGATAGTCCGACCCCTTACATTGCAATAAAAAGTGTTAACTATACTCCCGAAAGGGTCAAACAATACATTTAGTCCAACAGAAATATTAAAAAAATAATGAATAAATAAAATAAAACTAATTTATTACCAATACTTGATCGTGTTGAATCTTTCCTTTTGAAATTTCACTGGGTCTGAAAAATAAGTATTATAGATCTGAAAAATAAAATCCAGTAATAGAACAATTTTAAATATTTATTATTTGGTACAAGAATACAAACTTTGCGTAGAGCAACATTTTAAAAATAATCAATTTAAATAATTATAAAATGATTATTTTATGATATTTTATAGCTTAAAGATTTGTAGAGCAGCATTTCTTTTTATTGGGCAACAATCTCACAAAGTTATTTTGATTGCTATGTGCCCTTTATGAATAGAGTTCAAAATTTTGAAATTAAAATAATTAACAAAATTATTTTGATTCTGTAAGATTATTAAAAAAAATTCATAACTAATTATATAAGATTCGTTAATTAGTTTTTCTTGTCAAAAAAAAGCAGTTTAAGTAAAACAAGATCTTATTGCTTAAATATGGATTTAAATTAATTGCTAGAAAAATTGTCAAGCTGTCATGTCAGCCTTAATGACTTCTGTATTAGTATAGGTATATAGATTCTTTCCATAAATTTTGTAACCACTTTTAAAAATTCTTTGAATTTGAAGTTAAAGACTTTTGAAATCATTTAAAAGTCCTTCTTTAAAATAACTTAGGAATCAAAATATCCAAAAGATATTAATCCCTAAATAGATCCGTGATATTCAATTTTGCCCTTGAATTTTGTTTCAAGGCCCTTGAAAACGAAAAGTGGGCTGCATACAAAGGAGAAAATAAAATGATTTACACCCCCTATGTTAATGCTTCCTTGTTTAACATACCAAGCTCTAAACGAATAAAATTGAATTGATCTTCAGGTAGAGGCTTAGTAAAGATATCTGCAAGCTGCAAGTCAGTTGATATAAAAGAAATCGAAATATCACCTTTCTCAACATGATCACGTACAAAGTGATGCCTTACATCGATATGCTTTGTCCTTGAATGCTGCACAAGATTTTTAGTAATCGAGATAACACTAGTGTTATCACATTTTATCGGAATACCTTTCAAATCAAAGCCAAGATCACGAAGTTCTTGAGCTATCCATAGTATTTGTGCACAACAGGCTCCCGCAGCTATGTATTCAGCTTCAGTTGTGGATAAGGCGACAAAATTTTGCTTCTTGGAGTGCCAACTAATTAGGGATGCCCCTAAGAATTAGCAACATCCAGAAGTGCTCTTCCTATCGAACAAAGTCTGCATCTGAATAGCCAACGAGGTGAAACGAGCTTTGACGTGGTTATCATAACCCTAAATCTTTAGTGCCATTGAGATACCGGAATATCCTTTTCATAGCTATCAAGTGTGACTCTTTAGGATCAGCTTGAAATCTTGTACACATGAAACGCTAAGCATAATGTCAGGTCAACTAGCGGTTATATATAACAAAGAATCAATCATACCTCGATACTCCTTTTGTACAACACTTTTGCCATCTTTGTCATGGTCAAACGAAAGTGTAGAAATCATAGGAGTTTTTGCAACCTTAGATTGATCCATTTTATACTTCTTAAGCAAGTCCTTGGTATACTTGCTTTGATTGAGAAATATTCCTTTCTTTGCTTGTGTAACTTGAAGTCCAGGAAAGAAATTTAACTCTCTCATTAAGCTCATTTCGAATTCCCATCACATAATATCTGAAAATTCCTTGCATAAGGAATCATTAGTAACACCGAATAATATATCATCAACATAGATTTGTACTACTAGAATATCGTTGCCTCTAATTTTGATAAATAAAGTTTTGTCAATCAAACCCCTTTTGAAATTGTTTTCAAGGAGATACTTGGACAATCTTTCATATCAAGCTCAAGGAGCTTGCTTAAGACCATAAAGAGCCTTGTCCAATTTAAAAACATGATCCGGAAAATCATCATTTTCAAAACCAAGTGGTTGAGCAACGTAGACTTCTTCTAAGAAATCGTTTAGAAAAACACATTTTACATCCATTTGAAATAACTTTATGGTCATGAAGGATGCAAATGCAAGTAGCATACGTATGGCTTCTAACCTGGCAACCGGAGCAAAAGTCTCCTCATAATCAATACATTCCTCTTGTTTATAGCCTTGAGCTACAAGTCGTGCTTGATTTCGAATGACTTTACCATTTTCATCCAACTTGTTTCGAAAAACCCATTTCGTGCCAATGACGGATTGATGCTTTGGTCTTGTAGTAAGAGTCCAAACCTTGTTTCTCTCAAACTCATTTAGCTCATTTTGTGTGGCAATGATCTAGTCGGGTTCTTGAACAACTTGAATATGCTCAATAAGAGAAACGAACACTAAGAACGCACATAGATTGTAAACTTTGGATCGAGTTTGAACTCTTGCATTTGGATCTGAGATCACATTTTCTTGTGGATGGTACGAAGAATGTTGAAATTTCCTTTGTTTGTAGGATGAAACCGATCCTGAAGATTGGGGCTCATATGCTTGACTGGATTCAGGTGCCACTGGAATGTTTCTCTTGGATCCTATATCAAGGCCTTGAAATTGAGTTTCAAGTCCTTGAAACGGAGTTCTGGCATCGTAATTTTCTGTTTCAAGGTCTTGAAGATGCGTTTCAAGGTTTTGAGATTGTTCTCCGGAATCTTGAATCTTTTCTTGCATATTCTTTTCTTGAGCCTTAGGATCTTCCTTTTCATCAGAATTGTGATCTTCACGTTAATTCAGATTAAGATCTGCAAAACTTTCACTCAAAGTACCATCATTGCTTTCATCAAATATGACATGAATACTTTCCTCAACAATTTCGGTACGTTTATTATAAACACGATAAGATTTGGTATTTGAAGCATATCCAATGAATGCTCCTTCATCACTACGTGCATCAAACTTACCAATATTATCTTTGCCATTGTTATGGACAAAGCAAGTACATTCAAAGGGTTTAAAATAGGAAATATTAGGTATGCTACCCTTAAAGAGTTCATAAGGAGTCTTTTTCAAAATAGGGCGGATTAAACATCTATTCAAGATCTAGTTAGCAGTGTTTACTACCTCAGCCCAAAAACTTTTTGGCAAGCTATTTTCTAAAAGCATTGTTCTAGACATATCCTCTAGGGTGCGGTTCTTACGTTCCACAACCCCATTTTGTTGAGGAGTTCTAGGAGCTGAAAAATTGTGTGAAATACCATACTTTGCACAAAACAAATAGTTGATCAAATTCTCTACCATGATCACTTCTTATCGGAACGATAGATGGGTTTTTCAAAGTTTGCAACTCCTTACACAATTTTGAAAACTCAAACAATGCTTCAGATTTTCCCCATAAGAATGATATACATGTAAAGCGAGAAAAATCATGCACAATAACAAGGATGTACTATTTACCTTTGGGAGATTTGACACGCATAGGGCCACAAAAATCCATATGTAAAAGTTCAATGGGTCGAGAAGAACTTACAACCTTCTTTGGTTTGAATGAACCTCTTGTTTGTTTACCTTGTGTACAAGTTTTACATAGCTTATCTACCTTGAAGTTTAGGTTTGGCAATCCACGTACCAAATCCTTTGAAAGTAACTTCTACAATGTATGCATGCTTACGTGACCAAGTCTTCTATGCCAAAGTCTTGGATCATCAGTCAAGGCCTTGAGACACTTTAGCTTAGTTCCTGAAACTTGGTTAGTACTCATAGAATAAACATTGTTACATATAGGAGTTGTAAGCACAATATGACCCGATATCTTGTCTTGAACTTCACATTTTTCTGAATCGAACATTACCTTGTTGCCTTTATAACATATTTGAGAGATGTTAAGCAAGTTATACGGTAGACCGTCAACCAGATATATATCATCAATAAAGTTAGATAAATTATAACAAATTTTACCAATGCCAACAATGTCATACTTTCCTTTATCACCAAGCGTAATGGTTCCAAATGATTGCTTCTTTAGATATGAGAATAGTGAGCTTTTTCCACTCATATTGAGCAACCACTATCTAATGTCTATTTATGCTCCTTTACCTTGGTGATATCCTGCAAAACAACAAACATCAACCTTTCCGGGTTGACCAAATGGCATATTTTGGTCCATATTCAGGCTCAATCATGTTTGGTGGTCTAGTACCTTTAGGAATCTATTTATGCTTAACCTGTTTCCTTAAACATAGAGGAAAAGTGTTTCTAATGATGTAAGGTTCTTTTATTTTATATGGGCATGTAGATTTGACATGACCTTTTTCACAACAGTAGAAACATGGGGCATATGAATACTTCCTTTACCCTTGACAAAAGTGGTAGTTGTTTTTCTAGGAAAACTGACATGATATCCTATACCATTTTTGTTAAGGGAAGATTGTTGCTCTCCCATCATCCTTTCGAGGTTGGATTTCGAACGAGTGAATTGAATAAGTGCAACCTTCTGGTTTTGACACGTCACAGTTAGATCAACCTTTTATTTCTCTAGATCGATATATTCTTGATGGAGAGAAGAAAGATTTCCCTTGAGAATCGCATATTCAGATTCCAAGGCCTTGATATTACTATCAAGGTCTAACTTTTCAGTGTTAAGATTTTCAATTTTCAGAGACATATCACTTAATCTTTTCTTTTATTTGAGAAGCTTTTCTTTCAAAAAACTTATCCTTACCGTATGTTCTTTATCACATATGATAATGTCCTTGAGGAATTGTGTGAGATCAAATTCAAGTTGGGACATGATGGTGCTTACCACATTATCAACGTATTGATTTGGATCTTCTTCATGATCGGACATAAGACAAAGGTTTGTTTGTTCTTTTTCGTCTTCTGATTCATTTGAGGAACCTGAATCACTCCATGAAGCTACCATAACTTTCTTCTTTCGATCATTCTTCTTAAAGTTAGTCCTCTTCTTTTGCGGACAATCCTTAACGAGATGATATGTTTCACCACATTCAAAACAAGTCAGAACTTTAGTTTTCTTGTTAGAGTTAGAAAACTTACCTCGAGGCCTTGATGTTCACGGATATTCTTTGTTGTTTGCAAACTGTTTCTTTATTCTAAGAATCTTCGCGAGACCCCTGGAGACCACCACCACCACCACCACCACCACCACCACCACCACCACCACCACCACCACCACCACCACCACCACCTTCCTCTTCTGATGGTAACTCATCCTTTTTCGATCTTAATGCCAAATTCTTTGTGTTGGATGGGAGCTCTCCGTCTTCTTGTTGAGCGTATCTTGTTAGCCAAATCTTTCTGGAAGATTTTCTTTGGATTTTTGGTTGATTTGTTTGACAGAGATTTGAATTTCTTCCGCCATTCTGTCCTTTGAAACTTGTTTCAAGGCCTTCGTGTTGAATTTCTTCAAACTCTGCGCTTGTCCCTTGTATCTGGTTTCAAGGCCTTGCTTATCCCTTGTATCTGATTTCAAGGCCTCCGACTGTCCCTTGAAATGCTTTCCAAGGTCTACACATATTTAGACAAATACCAAACAAACCAAGCAACTAGAAATACTATTGATATTTTATTAGTATAAAAACCGCTTTATTTGTGTTAAGTCTTCCATCATCACATATTCAAAATATACTCAAGGTGGAGTTTTCATTTATAAATACTTCTAAAATTCTCTTGCACCCTTAACAATTGAAACACTTTCACAACAACTTTTTTTTCTTCAATCTTAGATGATTCATTGTGTTTTGCTTTCTTTTTCTTTCTTTAATTCTCTTTCAGGATTGTTGAAGTGTCTTATCATTAGTAATGTTCATAAACATATTCGAAAGTCAATTATTTAATAATGAACAAAATAACACCAAAAAAGAACTAAACATACTAAGATAAATAATTGTTTCATAATTGTTTTCCTTAACATTTTTGTCCATAAATATAAAAATGTAAAACAAGATTTGAACTATTTATATTGTTTAGATGTTTTTGTTTCTTATTATCTTCATTTTAGTTATATTTAAACCACATAGTTAATATGAATTAGTTAATACCAACTTGTGAACTAAATTCACTAAGGACAAGATTTGAACAAAATGTAAGAATGACAAGAACTAATGACACGGGGTTAGCCGTAATAGATGACCCGATCTTTCAACACCAAAAAGACTCGATATAAACGCAGATAAAGTAGATATGGAAAAGAAGATGTTCCGATGGTTGGATCAGTAGTTGGATAGATCAAGGTCGAACCCTAAGGAACAACTCAGAAGCACGATAAGACGTAATGAACCTTATCACATAGTTGGCAATCGTTCTGTAGAACCCTTCCCTAGAACCAAACACAAAAGAGAGCGATGGTCCCTAGAGCACCATGAGGTATGCTTGTGAAAATTTGAAGCACCCTACTTTCCGTGCGCAAGCAGAACAAACTCAAACAAGTTCAAGCTGCAAGTCGAACAAGACGTCTCTCGTCCTCAATTTTCCGCGCGGACGGCCACATAAAATCGGTTCCAACTAGAAAATACCAAAAAGCAAAGTGTTTATTCAATTTCAAGTTAAGAAAATAAGAGGCTCGAGGTCCCCTATATATAAGGTGAGGCTCGACTGGGCTGCAAGTAATCTAACCCGAAGAAAATGATAACATAAGATCCATCTTCTTATATGATATGATCTTCTAAGACTTGGTCGTCGCACATCTCTAGAAGATATGACTCAAATCTATCTTTTAAGATTCTCTATTAGAAGACTTAAATTATTTGTAAGAAATAAATAAAATAGCATGGATGAAATAACATTTAAAAAGCCCGGCCGCAAAATTAACCCATAATTAAAAGATGTCTTTATAGGCTAAAAAGTATAACGCTCCATCCATAATTTAGCCACAATCGCGGCCCACACATGCATGAGAATCACGTGTGCATGGCTGACCCATCTCCCATGCATGTACGAGCGTGTGGTCGAGCTTTCCACGTGTGCATGGTTGATCATTTGTTCGTTCATGCTTTTCCTGACCTTAATGTGCTTGGTCGGTTGATTCGAAGGTGTATGTGGGTCCGGGGTCTTCTATTGTTGAAGAGTGAAGTTTCTTCCGGAATGTCCTCCTCTTGATATTTGTGATTGAGTCCTTATTTATAGACGCATGCGGGACCTCCTAGTATGATGGGCTTCATAGTGCGTCATCTTATTATCATTCCTCTTCTACTTGAATTCCATGTGATCATGCCATCTTTTGCTCTTGACATTCTCCCCTTGCTTATAGAGTGTATGATTCATGGCTTCAGAACTAATTATGCGTTGGGTTTTAGTCCTGAAGATGCTCCTGCATAACTAATTTGCTTCATATTCTTATTTATGAATATCAATTCATTAACTATAAGAGCATTCACATCAAACAAGATATAAGATTAATCTTACCTATTTTTTTCTTTATTTTTACTCTTCTTTTTATGCACATCACTATAAGAACACACTAACTTTTTTAACCACATCAATAGAACACATACCTTGTTCTATCTTATTAGATGCATTACTTATTTTTTTTATATTTGTATTATTAATAAAACATAGAAGAATACTTCTATTATATATTAAAATTACTTTATAAATAAAATAGCATATTAAAAATATTACACAAAGTTATAAAATATGTGCTATACAATTGAGTTTATAAATTAATTTGTATTCTTCGTATCATTTTAAACTTTTATCTACAAGATGAAAGTAAAAATAAAAAGAAAATTAGATGGGAACCACTTAGATTCCCTTAGGATCTCATCTTGCAGTAGATGAAATTACTCTTGGTTCTATCAAATTTTTTTTATCTCTCTTATGTGGCAGTAGATACTAGTGTGATTCCCGTGCCATGGCACGAGTATAATTTTGAATTTTAATGGGTAAATAAATTTTTAAAATTCATATGTAAATACTGGTTTTAATTAATTAATCCAAAGACAATTTAAAAATTTTATCATTAAATTAATTAATTTTTTAGATAAACAATAAAAATAGATTTATTTAGACAATATTACTTATTTTAGTTAAAGTTAATGTTAGTATACTATTTATAAGACTTTAAAGGTGAAATAAAAAAAAATTAAAAGAAAATAGGAATAAACTAGTCTAGTTCCCGTGCCTTGCACGGATATTTGTTAAAAAATAATTTGAATATAGTGTACGTGTATAATTGGTTCGATGCAAGGACATAAAATGTTATATCTATTATTTGCAATAACACGGATATAATACTAATTAATCACAATTTCAATCAAATATTAACACTTTAAATCTTACATTGTAGGTGTATTCATAAAATTTGTTAAGGTAGTTTTAAAAAAATATGATTGACTCATAACACTTTAAGTACTATTTAATTAAGTATAAATCAAATGAATTTTTAAATATAAAAAATTATGGATTTTTTAGGCTACATAATTGTATAATAATCAAATTTGTTAAGGTAGTCTAATAAAAATCGGATTTTACAGATTGATTCAAAAAAATAAAAAAAAAAAGAATTGAAATTGTGAGATGGTTGACTTAGAACGTTGACTATATTTTATTACATGAAATTTTTGTAAAAAATAAAATATGAATAGATACGTGAGACAACTTTCGGTTTAATATATACATAAATTTCTAAAGATTCATGATTTCGGTTTAAAGATTTTTCTTCAACAGAATCAATACAAATAAATTAAGATTATGGCTACAATTCAAAATTAACTAAACCTATATTTAACGTCAAAAAATAAATTTGATAAAACGGTTACAATCTCAAATAAATGTTGGTCAACTCTTGTTACAAAATCAAAATAACCAAAATTTTAATTAAGGAAAAAAAAAAGAAAAATATACGTTCAAAATCAAAGCAAATCTATAGAATTTAGTTTTGCCGGTTTTCATATTAAAAAGAAAAGAAAAACTAAATCAAATCTATATAACAACCAAATTTCACATTAAAATAAAAGGGAAACTAAATCATATTCATTGATATTAAATGAACAGGAAACCTCAATTTGATTGCATTAATAATTGATAACTTGATAATTATTAATTAAATTTTATAAAAGTAAATATAAAGAATAAGCAAGCAAATTTCGTACCACCACTGTAAACCTCAATTTGTTCGTTCCATCACTGTAAACATAAAGAAAGTAAAATGATCAACGTAATGACATTAAAATAAAAATAGAACGGTGACCTTAAACATGAATGAGATGTATCATCTACCTTGGAACCTTGTGAGCGTACATTTAAAAGGGAGCAATGAAATTTGTGTAGGTTTGTGACGATAAGAGTACCAAATATTTATAGTGGGCTAGTGTATGATGGAAGACTCGTTAAAATATATATTTATTAATTCGATAGTATCTCAATTGAGATTCATAACTTTCATAGTAAGTCTTAATTATAGATTTTACAAAAACAAAAAAATTGAACTTTTGCTAAACCAACCAATGCAATTAAATTAATTATTAATTTAATAACAATAAGTTTAACTAAAATCAAATTTAAAAAGCAAAAAAAACAATCTAGATATGAAGAGGAGTTGTTAAGAGAATCCGGCTATATAAATTTTAATTATTTTACCGATTAATATAAATGGCAGTTTAATAATTTTTTTACTAAAAAAAGCTGAGGTGACATCTTTCGTTGCTTGACACGTGACATTAGCGTAATTTATTCTAGTAAGTTATATCAATATAGAATAGAAGAATTGACTAAAACAACATAATAACTGATTAATTAAGAATTAAAAATTAAAAATCAAATCAAAATTATAATAATTAAAAAATAAAAAGTAAATAAAAATTAAAAGTTATACAATTAAAATTTATAGACTTGAGATTTAAAATATTGGTTACGTACATCTTCATCTTCTTCTCCTTTTTTAATTTTTTTTTATTCAGATTTAAATACCATAAAACCTTTTCAATATTTTTCAATTTTTGGGTAAAATTTAAAGATCTATATCTTTTAAAGATTTGGTTGCTATTTCAAATTATAAAAAATCAGTTTACATGGAATATATGCATTGACTTAAATGGAATAAAACCTTTTTAGTTATTTTAGATTATAACAATCTCACTTACATTACTGAATTTAAAAAATTGGCCTGGGGTAAATTGTCGAATATTTTACAATTTTTTTAAAAAATATTAATTTTTATAATATTATTTGTTGTGGATATTGTTGGGCATTTTAACAAATTTTTTAAAATTTTAAAATTTTATAATTTTAATGTGGGATGAGGTTAATCTTCTAACAATAAACATTTTAACTATTTAAAATATAAATTATAACATCAGTGGCAATTTAGTAAATATTTTACCAAAAAGCTGATGTGGCATCCTCGTTGCTTGACATGTGGCACTAGTGTCCTTTGTTTTAGTAAGTTATATAGAAGATTACAAAAATTAAAATATAAGCGTTAAAATAGAGACAATTAAAATTTTCAATTACAAAATTATCTTAGAGAGTTTTAAATAATATTCTTGCTATAATAATATATATACATTTAATAAATTATTGATTATTTTCTATTTAATATAATAATTATATATTCATATGTTAAAGTTAGAATTATAAATTATCTAACTGTGAAGCTGATACTCATCTCTCTAATTTACAATTGCACTTCCATGACGCGGAAATGCAAAAACTTTCATATTTTAGGCTTTTTTAATACATTTTTCTATTTTTTTTTAAATAAAATAGGAATATTAATTAATTATATCCACAAGCTTTGCACTTCCCATGAAGCGGGAATGCCTAAACTTTCATATATACGTATATTAAAACAAGTATGTTTGTATAGATAAATATAGATATATATATATATATATATAATTATATATATAAACTTATTTTAGTATAAGTTTTATCATAAAATAATTATTTCATTAGTGTAATTTGAAATATGTTTGGTATATGTATATATATAAAAGACATGTTTGGTAAGTAGATAAATATAAGTTACAATAGGATAGTTATAATATGGAAACTGTATATAATTTAAAAAAAAAATCAAAATTCTAAGTAAATGACATGTGTCATTTTATAATTTCGGAAGAACCACAATCAAGTAAATGATTTGACTTTAATATAGTATATAGATTTGTGCCAGGAACTCCCGATGTTTATATACTCTAATGAACTTAAATGAACAAAATCTAACAACGATACAAACGAAAATATTACCATTATATGAACTAAATGTATGAATGACAAGAACTAATAAAATAGTGTAGCAATGCTTCACACTTCAAACACTCCCACGTAGTTATTCGTAGTTATTCGTAGTTCAAGTCAACTAAAAAAAATACATTTTTAGATAAGATTAATCCACAGATAAAAATTTGCAAAATTAAAAACTATATTAGAAAAATAGTTTTGTGAAATACTCTAATATAAATTTTTGTAGTGATGAATTGACGTGTTCTGGTTGAAACTTATTTATTTCGATATTTGATGACATGTTGGCCATTTGGCATGGTTGATGGTTTAAGAGTTAAGACGAGGTAAACAACTTACATCACCTATATTAATGACCCCTACTTATTCGCTTTCGCGCAGTGCACACATAAGAATATACATTACAGACTAAACAAGTGTGCAAATACTAATAGAGGACACCACGTCCAAGACGCCTTATGCCACGTCCACCCTCTCTCTCTCTCTCTCTCATACGTGGATCGCTCGATGACATGGCCAAGATTTTTCTCCTTGGTGGAGAGAAGATAGGAGAGAGCGCGAAACAAGGTTGAGACTTGAGAGACAAAGAAAGAAAAATAAAATAAATCTCTCTTCTTCCTTTTTCGCCTGCTGCCTCTTTCCTCTTTTCTCTCTCTCACGCGTTTTCTCCTCTTAGTTTCGTGCTTGCGCCTCCCCTGATTTCAAGGGTCAATAGTTTTTTGTGTTTTTTTTTTTTTTGCTTTGGAGAAAAGTTGAATCCATAGATCACGGCGGCTCCGAACATCTCAACAACCCTAGACACCGAGGAATCAATCTCGATCGATCTGCTTCTTCATCCGCATTTCGCTTTCCTTTATTTATTTCGTCGCAGATAAGCTGATTTCTCTAGGTTTTCGGGATTAGGTGCTGGGCGTTTTGGGGTCGATTTAGGGGGAACCGGATCTAAGCATTCTCCGGCGGGTTGGGGGTTGTCGGAGAATCGCCAGCTTCGTCGGATCGGATGATAAACTACTTCAAGACTAATTGTTGACTCAAAGGAGATAGACAACGATGAAATGGGTAAATTTGCTTAATGACATCAAAGAGAAGGTCGGATTATCGACTCAGAACCAGCAAAGTCAGCAGATTCAACAGTCTACCTCGTCGTATCCGGCCTCATCCTCATCGGCTTCATCCTCCTGGACTCGTGATGGCAATGCACTCACCTCCCGACCTGATTTCCTTTACTCCTTCTCGACCTCCAGGTACGACCCTTTCTTCTGACCTTGCACCTTTGCTAGATCATTGAAAAATGGAAGAAAATTTCAACCATTTTTCAACTTTCTTCGACAACTGAGATCAGTTTCAAGTTATTCGCTATGCAAGCTGTGAATCTATTTCCGGTCCTTGTAAATTTTTATTTGATTTTTCGTTTTGGGTTTATTTTCATCTCTCTGCTGATTCAAGATAATTAGTAGTTAGTGACAATCTTACCTAAGGAACGGGGAACAACTTTTGCTGTTTATTGACTTGCAGCATACTATTGCTATTATTTAACTGAATTTGATATACGCCAATCAGAGGTGGCATGCTGCCCTGTGGTTTTAGCAGTTTTAAACTTTGAATATAGTAAAAAAGAAAAGGAATAATAATTAGCTTAATAATCAGATTTTTAGTTTGTTCGTTAGCATTAATTAAGGAGGGTTTCTCAACATCAAAAGCTAAAATCATTTGCATAGCTGACACCAAACCAATATCTATTGTCACCGAATTTCTCCTACTTGTTGCCTAGATGGAGAAATTCGGGACTGTTGATGTTGGTTTGGTGTTAGCTATGCAAACGGCTTTAGCTTTTGGTATGAATATAGGTTCTAACTAGTGGGATTATGCTTCCCATGAGTTATAATATGCTCTGGAAATACTATCAGTTCTTTTGTGATTGCTGTGAGTGAGTCTGAGCAATTAGTTAGCAGGTGCACTTGTTAATATTTGCAATCTGCTTTCTTTTAGTGCAATTTTGTCTTCTCCTTAGTTGAAACCTTTTTATTTGTTGTAGCAATATCCTGCTAATATTTTTAATATTATTGCCTGTTCGGGTGGTTCTATGATCAAAGAAAAACTTTTTGTTCGAAAGTGTCCTATATATCATTATATGGTATGACAACGATGTAGCCTGGACATTTCCGAATTAGGCTTCTAATTGAGCGCAGAACTACGGTTTAATTGGATTTCTTTATAAAAATAATTTCATTTGTAGAAACTTTCTTACAAATTGTAATGTTTATACTATACTGTTTTTGCTGTTGTTACTACCATATATAGATCCAAGTTTATGGCAAGAAGACAAGTCTAGGGCTCTACATGAGGTTTTCGATGATACTGAGTTTGCCAATGTATTTGCAATATATATTTATCTGAAACAATTGGCGCTACTTATGACAACTCCTTATTTCACATGAAAATTAACAGAACAAAATATCCTCTTACCGGTTTTAACTAGTTGCTTTGCTATCCTGACAAAGTTGGCTTGTGCAAAAGAGTAACATTATATGTTTTATCATAGAGTTTTTCTTTACGGATAATGAATGAAAAGAAACTATGAATGATTGGTTCCTCTGTGACCCTTATTAAGAAATTTATCTGTCTTAACTATCCTACTAGGGCTGATGCATGCAATCTTGTGACAGTGATTACTTCTTTTGCTTCAAGTGTGTAAAGTCTTTTCATTGTGCAATGTATTTGCTATCAAAAAACATGTGTAGTGTATCCTAAATCCTTTTGGGTTACATTAGGGACAAACATGAACTTGAACTGGACTTCAAGAGGTTCTGGGAAGAGTTTCGCTCATCCAGTTCGGAAAAGGTAACTTTCTCTCTTTTGAGTTGCTTTGTCAAAGCTGTTCTTTTGTCATAGATCTGCTATCTTTTTCTCGACTGTACTTAACAGGACCTCATTTTCTTCCGAGTGATGAATTACTGTTTATATGCAGGAAAAAGAAGCGGCCTTGAATTTGAGTGTGGATGCTTTCTGTAAATTAGTGAAGCAGCATGCAGATGTAGCACAGTTAGTTACAATGTATTTATCTCCCTTTTCTATATTTTCACTGTTCATGCAATTATTTATTGGACTTCTTCGTTTTGCTACATACGGTTCATATTACTTTACTCCTTTTATAAAATAATTTTGTGATGTTTTTATCTTATTTTACTGAAGAAATTTAGGGCAAGTTAAGATAGCTATATTGTTATGCTTCTGAAATATACGTGGATGATATACTTTTGTGACTTCTTTCCTTGAGTTTTTTTTTTTGGAATTTCTGTATGTAACTAAAGAATGATTTAGTGCCACACACATTAGTGTTTCTTTGAGGCATTTGCTTCATTATTCAACCCAAGACTTTCTTACAGCATGGAAGCCGAATATAAGACTAGAGGTGTAAGGTCGCTATCCCCTTTTAAACTCTAATGTAAAACAATCTCAGAACATTACTATACCCTACCCTTTTTAAATTTTCTGTGCAATCTATATCAGAGTTTTGTACATCCCTTTGCCACCGGCTCTTATGTATTTACTTTCTAATATTTTTTCCGCTATGTCACAATGTCAAATCCCTGTAGGATTATCTTGTAGGATGCTCGAAATGAAGATTTTTGTCATTGGTTGATAACTTGATATCCAGTCGTCCAAAGTTGAGATGAATTGCTCACTATAAAATTTCTTTGGAACTGATGCTAATCTAACAGTTTAAAGATTTCACATAACTTTGATTCTGATGATTTCTCCCTTCATTTCCAATTACATACTACAAATTTATTATAAATGATTCGTTGTTGACAAGTCTGAAATTCTGATGATGACAGGTTAGTTGAAACACACATTTTCTCTTTCGTTGTAGGAAGAGCATTTGTTACAGATGTTAAGAAGTTAATGATTAGCAACAAAACGAGGTCCCTGGATGTAGTAGAAGTTTTACATTTTTTCTCGGAAGTAACAAAGGTTTGCCTTTCATCCTGGTCACATGCATACTGTCCCTGATATATTTCTGCAATTAGGCATGCTTGCTACCAATATATACGCCTCACTGCTTTTACATTTAGCGTTGCATGTTATTTTTGTGCAGGATGGCATTAATCCGGGGTCAAATTTCCTGAGTACTATTGAAGTTCTCGTATCTGGGGTTAGCATTCACATTCGGCAAATTTAATTTATTTGTTCCAATTCTTTTGGTGTTACTCTGCCCTTGCAGATGTGTTGAATCTTTACTGCTAATTTACAATGTGTCATTTGATTCTTTCTAAGCCACATATAAATTCAGATATGGAGTTTAAAGTGAGATGGTTGATGGTAGGACTAGATTGTCACGTTTACTACATAGCCTAACAAAAAATGAAATACAAACTTAAATCTCATTACCATAATATTCTTAGCATCTGTTTAACTCGATCCTTTATGCACTTGGAAATGGCTTAGAAAAGCACTCAACACAAAACATTGTACGTTTTCCTTTTTAATGTTAGTGCATACTGTGCATGACACTGAATATGCTTTATCTTAAATTCAACTAGCATTCCCATGGATGATATGTTTGGTGCCAAGCATGTTGTGAAAGTGGTTTTGATTTGTGACTTTTTCTTTTCATCTCATCGTCTCATGCTTTTACAAATGAGACATTCTTTATTTGATAATGATTATATTCAAACCGTTTCTGTATCAGAATACCCATTTTCACTTTTAATTGACTAATTAAACTTTTGATATTTACAGCCAATAGATAAGCAGTCTCTCCTTGATACTGGAATTTTCTGCTGTCTTATCCATATACTGAATGCTCTTCTGGAATCTGGTGAGCTGGATCGAAGTAAGATTGCTTATGATCACAATGGATTCATGCCTGGTATAAAGAGTGAAGATCGTAGTGTTACTCAATCTCGGCGGCTTGAGGTCAGTCTGTCTGTCACTTTTGAGTCCCTAATGAAGATTTTTCCGAGATTCGAGAACTGCGGTCTTGAAACTGCAAAACTATCCCTTTAAGTAATTATTTGATACTGATGATACACGGTGGCTTGGGTAGGAAACACATAATTTGGCACCTATCACGCTTCTACCATTTGTAGTACCTCAACTATGTGGTACACATATGTAGAATGGGAAGCAGATCACAATTTCCAACATCATTTCGAATGGTTGCATGAATTGTAGTATTATCTCTACACCTTTTAGCAAAAGTATAGACAACTAAATATAGTAGTATTCCATTCAAGAATAGGATTATATCTATACGTGTATAGTACCAAATTGCTTGTTGCATTATCCTTGCAGGTAGAAGGAAAAACTATACACATAATGAAGGCACTAGCAAGCCACCCTTCTGCTGCCCAGAGTTTGATTGAGGATGATTCACTGCAGATGTTGTTTCAGATGGTTGTCAATGGGTCATTAAATGTCTCTCAGGTCATAGCAGACCCCATTTCCTTGCATTCCACTCAGCTTCATAGGCATGCAATGCAGGTTGGTCTTTAACTTTATTTGCTTTTCGAGTGCCTTTTTCTTTTCGGTTATTACTATATTTTGAGAAGGGTTTCAAAGCACTAAGGTATATCCTCTCTATTTTTTTACACTGGTCATGCTTCTTTTTTTTTCTTCTGCAGATTCTTCGTCTTCTATTAGTTAATGACAATGGAAGCACTGCGAAATACATAAGCAACCACCACCTGGTATGCAAATATACCTTCATTTATGAGTTCAACCTTTTTAAATTGTGTATTTGTATGATTAGTGACCTAATACAGTGATTATAAGATGGTTTGGACTCTGGAAGGAATTTGTGATAGTACATGAATATTTTGACTAAGAGGAGAACTCTTCTCCAAGAAATTTATTGTTCATGTATAGAAGCTAGAGTTTCTTGTCAAACCATGCTTATTTTTTTATACTATCAGTCAACATATTACTATTTGAGTATCCTAAAATTGGTTTTGCGTTCGGGAGTGTTTTAGCTTCCGTCATTGCTCTTTTGTTTGTGTATCCACTTCTCATATAGGCCATTCCTCATTTGCTTCCATATACAGAATTCAAAAGAAAGCAGCTGTGATTGCTCTATTGTTCAAATAGGGTTTTATATCAAGCATGTTTCAAATGTTGCATCATAATCTGGTAGGTTTTCATCGTGAATGTGCAGTGGCACTTAGTTAATGTGCAAATGTAGAAGATATAGTTAAGTATTGGTGGACTTTTGTGTAGATTAATATTTGTCAATGAATTTTCCTTGTTATATTTCTAATGAGTGTTTTGTTTTCTTATCTTTGCTCACTACTGTTATCCAAGCGTCTGCCTACTTTTTTAACAATAAAATGCAGGCACTTCCCTCCATACTGTCGCTGCTTATAATTTAGTGTTGGTTTACTTTACTATTCATTCGTAAACGCAGATCAAAGTTCTTCTGACAGCTATCAAAGATTTCAATCCTACCTGTGGAGATGCTGCATACACAATGGGTATTGTCGACTTGTTACTTGAGTGTGTTGAGCTTTCTTACAGACCAGGTCGGCTTGTTACTCTCTTTCTTTCTTTCTTAAAATAGTTTATAAACTCTTGATGATATGTATTGGGAGGTGTATTTCCTTCTTAGAATGTAAAGATTTATTGCTGTTTTATGCTGATCTTGACTTTCAATTATTAATTGCAGGGGCTGGTGGTGTGAAACTTAGAGAGGACATTCATAATGCTCATGGTTACCAATTCCTTGTGCAGTTTGCTCTGAGCTTATCAACTGTGTCAAAAAGTCAGAGTATTGAGAGAATAGACTCCTATTCTTCTCCTGACCAATTATCTGCCTCAAATGGTATGCAGACATCTACCAGATCAGAAAAACTGGAATCCGAAGATACTATAGGGGACACCACATCAAACCTTTCTCCTCCACTGTCAAGGTTGCTTGATGTGCTTGTTAATCTAGCTCAGTTGGGCCCGCCAGAACATACTGAAATGGCTAGAAGTTCCAAATTAACTCGTTCCAGGGGCAGAGGGCATGGAAGAACACGCACATCATCAATTGATTTAACTGGCGATGAAATGTGGGACACAAATAACACTAAAGTTAAGGATCTTGAGGCAGTACAAATGTTGCAGGATATTTTCCTCAAAGCAGACAGCACAGAGTTGCAGGCAGAAGTCTTGAATAGGATGTTTAAGATATTCTCAAGTCACATTGAGAATTATAAATTGTGTCAGCAATTGAGGACAGTGCCTCTCTTGATACTGAATATGGGCGGGTTTCCTCCTCCTCTGCAGGATATAATTCTAAAGATTCTTGAATATGCCGTGACTGTTGCGAACTGTATCCCCGAACAGGAGCTACTATCACTTTGCTGTCTACTGCAACAACCAATTACCTCCGGACTAAAGTATACAATTCTTGCTTTCTTTGTGAAACTATTGTCTTTTGATCAGCAGTACAAAAGGGTACTGCGGGAAGTTGGTGTACTGGAGGTTTTATTGGATGATCTAAAGCACCACCGGTTTTTCCTAGGTTCAGACCAAGATAACACCAATGCAAACCAGCTACAGAGTAACTTCAAGAAACACTTGGACAACAAGGATGCCATCATCTCTTCGCCTAAACTCTTAAATTCTGGTTCAGGGAGGTTTCCGTTATTTGAAGTAGACAGTACCATTTCAGTTTCTTGGGATTGTATGGTTTCCTTGTTGAAGAAAGCTGAAACCAACCAATCATCCTTCCGATCAGCAAATGGTGTGACCATTTTACTACCTTTTCTGGTGTCCGACACTCATCGTCAAGGTGTTCTCCGAACCTTGTCCTGTTTGATTATGGAGGATGCAACACAGGTGAGCTCAGTCTTCAGTCCTTTGATGCTTTTTCCTTGTTGTGCTAACGAAAGTCTCTTGTTCAGTGCTTTAATACCTGTGGCTTTTTTCTGTATTTCCTAGGGACACCCTGAAGAATTAGGGGCACTGCTTGAAGCTCTGAAAGGTGGGATGGTGAACAGTGCTTCAGGATTGCAATATGCGCTCGATGCTGATGCAAAATGTGACATGTTTGGGGCTCTATGGCGCATCTTAGGGGTAAATAGTTCAGCTCAGAGAGTATTTGGTGAAGCTACTGGGTTCTCACTTCTACTTACCACACTTCATGGATTCAGAAGTGACGAAGGAAAGATTAACCACCCTTCTATTGCAGTTTACATGAAGGTGTTTGCATACTTATTGCGTCTTATGACAGCCGGTGTCCATGATAATGCTGTCAATAGAACAAAATTGCATACAGTTATTTCATCTCATAGTTTCTATGATCTCTTGTCTGATTCTGCATTGCTCTCTGTGGATTTTGAGAGACAAGTTATACATCTGCTATTGGAGCTTGCTCTTGAAGTAGTAATCCCACCTTTTTTGGCTTTAGAAGCTGACAAGTCTTCAACAGTGGTTGAGTCTTCAAGCTTTGTCCTAATGGCTCCAACAAGTGTAGTGAGTCCTGATAGTGAAAGAGTCTACAATGCTGGGGCTATAATAATCATTATACGCGCATTGCTGTTCTTTACTCCTAAGGTACAGTTGGAAGTGCTTGATTTTATCGAGAAGCTTGCTCGTGCTGGACCTTTTAATCAGGAAAATCTGACTGCTGTTGGTAGGGACCCAATTATCGTATTTGCTATGCCTTTATCTTTTGCTATGTTTTCAGTTGGTTCATTCTGTTTTTGTGTTTCTGTTTTAAGGTTGTGTGGAGCTTCTACTTGATGTGATCCAGCCTTTCCTTTTAGGCTCGTCACCATTACTTGCCCATGCTTTGAGAATTGTTGAGACACTAGGTGCATACAGGTCAGTACATTGTTCCTGCATCTATTTATTATTATTTGGATTGTCAAATACTAAATTGTTTGAATTTCATCATCTCAGGCTGTCAACATCAGAGTTGCGGTTGCTGATGAGATATATTCTGCAAATGAGACAGATGAATTCAGGTTGCAATGTTGTTGAGATGATGGAGAGGTTAATCCTCTTGGAGGATATGACCTCCGGGAATGTGTCTTTGGCACCATTTATTGTAATGGACATGAGTAAAGTGGGATATTCTAGCATCCAAGTATCATTAGGGGAAAGATCTTGGCCTCCGGTGGCTGGTTATTCTTTTGTTTGTTGGTTCCAGTTTCATAATTTATTTAAATCACAAACAAGAGAACATGATCTAATGAGGGCCAGCTCCAGAAAACAAAATGGACAACGTAAGCAGCAAATTTTGAGGCTGTTTTCTGTTGAATCAGTTGATAGTGGGAGTGCATTCTACGCAGAGCTTTATCTTCAAGAAGATGGTGGTCTAACTTTCGCAACCAGCAATTCTTCCTCAATTTCATGTTCTGGTTTAGAGCTGGAAGAAGGGCAATGGCATCATCTTGCAGTTGTCCATAGCAAACCTAATGCTTTGGCTGGTTTATTTCAAGCTAGTGTTGCATATATATATGTCAATGGAAAACTAAGACATACAGGGAAACTAGGATATTCCCCATCACCTGTTGGGAAAGCCTTGCAGATAACCATCGGGACTCCAGTAACTCATGCAAGAGTTGGTAGGTTGCAGTGGAAACTCCGTAGTTGCTATCTTTTTGAAGAAGTGCTATCCTCTAGTTGTGTATATTTCATGTACATACTAGGTAGAGGATACAGAGGTCTCTTTCAAGATACAAACCTTTTGCAGTTTGTCCCAAATCAAGCTTGTGGTGGGGATAGCATGGCTATACTAGATTCGTTGGAGGCTGACCAGAGTTTGGGTTCTGCTGCACCAAGGCCAGAGACTATTTCTAAGACAGGGACCTTTAGGACTGATGGCAGTGGACTTGTCTGGGATTTGGAAAGATTGGGAAACCTTTCATTCCAGCTTTCTGGAAAGAAACTTATTTTTGCATTTGACGGGACATGTACGGAAGCAATTCGAGCAAGCGGGACTTTGTCATTGGTCAATCTTGTTGATCCTGCATCAGCTGCTGCTTCACCCATTGGTGGTATGCGTCTATGTGTCTACGTTTTGTTATTGTGTAGAGCTGTGACTGCTGTTCAGCTAATTTTTTCGTGATATGTTCTTTCTATTTTGTTACTTTGTTGCAGGAATTCCCCGATTTGGACGCCTCTACGGTGACATATATATTTGTAAGCAGTGTGTAATTGGTGATACAATTCATCCAATAGGAGGCATGGTTGTTGTCCTTTCTCTTATTGAGACTGCTGAAACCAAGGAAATGCTGCATATGGCGTTGACGTTACTTGCATGTGCCTTGCATCAAAATCCTCGAAATCTGAAAGAAATGCAAGTGTGCAGGGGTTACCATTTGCTGTCTCTATTTCTGTATCGCAGGATGTCACTGTTTGACATGTATTGTCTTGAGATTTTTTTTAAGATTGCTGCATGTGAGGCCTCGTTCTCCGAACCAAAGAAATTGCAGACTTCCCAACTTCAATTATCACCTGCTGTACATGTGCTTGAAGGAAGCATTGAGGATCTTAATTTGTCAAAGTTTCGTGAAGATTTTTCATCTGTTGAATCTCAAGGAGACTTGGATGATTTTTCTGCTCACAAAGATACATTCAGTCATATCTCTGAGCTTGATAATGGTGATAATCCAGCAGAAACGTCAAATTGCATTGTCCTGTCAAATGCTGATATGGTTGAACATGTTTTACTTGATTGGACGCTTTGGGTGACTGCTCCTGTTGCTATCCAGATTGCACTGTTGGGCTTTCTTGAGCACTTAGTCTCTATTCATTGGTACAGGAACCACAACCTCACTGTTTTGCGGAGAATAAACCTTGTTCAGCATTTACTAGTGACCTTGCAGAGGGGTGATGTTGAGGTACCTGTTTTAGAGAAATTAGTTATCTTGCTCGGAGTCATCTTAGAAGATGGATTTCTCGCTTCTGAACTAGATAGTGTAGTGAGCTTTGTTATAATGACATTTGATCCACCAGCAGTGACAACTCGGTACCCGATCCCTAGAGAGTCAATGGGCAAGCATGTGATCGTGAGGAACATGCTTCTTGAAATGCTTATAGATTTGCAGATGACCATAAAAGCTGCAGATTTGCTTGAGCAATGGCATAAGATTGTATCCTCAAAGTTGGTTACATATTTCCTTGATGAGGCTGTGCATCCTTCAAGTATGAGATGGATCATGACACTTCTTGGTGTGTGCCTTACCTCATCACCCACATTTCAGCTTAAATTTCGAACCAGTGGTGGTTATCAAGGTTTGACACAAGTACTTGCGAGTTTCCATGATTCCCCTGATATATATTACATTTTGTTCTGCCTGATATTTGGCAAGCCTGTTTATCCAAGACTACCAGAGGTTCGCATGCTAGATTTCCATGCTTTGATGCCTAGTGATGGAAACTATGGAGAATTAAAATTTGTTGAACTCTTGGATTCTGTAATTGCTATGGCGAAATCAACTTTTGATCGCTTAGGTATGCGATTGATGCTTGCACATAAAAGTGGAAACCTCTCCATGACAGACCTTGCAGATGAAAATGCTGATATGATCGGAGAGCTTCAGGGTGAAGCTTTGATGCACAAGACCTATGCAGCACGCTTGATGGGTGGAGAAGCAGCTGCACCAGCTGCTGCAACTTCAGTTTTGAGGTTTATGGTTGATTTGGCAAAGATGTGCCCCGCATTCTCTAATGTCTGTAGACGAGCGGAGATCCTTGAAAGCTGTGTTGGCCTTTATTTCTCTTGTGCAAGGTTTGTTGAATTTGTTTTGCACTTCACTGTCTCATTTTCTTGCATCTGTGTGTATGTCTTTCCTTTCAATTGAGGGTTTCATTATGCTAGTCCTTTCATCTGAATGTTTATGACTGTAGCTAATAAGATCTTACATAATTTATTCCAGGGCTTCTTATGCAGTGAAGGTGGCCAAGACTCTTTCTGTGAAAGCAGAAGAAAAGAACTTGAATGATTGTGACGATAATTGTAGCTCTCAGAATACATTTTCGAGCTTGCCTCAAGAACAGGAGCAGTCTGCAAAAACCTCAATTAGTGTTGGAAGTTTCATCCAAGGGCAGGCTAGTTCAAGCTCAGATGATGTGCCTCTACCCTTGGTTGACATAGACATCGGCAAGGATTCTAAAATAACTACCTCTATCGGGCAATCTAAGAAAGAAGCAGAGGAGGAAATCAATGTTGTTTCAATTGTAGGTGATGTATCTGATAACCATGGCTCTACTGCTTTGACGAGCACAGTTGGAGGCACCCCTCAGAATGTGAAAGGCAAACTTAATATTATTGTCCCGACTGATTCACAAAGTTCTGCATCTATGCTTGATTCTCCTGCACTGTCTGAGAAATCCAGCTCCAAGATAACTCCAAGTTCACCAGTTATAGCATTGCCAAATTGGCTTGGAGGGTCTTCCCAAAGTGAAGAAAAGGCCCGTTTGTCTTTAACGCCTTCTATGGATTCCTCGGTGTCTTTTGGGGAATTAGATCCATCAACTGATGCAAAGTCCAACCCTCAAGGTGCATCTTTAGGAAGTACACCTTTTGTGATTGATCCTCAGCTTCTGCTTGAAATGGATGATTCTGGATATGGAGGTGGTTCGTGCACTGCTGGAGCTACTGCTGTCTTAGATTTTATAGCTGAAGTGCTTTCTGGTATTTTGACTGAGCAGATTAAAGCTGTCCCATCAATAGAGATCATGCTAGAAAGTGCTCCGCTGTTCGTTGATTCTGAGACTATGTTGGTTTTTCAGGGTCTCTGCTTTAGTAGAATCATGAACTTTCTTGAGAGGCGTCTTCTGCGTGATGATGAGGAGGTTGGCAAGAAGTTAGATAAGAGTCGCTGGTCGACGAATTTGGATGCATTGTGCTGGATGATTGTGGATCGTGTTTATATGGGTGCTTTCCCCCGACCAACTGCTGTATTAAGAAATTTGGAGTTCTTGTTATCCATGCTGCAGCTTGCCAACAAAGACCGCAGAATTGAAGAAGCATCTCCAGCTGGGAAAGGTCTATTATCCATTGGGAGAGGAAGTAGGCCGCTCGATGCTTACATACATGCAATTCTTAAAAACACAAATCGGATGATATTGTACTGTTTTTTACCGGCATTCTTAAGTGCTATTGGAGAAGAAGACCTTCTCTGCACTTTAGGCTTAATGAGTGAGCCTAAGAGGGCTCCAAAGTCGATCACATCACAAGCAGAAATAGGAGTAGATATTTGTACGGTGTTGCAATTGTTAGATGCTCATATACGAATAATCTTCTGTCCAAGTAATCTTGATACTGATTTAAACTGCTGTTTATGCATAAATTTGATCTCCCTTCTTCGCGACCAGAGGCAAAGTGCCAAGAATTTGGCAGTTGATATTCTCAAGCACCTGTTAGTGCACCGTAGGGCTGCTCTTGAAGATCTGCTTGTGTCTAAGCCAAATCAGGGCCGTCGTTTGGATGTACTGCATGGAGGGTTTGACAAACTCTTGACAGGAAATTTATCCAACTTTATGGAGTGGTTCCAGGGTTCTGAACAGGGTGTGAACAATGTGTTGGAGAAATGCGCTGGTGTTATGTGGGTTCAGTACATTGCAGGGTCATCAAAATTTCCTGGAGTAAGAATAAAGGGCATGGATGGTCGTCGAAGAAGGGAAATGGGAAGGAAGTCAAAGGAACGTTCAATGTCAGAACTTAAGCATTGGGATCAATTGAATGAAAGGAGGTGTGCACTTGACTTGCTCCGTGATGCAATGTCAACTGAGCTGAGGGTTGTCCGTCAGGATAAATATGGATGGGTTTTACATGCCGAGAGTGAATGGCAAACTCACCTGCAACATCTAGTGCATGAGCGAGGAATATTCCCAGTACGTAAGATTCCTGATTTGGGAGAACCTGAATGGAAGCTTTGCCCCATTGAAGGCCCATACAGAATGCGGAAAAAGCTGGAGCATTGTAAACTGAGATTTGATACTGGCAAAGATGCTGTAGACTGGCATTTGAAGTTTGGAGAGTTCGAGTTTTCAAAGCCCAAAAATGAGAATAACCATGACGTGTCTGATTCAGGGTCCGGATCATTTTCTCAACTTTTTATGGACAGTACAGAAGGGCCAAACTTTGGTGGTGACCTGTACGATGAATCCTCTATTAAGGAATCTGATTACGGCAGGGATATTTCCTCTTCTAGAACTGGCTTACAGGATGACCGTGCTAGTAGCATCATTGAGCCAAGCCTTCATTCTGCCATAGATTATGGGGCCAAGTCTGTTGAGCCTACATCAGAATATAGTGGTCAGGGCAGATATGATTCATTGGAATCACCAAGACAATCATCCTCCATCAAAAATGACGAGGTCAGAGTTTCAGAAGATAGGTCAGAAAAAGAACTGCTTGATAATGGTGAGTATCTGATCAGACCGTACCTTGAACATTCGGAAAAGATAAGATTTAAATATAACTGTGAGCGGGTTATTGGGTTGGACAAACATGATGGTATATTTTTGATCGGAGAACTTTGTCTCTATGTCATTGAGAACTTCTATATTGATGATTCTGGGCGCATCTGTGAAAAGGCATCTGAGGATGAATTGTCTGTTATCGATCAGGCTTTGGGAGTAAAGAAAGATCTCTCGTTCACTGATTTCCAGTCTAAATCAACTTCATCTTTTGGTGCGCCTTTGAAAACATGCTCTGGTGGGGGAAGGGCTTGGGCGTATGGTGGTGGTGCCTGGGGTAAGGAGAAAGTGTGTACCAGTGGTAACTTGCCTCATCTCTGGCGTATGTGGAAGCTTAATAGTGTTCATGAAATCTTGAAACGTGATTATCAATTGCGTCCAGTTGCTGTTGAGATATTTAGCATGGATGGATGCAACGATCTTCTTGTCTTTCACAAAAAGGAGAGAGAAGAAGTGTTCAAAAATTTGGTTGCCATGAATCTTCCAAGAAATAGCATGTATGTACCTTGCTTCCTGCTGTTTCCTTGCATGTGTTAGTAATGTTGTTTATTGTGCATTTCTTTTGAGAGAATTCTCATGGCTAATTCTTATAATATCTTTGGCCTGGATGTCATTCTTATGTTTGAAAAAAATATTAAATTCCTTTTCCCGAGGGATGTCACTTCATTGAATTACTTGCTTGACAATAGTAAAGTATGGACTCCATGCAACAAAAATACATTTTTGGCTGCTAGGCACTATCACTAGTGTTTTCGTGCGTATCCCGTATATCATAACATAAAGGCAAGAGCTGCTTTAGTTAGGATTGTAAATTTGAGTTGTACAGCAAGAACTATGCAATTGTTGAAAAGATGAGCTTTTCTCGTCTTTCATGACAATTGTAAACTCCACATGCGATCATGCAAGAACTGCTTTATCTATTGTCTACTGCTCCTTTTTCTTCCTTATCTTGATGACAGGAGATATTCTTGTCAAGTTTCCCTGTTGGTTAAAAAACCCTTGCATTTGCATGACACTACTTATGCTTCTCTATTTTAAGGATATGTTTGATTTGTTGTCTGCCTGTAACGAAAGTCCTTAATTACCTGCGATATATCTGTAGTCCTGAGAATATTGTCAAGCTAATTATGGAGTATCCATTGATTATATACATATACTCTGATATCATGGATAATAGAGTTTTGGTTAGAAGAATTTTTCCAAACTTCTAGTAGAATGCTTTCACAGTTTCTTAGTTTTCTACAACATGTTCTTTTGTATCTTAATTTCTGCTCCAAAATGGAAATTGTGTGTCAGTCTTATGTATGCACTCTCTAGTGAGATGTTTCTCTGCATACCTTGGAAGGAACTAATAGTCTAAATGATTGAATCATCCATGCTACAGGTTGGATACAACTATTTCAGGATCGACAAAGCAAGAAAGCAATGAAGGCAGCCGCCTTTTCAAGCTTATGGCTAAGTCATTCTCTAAGAGATGGCAAACTGGAGAAATTAGTAACTTTCAGTATCTCATGCACTTGAATACACTGGCTGGACGTGGATACAGTGATCTCACTCAGTATCCAGTCTTCCCATGGGTTCTTGCAGACTATGAGAGTGAGGAATTGGATTTATCAAATCCCCTGACATTTCGTGAGCTTGGCAAATCGATGGGTTGTCAAACAGCAGAAGGAGAAGAAGAGTTCCGTAAAAGGTCAATTGACAATTCTTTTCTTTGGCTCTATGTTTCGTTCATCTATAGCTTTGATGTAATTTGTCTACTTTGATGTGGTAGGTATGAGAGCTGGGATGATCCAGAGGTACCCAAATTTCACTATGGATCTCATTATTCCAGTGCTGGAATTGTTCTCTTTTATCTTGTTCGCTTGCCACCATTCAGTACAGAGAACCAAAAGTTACAAGGTGGTCAGTTTGACCATGCTGATCGTCTATTTAATAGTATCCGAGATACATGGTCAAGTGCAGCTGGAAAGGGCAACACATCTGATGTGAAAGAGCTCATTCCAGAATTCTTCTACATGCCAGAGTTTCTTGAGAATCATTTTGGTCTTGATTTAGGGGAAAAGCAATCAGGAGAAAAGGTCCTCTTCCTTTTCATATAATACATGCTTTATGTTTCAGAGTTGTTTGCTACCATGAAATTTGCTTTTTCTTGTGGCTGGGAATCACTTTCCCCCAACTTGTTAATGGATTATGCATCATTTACTTCCCCTTTTGTCTTTCCTCAAAAACTAACAAATGTAGGAAACTTCTGGTCTTTTTTATCAGGTAGGTGATGTTTTGTTACCTCCTTGGGCTAAAGGCAGCACAAGGGAATTCATCAAAAAGCACAGAGAAGCACTTGAATGTGATTATGTTTCTGAAAATTTGCATCATTGGATTGACCTCATTTTTGGATATAAGCAGAGGGGCAAGGTTAGCAAACATTTTATTTCTTATAGCTAGCATGCATTTCTTGAATTTATCTAAATAATTTATTCTTTCATGTTTTTGAATGCATGCTTTTTTTATTTGTTTTGGATGGAGGTAAAAATATACATATTGCTATACGAAAAAGAAAAATTCATGTGCAAGTGTCTGGCCAAGAAGTGTCGGTTACACAAAAATAAAACAAAAAGAGGAAAATAGGATCAGCTTTTGCTTATCTCTTTATTTTGTTTTATATAGCTCTCCTAACTGTAATTAGCTCATCTGATTATTAGGCGGCAGAGGAAGCTGTGAACGTTTTCTATCATTATACGTATGAGGGCAATGTGGATATTGATTCTGTCACAGACCCTGCGATGAAAGCTTCTATTCTGGCACAAATTAATCACTTTGGGCAGACACCCAAGCAGTTGTTCCTCAAACCTCATGTCAAGAGGCAGTCTGACATCAAGCGCCCTCCTCTTCCACTTAAATATTCAAGTCATCTGGTCCCACATGAAATAAAGAAAACCTCTTCTTCTATAGTTCAGATTGTTGCTCAACATGATAAAATTCTTGTGGCAGGGTCAAATAGCTTGCTTAAACCAAGAACTTACACAAAATATGTGAAATGGGGATTTCCAGACCGTAGCTTGCGGTTTATGAGCTATGATCAAGATAGGCTCTCATCAACACATGAGAATCTTCATGGAGGCAACCAGATACAGTGTGCTGGCATTAGCCATGACGGTCAGATTGTTGTGACAGGAGGAGATGAAGGCCTGGTTTGTGTTTGGAGAATCAGGAAGCATATGCCCCGTGGTCTACGACACCTACATCTTGAGAAGGCCCTTTGTGCTCACACTTCTAAGGTTTCATGCCTTTATGTCTGTCAACCTTATATGCTTCTTGTCAGCGGTTCAGATGATTGTACTGTGATCTTTTGGGACATGAGCTCCTTGGCCTTTGTCAGGCAACTCCCCGAGTTTCCATCACCAGTATCTGCTGTGTATGTGAATGACTTAACTGGTGAGGTTTTAACAGCTGCTGGCGTCTTGCTAGCTGTCTGGAGCATCAATGGTGACTGCCTTGCTGTGACCAACACCTCCCAGCTTCCTTCTGATTTCATTTTATCGGTGACAAGCTGCACGTACTCAGACTGGTTGGGCACCAACTGGTACGTAACAGGTCACCAAAGTGGAGCCGTTAAAGTGTGGAGGACTGTTCACTGTTCTGATGAGCAAACTCATTCCAGGCAAATGGGTAACAATGTGACAGGAGGGTTAGCTTTGGATGGTAAAATCCCGGAATACAGGCTGGTTCTTCACAAGCAGCTCAAGTTTCATAAGCATCCCGTCACTGCACTTCACCTTACGGTCGACTTGAAACAGCTGTTAAGTGGGGATTCGGAAGGGCATTTGTTGTCCTGGACATTACCCGAAGAGGCCCTGAAGGGGATTTCCAGTCATGCATTACAGTGGTGAGCTTCACGTGATTGTGTTGTGTAATTTATCGTTGTGGCCCCATTTATGTTCGGGGCATAAACTGTGGGCTTCTTAAATCCCCTTGAAGAGCCGTGTCCGGTCCATCCTTGGGGGAATGTTAGGGCGGCTGGGCTGTCGCGGCTATAGAACTTAAGAGAGGTATATAAAAGCTTGTTGATGTTGTGCCATCAAGTGGGTGATTCAGACGTGACTATTAGAAGATGGAAACAACGGGGGAGGGTGAGGTGCTGTCTTTAGTTTGTTTAATGTATTGTTGTAAATAGGGAGCTTCTCATTTTTTTTTGGAATGGGGAGAGAGAGGGTTAGATGACAGTGTGTAATCAAAGATGTATAGTGAAAAAGGCTAAATTTTGGTTTGGATTCATGTTCTTTGGCGTATGAATGCACCAATAGTGGATCTCACTGGAGATTCCATTATGCTCGTGAAAATTCCTTTCCTTTGTGATTTCAAACCAATCTATTCATATCCCTCTAGTTTACGAGGTAGACGAGTCACATCCACACACACGAGAAAGGGGTTGTAGGCTCGTAACGAACGAATGAATCATGTCCCTCTAGTTTACGAGGTAGACGAGTCACATCCACACACACGAGAAAGGGGTTGTAGGCTCGTAACGAACGAATGAATCATGTAAAACTTGAAATTCTCTCTTCTCCCTCGATCCTTTTGCCAAACTTCAAACGTTTGTTTCTTTGTTTCACCATCCAAAAAACTCTCAACCTATTCTAACAAAGCTTTTCGATTGATTAACATTTGTGCTCAAACTCAAAAATGAAATTCATGACAAGTTTATCTCACAAATCTTGTAGAGAACCAAACAAGAGAAGATCATAAAAGTTGTTGGGTTGAGTAATCTTGTAGAGGAACCAATTAACCATGAGGTTTTTTACTCCTTTTGTACGAGAACTTTAATATCTTAACATTTCATTTTTGCTTTCACATCTTTCTCATATCTTTACTTATTCGTATGCAATATAATTGAAGTTATTTGTGATTGTTCCAATTAATCGTGAGTTTTATAGTTGTGCACGGAAATTGTTCAATGAAATGCTCCAAAGAACCACAAGTTCATTTTTCTATTCTAAAAGTTCATTTTTTTTGTAATTGATGTTCATATTTCATTAATTAAAGGAACACAATGTGCCCTTTATATTTGATGACGGTGATAACACTCAATATCTTTGTATATTGTGAAATCTTTCAAATCACTCATCATAAGAATCGTTCTATCAAGAATACTTAATATGATTGCAAAGGAACATCGTGTTCACCAATGGTTTCCATCGCTTACTATCGATCGTCTCCTTCTTCACTTTAATATCTTTACATTTCACTTTTGCTTTCACATCTTTCTCATATCTTTAGTGCTTCTTTTGTAATAGAATTTAAGTTATTTGGTAATAGATGTTCATATTTTCCTTATTCAAGGAATGTTGTATCCCCTTTGTCTCTGGTGACGACGATAACACTCGATATCTTTGTATATTGTGAACTCTTTCAAATCACTCTTCACAAAAATCATTCTATATGGAATACTTAATATGATTGCAAAGGAACACCGTATTCACAATGGTTTCCATCGCTCACTATAGGCAACCTCCATCTCCACTTTAATATCTTTACATTTCACTTTTGCTTTCACATATTTATCATATCTTTACTTTTTCTCTTATAATAGAAATTAATCTATTTATGATTGTTCCAATTAACTATGAGTTTTAGAGTTGTCCACGAAAATTGTTCGATGAAATACTCCAATGAACCACACGTTCATTTTTTTTATTCTAAAAGTTCGGTTTTTTTTTTGTAATAGATTTTCATATTTCAATTAATCAGATTTGTATACGAATAGTTTGACACATATGAATAATGAATAATTGTATTAAAAATGAATGTGTATGAAAAATGAACCCAATGTATTTAAATGAACTACGAAAAAATGAACTCAATAACTGAAGTTAAAAATACTCTACAAATTCAATTGTGTCAAGTACTATATATTCAACACTCATTGAGTTTCACAAGTTTTGGTATTACACATTCACAATAAATGAACGGCATACAAGTTAACAAAAATTGAATTTTGTGCCCACAAAAAATGAACTATATAATTTCTCTCTTGTACCATAGCAGCGTGTCTTCCTAAATTTATCTTCCTAAATTTATTTTAATCATGATTGTTAATCTACTTTGATCTTGTGGCTCACAATCTTCCTCACTCCTCTATAAGGACCCTCCTTATCTGCTTTGATCTTGGTTTGAGTGAGGAGGTTCCTTGTGGAGAGGAGTTAGAAGGGTTGTGAGCCACAAGATCAAGATAAATAAACAATCATGAATAAAAGATATATTAGGCTCAAGGCTGACACGCTACTATTGAGGATACAATGGCAAAAATTTTATAGTTCTTTTTTTTCCAATGTGTAGTTCATTTTTTGTTAGCGTGTAGTTCATTCTCTTTTATGAGACGATGAACTATATGAGGAGACATTTAAGCAACGAATTCCATCAATGATGAATTAATCTTCTCATCAAACCTCATTAGAGTATGATTATTTCATCAATAATGAATCGGCGGTGAAGAAGCATTATCCAATAGTAAAGATCTATGCTCAATTTATGTTCATTTTCATGTTCTACTCTGTTAATAAAACGCGTTATAGTAAATTTATCTTTTCCCTATTAGGCTTCAACTAGAAGATGAAAAAGAAATCCGAAACGATAAATAAACTTGAAGTAGAAGTCGAAAATGAAAAAAAATGAAGAGAAAGAGAGTGAACATGAATATTAGCTTTTGTATCGTGGTTGAGTTAAACATGAAGAGGATGAAGAAAGTTGTCAACGAATAAGATGATGGAGAAAAAAAACAACATGACTATTAGCTTTTATATTATATGTTGAACAATATATCCCGAGAAAAAAACCCACAATCAATTACATATGGGCCATCCGGCCCGGAAGCCTGTTCGCTTTTTACGTGGGTGGACATGGGCAGCGTTTGAGGTATGGACAAGCTGGTCCGGCCTGCACCTTCAAGGTAGAGTTTTTGGTTATGGCCCAGCTCAAACCCGGCCCGAGCCCACTTTTATACAGGTCTACCTATAATGTTAATGAAAAATATTATTAGTGTTATATTTTTTGTGAATCGCAATGTCCAAGCCACCCAAACTCCATTGTGTTTGGATATTATGTTTTGAGGTTTATGTTGGAGATAATATTAAAAAAAGTCAGTGTTCCAAAGATCGTACATCCCTTAAACTTATCTAACTAAATTTGATATTTTTAATCAATTTAATACAAGTTAGTGATTTTACTTTTTCAATGATATGATAAAAATCACTTACTCACTTGAATAAATTGATGAAATTCGAAAGGGTTGATTGTAATATTTACTTCAACTCGTCTTTTAGGTATGAACTGAACTTTGTGTGGAGTATATAAGATAATACTCAAACCCCACCCTTGTTTAGATTCTTTCATTTTTAAAGTTGTTATTTTCTAGAGTGAATTTGCTATGTAGCATTACTTCACTAATTTTGTTTAGTAATTGTGAAGCTCAATAATTTTGTTAGAATATGACCTTTTTTAAAAATTTTAGACTAATTTGCCCTTCTACAAAAATTTAAAAGATTCCTAATTATTTATTACCTTTTAATTGACCTACAATCCCTAATTGAAGAAGGTGTATTTTGAATAAGTTACCAATTTTAATAGCGTAATCAATTAGTAAATTATAAAGAATATAATTTTTTTTTTACGTGAATTGATAAAACGTTACATGCTTGTACTTTTCATGTAAATCATAAAGAGTACAAGAAAATTCTTAATAAAATTTTACAAAAAATTTATAAGAATTGATCAGCGTAATCAATTAGTAGTTAATCTTGTACAGGAAAATTTTACAAGAAGATAAATCGTGTACGATAAAATTTTACAACCAACCAGAGATCGATTCTTGGTGACTACATTCGTTTTTTAATTTTTCGTATTTCTTGTAAGAATTATAAAGTTACAAGAAAATTCAAGAAATATAATTACAAGAAAATAAGTATCATCTACAAGAATAAATTATAAATTTACAAGAAATTTGTTTCATTTACAAGAATACTTAAGTTATTAGAGTAACGTCTAAATTAGGATAAAATTTATTATAACTAATAAGGGTAAAACTGCCATTATTTGTTTAATAAGGTTATTCACTTAAAATTTTATAGGCCTAGGTTATTTACTAAACAAAATTAGTCATTGGGTACATTTTATCCAATTTTCTCTATTTTCTATTAAAATAACTTTGCTATTTTATAAGTTTTGTTTTATCTCTTTTACAAATATGAGGCTAGGGATGAAATTTTTTTGTTATGATGCCTCCAAGAAAAGTTAAGGAAGATTGTCTAGCTAAAATTTACTATGTTGGATTTCAATGCATTGGAGTGATATAATCGAACACCGTAAGACGTATGTTTAGTGACAATTTTTATTAAGTTTAGAAATAAAATTTATATGTTGGATATGGTCTTGGAGACATTGTTTTAGCTAGAGCTGTCAAAAGTTGACCTGACCCGTGAATCCGACCTGGCTTCGAAAATTTTGAAAAAAAGAATGCCCGGAACCGACCCGCTTGAAACCGATTTAAACCGAAGTAATAAATGACCCTAAATAACCCGGCCCGAATGACCCGATTACCCGAATAATCCGACCCGAAGTAACTTGATAGCCCAAAGTGGTCTGGCCCAAATGACCCGAAAACCCAAAATAATCCGGCCCGAAGTAACCCGGACCAAAGTAACCCGGCCTGAATTGACATGATAGCCCAAAGTAACCCGATAGCCCGAAGTAACCCGGCCCGAAGTAACCCGAACCGAAGTAACCCGATAAGTATATAATGGCATAATCCATACTATAGGTTTATATTATAAGTCTATAATAACATATTAAATACATACTAGTGTAGTTCCCGTGCCAATGCAAGGACATAATTTCAAATTTTAGTTGAAATATAATTTTTTAAAATTTATATTAAAAAATTGATGTAATATAATGGTTTTAATTAATTAACCAAAAAAGTTATTAAAACTTTGTTATTAAATTCATTATAATTTTAGGTAAACGAAATGAGGAAACTACACAAAACCACCCTTAATAATCACTATTTTGCAAATAACCATCCTTTATAAATTTTTTAGCATAAAATCACCCTCAATATTCATATATGTGCATTAAACCACCCCTTATAAATTGTTTGGCATAAAACCACCTTTAATTTTATGGGTTTGCAACTAACCACCCTATATTGTTTTAAATTACATCAAATAATTTAAAATTGAAGCATTGACAAGGTAAATTTTCATTATCATATTAAATTAATATTAATATCATAGTTAGTTTTAAACTTTCAATAGTTTAAAACCTTTTCATTTTAAAATTTCCATTACTATTTTGGAAATATTTTAACCCATAATTTTTTCCTAGTTTTTTAAAAATGAAAAATAATGGTAACAACGTGATTATTCATCAACTAAAACAAGTAAAAAAGGTAAAAATAAATTTATTCCGGTAACAAGTCATCAAGTTAGTCGGAATTGAGGTTGTAATAAAATTGATTTTGTATTCGTTAGTTTGTATGTAGTTTAATAATTTTTAAATTAAAATATTTTTTGTATTTAGGTAATAACTTATATTATTATTTTTGATTATTTTCTACTATAAATTGTAATATTTAACCAAATTATCAAAACTATTAATGGTATCAATATTAATAATGTAAATATATCTTGTCTATGCTTCAATTTTAAATTATTTGATTCAGTTTTAAGTAGTACAGGGTGGTTAATTGCAAACATTTCAAAATTAAGGATGGTTTTATGTAAAAAAATATTGTATGGGTGGTTTATTGCACATAGATGAATATAATGGGTGATTTCATGCTAAAATTTTTATAGAGGGTGGTTCCTTGCAAGATAGTGATTATTAAGGGTGGTTTTGTGTAGTTTTCTCAAACGAAATAGACTAATTTATAAAATATAACATATCTTAGTTAAAGTTAATGTTAGTATACTATTTATGAAGATGATAAAGATCAATAAATATATTTAAAAAAAATATAAATAAATTTAAAAATGTAAATATAAATGTTAAAACAAAGAATATTTAAAAAGTTAAATTACAAAATTATCTTAGTAGTTTTAAATAATATTATTAAGAAACAAAGAAGATGTAATAATTATATTATAATAATTTATATATTTTTTAAGTTAGTGAATATTTCCTAATGAATATAATAACTATATATTTATATGTTAAAGTTAGAATAATAAACTATCTAATAATTTTATAATTAAAAGTGGAAAAATTTTCAAAAATATAAGAAGAATATCTTAAGAGTATATTGAAGATTGTGGTAAGACTAAAAATGGAAATGATATATATATATATATATATATATATATATATATATATATATATTATCTATATTAATGATTTCTATTTATTTATAAATTAGTATAATTATAAAACTAAAATGCACGAGAAAATAACATGTGTGTAACACCCCGAATCTGCGGGATATCAGGGCGCCACGGGCGAGACCTCACAATGGGTCCTGACCCTTAGCCTGACAACAATCTCACCGGACCTTTCCAACATTACACAAATAAAGGCAAAAACCCAAATCGTTTATAATGTACGTGAGAATAGAAAAGAAGGGATACAAGGTGGAAACTCAACCAAGTTCTCAAAACGACACAACAACGATAACGAGATCCAAAACCGTACAACATCAATAATCCAACAACACAAAGAAAACCAAAAACGTTCCCGTCCTATAATGTACGGAGACCCCCGACTGTCCACTCCTCCACCTCACTCGGCGGCATCCCTAACCTACAAGGCATCTACACAAACGGTTTAAAATCGTTAGCTCACATTCTAGGCATTATATAGATAATATGGCACAAACACACACATGAGAACACATAACACACAACATGCTCATATACATACACATTCGATTCTTATTCTCTTTTTAGGTTATTCCATTTCTAATTCCATTCATTTAAAGTGTGACACGAGAGTCTTATAACTCTCGCCTCTGTCCCCGTATAACCAACAGGAGTGATGCGGATCTCAACCCGTATACTATGTGGAGTGGCGAAGAAGTCCACCCGTATACCATGTATGACCTGGTCGTAGAGAATCTCTCAGTCTCCCTCGGGAGCTGGGCAGTGATGTCACCGCTTGATAATAATAGTAACAATGGGCCAAATAATATATATATATATATATATATATATATATATATATATATATATATATATATATATATATATATATATATATATATATATATATATATATATATATATATATATATATATATATATATTTATATAGTCAAGTACTCCTAATCCGGTTTTTCATGATCAAAAGCGATAAAACACACACCACCATCATGTATCCAAATAATGCATAAAAGTGGCTAAGTAAGTCCGAAGACTTACCTCGTCTCAAAGCTAATCAAAACAAACGATCTCAACTTTCTGTATGGGAATAACCAAGGCTGGTGAAGAAAACGCAGCCGCGGAAGCAAGCTGTCGCCCCCTGCGTGGACCTGTCGCCACCCCTGCGGAAGCCTGGAGTCGCCCCTGCGCCGGGGAGCCGCCCCTGCGGCGGTTGGTGTTCCGCCCCCGCGGTCGAACAATAGAAGCTTCGTCTTTTTCGTTTCTTCGACTGTGTCTTTGCTCCAAGTGCCTCCTTCTTTGGTTGGGCCTTCTCCAAACACTATCCACATGTCTTAGCTTCCTCACCATGACCTAAACGAGCACAACAGATTCAACTCTTCAAGGCTGCAGAATCCTACCAAAATCTTCCAAGGAGAAGGAAGAAGAGAACACAAGGAGGAGAGCGATGAGAGAAAGAATAAGCGTAAGAGTGAAAAGGAAGATGAGGAGAGGGGGAGAGTAAAGAGCTGCATAAAGGGGTGGGGAGACCCAAAGATCAGCTGTCCCCCTTGTCTCCTCACTCCATAACCCGGGGCCGGAAAGAAAAAGAGGAAAACTCAAAGGTTGGCACGAGATTTGAGGATAAATCCCGGCACTTAGCAAACGTGCCTGCGGGAAAACTAAGCCGCTGACGCGGAAAGATCGGAAAACATATCGACACCCGGAATAAAAATTTCGGATGTTACAATGTGGCAGGAAGTTTATGAGAAAATGACACGTAGGATGAAGTGCTTCTGCTTTAATATATGTATATGGATATGGATTACATAATCCATTCTATAAGTCGGATATCCAAATTTGGTTAAAGATCATTTCGATCAACAAATCACCCAAATATTTGTGGATAATTATTCAAACCGACTAAAATCGTTTTTCACATAAATACATAATCCATACTATAATTTTTAAGAATTGAAATTTTAAAAATATTTTTTTATTCATTATATTGTCTATATATACATAAATACATATTACATATTCCATACTATAACTATAAGTCTATAATAACATTCTGCAACTCCGACAAGATAATGTAAGGTAACAATAGTTCTAACTCATTAAAATAAATTTTGATTTTAACTTATGGTTTACTAATTACTTATTATAACTATTTTCCTACTTTAATTTTCTATTTCCTATACAAGTATTAAAATATATATATATATTACATAATACATAGTATAATTGTATAAGTATATATGATTACATTTTTAAAGTATTAACTTTTTACCTTGTTGGAAAAAAGATGTCTTAAAGTGTTAAAAATAAGTTTCTTTAAAAAAAATTGTATCAATTATACGGTTTTCACTTTCATTTGAATTAAGTAATGTGACTAATTGACTATAATATATTATATTTTATCGTACACTTTATAACAAGCAAAATTAGGGAAAAAATATATATGGATCAAATGGATATGTCACATTAGGTATATGGATCAAATGGATCAGTCACATTAGATATATGGATCAAATGGATCAATCACATTAGATATATGGATCAAATGGATCAATCGGGTATCCAGATCCGGTTAAGTCATTTTCACTCAAACGGATCACGCTAAAATCATTGTGATCAAACAAATCACCCAAGTATTCACGGATAATTATCCGATCTGACTACAATCGTTTTCAAATACAATATTTTCTAATTTGGATAAAATAGATCAACCAAATATCTACGGATTATTATCCGATTCCGTGAAAAGTGATAAATAGTTTCATTCGAATAAAATGTTACTTTCAAATAAAGTATCAAATAATATATATATATATATATATATATATATATATATATATATATATATATATATATTGTGTTTCCCAATAGTTTAAGAAAGTAATAGTTGATTAATATAAAATTATATTAACGATATGCCGGTTATTGATCATAATCAAATTAATTGATACACGATCCACACCGGTATTAACCTAAATTGATACCCGATCTAAACCGACTTGATCTAAAACAAACCGTTAAAAAGAGAGATTGTTTTGACCCGGCCCATTTGAACCCGAACAATTGATACCCGATCGAAACGACCCGACCCGAAACAAACCGCTAAAAAGAGAGAGATTGTTTTTACCCGACCTGTTTGAACCCGAGCTTGTTGTGACCGACCCGAACTGACCCATTGGCCCCGTTTGACACCACTATCAAGAATCGAGCTAAACCGACCCGTTATGACCCGAGAACCGAGGCTACCCAATAACCTGTTATAACCCGAATAATCGATACCCTGCCCAAACCGTCCCGACCCGAACCAATCCGGTTATTAACCAAGCCTTTTTTTTTTTTTTACCCGACCCGCTTCAACCCGAACTTGTTGTGACCCGACCCGTTGGCCCTGTTTGACACCTCTAGTTTTAGCTATAGTTAATGAGAATAATGGTTGTGTTATGATTGAAATGAATTGTGTTCGAATAATGTTACCTCTTTCACATACCCTATTTATATACAAATGGTATATATATTTCTAAAAATGATAACATGCTTTTAATATTAACATTGCTCAAATACCCCGAATGACTCAAATCTATATAATTGTTACAATCCGAAAATATTTTTAGAACAAATACCTTGGACATTTACATAATCGACACCTCAAATATTGATCTGGAATATATACCACCAAATACACCGGACTGATGTACATCTGTTATATATGCTATTAAATACCTCAAATAAGTGCCGGTAAAATACATCGGATATATCAAATATTATACATCCCGGATGTGAGCCGCCGTATATACAATCAATACCCCAAATAAGCTATGGGAAAATAGCCCGAATATTTTTTATCCAACACATATACTACCAAATACCCAAAATATTTAAACATACGTAAAATGGCTGGATTTTTGTTCGAAATAAATACGCCGGATATACAAATGGAACGCTCTGGGTATATACCTTTGAACGAATTAAGTCGTTGACCTTTATGCCGGATGTGGTCCGGGATATAAAGCCTAAAATATTCGGGATATTTGACCTTTTTTGTAGTAGTGATTCCATGAAAATCGTACCACATGAGCCCTTAATACTCCGTGTTATTGCGTTGTTATTATTTTTTTATCAACTACTTACCAAATTAATTTTATCTCTCTTGTTCAATTTAAAACGTTCATCTTAGAATCCAATGTTTTACTCCTTACTGTAAGAATGATTCTCTCTAGAACCAAACCCTATGTACATGACAATGCTTTCTAACTTTTAGATTTATTTTTAATCTCAAACTGAATTTTTAATGTGATGGATTTTACTCCTAGTTTTATTTTTAGTTTATGTTTACTTTTATATTTTCTTAGTAATGAAGTTAAAAAAAATCAGTTATATATAATAACTTATCTGGGTTATTATTATAATTAAATTAAAATTAAAATAAACTTAAATTATTTTTTTGTTGCCTTTTAGGTTACATTCTTTTCATTGGTTCATGTGTTATTATTATAATTAAATTAAAATAAACTGAAATTATCATATTAATATAAATATAGAGTTTTGTTGATCTTCTTGCTAATATATTTATTTTCCTTCTCTTTTTGAACCCAAGTGAAGGCATAACTTGATAATGTTAGCACCACTAAGTACTCTTATCTCCATTGAAATGATTCAGCATTAGTAGTTAAATTCGTTCCCCATCCTTATGACTCAGTTTCAAACAAGTGATGCTATGTAAGATGGACCCTTTTTCTATTAAAATCATTAGTTTATGTTTAGAAGTTAATATGTAGAATAATCCGATTCACTAGGTTTATGATGAAATTTGATAGGTTTTCATGGTTGGATGTCAAATATGATGAGTGTAGCATCTCCCAGGTAGTAATTTGAATTTCAAGCATATAAAAGTAAAGCACACAAATAACTTGGACTAGCGGTTGATCAAGATTGAGACGGGTTTTATTAATGAAGATGAATGAATGGAGTCGGGAAAATTGATCACTCAAAATACATTAGTGACCATAAACCACTCCGGGGAAGCAATTTTTGTCAATTCCCGATATGCGACCCAACCCGATTCAAGTACAATTCACCCACGAGAGAATGTTTCATTCATCAATTGTTGAGGACAATCGATCAACAAATCACAACGGAAGGGTAATATGGTAATTTAAGTACAACAATGATATCACTAGTCAGGGTCACAGCCACAGGATCCGAACTGCTTTCCTATGGGCAGGCACATCTTCCATTGCTTCCTTCTCTAATTATCTTTCCAAACATCTACTACATTCGCTCTCTTCCCTTTAATAATCGAAAGCTTGCCCTAATCATCGCCTCACTGTGTTCAACAGTTTTATCGGCACATTTTTCAACCTTCATCTCTTTTGTCATTGCACAACGAGCAAAAATGCTTGCTGTCTTCCACAATTCTGTTGCAAAAAGCCCTGAAGCTCTCAACAATTCTTCCCAATCCGAGGCCTATTGTGCATTGAAGGACGATTCGCTTATTCGTCACTTCGTTTCCCTCAATCCAAACGCTGTTTCTGTCAGTCTTGGCCCAAAGGGTGCCATCGCTTTCTCCTCCCATCGCCAGAATCCTCTTCTTCCGAGGTCATCTCCCTTGTGTTTTATTCGCTCAATCAATTTCCTTTTCTTTTCATTCTAGTATTGAACCTTTCGGCTCCTGAACTATCCGTGCTTGATTCATGTTGTTGTGGTTTTTGGCTGAGACTCCAATCCAAATAATTTAGGGCTAATTAAATTCAATAAGTGTGCTTGATTTTGCGGTTCAAAAATTCAATCAACTTGAATTTTTGTTTGTTGAATATGGTGCTTCTGATTGGCAGATTTTTTGCTGCTGCGGATGACATATTTTGTATGTTCCAAGGGCATATTGAGAACATAGCTTCCTTGAAGCAGTTGTATGGTCTAACCAAGACGGCTAATGAAGTTAGTATTATTGTAGAGGCATACCGTTCCCTGCGAGACCGAGGGTCAAACCCTCCAGATCATGTCCTGAGGAGTATTGAAGGGAAGTTTGCGTTTATAGTTTATGATAACACCTCTAGCTCCACCTTTGTTGCAGTGGTAAGTGACCTTTCTACGTTGCTAGTTTTGATGTTATTTGAATCATGACTTGCTCAGATTTGATATGGAAATGACTTTATGTTGTCTTCTGCTAGGATGCTGATGGACGTGTTCCTCTCTATTGGGGGACTGATGCAGAAGATAATGTTGTTATTTCGGATGACATTGAGGTTGTGAAGAAAGCATGTGGAAAGTCATTTGGTCCTTTCCCCAAAGGTACAAACAACTGTGTGTATATCATTATAAGCTGTTAACTTGTGCAAAATCATCTCTTGTTTGCTTCAACCCTACATTCTCTTAGAACCCCTGTTTGAGTTGCATTTCTTTGAGCACAGCACAATTTCATCTGTTTTCCACTTGGGTTAACTACATACATTATGAAGATGATAATTGAACCAATTTTTCTATTTTAATATTTAAGAAGTATTCTACTCTTAATAGGGTGTTTCTTCACATCATCCGGTGGATTGAGGAGTTTTGAGCATCCGCTGAAGACACTAAATTCTGTGCCATGGGACAACAATGGCTCAGGACAACCCTGTGGCGTAACCTTTGTTGTGGCTGCAGACACGAAGAAGGAGGTTGATAAGCCTGGAATGCCAAGGGTGGGAAGTGATGCCGATTGGGCATCTCGTTATTAATTGATTGGCAGTCCTCTTCTTCTATTTATGGTCTGTTACTTGTGACTATTCAGTGTATGTCATAAAAACAATTGTTTTTCCCTTACTACTACTGCCTATCTTGCTGATAAAACAGTGATTTGAAACATTATACTCTGGTGTATATGATAAGGTTTGGATGGTTATATTTCATCGTACTGACTCATTTCTCCTAATCTTAGCTCAGTCGTGGTTTCATCTGTTTCTTAATCAAGCATTGAAGATTATAGGTCTGGAACCCAAGCTCCACTGGTAGGTCTTATACTGCTAACAAAATGCCTCTATTTTACCTAACTTTCGCTCGAAACCCTAACTTGGTTCATTTATCCCGTTTCTGCAAAGATTTGGCATTGTTTGATGTTGATTGTTGTTGAGAAGAGTATAAGTACCCCATAGGAAGCAAGTGGTAGTGAAATTTGGGGGAAAAGCTTGCGTTTTTTTGAGCCTCGATCGAACAACACTTCGCCTCGGTTGCTTTTGCTGCGTCTCGGCCGAGGTATTCTTGGGGAAACCGGGGTGCTTTTCAGTTATGGCAAATTTAAGAAGATCTGATCGCCAGCTATCCCTTAGGGATAGGCCTAGCAGTTCCCAACATTCCTCTCCTTCCCCTCCTCCACAGCCTACAGTCCCGGTGATCCATGAGAGATTTCAGCGGGACTTTGACCGGATTTGTGGGCGCCCGATTGTCGCCCCTAGATATGTTGATATTGCTGATTTCGAGTGCTTGCACGTTGTGGAGGACCTACAGAAGATGGTCTCCATGGTGTGTTTGGAGGATTTTATGGCTATCCGAACGCCGGCTTATTTGGAGCCGACGTTCGAGTTTTTGAGCTCAGTGACGTACATGCCGGAGAGTAGAGGGATCAAGTAACGGCTTCTGAACAAGAACTACATCGTCCCCCTAGAGCAGTTTGGGGAGATCTTTGGCTTTCACACCCCGGCCTACAACTACTGACTTTGCTTCTCGAGCGCAGGCTCGCAGCTTCTAGGGAGGGCATTGCTTACGTGACTTCCCACCATGACAGATGGCAGCCCGGGGATTCTCGGGAGCGCATCATATACCACCTGACCTTCCGTATTGCTCACAGGATCTTTAGTGAGATGACGCGTACTAAGACGCCCTAGATGGTCCGACAGGGTGAGCTTTTCAGCATGTTCTGTATGGTGACTAGGGATCCCGGATTTTGCTGCTATGCTTGTAGAGGAGCTGCATAGGGTGAAGGGGAAGGCGAAGGGAGATATCTGTTGTGGCGGCCTGGTGACTCACATTGCTACGTATATGGGGTTGAATTTATCGGGATGTACATTGGTTGTGGAGGCGAAGCCGCTGGGTCTACTTGAGTTCATTACGCGACGCATCCTCGTTCCCCGTGGTCTTGGCACACCTTGTGTAGTCATGCCGTGGGAAACAAAGTTTCCTAGAGATATTGTCTGGCCTTCCCAGTTCTCGGTCTATGACCTCGAGAACTGGTCTGCTGTCTTGTTCCCGATTATGCAGAATGATGTAGCTAGAGAGGCAGCAGGAGGATATGGGGACGGTGATGTCATTGGAGGAGCTGCAGCCATGGATACCGGTATTGATACCGGCGGACCTAGTGTTCCCACCGTTGACCTTAATGACGAGGCGACGGAGGACGAGAGAGATGCACCTGCACCTCCAGCTGACATTCCCCATCCTTCCCAATATAGAGCCCGCCACCGTCGTGATCTTGAGGCGCATCGCAAGATATATGATCTGACGCGGCAGATGACGGATTCTTTCCAGGCCTTACGAAATGACATTACCCAGCGCTTCGATGCTCAGTGCAGATCTATTGATGGATGGACTCGGCGTATGGATGAGAGCCAACACTATCAGCGTTAGATGATGCAGCTGCAGTTTCAGCAGATGAGGTGCTATCCTTTTTATCCGTCCCAATACCCTTACATTCCACCTCCACCACCGTCAACTAATGAGGATTGAGCATTTATGGAGCTTATTTCTTATTTTTTATACAGTTCTCATTATGTCTGGTGAGTACTTTGTTTCTTCTTACTCTTATTTGACCCATTGGGACAATGTGTCCTAAATATGGGGTGTTTGTATGTGACTTACTTGCTTATGGTTTGTATGCCTCTTGCTTGACTATCGGATATTATCTTATTTGGCTTACATGTGCGTATATGTCATTTACATGCATTGCATATAGGTTTCTGTTTGAGAAAAACGTCAAAAAATCGATTTGAAAATTTTTTTGGCTCGACCGTACATTTTTGACCAAACGAGGTCGTGATATCTGAGAATTATCTCGGTTGAACACCTTGGAGCGCCGTGACATCATCTCGACCGAGATGGGTTTAAAACTGAAGAGATTTTCGAAACGTTTTGTGTTTCCATTCCAGATATGACCTCGATGATGATATTTGTTTGCAGATTAGTTTTGAAATCTTTATATCCTCAAAAAGTTTTATGATATGTTTAAGTTGCTAAATGTTTTGTTTGAAATTCTAGCATGTTTAATACTTTGTTTTTATCAAAATTTTGTTGGATTTGAAGGTTGACACCACTTTATGAGTTCTCTCACATTCTTCATGGGATGATTAAGGCATTTCATTTTTCTTCTTCTTCTTGATCATGCTTTAGCCCCTCATATACATATTTGCCTCCCTTTACCTATCCGGGAATTTGGATGCAGTTGATAAAAAGCGTGTGAAGTGAAGTTGAGATTGTGGCCGAAAGTGTTAGAAAAAATAGGTTTAGGGACGTAGACCTTGATGATGAGTAACTCGGCACCATTCATATAGCCGGGTGTTTGTGTCTTGTCAAAGTCGGATTGATCCATAGTCCTAACGGGTCATGGTATGTGCATCAAGGGTTTGATGCATCTCGAGAAATTGATGATTGTTGATTTCCTAGGCTTCGGTTATTGTGCACCTCTATCCATGTTCTCAAAAATAAAGTAAAAGAGAAAAAAAAAGCAAAGCTTATTGGTGGAAGATGTTTGTGATTCAAAGAAGTGAAGATCCTATTTCCGGATTCTAGCACCACATTATCCTATATACATCCCACCCTAATACGTTTTTTGACCTCTTTTGAAAGCCCTTAAGACCTTGAGTATGTTGATTGACTTTGGGGTTAAACTGGATTATACATAATTGATTTCGATAAATATGATTTATTATGCATTCTATGATTTTATGCAAAAATGATCAGCTTTCTTATACTTATAAAATGTTTTGACCATATGTTGATTTTATTTGCTATGAAGCATTCTCTTAGGGTGATCTATGAATGGAGCGCACCACCAAAAAGTTTTGTATAACGTTTTTCATTGATCTTTTTGATGACTTATAATCCATTCTATCTTTATCTATGATTTGAATCTTGCTTAGGGATAAGTAAGGGACAAGTATGGAGTATTTTGATAGCATGTATTATAGTCTATATTTTGTGATTGGTTTGGACGTTTTACCTTCATAAATAAACATGCATGGCTATATATTCTTGATCATCATGTCGTTTTGTTTACCTTTGCAAGAATCGAGGTCTACATCTAGTTTTGTTGTAATTGTAGGGAAACTGCACGTTTTGGAGTGATATGAAGTCAAGGGATCTAAGGAGTCATTGGAGCTACATTTTGGAGCATTGATGAGCTACAAGAAAAGCATAGGAACCATGGAAGTTGGACAAAAGTTTGAGATTGGATCAGTTTTGAGAGATTTGTACGTAGCTGAAGATCATCTCGGTTGGCTACAGTGTCACCTCGACCGAGATGACTTGTTGGGCTGGATCGAGACGCACGGCCCCATAAGATCTTCTATTTTTGGTCTATGATTTTCTCATAAGATGGAAGGTGAATATTGAAGAAAGATATCCTGGAATTTTTGGATCAAAGGCTGGTTAGTTGAAGATATTGCAAGGAAGGAAGGAAGTTGAAGGAAGATAGTTTTGAAGTGAAAGTTGAAGGCTTCTTGAAGGAAGTTGTAAGGTTTTCTTAGATTCTTTGATTGTTGTCTTTTGGTTTGTGATTGAGGAACACATACAGTTTGTTGGTTGTTTGTATTGTTTGTTTGTTTGATTGAGTGATTATTGAGACCTTTGTGTTAAGGTTTTCTTGTTTGGATATTGCTTCCTTATTCATATATTTGATTGATATTATCATGATGATTATTGGCTAAATTCTTGTGCAATTATAGGGTTATTGGCTGAAGGTTATGGGAAAGACGATGAAAGAATGAGCCTTTACCTTAGTGGACCCTGAAAACTCGAGCAAAACCTTAACCGAACCTCTCCTCGGTCGGTTCATAGAACATCTCGACCGAGATCGGACATGAACTGAGCGAGGCGTGATCTTATCTGAACCATACCTGAGTTTAGGTTTTAGTTTGTCAAATCCTATCCTTGTTGCACCTTTCCTGGTCCATACGCAAGCCTAGGATGAGACTTACCCGGTGATTCCTTTGCTTGTATACTTATGATGATGAGTGTTAGGTAATAAAGGTTTATCCTTTATTAGGGTTTGAGTGTGCCTTCATCCTACCTTTGTGAGTTAGCCTTTACCCGGTAAAGGTTAGTTCTATCCCCTTAGGTGGTGTGTTGGTTTGAGATTGTAGTTCCTTTCCTTAGTTCCTTGAGACTTACCCGGTGAGAGGATCTTTGGCTTGGCATAGTGAGTAGTGAGACATACCCAGTGATCTATTACCACCTTAGAAACACCTTCCCTCAGCAAACCTCAAGTTTGTCCACGTTATCCTTTGAGATCTTGAGTCGGAACCATAACTGAATGCTTTGACCTCTATAGAATCTGCATTCTTTTATCTGATTATTATATCATCTTTGATTTGTTGCTTGCTTTTGATTGACAACCTGATATACCGTGCTTTGTTTCACCATAGTCCTTGTGTTCGACCCTAGAGTATTTGTTGTTATTACAATTGATCCGTACACTGCGGGTTCGCATATTGTTTCAGGCTTATATTTCGGTTATAAATTTAAAGCTATTTCGTTCATATTTGCACACACGTCTGAGAGCGAACAATGACAAGTCCCGAATCACTTCTCAAAAGTTGGGAAGATCCACGTATGAATGGAAACCAGCATTACCATGCAAGTACGTGAACGAAAGGAAGAGAGGATATATCGATCTAATACCAATGTTAGAAGATCCTACGAGAAGAACCCTTTCTTCTCAACAATACAAAGACCGAGGCCCATTTGCAAGACCAATCAACAATATAGTTTTAGAACGCACGTAAAATCACCCATGCATGAATGACGTACTTATCCATCTAATAGAGGAAGGTCAACCATGCGAGTGAAGGAATCCAACCTTTCGTGTGGACCTCAGAATGGGCCCCGCTAGATCCATTTTATTTTATTTTCATCCCATAAAAGAGTTGTTTAATTACGGGCTATATTTTTATCAGGCCCTAATTGTATTTTCAGCCTACCAATTTTATTTCTTTTAGAATAAAACCAAGTCTTCTTTTAGAGAAGCTTAAAATAGATCTTATCTAATTTAAGATAGATTCTATTTTAGTTAGTTTAAGAAGATCTAATCTCCCGAGAAGTATGATCTATTTTATTATTTTCTTAGGGATAAATCTTATCTTTCTAGATGGAAAGCGGGCTTGTTTGGCCCATACTGATAACACGATTTATGACGTTAGTTTAGACATCCATTTAGATAGTTTTCCCATTATTCATGCATAGTTTGGCATTAGTTCATGGCGTTTACGCTTAATTCATGCATATTGTCGAGATAGACGTCTACACGAACTATTGTCGGTTTTGTAGGTATTTTGGGGAACTTTTGGAGCTTAATCGATACATTCGAGGATCATTCCTCGTGATGACACACTTCCGAACTCATTAAGAAGCAAGCTAGGAGCTATGGAGAACACATAGGACCTTGTTGGTGCATGCCTTGCACCAACTCGTGGCTTAACGATCCAAAGGAAGCTGAACCACCAAAACCACGGCCCAGAGGCCCTTTCCACGCCCGTGGTTTTGGCCGTGGTTCTCTCTGGACAGCTGTGACAGTTGTCCCACGATCTCCATAACCGACTCTTGCCCTTGATGGAGGATATAAGTGGTCCTGCAGGCTGATGCTAGAGGATCCTCTCCCACACTCTCTCACAACACATCACTCCATTGGAGGTTACTCTTGGAGAGGAAGAAAACACTCTCATTTGGAGAAGAAGAAGAACAACACTAGTCTTAGAGTTTTCATAGCTTTTGAGAGATTTTTGAGTGAACTTGTTGGAGACATTTGCAAGGATTTGTAAGGAACGATTTGGACCTTCTTTTGAAGGGTTGTAAGTCTTTCTTAAACATATATTCAGCTTGGTTTACTTGTGTTTACTTGTTTCTCTTCTCTTCTCTTTCATTTCACTTTCTTGCTATGGAAGTCATGAATGTTTGCTTGTTGAGTTGGAATGTTAAAATGCTTGTTGTTGGCTAAATAGTTGTGATTCTAGAGTAATGGAATGATGGTTATGGCTTGGACTATGATAGAATAGACTTAAATGTATCTTTGGATGAATTGCTTGCTCGAACCTAACCACTGTTGAGAATCACGGCCTGTTCTTGCCTAACCACGGCCGTGGTTTTGGATTATCAGCCCGTAATTTTCTCTGTTGTGCTTGTTTTGATAAATCTGAATGTTAGGATGTTAGATTGTTGAAATCCTAGTGTTTGTTAAGCTTAATCTAGCCTAGGGCGACCTAATGCTAGCAAACTAAGTGAGAGGAGAGACCTACCCGGTGGATCTTGATCTTAGGTACCAAAGATGATGAACTATAGGTAGTAGTGAGCCTCACAAGCCGCTATTGGACTGAATGTGCTAGGATTGATGTTTAGGACTTGCCTTCCCGAGACTTACCTGGTAAGGAGAGGTTAGACCCCGAGATAGCAATCCGGTTTGTGTAGATTTCCCACCCTTAGGCTCCTAGAGACTTACCCGGTGATAGGACCTTAGGTGCGGGATCAGTGGATCATGAGATTACCCGGTGATTGACCCCATTTGACAAACATTCCTTCCCAACTTACCATAGCTAGTCCAAGATTGATTAGAAGCTTGAGTCCAATGCCATAACCGGAAGTCCTAACCCCTAGAATCCGCTTTTCTCTCTTTGACCACATATATCGTGTTTGTGTTGCTTGTTTGTGTTGCTAGCTAGATTTGTTAGTTTGTTTTATAATCTTGCATCAATTGTGATGTTATTTGATCACCACAAAACCAACCCAAAAATGTTATGATTTTAATTTCTTTATTCCTTTCTCTTTTCTTAGACTAGATTTGCACTATCCATAATCACATATTTGATTCGATTTCACCTTAGTCTTTGTGTTCGACCTCGGAATACTATCTTTGCTACAAAACGACCCATACACTGTGGGTTCGCTAGGAGTTAGGAAAATATATCGAGTTATAAATTTAAGACTTTTGTGCTACACACAATTATAGTGTAATGATAGCATGGGGCCTGTTTAGACGTTTTATCTTCAATAATCTGCATGTTTGAATGTATATTATGTGATTATATTGTCGTTTCATCTACCTTTGCGGGAATCGAGGTCTACACCAAGTTTCGTTGTAATCGTAGGTAAAATGGCACGTTTTACATCAAAAAGGAGCAAAAGGAGCTAATGAGTCATTGGAGCTACATTCAGGAGCTTAAGGAATAATCCAGGAATCATGGAATTGGATTAAAGATTCACTTTAGACCAGATTTGAGAGATTTCACATTCAGTTGTGATTCACCTCGGTTGACTACAGAGTCACCTCGACCGAGGTGATCCAGAGGAGCCGACTCGACCGAGGCGAACACCTTGGACGCGGCAAGGATATTTTATTCTTGGCTGAGATCTTTTATTATTGGAAGGAGAATCTTATCTTTTGGGCTGGATTTCTGGAAGGAAGAAGATAAGTTAGACCATATATTTTACCTATTTTTATGGAAAGAGATCTTTCTAAGATATCTTATCTTTGGAGAGTAATTTTCCTATAAAAGGGTTGGATTTTCCACAAATCCGTATCCCGCTTACGACGAGAACACCCGCTATCACCCGGAAGACATTCGCAGCAGCACACCATCGCATATACTCCAGTTGGGAGATCTGAAGAACCTTTTTGAAGGTTGTTGAAGGAAGAAGTTTATAGCTTTTATAGCTTTGTGAAGGGTCTTGTAAGATTCCTTTAGATTCCCTTCATTATTGATTGGTCTTGTTGGATTTTAATCCAAGGAACGCTTGTTGTTTGATAATTGATTCAATTATTGAAGCCTTTCTCTTAAGGTTTTCTTGTTCAATTATTCTCTTTCTTCCCATATATTTGATTATTACTTTCATGATGATGAGTGGCTAATTTCCTTGTGTGATTCTAGGGTGATTGGCTGAAGGTTGTGGGAAAAACAATGATAGAATAATCTTAATCACAGTAGGATCCTGAAAGCTCGAGTCTTTACCTTAACCCTAAGCATCTCGCTCAGTCGATGAACATCTCGGCCGGGGTGGGATTCTTCTGACTGAGGTGACTTATCTAATCCGAAACTGAGAGTTAAGTGTTAGAGTTTGCCAAATCCTATCCTTATTACACCTTTCCTGGTTCAATGCAAGCCTAGGATGAGACTTACCCGGTAATTCCTTTGTTTGTTTACCAAAGATCATAAGTGTAGGTAATAAAGGTTTATCCTTTATTGGGGTTCGAGTGTGCTTTCATCCATTTCTGTGAGTTAGCCTGAGACTTACCCGGTAAAGGTTGATTCTATTCCCTTAGTTGGAGTGTTAGTTTGATGTTATAGTTCTTTTCCTTAATTTCTTGAGACTTACCCGGTAATAGGAGTTACGGTTTGAGATTAGTGAGTAGTGAGACTTATCCGGTGATCTATTCCACTTTAGAAACACCTTCCCTTTGCAAAAACCTCGGCTTTGTCCGCTTATCTTTAGATCTTGAGTTGGAACCACAACTAGATGCTTTAATCCCTAGAATCGCATATTTCCATTATTGACTCTTTATCATCCTTGATTGTTTTAATTGCTTTTGTGGTTAGTAATTACATAGCTTACCTATTCCGATCTGTTTCACTAAGTCCCTGTGATCGACCCCTGGAATTCCTTGCTTTTTACTACGATTGACCCGTACACTGCGGGTTCACATCCTTGTTTTAAGCTTACATCTAGGGTTATAAATTTAAAGCTTGCACACACCGTTTGGAGCGAACAAGTTTTTGGCGCCGTTGCCGGGGACTTGGTCTAGACCGAGCCGGTTGCGGTACGCTTTTGGGGCACTTGCCCCCGTTTCTACTAACCACTCTACTTGAGTGACTTTCGCAGGTTCTTTTTCTTAGGTTTATGCGAAGAACCCGCGCTGGGAAGGAAATCGTTCCTTACGATCCCGAACCAGAAAAGACATACAAACGACGCTTGAGAGAAGCGAAGATGGCCGACCAAGACAATCGCGATCTTGAGGCCGAATTAAAGGAGGCGTTAGAACAGCTACGCCTCAACAGGGAAGAACTGAGGTAGGAGAAAGAAGAAACTCGCACCAGGACTGAAGCGATCAAAGCAGATATGGCAGCCTTACGAGACCAGTATCTACTTCGACCGAGGCAAGACCCTGTTCCAGATCCTCGACCGATGCAGGATCCAGTTCAAGACCCTCGACCGAGGCAGGTCCCAGCACCTGTTGCCCCGGCCGATGTACTTCCACCTCGGATGCCAATCCGTGATGCTCTTATCGCAGGTGTTCCACAAACCCTAGGACAGAGGATGGACCCCAATCAGCAACTGAGGCGTCCAGGAATCGACCTAGGTGATCCAGCGGACCATGATTATGAGCTTCGACCGCAAGTTCTTTCCATGATTCGCCAATGCCAGGTTGGAGGGCTAGAGAGGGAATCTCCGCATCAACATCTACAAAACTATGAGATCTTGATGGAGACCTTGAGACCTTCAAGACTGGAAAACAACAACTACAAGCTAAGACCTTTCTACTTTTCCTTAAAAGATAGAGCTCTTACTTGGTATCAATCTCTTCTTCCAGGAAAAATTAGTACTTGGGAGGAGATGACGGCGGAATTCTTGACTAAATTCTTTCCCCCCTCTAAAACCTCTGAAATGAGAGGGAAGATTAATGCATTCATTATGAAGGACAAGGAGAGCTTGTCCAAGTCATGGGAGAGGTTTAAAGACATTCTTTTGGATTGCCCACATCATGGGATTCCAAAGATAGAGTTGTTGGAAATATACTTCAAGGGACTGGACGGAAGCACTCAGTTCAACCTTCAACTACTATCTGCAGGCACGTTCATGGATTGCCGATTGACGAAGCTTGGGAGTTCATAGAGAAGCAAGCTTTGCACATGGAGAAATACTCTCACCAAGGAGCTGAAGGTGGAGTTAAAAGGGTCAACTTTCAAGATGCTCCGCCTAACAACAATCAACTCACGTCTTTGAAGGATAACGTGAAGCAATTGAAGGAACTCTTAGTTTCTCAAACCAAGAAGGAAGATCAAGGATCAAGGAACAACAACAATGGATATCGTAACAACAACAACGGTTCCCGGAACAACAACTACAACAACAATAGAGGATCCAACAACAATAATTGGAGGGCAAACAACTAAAATTCGGGTAACAATCATTCTAACTCCAATTCTAACGATTCCTCTAATCCTTTCCTCTCTTCCTCTTCTTCTTCTACTCCATTAAAGAGCCAGGAGCAAGGATCAAGTTCGTCCCAACCAGAAAAGAAAGACGCAGTGCTGGAGGCTATCTTGATCAAGCTTAACGCTATGGAGACATCTATGACGTCATTTTCGAAGGCACAAAAAGCCTTTGAACAACAACTTGCTAGTAGGGCGAACGAAACGCCAAGAGATCCAGGGAAGCTTCCAGCAAGAACGGAAAGCAACCCTAAGGGCCAGATTATGGCCATAACGACGAGGAGTGGACTGAAGACTGCAGATCCAGTGCCTCGGTCGGTGCCAATACCGACGAAGACCACCTCGGTCCAGGTGTAGTCGAAGAACACTTCGGCCGAGATGGCAACCGAGGTGGAGCCACAGAATGTGGAGAAGAAAACTGAAGTTTATATTCCACCTCCTGCATATAAACCACCACTTCCATTCCCCCAGTCAAGAGCCAGAGCACATCTAGACAAGCACTTTGGTAAGTTCCTTGACTTGATGAATAAACTACACATTAACATTCCTTTCCTTGATGTTATTCTAGGGATGCCCACCTATGGGAAGTCCTTGAAAGAGATCCTATCAAGGAAGAGGAAGCTGGAAGATTTCGGTGAAGTAAGGATGACAATTAAATCCTCGGAGCTTATTCAAATCATGAAGGAGAAGATGCCACCCAAGTTAAGAGATCCCGACTCATTTTGCATTCCCATTCAAGTTGGGGATGTCACTTGTGAAGCCTTATGTGATCTAGGGGCCAGCGTGAGCATCATTCCGCTGGAGCTATGTGTTAAGATCGGACTTGGAGAGCCCAAGCCGGTGAAGATTCGATTATACATGGCGGACCGCTCCATTACCCATCCCATGGGCATTTTGGAAGACGTTCCGGTTAAGTTAGGTAACTTCTATTTACCTATAGAATTTGTTGTGCTTGATATTCCCGCAGATTATCCTGTTCCTATCATTCTCGGGAGGCCATTTCTAGCAACTTCGGGTTGCAATGTGGATTGTAAGAACGCCAAGCTGAAATTCAATATTGGCGGGGATGAAGTGGAATTCGCATTACTTGCGGCTATGAAAGGAGAGCAGCTAGGAGATGATATCTTCAACATCTATGATGAAGAAGAATCAAGAGAATTGGTGAGCTCTATCCTTATTAATGATCCACTTGAAAAAGTTATTAGTTTTAGCTTAATGGAGGAAGGTAAAGATGCTTCTTGTGATGCAGATATACGGAGCTTAAAGGCGCTGGAGGAAGATCCAAGAGCTAAAACTGAGAAACTAATCCAGGAGACGAAGATCTCCAGTTTCGGTTCCAGTTACAGTACCTTGACCGAGGCACTTTCTGGACCAAGCGAGGCGACTGAAGAACATCTCGGTCAACGCCTCTGCGCCTCGACCGAGGTCGAAGACGAGATGATTTCAACTGAGACTTCCGAAAGTCCGGTTTCTAGATCTACTCCACTAGAAGGAGGAAGAAAGGACCCCCCCTCAGAAAGCACCCCCAGTTGTGGAGCTTAAACAACTCCCTAGTCACTTGAGGTATGTCTTTCTTGGACCGGATTCTACTTATCCCGTAATCGTTAGTGCTTCCCTCTCCGAATCTGAATTGTCTAAACTAATGCATGTCCTGAGAAAGCATCAAAAGGATTTGGGTTATACTATAGATGATCTTATTGGCATTAAGCCTTCTTTCTGCATGCATAGAATTCTAATGGAGGACGATCATAAGACTTTACGGGAGCCTCAAAGACAGTTAAATCCGATCATGAAAGAGGTTGTGAAGAAAGAAATTCTTAAGTTGTTGGATGCAGGTATCATATATCCAATCTCGGACAGCAAATGGGTTAGCCCAGTATATGTAGTTCCGAAGAAAGGAGGGATGACCGTTGTGACGAATAAGAACAACGAGTTAATCCCGACTAGGACCGTCACGGGCTGGAGGGTTTGCATTGATTATAGGAAGCTGAACACGGCCACTCGGAAGGACCATTTTCCACTTCCCTTCATTGATCAAATGCTCGAACGGTTGGCCCAACATTCGCACTTCTGCTATTTAGACGGCTATAGTGGTTTCTTCCAGATTCCTATCCATCCGGATGATCAGGAGAAGACCACTTTCACTTGTCCGTGGGGGACATTCGCTTATAGGAGGATGCCATTTGGATTATGCAATGCACCCGCTACCTTCCAACGATGCATGCTGGCTATCTTTTCCGAGTATATAGAGGAGATCATGGAGGTATTTATGGATGATTTTTCAGTATATGGTTCCTCTTTTGATGATTGCCTATCTAACCTTTCTCTAGTGCTACAAAGATGTGAAGACACTAATCTTGTCTTGAATTGGGAGAAGTGTCATTTTATGGTTAATGAAGGTATTGTGCTAGGACACCTCGTTTCTAATCGAGGTATTGAGGTCGATCGCGCTAAGATCGAGACTATTGAGAAACTCCCTCCCCCTTGTTCTGTTAAAGGTGTGAGGAGTTTTCTCGAGCATGCAGGTTTCTACAGGAGATTCATCAAGGACTTCCCTAAGATTTCTAAACCTCTAACTAACCTCTTGAATAAAGATGTTGTTTTTGAGTTTTCGCAGGAGTGTCTTGATGCATTTTATAGGATTAAGGAAGCGTTGATCTCCGCTCCCATTATCCAACCTCCGGATTGGACCTTGCCCTTTGAGATCATGTGTGATGCTAGTGATGTGGCCGTAGGAGCGGTGCTTGGACAAAAGAAGGATGGCCGCACCACCGCCATTTACTATGCTAGCAAGATGCTAGATGAAGCCCAGCGCAACTACACCACCACCGAGAAGGAGCGATTGGCGGTTGTATATGCTTTCGAGAAGTTTCGTTCTTACTTAGTAGGAGCGAAAGTCATTGTCTACACCGACCATGCAGCCATCCGTTACTTGCTTGCTAAGAAAGATGCCAAGCCACGCCTTATTCGATGGATTCTCTTGCTTCAAGAGTTTGACCTAGAGATCTGCGATAAGAAGGGATCCGAAAATTCTGTTGCGGATCACCTCAGCCGGCTACCTCCATCTTCACGCGAGAAGAACGACCCACCCATAGGCGATTCATTCCCCGATGAGCACTTGCACTTGTTGGAGCGTTTGATAGACTTACTTATCTCACCCCATGATGAAGGTGAAGTATAGGGTGAGGGAACCTCCCATCACGCATAAAGACACCGTTTGGTCTAGCTAGCGACCTTAAATCTAGCGCTTCTTGGGAGGCAACCCAAGGCATTGCTTTCTTTTCCCTTTTTCTAGTCTAGCTTAGATAGTTTGCTTTTGCTTTGCTTTGTTTTATTTTTGGCGTCCTAGACAGACAACAGGTTATCATCTAAGGAAGGAATACAAACCAGGAGCACAACTGGAAGGACAGAAGTTCGAGAATTTGAGAAGACGGAGTTTGACTGAGACACATCTTGGTTGCTGTCACAGCACCTCGACCGAGATGATTCTTGAGCAACCGAGGCGATTAGGGTTTCTGAAGATCCACCTCGGTCCGTACCACCTCGGTCCAGTCGAGACCACCTCGACCGAGGTGACAACAGTTCCAGAAAAGGGTATAAAAGGGGTGAAGAATTCTCTCTCCTGTCTTTACCTTCTCCTCGACCGCGGCACGTCTTTCGCCTCGCTTCGCCATTCTTCGCTCGTTTTCGATGATTCTTGCTTCCAAGCTGCTAAGAAAGGGTAGAGGATCACAGTGCAAGTGCAAATCTGCGAGAAAAACGAACCGAATCGACCGAATCTAGGTAAAATCGAAAAAACCCTAACCTCGCTCTTCTCCACTGTTTTCCTTCAAATTGGGCTTTGGTTGCCCCTGCATTTGCTGAGAAACAGATTAAGTACCCCATAGGAACCTGTTGTAGTGATTTTGGGGGAAAAGAACTGGATTTTTGAGGAAATCAATCGCACAATTTTTCGCCTCGGTCCAGTCGGCCTGCGCCTCGGCCGAGGTGTTCTAAGGGGTTGTCAGAGCAACCGAGGTGACCTGACAAATTACAAAGAGATGAGTTCTGAGAGACAGTTGGTCCTGAGGGACATATCTTCTTCTTCTTCTTCTTCTTCTAGACGTACTAGACCGGTGATCCACGAGAGACACCAGGTCGACTATGACCACATAGCGGCCCGTCCAATGATTGCACCTCGCTTCTTGGACATTTCAATTTTTGACTGCCTCTATGTCGACGATGATTTGAGGCGTATGATTTCTGCTGTGGGGCTGGAGCAGTTTACAGAGATCAGAGCTCCGGCCTATCTAGAGCCTACATTGGACTTTGTCAGCTCCTTCACTTACTTGCCTACCGAGCGCGCAGTAAAGTACCGGTTGATGAACCGGAATTATTTGGTTCCTTTAGATCATTGGCGGGATATCTTTGGCTTCCCGATTCCGACTGTTGCTGATTTTCCCTCCCGAGCTGTAGCTAGGGAGTTCTGGGGACAGATAGCTCACGTGGTTGAGCATGCTGACAGATGGAGACCTGGAAATTCCAAGGAAAGGATTATATTCCATCTTGCATTCATATTGGCCCACAGGATATTCAGTGAGACCCTTCTGGCGCATACTGAGACGCCCCAGAAGGTCAGACAGGGAGAACTTTTGAGCTTGTACTGCATGGTGACTGGAGGGATCCCAGATTTTGGTTTGATGCTGGTAGAGGATCTGCATAAGATAAAGGCGAAGGGGAAGGGCGACATCTGCTGTGGAGGCATTGTGACTCATATAGTGAGTTACCAGGATATGGACCTCAGTGCTTGTACCATGGTGGCGGCTGCCAAGCCGCTTGGACTTCAGGAGATGATCACTCGGAGGATACTGGTTCCCCGAGGACTCACTACACCATATGTGGCGATACCATGGGAGCCTACTGCACCACAGGGGATCAGATGGTCAACTCAGTTCTCTGTGTTTGATCCACATTATTGGCAGACTGCGTGGATCCCATTCATGGAGGATGCTAGAGAGGCAGCAGCTGCACCAACTGAGGAGGACAAGGCTGAGGATGATGATGATGATGTAGCTGAGGATGGTGGAGTTCCTATGGATACGGGCACATATACTGCTGGGATGAGTGCGCCGGTCATCGATTTGGATGATGACGAGACTGAGACCGAGCCGGCTGCAGCACCAGCACGTCCTGCTAGGCGTAGGGTCCACCGACAGAGGGATCGAGATGCTCCCCGTCGGATTGATGACCTCACCGAGCAGATGATAGAATCCTATGCTGCCCTGACTGTAGACATCCAGGAGAGATTCGACGACCAGCGCCGAGAGATCGATAGCTGGACTTGTCAGATGCTAGAGGGCTAGCACTATCAGCGACGGATGGCGGAGATCCAGTTTGAGCATGCCATGGGTTATCCATTTGACCCATCTCAGTATCCGTATGTGCCACCACCACCACCACCGGATCGGGATTATTGAGAGCTTGTAGGATTTTCTTTCTTTATTTATTATGCAGCTCAGCTATGTCCGGTGAATATTTTATTTCTTTAGACTTATTTGACCCATTGGGACAATGTATCCCAAGTATGGGGTATGCGGATGTACTTTTATGACTTATGTGTTTGTACGACTCGACTTTATCAGATATTTATGCTTTATTTTGCTTTATGTGCTTATCTGAGATTACATGCATGCATACAAGTTATTTATTTGAGAAAAACGTAAAAAACTGGTATTAAAAATTTTTTTTTTGACCTCGACCGAAGCGATTCTGGCCAAACGAGGAACTTCACCTCGGTTGACTTAGAACACCTCGACCGAGGTGGTTAACTGAAAGTCTTCGAAAACGATTTTTGTGCTTCTTATCTGGATATGATCTCAGTGAAGATTTTGTTTGCTGACTGGTTTTGAAATCTTTATATGTTTGAAAGGTTTTATGATACGTTTAAGTTGCTAAATGCTTTGTTTGAAATTTTGGCATGTTTAATACTTTGTTTTTATCCAAATTATGTTGAATTTGAAGGTTGACACCACATGATGAGTTCTCTCACTTTCTTCCTGGAAAGACCGAGGCAATTCATTCTTTTCTCTTCTTCTTCTTGATCACGCTTAGCCCCTCATATACATGTTTCCCTCCCTTTACCTATCCGGAAATTTAGAAGCAAGGAAGTGAAAAACAAGTGAAAGAAAAGTTGAGAAGTTGGCTGGAAGTGAAAGTGTTAGAAAGTAATAAATAGGTTTGGGGAAGTCAATCATGATGATGAGTAACTCGGCACCATTCACATAGCCGGGTGCTTGTGTCTTGCCAAAGTCGGATTGAGTGATATTCCTAACGGGTCATGGTATGTGCATCAAGGGTTTGATGCATCTCAAGAAATTGATGATTGCTGATTTCCTAGGTTTCGGTTATTGTGCACCTCTGTCCATGTATCCCAAAAAGTAAAGTAAAAAAGGAAAAGTGTGAAATAAGTAAAGCTTATTGGTGGATGATGTTGAAAGTCAAGTGAAAGTGAAGCGATATCCTTTTCCCGGATTCTTGCACCACATTACCTTCCATACATCCCTACCCTACACGTTTCTTGACCTTTCTTTTGGGAAACCCTTGAGACCTCGAGCTTGTTGATTGACTTAGTGGTTTAAACTGGATTATACATGATTAATTTCGATGATTATGATTTGTTATGCATTCTATGGTTTTATGCAAAGATGAACAACTTTCTTATATTTATAAAATGTTTTGAGCATATTTTGATTTTAAATTCCATGAAGTATTCTCTTAGAGTGATCTATGATTGTAGCACACCATCAAAATGTTTTGAAGGACTTTTTCATTGATTTTTAGGACTAATAATCCATTCTATCTTGTATTTTATATGCGGAACTTGCTTGGGGACAAGCAAGGGCTAAGTATGGGGTATTTTAATAGCATGAATTATTGTCTATATTTTGGGGCCTGTTTAGACGTTTTATCTTCAATAATGTGCATGTTTGAATGTATATTATGTGATTATATTGTCGTTTCATCTACCTTTGCGGGAATCGAGGTCTACACCAAGTTTCGTTGTAATCGTAAGTAAAATGGCACGTTTTACATCAAAAAGGAGCAAAAGGAGCTAAGGAGTTATTGGAACTACATTCAGGAGATTAAGGAATAATCCAGGAATCATGGAATTGGATTAAAGATTCACTTTAGACCAGATTTGAGAGATTTCACATTCAATTGTGATTCACCTCGGTTGACTACAGAGTCACCTCGACCGAGGTGATCCAGAGGAGCCGACTCGACCGAGGCGAAGACCTTGGACGCGGCAAGGATATTTTATTCTTGGCTGAGATCTTTTATTTTTGGAAGGAGGATCTTATCTTTTGGGCTGGATTTTTGGAAGGAAGAAGATAAGTTAGACCATATATTTCACCTATTTTTATGGAAAGAGATCTTTCTAAGATATCTTATCTTTGGAGAGTAATTTTCCTATAAAAAGGGTTGGATTTTCCACAAATCCGTATCCCGCTTACGACGAGAACACCCGCTATCACCCGGAAGACATTCGCAGCAGCACACCATCGCATATACTCCAGTTGGGAGATCTAAAGAACCTTTTTGAAGGTTGTTGAAGGAAGAAGTTTATAGCTTTTATAGCTTTATGAAGGATCTTGAATTGTAAGATTCCTTTAGATTCCCTTCATTATTGATTGGTCTTGTTGGATTTTAATCCAAGGAACGCTTGTTGTTTGATAATTGATTCAGTTATTGAAGCCTTTCTCTTAAGGTTTTCTTGTTCAATTATTCTCTTTCTTCCCATATATTTGATTGTTACTTTCATGATGATGAGTGGCTAATTTCCTTTGTGATTCTAGGGTGATTGGCTGAAGGTTGTGGGAAAAACAATGATTGAATAATCTTAATCACAGTAGGATCCTGAAAGCTCGAGTCTTTACCTTAACCCTAAGCATCTCGCTCAGTCGATGAACATCTCGGCCGGGGTGGGATTCTTCTGACCGAGGTGAATTATCTGATCCGAAACTGAGAGTTAAGTGTTAGAGTTTGCCAAATCCTATCCTTATTACACCTTTCCTGGTTCAATGCAAGCCTAGGATGAGACTTACCCGGTAATTCCTTTGTTTGTTTACCAAAGATCATAAGTGTAGGTAATAAAGGTTTATCCTTTATTGGGGTTCGAGTGTGCTTTCATCCATCTTTGTGAGTTAGCCTGAGACTTAGCCGGTAAAGGTTGATTCTATTCCCTTAGTTGGAGTGTTAGTTTGAGGTTATAGTTCTTTTCCTTAATTCCTTGAGACTTGCCCGGTAATAGGAGTTACGGTTTGGGATTAGTGAGTAGTGAGACTTACCCGGTGATCTATTCCACTTTAGAAACACCTTCCCTTTGCAAAAACCTCAGCTTTGTCCGCTTATCTTTAGATCTTGAGTTAGAACCACAACTAGATGCTTTAATCCCTAGAATCGCATATTTCCTTTATTGACTCTTTATCATCCTTGATTGTTTTAATTGCTTTTGTGGTTAGTAATTACATAGCTTACCTATTCCGATTTTGTTTCACTAAGTCCCTGTGATCGACCCCTGAAATTCCTTGCTTTTTACTACGATTGACCCGTACACTGTGGGTTTGCATCCTTGTTTTAAGCTTACATCTAGGGTTATAAATTTAAAGCTTGCACACACCATTTGGAGCGAACATGTAACACATACCTTGCATGCCCTAGGGTTGTATATGACGTCATCTACTCCTATAAATAGGGAGGATGTGCTTCATTAATTTTTCATGCCAAAAATATATACGATAAACATGTTATGTTATCTCATGCGGTGTCTACCGCCGTTCCACGGAAGTGGAGCAAACCTAAGTAAGAGACATCTTACTTGCCTCGCTTGGACTTCTTTGAGTGTGTTCTACTTGCCACCGGCGTAAGTAGGGTGCTCTAGGGTCTTTGTACGCCTATTATGTGAGGAGTAGCGGGAGGAGTTCTGTAGGGCTTCGTTGGTTGTGTGTTACATTCCATCACATCGTAGCGTGCCTCCAGGTTGTTTCTTAGGGTTCATCCTTTATCTTGCCCTTATTTTATTCGTGTCGCTTTTGTTTTCCCTTTTCCTTCGAGTTCAGGCGTCAAAAGATTGAGCCATCTACACGGACGAATACCCCGTATCAAGTTTAATTATTCTGAAATTACATCTACAAAGGCAATTGGTTTTTTTTTTTTGAAAGTTTACTTGTATTGAGAAATAGAAGGATATACATGAGAGAGAGAGAGAGGACAAAGAACAAGAACATTGTCTTCTTCAATCCCACAAACATAATACACCAACAATCCTCTCTGCTGCAACAAATGAGCGAGCAATGCTTGTTGGAGATCAAAAAACTCTCTGAGCTTTTACTCCCTCCCCCAACGATAAGCACCCCCCCGGTGTGGCTTCCCGCCACACCCCGCCTGTCCCCTCCACCCTGCCACCTCGGACCCCTATGATGGCCAGCTCCAAACGAACCCGTAAGCCCTCCATCAAAATCTCTGAGCTTTACTCCATCTCGAAATCCAACTCCAAAAACACTACAACACAGACAAGCCCTCCTAGCCCCTTCGGCACCATCCCTGAGGACCAAATCCAATCTAATAACCGGAGGATTATTGCTAATCAACCCCAAACTCCCCCTGCTCTAAGTTCCAAAGAGCTCTTCCCACCACTATCACATGATGCTCACCCCCCCCAGGTAGACACTAACCCCACTGCTTCATCTTCTGTCGACTTGGTCGCTGTCCCCCCACCTCCCCCACAACCCCTTAACTCACCACCAACAACATCACCCATCTCTGTCACCGCTGCTGTGGCCAAAATGGTGCCCCAACCCTTTGATGTCCTTCAAGATCTGGTTAACACTACTGGACCTCTCCCGTCCAATCTGAACCCCATTCAGACTACCCCTGCTGAAGGTGGAATGCTTACCGACAACCGCAACCTTTCACCTAATCACAACATCCAACCCGACGTGTCTGCTGGCAGCCCAAAAGTCTCATTCAAAGCATCCCTCATTAATGATCTGCCTTGGAACCATATACCGTTATCCTATTCTGCGGGCTTCGAGGACGGCATAATTAATTTCACTCATGATGATGTCTCTGCCAACATTGCAAAATGGAACCTGTCATTGGTTGGCTTCCCCCTAGGCAGCCCCATTACATTCTCCCGCATGGTTACCTTCTCTGGGCTCTCTTGGAATCACATCTCACAGCCTAAGATCCTACGCAAGGATAATGGCATCTTTATCTACCAATTTTCTACTGAGGAAGATCTTCTATCTATCCTACAAGGCAGCCCATGGATCATCACATGTAACTCCTCCATTCTTCTCAAGAGATGGACTCATGGAATGAAGCTTGACTACTCCATCTTATCGTCAATTCCTATATGGGCCACCCTTAACGACCTCAACTACAGATTTTGGTCGCCCCATATGCTCTCTAGGATTGGCTCCGCTATCGGAATTCCCATCTTAACGGACTCAAACTCTGCTAACTAAAATCGGCTAGGATTTTGTTCGCTCCAAACGGTGTGTGCAAGCTTTAAATTTATAACCCTAGACTTAGGCTTAAAACAAGGATGCGAACCCGCAGTGTACGGGTCAATCGTAGTAAAAGCAAGGAATTCCAGGGGTCGATCACAGGGACTCGGTGAAACAAAGTCAATAACGGTAAGCTTCGTAAATACTAACCACAAAGAGCAATTAACACAATCAAAGATGAATAAGAAGTCAATAAAGCAAACATGCAATTCTAGGGATTAAAGCGTCTAGTTGTGGTTCCAACTCAAGATCTAAAGATAAGCGGACAAAGCTGAGGTTTTTGCATGGGGAAGGTGTTACTAAAGTGGAGTAGATCACCGGGTAAGTCTCACTACACACTAATCCAAAACCGTAACTCCTATTACCGGGTAAGTCTCAAGGAATTAAGATAAAGAACTATAACCTCAAACTATCATACCATCTAAGGGAATAGAATCAACCTTTACCGGGTAAGTCTCAGGCTAACTCACAAAGATGGGATGGAAGCACACTCAAACCCCAATAAAGGATAAACCTTTATTACCTACACTTATGATCGTTGGTACACAAACTAAGGAATCACCGGGTAAGTCTCATCCTAAGCTTGCTTTGAACCAGTAAAGGTGTAATAAGAATAGGATTTGGCAAACTCTAACACTTAACTCTCAGTTTAGGATCAGATAAGTCACCTCGGTCAGCCAAATTCCACCCCGGCCGAGATGTTCATCGACTGAGCGAGATGCTTAGGGTTAAGGTTAAAGACTCGAACTTTCAGGGTCCTACTGGAATCTAAGATTATTCTATCATTGTTTTTCCCACAACCTTCAGCCAATCACCCTAGAATCACACAAGGAAATTAGCCACTCATCATCATTATGAAAGTATTAATCAAATATATGGGAAGAAGGTGAATATTTAAACAAGAAGAATTTAATGAAAAGACTTCAATAACTGAATCAAATATCACCACAAACAGCGTTCCTTGGATAGCAATCCAACAAGACAAGACAACAAGGAAGGGAATCAAAGACAATTCTTACAAAAACCCTCCAAAAAGCTATAAAAGCTATGATATTCAATCTTCCTTCAACCTTCAAAAAGGTTCTTCAAAACTCCCAACTGGAGTATGGCTGCTGCGTGCTATAAACCCTAATCGACGGTATAGCATGATCCTGGATTTGTGGAAATCCAACCCTTTTTATAGGAAAATAACCCTCCAAAGATAAGATATCTTAGAAAGATCTTTTCCCATAAAAATAGGTAAAATATAAGATCTTCTTCCTTCCAGGAGCCAAGCCCAAAAATATGAGATCACTTTCCAAAGATAAAAGATCTCAGCCAAGAATAAAATATTCTCGCGGCGTCCTAGGTGTTCGGCTCGGTCGAGTCGGCGTCTCTGGATCACCTCGGTCGAGATGAATCTCTGGTCAACCGAGGTGAGTCACAACTGAATGTGAAATCTCTCAAAGCTGGTCCAAAGTGAATCTTTAATCCATGGCTATGCTTCCTGGATGGTTCCTTATGTTCCTCATTGTAGCTCCGATGACTCCTTGGCTCCTTTTGCTCCTTTTTGATGCAAAACGTGCCATTTTACCTACGATTACAACAAAACTAGGTGTAGACCTCGATTCTCGCAAAGGTAGATGAAATGGTAATATAATCACATAATATACATACAAACATGCAGATTATGAAAGATAAAACGTCCAAACAAACCCCAAAATATAGACTATAATTCATGCTATCAAAATACCCCATACTTAGCCCTTGCTTGTCCCCAAGCAAGTTCCGCATATAGAAGACAAGATAGAATGGATTATAAGTCATAAAATCAATGAAAAGTCTTTCAAAAATATTTTTATGGTGTGTAACAATCATAGATCACTCTAAGAGAATACTTCATGGAATCTAAAATCTAAACATGATCAAAACATTTTATAAATATAGAAAAGTTGTTCATCTTTGCATAAAATCATAGAATGCATAATAAGTCATAATTATCAAAATTAATCATGTATAATCCAGTTTAAACCACTAAGTCAATCAACAAGCTCAAGGTCTCAAGGGCTTCCCAAAAGAAAAGGTCAAGAAACGTGTAGGGTAGGGATGTATGTAAGGTAATGTGGTGCTAGAATCTGGGAAAAGGATGAACTTCACTTTCACTTTGACTTGCAACATCTTCCACCAATAAGCTTTGCTTATTCCACACTTTTTCTTTTTCTTTACTTTTTGGGATGAATGGACAGAGGTGCACAATAACCGAAGCCTAGGAAATCTGCAATCATCAATTTCTTGAGATGCATCAAACCCTTGATGCACATACCATGACCCGTTAGGAATATCGCTCAATCCAACTTTGCCAAGACACAAACACCCGGCTATGTGAATGGTGCCGAGTTACTCATCTTCATGATTGACTTCCCCAAACCTAAGATTACTTTCTAACACTTTTACTTCCAGCCAACTTCTCAACTTTAACTTCACTTGCTTTCACCACTTCGCTTGCTTCCAAATTCCCGGATAGGTAAAGGGAGGCAAAATGTATATGAGGGGTTAAGCATGATTAAGAAGAAGAAGAGAGAAGAATGAATTGCCTTGGTCTTTCCAGGAAGAAAGTGAGAGAACTCATACTGTGGTGTCAACCTTCAAATTCAACATAATTTAGATAAAAACAAAGTATTAAACATGCCAATAATTTCAAACAAAGCATTTAGCAACTTAAACATATTATAAAACCTTTCAAACACATAAAGAATTTAAAACTAGTCAGTAAACAAGATCTTCAATGAGATCATAGATAAGAAACACAAAAATCGTTTTTCGAAAACTCTCAGTTAACCCACCTCGGTCGAGGTGTTCTTGGTTCAACCGAGGTGAAACGCCTCGTTTGGCCAAGACTGACTCGGTCAAGGTCAAAAAAAAAAAAAAATTTTAAAGACCTATTTTTTTCAGTTTCGACGTTTTCCTCAATCAAATAACCTGTAATTATGTATGCAATCTCAGATAAACATATAAATGCAGAAGTGAAGCATAAATATATAAAATCCGATAAAATACGAGTCATACATCGAAGTCATCAAATAAATACATCAATACCCCATACTTGGGACACACTGTCCCAGTGGGTCAATATAAGTCTAAAATAAGAGTACTCACCGGATAAATAGCTGAACTGCATAAAAATAGAATAAAGAAAGTCCTGCAGCTCATCAATAGTCGCGATCCGGTGGTGGTGGTGGTGACATGTATGGATACTGGGATGGGTCGAATGGATAACCCATAGTCTGCTGGAACTGTATCTCCATCATCCTGCGCTGATAGTGCTGCCCCTCCAACATCTGATGAGTCCAGTTGTCAATCTGTCGGTGCTGGGCAGCAAATCTCTCATGCATGTCCACAATGAGGGTAGCATAAGAATCTATCATCTGATCTGTCAGATCATCGATCCGACGATGAGCCTCTGAATCTCTATGACGGCGTGTCCTATGCCTAGCATGTCTAGCAGGTGATGCAGCAGACGCAGGCTCAGTATCCTCCTCATCATCCAGATCTATGATCGGCGGCGCGCTCGTACCTGCAGTATCCGTCCCTGTATCCATCGGGACTCCACCATCTCTCTCATCTACTGTCTCCTCGTCATCAACCTCCTCCTCCTCATCCTCAGCTGGGGCAGCTGCTGCCTCTCTATGATCCTCCATCAGCGGAGCCCAGGCGGTCTGCCAATAATGTGGATCGTAGACGGTGAACTGGACAGACCACCTGATGCCCTGTGGCGCAGTCAGCTCCCACGGCATAGCAACATATGGAGTGGTCAGACCTCGGGGAACTAGAATCCTCCGAGTGATCATCTCCTGCAATCCAAGCGGCTTCGGAGCCGCCGCCATCGTACAAGCACTGAGGTCCATCCCGTGAAAAGCAGCTATGTGGGTGACAAGACCTCCGCAGCAGATGTCTCCCTTTGCTTTGGCCTTGATCTTGGGCAGGTCCTCTGCCAAGATCAAGCCAAAGTCTGGGAAACCCCCCGTAACCATACAATATAGACTGAAGAGCTCGCCCTGTCGGACCTTTTGGGGCGTCTCAGTACGCGCCAGAAGTGTCTCGCTGAATATCCTATGGGCTAACCTAAAGGCTAGGTGGAAGATGACCTTCTCCCTGGAATCTCCGGGGCGCCATCTATCTGCGTGCTCAGTAATATGGGCAATCTACCCCCAGAACTGCCGAGCTACAGATCGGGAAGGGAAGTCAGTGGCGGTGGGCTCAAGAAAGCCGAAAATCTCTCTCCAAACCTCTAAGGGAACTATGAAGTTCCGGTTCATCAACCGGTACTTCACAGACTGCTCTGTGGGAAGGTAGGAAAAGGAGCTAACGAACTCTAGGGTCGGCTCCAAGTAAGCTGGGGCTCGGATCTCAGTAAACTGATCCAGCTCGACTGTAGTAATCATCCTCCTAAGGTCTCCATCTACCCCTAGGCAATCAAAAGCGGACATGTCCAGGAAACGTGGTGCAATCACTGGACGGCTAGCTATACGCTCATAATCTACCCGGCATCTCTCGTGGATCACCGGGCGGTAAGGTCGGGAAGAAGAGGAAGAAGAGGAAGGTGAGGATCTATCTCTGAGGGCAAGGCAGCGTTCGGCACTCATTTTCTCTCAGCTACTGTCAGATCACCTCGGTCGCTGACAACCCTCAAGAATCACCTCGGTCGAGGTGCAGTTCGACTGGACCGAGGCGTAACAGTTTGCGATTCAACTCTCAGAAATCCAGTTCTTTTCCCCCAAAAATCACTACAATTGCTTCCTATGGGGTACTTAAGCCTTTTCTCAGCAGATTCAAGGGCAACCAAAGCCCAAATCGAAACGAATGAACGAGTTAGGGTTTCGACTGTTTTTACCTCGTTTCGGTCGATTCGTTCGATTTCTTCGCAGATCTGTACTTGCAATGGGATCTTCTACCCTTCAATCGCAGTTTGGAAGCGGAAATCTTCAAAAACGAGCAAGATTTGAGGAAGCGAGGTGAAGAGGCGCCGCGGTCGAGTCGAAGAAGGTAAAAAAGTGAAAAAAAGAAAATTTTCCCCTTTTTATGCTGTTCCTGGAACTACTGTCACCTCGGTCGAGATGGTTTCGACTGGACCGAGGTGGTACGGACCGAGGTGGTTCTGCAGAAACCCTAGTCGCCTCGGTTGCTCAAGAATCAACTCGGTCGAGGTGGCCTCGACTGGACCGAGGTGTCTCAGTCAAACTTCGTCTTCTCGAATTCTCGAACTTCTGTACTTCCTGTTATGCTCCTTCCTTAGGTGTCTCCTGTTATCTGTCTAGGACGCCAAACAAAACAAAGCAAAAGCAAACTATCTAAGCTAGACTAGAAAACGGGAAAAGAAAACAATACCTTGGGTTGCCTCCCAAGAAGCGCTTGGTTTAAGGTCGCTAGCTGGACCATAATGCGTCTCAAATGAGGTATATTGGTGCAACCTCCTCAACCGGAGTTTCCGGTTGGTACTTCTTAAGTCTATGACCGTTGACCTTGAAGCTTCCGCTAGTTTCGCCCCATATCTCAACTGCACCATGAGGGAAAACATGTTTCACAACATAAGGTCCGGTCCATCTAGATTTTAACTTACCTGGAAAAAGGCGGAGGCGGGAGTTGAAGAGTAGAACTAAGTCTCCTTCGTTAAGCTCCTTTGGGATGATACGCTTATCATGCCATCTCTTCGTCCTCTCCTTATAGATTTTGGCATTCTCATAGGCGTTCAAACGCAACTCCTCCAACTCGTTGATCTCCAAAAGTCGCTTCTCGCCGGCCTCCTTAATGTCGAAGTTCAACCATTTGATCGCCCAATATGCTTTGTGTTCCAATTCGACGGGCAAATGGCAAGACTTCCCATATACTAAATTATAAAGGGTGGTACCTATGGGAGTCTTAAATGCGGTCCTGTACGCCCAAAGAGCATCGTCCAATTTCATGGACCAATCCTTCCTCATTCTAGAGACGGTCTTCTCCAAAATTGCTTTGATTTCTCTATTCGAGATCTCGACCTGTCCACTAGTTTGAGGGTGATAAGCAGTTGATACCTTGTGGGTTACCCCATACTTCGATAGAAGTGCTTTGAACTTCCGGTTGATGAAGTGCGTTCCTCCATCGCTGATGATGATGCGTGGAGTTCCAAACCGCGGAAAGATAGTCCTATTTAGGAACTTTACAACCACCTTGGCGTCATTAGTGGGAGAGGCAATGGCTTCAACCCATCTAGAGACGTAGTCAACAGCAAGAAGGATGTAGAGGTTTCCTCCGGAGGATGGGAAAGGTCCCATGAAGTCAATCCCCCATACATCAAAGATTTCCACTTCTTGGATGTTATTAAGTGGCATCTCGTTTCTCCTTGATAAATTTCCTGTTCTTTGGCATGCATCACAAGAGACAACAAAAGCTTGTACATCTTTAAATAATGTGGGCCAAAAGAAACCGGAACGCAATACCTTAGCGCATGTTTTATCGGTGCTGGCATGTCCTCCACAAGGAAGTGAATGACAATGCCGTATGACGCTATTAACTTCATCTTCTTGAATGCATCTTCGAAGCATCCCATCCGGTCCGCGCTTGAATAGCAGCGGCTCGTCCCAATAATAATGTCGTACCTCCTTGAAGAATCTCTTCTTTTGAGAGTACGTCAATCCGGGCGGTGTTTCCTGGCAAACAAGATAATTCACAATATCAGCATACCAAGGTCCGTTTTTATCAGAAAGTTGGTGAATGGATTGTTCCACCAACTGAGGATGAATGTCAGAGAAGTGAGTAAGAAGTTTATTATTCTCAGTAGTCTCAGTTGACATCATCTTGCCATCGACCTCGGTCGAGGCGCACAGGCGTTGACCGAGATGTTCTTCGGTCGCCTCGCTCAGTCCAGGAAGTGCCTCGGTCGAGGTACTGCAACTGGAACCGAAATTGGAGATCTTCGTCTCTTGGAGTAGTGTCTCAGTTTTAGCTCCTGGATCTTCTTCCAGGGCCTTCAAGCTCCGTATATCTGCATCACAAGAAGCATCTATACCTTCCTCTATTAAACTAAAACTTATAACTCTTTCGAGTGGGTCATTAATAAGGATAGAGCTCACCAATTCCCGTGATTCTTCTTCATCATAGATGTTGAAGATATCATCGCTGAGTTGCTCTCCCTTCATTGCGGCAAGCAATGCAAACTCCACTTGGTCACCACCAATGTTGAACTTCAACTTGGCATTTTTACAATCAACGTTGCAACCCGATGTTGCTAGAAACGGCCTCCCGAGAATAATAGGGACAGGATAATCTGCGGGAATGTCAAGTACAACAAAATCTATAGGTAGATAGAAGTTACCTAACTTGACCGGAACGTCCTCCAAGATGCCCACGGGATGGGTAATGGAGCGATCCGCCATATAAAGTCGAATATTGACCGGCTTGGGCTCTCCAAGTCCGATCTTCATACATAGCTCCAGCGGGATGATGCTCACGCTGGCTCCTAGATCACAAAGGGCTTCACAAGTGACATCTCCAACTTGAATGGGAATGCAAAATGAGCCGGGATCTCTTAATTTAGGCAGCATCTTCTCCTTCATGATCTTGATAAGCTCCGAGGATTTAGATGTCATTCTAACTTCACCAAAGTCTTCCAATTTCCTTTTCCTTGATAAGAGCTCTTTTAAGAACTTCCCATAAGCGGGCATTCCTAGGATAGCATCAAGGAAAGGAATGTTAATATGCAGCTTATTCATCAAGTCAAGGAACTTACCAAAGTGCTTGTCTAGATGTGCTCTGGCCCTTGACTGGGGGAATGGAAGTGGTGGTTTGTATGCAGGAGGTGGAATATAAGTTTCAGTTGTCCCTCCTGCTTTCTGTTGCTCCGCCTCGAGTGGTATCTCGGTCGAGGTGTTCTTCGACTGGATCTGGACCGAGGTGGTCTGCGTCGAACGAGGTATTGGATCTGCAGTCTTGAGTCCACTCCTCGTCGTTATGGCCATGCACTGGCCCTTAGGGTTGCTTTCCGTCTTTGCTGGAAGCTTCCCTGGATCTCTTGGCGCTTCATTCGCCCTACTTGCAAGTTGTTGTTCGAAGGACTTTTGGGCCCTTGAAAATGAAGTCATAGAAGTCTCCATAGCACTAAGCTTGATCAAGATAGCCTCCAGAACTGCGTCTTTCTTTTCCGGCTGAGACGAACTTGATCCTTGCCCTTGGCTCTTTAACGGAGTAGAAGAAGAAGAAGGGGAAGAGAGGAAAGGGTTAGAGGAATCGTTAGAGTTGGAGTTTGAATGATTGTTACCATGATTTTGGTTGTTCGCCCTCCAGTTGTTGCTATTGGATCCCCTATTGTTGTTGTTGTAGTTGTTGTTTCGGGGACCGTTGTTGTTGTTACGGTACCCGTTGTTGTTGTTGTTGTTCCTTTGCCCTTGCTCTTCCTTCTTGGTTTGTGCAACCAAGAGTTCCTTCAATTGCTTCACGTCGTTCTTCAAAGACGTGAGTTGATTGTTGTTAGATTGAGTCTCTTGAAAGTTGACTCTTTTAACTCCACCTTCAGCTCCTTGGTGGGTGTATTTCTCCATGTGTAAGGCTTTCTTCTCGATGAAATCCCAAGCCTCGTCAATCGCCATGTCCATGAAGGTACCGGCGGAGAGTAGTTGGAGATTGAACTGGGTGCTTCCGTCCAGTCCTTTGAAGTAGATCTCCAACAACTCGATTTTTGGAATCCCATGGTGTGGGCAATCCAAAAGGATATCCTTGAACCGCTCCCAAGATTTGGACAAGCTCTCCTTGTCCTTCATAATGAAAGCATTGATATTTCCTCTCATTTCAGCTGTCTTTGAGGGGGGAAAGAATTTGATCAAGAATTCCGTAGTCATCTCCTCACATGTGCTAATTTTACCTGGAGGAAGAGATTGATACCAAGTAAGAGCTCTATCTTTTAAATAAAAGTAAAAAGGTCTTAGCTTGTAATTGTTATTTTCAATTCTGGAAGGTCGCAAGGTTTCCATCAAGATCTCGTAGTTTTGAAGATGTTGATGTGGTGACTCCTTCTCTAGCCCTCCGAATTGGCATTGGCGAATCATGGACAGAACTTGCGGTCGAAGTTCATAGTCATGATCCGCTAGATCTCCTAGGTTCACTCCTGGACGCCTCAGTTGTTGATTAGGGTCCATCCTTTGACCTAGGGTTTGTGGGATTCCTGCAAGAAGAACATCTCGGACTGACATCCGAGGTGGAAGTATCTCGGCCGGGGCGTCAGGTACTGGGGCCTGCCTCGGTCGAGGGTCAACAACTGGGACCTGCCTCGGTCCAGCATCGGGAACTGGGTCTTCCCTCGGTCGAAGTAGAATTTGGTCTCGAATGACGGCCATTTCTGCTTCGATTGCTTCAGTTTTGGTGCGAGTTTCTTCCTTCTCTTGCCTTAGTTCTTCCCTGCTGAGGCGTAGCAGCTCTAACGCCTCTTTCAATTCGGCCTCAAGATCGCGGTTGTCTTGTTGGGCCATCTTCGCTTCTCTTAAGCGTCGCTTGTACGTTTTTTTTTCTGGTTCGTGATCGTAAGGAACGATTTCCTTCCCAGTGCGGGTTCTTCGCATAAACCTAAGAGAGAACCTGCAAAAGTCACTCAAGTAGAGTGGTTAGAAGACACGGGGGCAAGTGCCCCAAGAGCAAACCGTACCGGCTCGGTCTAGACCAAGTCCCCGGCAACGGCGCCAAAAACGTGTTCGCTCCAAACGGTGTGTGCAAGCTTTAAATTTATAACCCTAGACTTAAGCTTAAAACAAGGATGCGAACCCGCAGTGTACAGGTCAATCGTAGTAAAAGCAAGGAATTCCAAGGGTCGATCACAGGGACTCGGTGAAACAAAGTCAATAACGGTAAGCTTCATAAATACTAACCACAAAGAGCAATTAACACAATCAAAGATGAATAAGAAGTCAATAAAGCAAACATGCAATTCTAGGGATTAAAGCGTCTAGTTGTGGTTCCAACTCAAGATCTAAAGATAAGCGGACAAAGCTGAGGTTTTTGCATGGGGAAGGTGTTACTAAAGTGGAGTAGATCACCGGGTAAGTCTCACTACACACTAATCCAAAACCGTAACTCCTATTACCGGGTAAGTCTCAAGGAATTAAGATAAAGAACTATAACCTCAAACTATCATACCATCTAAGGGAATAGAATCAACCTTTACCGGGTAAGTCTCAGGCTAACTCACAAAGATGGGATGAAAGCACACTCAAACCCCAATAAAGGATAAACCTTTATTATCTACACTTATGATCGTTGGTACACAAACTAAGGAATCACCGGGTAAGTCTCATCCTAAGCTTGCTTTGAACCAGTAAAGGTGTAATAAGAATAGGATTTGGCAAACTCTAACACTTAACTCTCAGTTTAGGATCAGATAAGTCACCTCGGTCAGCCAAATTCCACCCCGGCCGAGATGTTCATCGACTGAGCGAGATGCTTAGGGTTAAGGTTAAAGACTCGAACTTTCAGGGTCCTACTGGAATCTAAGATTATTCTATCATTGTTTTTCCCACAACCTCCAGCCAATCACCCTAGAATCACACAAGGAAATTAGCCACTCATCATCATTATGAAAGTATTAATCAAATATATGGGAAGAAGGTGAATATTTGAACAAGAAGAATTTAATGAAAAGACTTCAATAACTGAATCAAATATCACCACAAACAGCGTTCCTTGGATAGCAATCCAACAAGACAAGACAACAAGGAAGGGAATCAAAGACAATTCTTACAAAAACCCTCCAAAAAGCTATAAAAGCTATGATCTTCAATCTTCCTTCAACCTTCAAAAAGGTTCTTCAAAACTCCCAACTGGAGTATGGCTACTGCGTGCTATAAACCCTAATCGACGGTATAGCATGATCCTGGATTTGTGGAAATCCAACCCTTTTTATAGGAAAATAACCCTCCAAAGATAACATATCTTAGAAAGATCTTTTCCCATAAAAATAGGTAAAATATAAGATCTTCTTCCTTCCAGGAGCCAAGCCCAAAAATATGAGATCACTTTCCAAAGATAAAAGATCTCAGCCAAGAATAAAATATTCTCGCCGCGTCCTAGGTGTTCGCCTCGGTCGAGTCGGCGTATCTGGATCACCTCGGTCGAGATGAATCTCTGGTCAACCGAGGTGAGTCACAATTGAATGTGAAATCTCTCAAAGCTGGTCCAAAGTGAATCTTTAATCCATGGCTATGCTTCCTGGATGGTTCCTTATGTTCCTCATTGTAGCTCCGATGACTCCTTGGCTCCTTTTGCTCCTTTTTGATGCAAAACGTGCCATTTTACCTACGATTACAATAAAACTAGGTGTAGACCTCGATTCTCGCAAAGGTAGATGAAATGGTAATATAATCACATAATATACATACAAACATGCAGATTATGAAAGATAAAACGTCCAAACAAACCCCAAAATATAGACTATAATTCATGCTATCAGGTTTGCTAAAGTTCTTGTGGAAATACAAGCTTCGAGACCTTTGCTTCGGGAAGTCACACTCAAAGGACCCATGGGCGAAACCATAATGCAAAAGATCTCATACGAATGGCTTCCCCAGCATTGCTCCAAGTGTGGAGTCCTTGGCCACTGCTGCTTTGGTCCCAAACTCCATCGCAAACCAAACCCTCCAGTGAGCTCGTCACCAAACACCAAGCCTATACTCCCCACCCCCGACCCTTCACAACGTCTAACCTCTCTCCATCCTCTCTACCCCCTCGTCCCACCAATACTTCAAACCTCCCTCCTCACTTAACTTACACCAATACTAATCCCCCTTCAGACACCCCCCCATGCAGACTCACGCTCCTTATAACCCTGGCTACCTCCCTTCCTCCCATCCAAACCCAACACAAAACTTGTCACGGGCTCAATCCCCAACTCTAACCTTACCCACCACAGTAACCCAAATTGGAAGTTTGAACACCAATCCCTCTCCTCCACCTCCTCAAGACGGAATAAGTGTGGATCCTTACACACTCCCACCCTCCCATGCAAACCCCTCTACAATCTCTTCTTCTTCAGTTAGTGACAATGGCACTAATCCATCATCTGATACCCCCAATGAATCTTAACCAAGCTGCATGGAATATCAGGGGCATGAACCACCTCAACAAACAACAAGAAATTCGCACCTTGGTTAGCAACCAAAACCTCCCCGTCATTGCCATTCTAGAAACAAAACTTAAATCCCAGAAGTTGAGCAAGCTTAACTCCCTCCTTCCCAACTGGTGCAACACCTCAAACATCTCTAATACTTCCAACGATGCTAGATGCCGAATCTGGGTATGGTGGAACCCTTCTATCATCACCCTCACCCCCATCATCTGCACCCAACAACTTATACATTGCTCCATCTCCCAGACCCTCCCAAACTCTCACCTCGCAAGCACAAATTCGCTTCCCAAGTTTTAATGAACCTTTGTCTATGCTTTTAATACCTTTGCGGAGCGCAAGACACTTTGGGACACCATCAACTCCATCAACCTGCTCTCAAACTGATCCCCTTGGACTCTTCTTGGGGATTTCAATACCACTCTCCACCCGGACGAGAAGATCTCACACTCACTTTCCAACCTTAGCCAAACCTCCACTGAACTAGCAAGTTGCTTCTCGTCTAATGCCCTCTCCGACCTTGTCTATTCCGGATGCAAATTCACATGGAATAATAAGCAGCTCTCCTCTAGAGTTTGGTGTAAACTCGATAGAATCCTCAGCAACCCCGCCTGGACCTCCTCCTTCCCGACTTTTCATGCCCAATTCGACAACCCTGGACTCTCAGATCACTCACCATCCTTACTTGCCATCAACTGTGTCACCTTTTGTCCCAAGAGACAATTCAGATTCAACAACTCTTGGGTTGCACAAGATTTCCACACCATCGTCTCACACTCTTGGTCCCCCCAAAACCATTACCCCGAAAAGAACCCCATGGCCAAATTGTACAACAAACTCAAAAGGCTTAAACCGACACTTAAAAATTCTAGTGCCAAAAAATAGAGATCCTACAAACTTCCATTGACAACCTCAAAACCGAGCTTGATGCTATCCAAACCAGGCTCCAAGACGACCCTTTTAACCCTCATCTCCTTGAGTCGGAAAGAAACACCACATCCTCCTTAAATGTTAGTTTGAATTGCCTACACACTACCCTCGCCCAGCTTTCCAAAGCCAAGTGGTTCAAATGCGAGGACCAATGCAATTCCTTCTTCTTCAAGAATATAACTGCCAGGAAAGCCAAGAACTCCATCAATTGTATCCTGGACCCGGATAAACTGAACAAAGGCCCCACTTACCTTCACGAGAATATCAAGGGGATCCTAACTTCCCACTTTACCAAGATTCTTAGCCCAACCACCCCAACAATCCAGGTAATCTCTTTCCGGACTACTCGCTCCCCACTCTCTCCAATAGCCTGGTCGATTACCTCTCTTTTTGTGTCACCAAGGAAGATACCAAATCTTCCCTTCACTACATTGGTGATAATAAAAGCCTTGGGCCGGACGGCTACAACGCTCTATTTTTCAAATCAACGTGGAATACTACCAGAGATGATTTCTCTAACGCCCTCCTCCATTTCTTTGAATCAGCCTCACTGCCCGGATCGCAAACCACACTTCCATTACCTTGATAGCAAAAACCGATAACCCAACTCTCCCTTCCGACTACAGACCGATTGCCTGCTGCAATACTTCCTATAAGGTGATTGCTAAGATCTTGGCAACCAAGATCAACACTATCATTCCCTCCTTAATTTGTAACTACCAAGGGGCCTTCGTCAAAGGAAGATCAATCAAACACAATATACTGCTCAGCCAAGAACTTTTCAAAAGCTACAACCATAACATATATTCCCTAGATGCGCCCTCAAAGTGGATATTTCAAAAGCCTTCGATATGATCAACCACAAGTTCATACTTAATTGCCTGGGCAGGATGGGGTTCCCACCTCATTTTATTAGGCTTATTAAAGCCTGCATCTCGAGCCCTAGTTACTCCATCAACCTTAATGGCTCTCTCACCGGTTTCTTCCATGGCACCAGGGGTCTTCAACAAGGGTTCCCTCTATCTCCTGCTCTATTCGTCATTGCCCTTGAAGTCCTCTCCTCAATGATCCACACCAACACCTCCAATCCCAACTTCAACCTCCACCCTAAATGCTCCTCACCCCGCCTAACCCAACTAGTTTTGCTGACTATATCTTACTAATTTGCAGGGGTGATCTTGGCTCTATAAACATTCTCCTGAAGACCCTCACTCACTTCGGCAACTATTCTGGCCTCCACATCAACAAAGGAAAGACGGCCCTCTATCTTGGAGGCATCCCTCACCATGCTCAAACACAAATTGCTGACGGCTTGGGGCTGACTCTCGGTTCCCTCCCATTCATATACCTTGGTATCCCCATAGGCCCCAAAAGACTTAACAATGCAGACTACAAGCCCCTCATCAACAAAATCATGAGGAAAATCAATTCCTCGAGTGCCAGGAACTTGTCCTATGTTGGACGTAAACAAATCATTGCTTCGATCCTCATCCCTCTCCAACATTACTGGTGTGCCATTCTACCCATTCCCATCTCCGTCATCAAGAAGATCAACTCCTCCCTTCGATCCTTTCTATGGTCGGGCAAAGAGGCTAGTGCGAGAGCACTCATCCCTTGGAATGTTGTCTGCTCTCCCATCTCTAAAGGCGGGCTTGGGTTCAAAGAACTACTCTCCTGGAACCGAGCCTGCATTGCCAAGCTTCTCTTCGAACTCGACCCTGGTCAAACCACAGACAACCTTTGGACTATCTTGATCACCAATAACATACTCAAAAATAGCTCCATTTGGACCATTGACCTCAGCTACAAACACAACACTACATGGAACAACATCCTCAATACTAGGAACCATCTCCTCGAAGTCTCAGATAGAACATCCTTCATCACTTCCACATCTGGCCCCAACAACACATTATCCACATCCGCTGCCTACTCTCTTCTCACCAACAATCGATCTACAACCATCTACAACCTCCATAACATCTGGAAATGACTCAATATCCCCCGTTGTAGCTTCATCTCTTGGCTTGCGAGTCACCAAAAATTCTCCACCCTCTCTAGAGTCCTCACTTTGGACAACACCATTAATCCCACATGCACTCTCTGCAATACCCACACCGAAGACGAAGATCACTTGTTACACAAATGCAGCTTCTCCACAACAGTCCTCGACCTCATTTCAAGATGGATTCACATACCCCCTCCTCTTCCATACAGTAACTGCATCTGGACCTGGATCAGCAATAACAAACCTATCAAACCTGATCTCATCTCACACATTAGACTGGCTACTCTTACTGCTTACATTTACCATATATGGAAAGCCAGGAATGAGAAAATTTTCAATCAGAAGACTACCGTCCCATCATCAAGTGCGCACAACATCATTCACGATGTCAAGAATTATACTTCCTCCTGCTGGAAGGACAGATCTCCAAACACTACTTTCTGGGCTAAAAGACTTGGGATAATACTCATGTAACTGCTTAGGCATCCCCGCCCCCCTCTGTACATTTATTCTGGTTTAATATAAATTCATTAAAAAAAAAAAAAAAACATTGTCTTCGGTCATGCTAGTACAAAGCTTACATCTGTCATTAAAAGGCAATTGTTATTAGTTTTCTATCTAACGACGACTAGCAATCCAACAAAATTTGTTTTACCTACCCCTATTTGGTACATTTCCTGGATGTATTCATACTCAATGGGAAATGAGAGGGCTTTAATTTATGAAACATGTTGGTGCAGCAAGAACTTGGCCCCCACAAAGTATGTTGGTAAGCATAAATTAGCATGTACATGAGAGTCATTACGCGTAGTCTAATCCTTTTGCACTCTTGTATTTTGTCTTTCCACTTGTTCATCCATGACATGCTTAGATGTTTTCATCCAATGAGCAACAAATCCACATACAAGATATTTCTCCTGTAAATCCTCTCAAAGATTTTTCTGTCTCATCCATCATTTTAGAGTAAATGCAATATGAAAATGTAACACAAGCGAAGCTGGCACTGTTGTCAACACCGGACTACAAAGCAATTAGCTAGGCGCTAACCCTTTTCTGTTAGGTGAAGCTAGGTCATTTGAATCTTTAACCTTTCCTCCTTGTCTAACATCAGTAGTTTAAAAATGAAAGGTGCACTCAGTCCAAAGAAAACATAAAGAATGCGAGACAGATCATTCATAAGCTATAGCCTATAGGTATAGGTGGTGATACAACTGGAAAAGAAGCCCTACTAGCCTAGAGGTTCTTATAATGACAATCCCACTGTTAATCGTCATCACTTATATATCGTTGAATCAACTGTATTGTTGAATACAAAACTTGTGGTCCATTGAAATATAGTATAGATTGTTAAAATGAATCGGGAAAAGAGAAAGAGAAGGTGAATCTTTTTTGTGCTTTCTCGGTTCCTTCATCAACACCAGCTGCCAAAGGAATCAATCCAAAAGACACTCAACTTTATATTATAGTATTCACTCATACATGTGTTTTACTATGAAAAACACCTTCTCTTTTCTCAGACTTGCCTTTCTTTTTTTGGCCTGCATTAGGGTTTTGGGTTTTAGGGTTTGTGTTTTTTCTTTTGCCCTACTCCCCAAGTGTCAGTTATGTCTCATCTCCTTACAAGCATGCCTCTGACATTTCCTATTGCATGCTACTCATTATAAAATCATCTTACCACAAAATTGAGAGAAAATGAAATACCCAAATACCCTCACCTCAATATATACCAATGATCCAAGATATAAAAAGAAGTGATTTCAATGATTTTTGACCTAGAGCATCAATTTTCATCTGGGTAGAATAGATCGAGCTAGAATGAGTTGTACCCACCTTGAAGAATCACTTTCTCAATATTTTCTCAAAAAAAGTTAAAAGTGAAGAAAAATAAATAATAAAACTCGACCTGTCTGCATGCATTGCACAAGCCATACTGCATGGTGGTGGCTAGGGCGTGAAAATATTCAAAGTGTCTAGCTTTTTAGGCCACCCATATATTATTTTTTAATCATCAAAATACATAATCTTAATAATCCATAAAATAATAGAATCAGATTTGGTCTTCTTCGTCTCCCTATATAACCCTTGTTCCAGAGTCGAGCCCCAGAGAAACATAAAGCTTTCTTTTCATATCTATCTGAATCTCAAAGTCTCAAGCTTGGTTGTGTGCCATCAACAGTTAAAGCTGCCAGCATGATCTAACTTAATTCTCCTTCGATCTACAGGTCGAACAAGCTAGGGAAATTGTGTTGGATCATGTTGGCAGCTTGACCTGTTGATGGATCATCAGAGGAGTTCTTTCTTCTTTCTTAAGGTAACAAAATTACTATCCTATTTTTCTAAGTTTGATATTGATTTATTATAAGTATGGAATGATTTTATGAAAATTGAAATGACCTACCAATTTTAAATTAATACACTTCTTTACAGAAATTATAAAACAAAAAATATTACACAGACTTACAAAATTGATTCACATTTGCATATTATTAATAATTAGTGATATATAATCTATACCGTTTTCAATTTTCTTTCTAAAGGTAAACGGCTAAAGTTGTAGCAGTTGAGAGCATTTCATCCCAAAATCTATAAGAAGTTTTTTTATTCAATTTTTAAAATATGTATTCATATAAAATTATTAAAAATCTCTCCATCCTATTACTTTCCTACATAATCTTATTAATCAATGAAAAATACCTATTAGTTTTCTCTCTTCTTTACTTATTCAGACATTCATTTTTATACTTTAAACTGGTTAATAACTCAATAGTTTTTGGAGTTAAGATGCCTTTTGATATCGATTTTTTATCACATTAATGATACTAAAGTATGAAACGACTTTTTTGTAATTGTATCAATTAGAAAAACAACCCTTAAAATATAAATATTTTTAGAAAATATCTTAAAATTGCAATATTTTACAAAATCAATATTAAAATAATAAAATGTGAGAAAATTCACACTGCTAGTCAAATTTTCTTATAAGTTGAAGAAACAAAAGCTAAAATGGTTAGCAGCAAAAGAAATTTGTTTACTTAGTTGACTAACTTTATCCACCTAAACAGATAATAGATCGATGGGCAGATCTTTTAAATGAGTGAAGAAACAAAGAGGTCATTTAGATAGGTTAATTGAATTTTAAAGTTAGATTTGGTTAGGGTACGAACTACTGATTTTTAACAACTTAATTTTAGTGAAGAAATAGATATGAAAGGGTCGTTTTCTCTTAATTTAGCTTTTAAAATTTCCTAAAGGCTGATGTGATCTTATTACTTTCTTGGTTGACGAGACGTATCAGTGACAAACTTCCTTTCTTCTTTGAAAGCTTTTTGATTCTTTTATTTTTTTTTTATTTCTTATAAAGTATATATGAACGAGTGTTTTTCCTTTTTTATGACGTACAAACCCTAAGTTGATAGAATGTAATGTTACTTAAAGCAAAACTATCCAATATGTTTGACTAATAGCTAATCTACAGATTGGATTTCATCGTCACAACATTGATCAAAAACAAACTCAATATTTCCTTCAAGACAAAAACGTAAAATCATGATATACTGTTTCAACTTACAAACCGTCATGGCTAACTATTTCCTTTCGTGTATTTATACACTGAAGCTTCACATTTGTGATACTTTTTAATATTACAATATATGCCTCAAACATATACAGTTTTTCCCTTTCTTTCTTTTTCTCTTTTTCTTTTCAGCACCATCAGCACAATCTTATTTATATAAGACGTCTCTGAACGTAAACACGATTGGATTCCAATTTGTTATCTTTCCACATGGTATCAGAGCTAAACTAGATCCTCTACGAAACTCCTCTAAACCAAATTTCATCTATCAACCCAATTTTATATATAAGACGCCTCCACTTACTACCTTCATCCCTCCAATCACCCCGGCCTCACTATTTGCTCCATTCTTCTCAACGATGACAACTATCAGGAATAGTGTATCGTTATGAAGAATGCGTTTTCTGCGAAACGCAAGTTGGATTTCATTACCGGGGCTATCACTGAACCTGTGGCTAATTCTGCTGATCATCCTTACTGGATCAGCGTCAACTCAATGCTCGTAGGATGGACCATGGCAGCCATGGAACCAAGTGTTCGAAAGATAATATCACAGTTTGCCACTGCAAAAGGCTTATGGGATGACCTTAAACAAAGGTATGATGTTGCTAATGGTCCAAAATTAATGCAACTTCAATCAGATCTCTCTAGTTGCCATCAGAATGGCGAAAATATCGCCTCTTATTATGGGCGTCTTAAGAAGTTATGGGATGACATTAAAACAAATCAAACTATTGTTTGCTCCTGTGTGTACTTGCGGCAACGCTCTCAAAAAGCAAGAGGCGGAAGATGTTCATCAATTCCTCATCGGACTTGATGATGAGGCGTTTTCGTCACTCAGATCCGCCATTGTTGCACAAGATCCATTATCCAAGATAAATAAGGTTTACTCGATGGCGGTTCAAGAAGAGCGGTTGAAGACTATAGTCCGCACTCGTGATACTCGTGCAGACACAAACACAGTCGCATTTGCTGCTTTTCAAACATCACACCAATATCAGTCCAAACAAGACAAAAGTAAGCTTCACTGTATTCATTGCAATAAAAATGGGCACGATTCTGCTTCTTGTTTCAAAATCATAGGATACCCGGACTGGTGGAGCAACGGCAGCGGCGTCTCTAATCCCAAAACCGGTGCTCCACCACCATCAAAAACACGCCAAGGACAACGTAGCTCGCCAACAGCTGGCACGGCTGCTACTGCTATACACGGTCATGCCAACAATGTTGCAGCAAAAGGAAATTCTATTTCCTTAACCCCACAAGATCGTGCCGCTATCGGAAATCTCACCGACGACTAGTGGGGCCATCTATTTGACTCTTTCAAGTCGTATCATGCTCAGTCCGCTCGATCATGACACTGTCCCAGGTATTGCTACCCTCCCATGGATTTTGGACTCGGGTGCTTCATTCCATATGACGGGTGACTCTTCCCTTTTATCCAGTTTGTATAATGTGAAAGCAACTCATATAAAACTTCCTATTGAAACAAGGGTTCGTGCTACACAGGCCAGTTCGGTCACACTTACTGCCAACTTTAGACTCTCTCGTGTCTTATGGGTCCCGGGTCTTACCTGCAATCTTTTATCTATCAATCGGTTATCTAAAGATCTCGATGTTATTATATTTTTTAACTGAAAAGCTTTAAGTCTTACAGGGCCGCACTTCGAAGATGGTGATTGGAGTGGGTGAAGTTCAAAATGGGGTGTATTGGTTGGGCTGGATGGCAATGCCCGTAATCAAGCATGTTTGCCTTGTCAATGCCTCGACCCAACTATGCTTCAACATCGTCGTTTCGGTCATCCCGCAATTCCTTCTTTAGAAAATAAAATGGCCCATCCTTGTGATGTTTGCTTTAGAGCAAAACAAACTCGAATGCCTTTTCCTACTAGTATTTCCACTACTTCCTCTGTTTTTGTATTAGTCCACTTGGACATATGGGGTCCTTACCGTTTACTATCGACTTCTGGATCATCTTCTTTTGTCACAATACTTGATGATTACTCTCGTTCTATTTGGATTTATCTAATCAAATCCAAATGTGAGGTCAAACAATTTATTGAGAATTTTTTTGCGCTTATTCAAACCCAATTCCACAAAACCATACAAACCTTTAGAAGTGATAATGGAAAAGAGTTTCTTGCTCATCTACCCTTTTTAACTCAAAAGGGAATACTTCTTGAAACTACGTGTCCATACACACCGCAACAAAACGGTAAACACCGACATATCCTAAATGTGGCTCGTGCCTTATTATTTGAGGGTAATCTACCACTTAAATTTTAGGGGGAATGTGTTTTATCAGCTTGTTACCTCATCAATCGAACACCAACTCCACTTCTACAAAACAAAACACCTTATGAAATGTTATACGGTTCACCACCGTCCATATCACATCTCCGTGTCATAGGTTGTCTTGCTTATTGTTCCGTTTTTCCAAGAAATATTGATAAATTTGCTTCCAGAAGTCGTAAGTGTGTCTTTCTTGGTTATCCATATTCACAAAAAGGGTGAAGGATGTTGGATCTTAAAACCCAACATATTTTTGTGGCTCGTGACACTAAATTTGTTGAGTCTCAATTTCCTTTCTTTGAATCCAAACCAACACCCCCAAAACATACTTTACCAAACCCTTATACTCATGATGACGTAGATTCCCCACAAATTGAAACCCAAAACCCTATTGTGCAACTTACGTCATCCCCACCCCCTATTTCTAATTTCCCATTGTCCGCCACCAATTCACCCGATTTCACAAATCAAACCTCTGCAGATTCTACACCCATGACCATCTCAGACCCGGCTCAACCGCTCACATCTAAAGAGCAACCTTGCCCAGCGATCCAAAACCCACGCTGATCAACGCACCGACTAAAAAACCCTCTCACCTACGGGATTTTGTTTGTCAAACGGCTCATCAATACAATCCTATTTTCAGCGATCCCGCTTCTTCTCCGTCTTCAGGTACGTTGTACCCATTGTTAATCACTTAAGTTATCATACTCTGTCGTCTTCTTTTGTATCTGTGTTCGCTCCAAACGGTGTGTGCAAGCTTTAAATTTATAACCCTAGATGTAAGCTTAAAACAAGGATGCGAACCCGCAGTGTACGGGTCAATCGTAGTAAAAAGTAAGGAATTCCAAGGGTCGATCACTAGGACTTAGTGAAACAAAGTCGGAATAGGTAAGCTTTAGCAATTACTAACCACAAAAGCAATTAAAACAATCAAGGATGATAAAAGTAAATAAAGGAAATATGCAATTCTAGGGATTAAAGCATCTAGTTGTGGTTCCAACTCAAGATCTAAAGATAAGCGGACAAAGCTGAGGTTTTTGCAAAGGAAAGGTGTTACTAAAGTGGAATAGATCACCGGGTAAGTCTCACTACTCACTAATCCCAAACCGTAACTCCTATCACCGGGTAAGTCTCAAGGAATTAAGATAAAGAACTATAACCTCAAACTAACACACCACCTAAGGGAATAGAATCAACCTTTACCGGGTAAGTCTCAGGCTAACTCACAAAGATGGGATGGAAGCACACTCAAACCCCAATAAAGGATAAACCTTTATTACCTACACTTATGATCTTAGGTAAACAAACTAAGGAATTACCGGGTAAGTCTCATCCTAGGCTTGCATTGAACCAGGAAAGGTGTAATAAGAATAGGATTTGGTAAACTCTAACACTTAACTCTCAGTTTCGGATCAGATAAGTCACCTCGGTCAGAAGAATTCCACCCCGGCCGAGATGTTTATCGACTGAGCGAGATGCTTAGGGTTAAGGTTAAAGACTCGAACTTTCAGGGTCCTACTGTGATTAAGATTATTCTATCATTGTTTTTTCCACAACCTTCAGCCAATCACCCTAGAATCACACAAAGAGATTAGCCACTCATCATCATGAAAGTATTAATCAAGTATATGAGAAGAAAGTGAATATTTGAACAAGAAGAATCTAATGAAAAGACTTCAATAACTGAATCAAATATCACAACAAAGCGTTCCTTGGATAGAAATCCAACAAGACAAGACAACAAGGAAGGGGATCTAAGATGATCTTACAAAAACCCTTCAAAAGCTATAAAAGCTACAATCTTTCTTCTTCAACCTTCAAAAAGGTTCTTCAAATCTCCCAACTGGAGTATGGCTGTTGTGGTGTATAAACCCTGATCGGTCGTATAGCATCCTCTGGATTTGTGGGAAATCCGACCCTTTTTATAGGAAAATTACTCTCCAAAGATAAGATATCTTAGAAAGATCTCTTCCCATAAAAATAGGTAAAATATATGATCTAGCATATCTTCTTCCTTCTAGGAGCCAAGCCCAAAAATATAAGATCTCTTTCCAAAGATAAAAGATCTCAACCAAGAATAAAATATTCTCGCCGCGTCCCAGGTGTTCGCCTCGGTCGAGTCGACTTCTCTGGATCACCGCGGTCGAGGTGAACCTGTGGTCAACCGAGGTGAGTCACGACTGAATGTGAAATCTCTCAAATCTGGTCCAAAGTGAATCTCTAATCCATGTCTATGCTTCCTGGATGGTTCCTTATGTTCCTGAATGTAGCTCCAATGACTCCATAGCTCCTTTTGCTCCTTTTTGATGCAAAACGTGCCATTTTACCTACGATTACGACAAAACTAGGTGTAGACCTCGATTCCCGCAAAGGTAGATGAAATGGTAATATAATCACATATTATACATACAAACATGCAGATTATTGAAGATAAAACGTCCAAACAAACCCCAAAATATAGACTATAATTCATGCTATCAAAATACCCCATACTTAGCCCTTGCTTGTCCCCAAGCAAGTTCCGCATATAAAAGGCAAGATAGAATGGATTATAAGTCAAGAAAATCAATGAAAAGTCTTTCAAAACATTTTTATGGTGTGCTACAATCATAGATCACTCTAAGAGAATACTTCATGGAATTTAAAATCAAAATATGATCAAAACATTTTATAAATATAAGAAAGTTGTTCATCTTTGCATAAAATCATAGAATGCATAATAAGTCATAATTATCGAAATTAATCATGCATAATCCAGTTTAAACCACTAAGTCAATCAACAAGCTCGAGGTCTCAAGGGCTTCCCAAAAGAAAGGTCAAGAAACGTGTAGGGTAGGGATGTATGTAAGGTAATGTGGTGCTAGAATCCGGGAAAAGGATATACTTCACTTTCACTTTGACTTTCAACATCTTCCACCAATAAGCTTTGCTTATTTCACACTTTTTCTTTTACGTTACTTTTTGGGATGCATGGACAGAGGTGCACAATAACCGAAGCTTAGGAAATCAACAATCATCAATTTCTTGAGATGCATCAAACCCTTGATGCACATACCATGACCCGTTAGGAATATCGCTCAATCCAACTTTGGCAAGACACAAACACCCGGCTATGTGAATGGTGCCGAGTTACTCATCATCATGATTGACTTCCCCAAACCTATTATTACTTTCTAACACTTTCACTTCCAGCCAACTTCTCAACTTTAACTTCACTTGCTTTCACCACTTCGCTTGCTTCCAAATTCCCGGATAGGTAAAGGGAGGCAAAAATGTATATGAGGGGCTAAGTATGATCAAGAAGAAGAAGAGAGAAGAATGAATTGCCTTGGTCTTTCCAGGAAGAAAGTGAGAGAACTCATAACGTGGTGTCAACCTTCAAATTCAACATAATTTAGATAAAAATAAAGTATTAAACATGCCAATAATTTCAAACAAAGCATTTAGCAACTTAAACATATTATAAAACCTTTCAAACACATAAAGATTTCAAAACCAGTCAGTAACACAAGATCTTCACTAAGATCATATCCAGATAAGAAGCACAAAATCGTTTCGAAAACTCTCAGTTAACCCACCTCGGTCGAGGTGTTCTTAGGTCAACCGAGGTGAAACACCTCGTTCGGCCAGAACTCCACCGGTCGAGGTAAAAAAAAAAAAATTTTAAAATCAGTTTTTCGACGTTTTTCTCAATCAAATAACTTGTATGTATGCATGCAGTCTCAGATAAACATATAGAAGCAAACTGAAGCATAAATATCATAGAAGGTCAAGTCATACATCCATAAGTCAAGTAATACACAAATACCCCATACTTGGGACACACTGTCCCAGTGGGTCGAAATAAGTCTAAGGAAATAAAAATACTCACCGGACATAAAGCTGAACTGCATAAAAATAAGAAACAAAATCCTGTAGCTCTCAATAATCCTGATCCGGTGGTGGTGGTGGTGGTGGCACATATGGATACTGGGATGGGTCAAATGGATAACCCATAGTCTGCTGGAACTGGATCTCCATCATCCTGCGCTGATAATGTTGGCTCTCTAGCATCTGATGAGTCCAACTGTCGATCTGTCAGTGTTGGGCGGCAAATCTCTCATCGATGTCCACAGTAAGAGCAGCATAAGAGTCAATCATTTGATCCGTCAGATCATCGATCCAACGGTGAGCCTCTAGATCTCTATGTCGGCGTGCCCTACGCCTAGCAAGTCTCAATGGTGATGCAGCAGGTGAAGGCTCAGTATCATCATCATCCAGATCAATAACCGGCGCACTCGTCCCGGCAGTATCTGTCCCTGTATCCATCGGGACTCCACCATCCCTGTCATCAGTAGTCTCCTCATCATCTACCTCCTCCTCAGCTAGTGCAGCTGCTGCCTCTCTATAATCCTCCATCAGTGGGGCCCAAGCGGTCTGCTAGTAATGAGGGTCAAAAACTGTAAACTGGGCTGACCATCTGATCCCCTGCGGTGCAGTCAGCTCCCATGGCATAGCCACATATGGTGTAGTCAGTCCTCGAGGAACTAGAATCCGCCGAGTGATCATCTCCTGTAGCCCAAGCGGCTTGGCAGCCGCCATCATAGTGCAAGCGCTGAGATCCATATCCTGATAGCTGGCGATGTGGGTCACAAATCCTCCACAGCAGATGTCCCCCTTCGCCTTGGCTTTGATCTTGTGCAGGTCCTCTGCCAACATCAAGCCAAAGTCGGGGATCCCTCCAGTCACCATGCAGTATAGGCTAAAAAGCTTCCACTGTCGGACCTTCTGTGACGTCTCAGTACGCGCTAGAAGTGTCTCGCTGAAAATGCGGTGGGCTAACCTAAAAGCTAGGTGAAAAATAACCTTCTCCTTGGAGTCTCCAGGGCGCCACCTGTCTGCGTGCTCAACCACGTGAGCAATCTGTCCCCAAAACTCCCTAGCTACAGTCCGGGAAGGGAAATCAACAGCGGTCGGGGCAGGAAAACCAAAAATGTCCCTCTAATACTCTAATGGCACTAAGAAGTTCCGGTTCATCAACCGGTACTTCACAGAACGCTCTGTGAGGAGGTAGGTGAAGGAGCTAATAAACTCTAGGGTGGGCTCCATATAGGCAGGTGCACGGATCTCAGTAAACTGATCCAATCCTACCGTCGATATCATACGTCTAAGGTCTCCATCCACATGGAGACAATCAAAGTCTGACACGTCCAGGAAGCGAGGTGTTATCACTGGACGGGCTGCTATACGGTCGTAATCGACCGGTCGATAAGGTCGGGAAGAAGAGGAAGAAGGAGAAGGGGAGGATCTATCCCTAATGGCAAGACGTCTGTCAGAACTCATTTTCAAACTCTCACTGTCAGATCACCTCGGTCGGTCTGACAAACTGAAGAACACCTCGGCCGAGGCACAGCACGTCTGGACCGAGGCGAAGAACTACGCGATCTAATTTCCTTAAAAATCCAGTTCTTTTCCCCCAAAATCACTACAGCTGGTTCCTATGGGGTACTTAATTTATTTCTCAGCAAATGTGGGGCAATCCAAGCCCAAATCGAAGCAAAAACAGCGAGGTTAGGGTTTCGTTCTCTTTTTACCTCGTTCGGCCGTTTTGGTTCGATTTCTTCGCAGATCGACGTTGGACTGGGATCCTTTACGCTTTAATCACAGTTTGGAAGTGAAAATCTTCGAAAACGAGCAAGAATCGAAGGGCGAGGTGAAATGGGGCGCGGTCGAGGGGGTAGGTAAAGAGAAGAAAAATAAATTTTTCCCCTTTTTATACTCTTTCTGGAAGTGCTGTCACCTCGGTCAAGGTGGTCTCGACTGGACCGAGCTGGTATTGACCGAGGTGGTTCTTCAAAAACCCTAGTCGCCTCGGTTGCTCAAGAATCATCTCGGTCGAGGTGCTCTGACAGCAACCGAGATGTGCCTCAGTCAAACTTCGTCTTCTCAAATTCTCGAACTTCTGTCCTTCCAGTTATGCTCCTGGTTTGTACTCCTTCCTTAGATGTCACCTGTTATCTGTCTAGGACGCCAAAAACAAAACAAAACAAAGCAAAAGCAAAACTATCTAAGCTAGACTAGAAAAAGGGAAAAGAAAGCAATACCTTGGGTTGCCTCCCAAGAAGCGCTTGGTTTAAGGTCGCTAGCTGGACCATGATGCGTCTCTCAAACGTGATGGGAGGTGCCCTCACCCCATACTTCACCTCCATCGTGGGGTGAAGTAAGTAAGTCTATCAAACGCTCCAACAAGTGTAAGTGCTCATCGGGGAATGAATCGTCTATGGGTGGGTCGTCCTTCTCGCGTGAAGATGCTGGTAGCCGGCTGAGGTGATCCGCAACAGAGTTTTCGGATCCCTTCTTATCGCGGATCTCTAAGTCAAACTCTTGAAGTAAGAGAATCCATCGAATAAGGCGTGGCTTGGCATCTTTCTTAGCCAACAAGTAACGGATGGCTGCATGGTCGGTGTAGACAATGAATTTCGCCCCCACTAAATAGGAGCAAAACTTCTCGAAAGCATATACGACCGCCAATAATTCCTTCTCGGTGGCAGCGTAGTTGCGTTGTGCTACATCTAGCGTCTTGCTAGCATAATAAATGGCGGTGGTCTGGCCATCCTTCTTCTGTCCAAGCACCGCTCCTACGGCTACATCACTAGCATCACACATGATCTCAAAGGGCAAGGTCCAATCCGGAGGTTGGATAATGGGAGCGGAGATCAACGCTTCCTTAATCTTGTAAAAAGCATCAAGGCACTCCTGCGAAAACTCAAAAACAACATCTTTATTCAAGAGGTTAGTTAGAGGTTTAGAAATCTTGGAGAAGTCCTTGATGAATCTCCTGTAGAAACCTGCATGCCCGAGAAAACTCCTCACACCTTTAACAGAACAAGGGGGAGGGAGTTTCTCAATAGTCTCGATCTTAGCGCGATCGACCTCAATGCCTCGATTAGAAACGAGGTGTCCTAGCACAATGCCTTCATTAACCATAAAATGACACTTCTCCCAATTCAAAACGAGATTAGTGTCTTCACATCTTTGTAGCACTAGAGAAAGGTTAGATATGCAATCATCAAAAGAGGAACCATATACTGAAAAATCATCCATAAATACCTCCATGATCTCCTCTATGTACTCGGAAAAGATGGCCATCATGCATCGCTGGAAGGTAGCGGGTGCATTGCACAATCCAAACGGCATCCTCCTATAAGCAAATGTCCCACATGGACAAGTGAAAATGGTCTTCTCCTGATCATCCGGATGGATAGGAATCTGGAAGAATCCACTATAGCCGTCTAAGTAGCAAAAGTGTGAATGCTGGGCTAACCGTTCGAGCATCTGATCGATGAAGGGAAGTGGAAAATGGTCCTTCCGTGTGGCCGTGTTCAGCTTCCTATAATCAATGCAAACCCTCCAGCCCGTAACGGTCCTGGTCGGGATTAACTCGTTGTTCTTATTCGTCACAACGGTCATCCCTCCTTTCTTTGGAACTACTTGCACCGGGCTAACCCATTTGATTGTCCATTGCCATGAAACATGACTATGAAGGTGATCCAATGTTAGAAGCACAATTCCAAAAAGATTTTGTTGTTTTTCTGCATGCATAAATCATGTCATCTCTTAGTCTATAGTTTGGTCTTGCTCGGGGACGAGGAAATCTTAAGTATGGGGTATTTTGATAACGTGATTTATGACGTTAGTTTAGGAATTCATTTAGATAGTTTTTCCCGTTTTTCATGCACGGTTTGGCATTAGTTCATGACGTTTACGCTTAATTCATGCATATTTCTCGAAAAGACGTCTACACGAGCTTTTGTCGGTTTTGTAGGTATTTCGGGGATCTTTTGGACATTAATTGTTACATTCGAGGGTCAAGCCTCATGGTGGTACACATCCAAGGCTTTGAAAGAACATAATTGGAGCAATGAAGGACACAAGGACCCTTATTGGTGCAAGCAATGGAGCAACTCATGGCTAGACGATCATAACAAACCTCTGTTGAAGTAAATCGACCCAACACTTAGGAAAATCGGACGATTTTTCTGTCTGGGTCGATTTTCTTGCTTTTGACAGCTTGTGCCACGTGTCCCACGATCTCTTTGTCCGGCCCTTGCTCTTGATGGAGAATATAAGTGGTCCTGCAGGCTGGGGCTGAAAAATCTCTCCCACATTCTCTCACACACACCTCATTCCATTGGAGGATAGACTTGGAGAAGAAGAAAAACTCTCTCATTTTGGAGAAGAAGAAGAACATCAAAAACTTAGAGTGATAGTGAGTTTTTGAGTGATTTTTAGAGTATTTGGTTGAAGAACTTTTAGAAGCTTTGTTAGAGACGTTTTGGAACTTCTTTTGAAGGGTTGTAAGTCTTGCTTAAACTTATATTCAGCTGAGATTTCTTGTTTTTACTTGCTTTTCTTCCATCATCTATCTATGAAAACCATGTATGCTTGTGTGATGATTTTAGATCTTGAAATGATTGTTATTGGCTAGTTTATTGTGATTCTGGAGTGATGGATTGATGGTTATGGCTTGGGTGATGATAGAATGGACTTGTATGTTAGTTTAGGATGATTCGTATGCACAAAACCTAACCCAGGAGGAAAAATCGACATGTTCATAGGTTAGATCGTCCGATTTTCCTTATGATCCACCCGATTTTTCTCTCTGTTGCTCTTTAATTGATGAATCTGTATGTTAGGATGTTAGGTTGTTTAAATCCTAGTGTTTATTAAACATAATATAGCTTAGGGTGACCTAATGCTAGCAAACTAAGTGAGGAAAGAGACCTACCCGGTGATTTCCGATCTTAGATACCTAAGATGATGAACTCTAGGTAGTAGTGAGCCTCATAAGCCGCTATTGGATTGAGTGTGCTAGGATTGTTGCTTGAGACTTGCCTTTTCCGAGACTTACCCGGTAAGGAGAGGTTTGCCCCTTAAGTAGAGTCCGGTTTGTGTAGAATTCCCAACTTTAACCCCTCGAGACCTACCCGGTAATAGGAGTTTGATGCGGGATTAGTGAAGCAAGCGACTTACCCGGTAATTGCCTCCATTAGAGAAACACCCTTTCCCAACACCGCAACTTTGTCCTTAGAATCTTTAGAAGCTTGAGTCCAATGCCATAATCGGAAATCTTGACCTCTAGAATCCACTTTTCTCTCTTTGATCACATATCTTGTGTTTGTGTTGCTTGTTTATTTTGCTAGCTTGAGTTGTTAGTTTGATTTATTATCTTGCTTGATTTGTGATCTTTGCTTGATCACCACAAAAACCCAACCAATATCATGATTTTCATTTCTTTATTTCTTTCTCTTTTCTTAGACTAGATTCACACTATCTATGATCACTTGTTTGATTTGATTTCACCTTAGTCTTCGTGTTCGACCTCGGAATACTATCCTTGCTAGAAAACGACCCATACACTGTGGGTTCGCTAGGAGTTAAGAAATTATATCGAGTTTATAAATTGTAAGACTTTTGTACTACACAATCTTAGCGTAACAGTGTGTGCAAGCTTTAAATTTATAACCCAAGATGTATGCTAAAAACAAGGATGCGAACCCGCAGTGTACGGGTCAATCGTCGTAAAAAGCAAGAATTCTGGGGTGTCGATCTCAGGGACTTAGGTGAAAACTAAGCAAGTATAGGTAGTCTATGTAATTACTAACCACAAAAGCGATTAAAGCAATCAAAGATGATAAAAAGTCAATTAAAGGAAATATGCAATTCTAGGGATTAAAGCATCTAGTTGTGGTTCCAACTCAAGATCTAAAGATAAGCGGAGAAAGCTGAAGTTTTTGCAAAGGGAAGGTGTTACTAAAGTGGAATAGATCACCGGGTAAGTCTCACTACTCACTAATCCCAAACCGTAACTCCTATTACCGGGTAAGTCTCAAGGAATTAAGATAAAGAACTATAACCTCAAACTAACACACCATCTAAGGGAATAGAATCAACCTTTACCGGGTAAGTCTTAGGCTAACTCACAAAGATGGGATGAAAGCACACTCAAACCCCAATAAAGGATAAACCTTTATTACCTACACTTATGATCTTAGGTAAACAAACAAAGGAATTACCGGGTAAGTTTCATCCTAGGCTTGCATTGAACCAGGAAAGGTGTAATAAGAATAGGATTTGACAAACTCTAACACTTAACTCTCAGTTTCGGATCAGATAAGTCACATCGGTCAGCCAAATTTCACCCCGGCCGAGATGTTCATCGACTGAGCGAGATGCTTAGGATTAAGGTAAAGACTCGAACTTTCAGGGTCCTACTGTGATTAAGATTATTCTATCATTGTTTTTCCCACAACCTTCAGCCAATCACCCTAAAATCACACAAAGAGATTAGCCACTCATCATCATGAAAGTATTAATCAAATATATGGGAAGAAATAGAGTAATTGAACAAGAAAACCTTAAAAGAAAGGCTTCAATAACTGAATCAATTATAAAACCAACAAGCGTTCCTTGGATAGAAATCCAACAAGACAATCAACAAAGAAGGGAATCTAAGATGATCTTACAAAAACCCTTCAAAAAGCTATAAAAGCTATAGACTTTCTTCCTTCAACCTTCAAAAAGGTTCTTCAAATGTCCAGACTAGAGTATGGCTGCAGCGGTGTGTTCGGATATATGCAGGCTGTTCCGGGTGATAGCGGATCTTGGATTTGTGGGAAATCCGACCCTTTTTATAGGAAAATTACTCTCCAAAGATAAGATATCTTAGAAAGATCTCTTTCCATAAAAATAGGTAAAATATATGGGCAAACTTATCTTCTTCCTTCCAGGAATCCAGCCCAAAAATATAAGATACTCTTTCCAAAGATAAAAGATCTCAGCCAAGAATAAAATATTCTCGCCGCGTCGCAGGTGTTCGCCTCGGTCGAGTCGGCTCGTATGGATCACCTCGGTCAAGGTGACTCTGTAGTCAACCGAGGTGAATCACAACTGAATGTGAAATCTCTCAAATCTGGTCCAAAGTGATTCTCTAATCCATGGCCATGCTTCCTGGATGTAACTCCAATGACTCCATAGCTCATTTTGCTCCTTTTTGATGCAAAACGTGCCATTTTACCTACGATTACAACAAAACTAGGTGTAGACCTCGATTCCCGCAAAGGTAGATGAAATGACAATATAATCACATAATATACATCCAAACATGCAGATTATTGAAGATAAAACGTCTAAACAAACCCCAAAATATAGACAATAATTCATGCTATCAAAATACCCCATACTTAGCCCTTGCTTGTCCCCAAACAAGTTCCGCATATAAAATACAAGATAGAATGGATTATAAGTCATAAAGATCAATGAAAAAGTCTTTCAAAAACATTTTAATGGTTTGCTACAATCATAGATCACTCTAAGAGAATACCTCATGGAATTTAAAATCAAAACATGTTTAAAACATTTTATAAATATAAGAAAGTTGTTCATCTTTGCATAAAATCATAGAATGCATAATAAGTCATAATTATCGAAATTAATCATGCATAATCCAGTTTAAACCACTAAGTCAATCAACAAGCTCGAGGTCTTAAGGGGTTCCCAAAAGAAAGGTCAAGAAACGTGTAGGGTAGGGATGTATATAAGGTAATGTGGTGCTAGAATCCGGGAAAAGGATATCACTTCACTTCCACTTTCACTTCACTTTCAACATCATCCACCAATAAGCTTTGCTTATTTCACACTTTTTCTTTTTTTACTTTACTTTTCGGGATGCATGGATAGAGGTGCACAATAACCGAAGCCTAGGAAATCAGCAATCATCAATTTCTTGAGATGCATCAAACCCTTGATGCACATACCATGACCCGTTAGGAATATCGCTCAATCCGACTTTGGCAAGACACAAACACCCGGCTATGTGAATGGTGCCGAGTTACTCATCATCATGATTGACTTCCCCAAACCTATTTATTACTTTCTAACACTTTCACTTCCAGCTAACTTCTCAACTTTTGCTTCACTTGCTTTCACCACTTTGCTTGCTTCCAAATTTCCGGATAGGTAAAGGGAGGCAAAAATGTATATGAGGGGCTAAGCATGATCAAGAAGAAGAAGAGAGAAGAATGTATTGCCTTGGTCTTTTCAGGAAGAAAGTGAGAGAACTCATAACGTGGTGTCAACCTTCAAACTCAACATAATTTGGATAAAAACAAAGTATTAAACATGCCAAAAATTTCAAACAAAGCATTTAGCAACTTAACCATATCATAAAATCTTTCAAGCATATAAAGATTTCAAAATCAGTCAGCAAACAAGATCTTCACTGAGATCATATCCAGATAAGAAGCACAAAACGTTTTCGAAAACTCTCAGTTAAAACACCTCGGTCGAGGTGTTCTAGGTCAACCGAGGTGAAGTACCTCGTGTGGCCAGAACTGTCCCGGTCGAGGTCAAATTTTTTTTTTCTGTCCAGTTTTTGACATTTTTCTCAATCAAATAACCTGTATGCATGCATGTAATCTCAGATAAAACTATAGAAGCAAAATAAAGCATAAATATCCGATAAAGTCGAGTCATACATCACATAAGTCAAATAATACATAAACACCCCATACTTGGGACACACTGTCCCAATGGGTCAAAATAAGTCTAAAGAAAATAAAGTACTCACCGGACAAAGCTGAGCTGCATAATAAATAAGAAAGAAAATCCTGCAGGCTCTCAATAATCACGATCCGGTGGTGGTGGTGGATACGGATACTGGGATGGGTCAAATGGATAACCCATAGTCTGCTGAAACTGGATCTCCATCATCCGGCGCTGATAGTGCTGGCCCTCTAACATCTGATGAGTCCAGCGGTCGATCTCTCGGTGCTGGGCGTCAAACCTCTCATGGATGTCTACAATCAGGGCAGCATAGGAGTCTATCATCTGATCCGTCAGATCATCAATCCGACGGTGAGTGTCTGGATCTCTCTGTCGGCGTACCCTACGCCTAGCAGGGCGTACTGGTGATGCAGTCGGCGCGGTCTCAGTCTCGTCATCGTCTAAGTCAATGACCGGCGCACTAGTCCCAACAGTATCGGTCCCTGTATCCATAGGAACTCCACCATCCCTATCATCATCATCATCAGCAGCCTCCTCAACCTCATCCTCCTCAGCTGGTGCAGCTGCTGCCTCTCTCGCATCCTCCATCAGTGGGATCCCATCAGTCTGCCAATAGTGCGGATCATACACTGAGAAGGTGACCATCTGATCCCCTGTGGTGCAGTCGGCTCCCATGGCATAGCTACGTACGGCGTAGTGAGTCCTCGGGGAACCAGTATCCTCCGAGTAATCATCTCTTGAAGTCCTAGCGGCTTGGCAGCCGCCACCATGGTACATGCGCTGAGATCCATATCCTAGTAACTCGCTATGTGAGTCACAATGCCTCCGCAACAAATATCGCCCTTCGCCTTGGCCTTGATCCTGTGCGGATCCTCTGCCAGCATCAAGCCAAAGTCTGGAATCCCTCCAGTCACCATGCAGTATAGGCTGAACAGCTCCCCCTGTCTGACCTTCTGGGGCATCTCAGTACGCGCCAGAAGAGTCTCACTAAAAATCCTGTGAGCTAACCTAAAAGCTAGGTGAAATATAAAACGCTCCCTAGAGTCTCCAGGGCGCCATCTATCTGCGTGCTCAACCACATGAGCAATCTGCCCCTAGAACTCCCTAGCTACAGCTCGGGAGGGAAAATCAACAGCAGTCGGAGCCGGGAAACCAAAGATGTCCCGCCAGTACTCTAAAGGAACTAAGAATTTCCGGTTCATCAACCGGTACTTCACAGAACGCTCTGTGGGAAGGTAGGTGAAGGAGCTAACAAACTCCATAGTCGGCTCTAAGTAAGCCGGTGCTCGGATCTCAGTGAACTGCTCAAGGCCCACCATAGAAATCATCCGTCTCAAATCTCCATCCACATGGAGACAATCAAATGCAGAAATGTCCAAGAAGCGCGGTGCAATCACTGGACGGGCCGCAATGCGGTCGTAATCAACCCGGTGTCTCTCGTGGATCACCGGTCTAGTGCGTCTGGTAGAAGAAGAAGAAGGGGAAGGAGAGGATCTGTCCCTCAGAACAAGCTGTCTATCTGAATTCATCTTTTCTGAAACCTGTCAGACCACCTCGGTCGGCCTGACAACTCTGTAGAACACCTCGGCCGAGGCACAGGCCGACTGGACCGAGGCGAAATACTGCGCGACTAATTTCCTCAAAAATCCAGTTCTTTTCCCCCAAAATCACTACAACTGGTTCCTATGGGGTACTTAATCTGTTTCTCAGCAAATGCAGGGGCAACCAAAGCCCAATTTGAAGGAAAACAGTGGAGAGGAGCGAGGTTAGGGTTTTTCTGATTTTACCTCTATTCGGTCGATTTGGTTCGTTTTTCTTGCAGATTAGCACTTGCACTGGGATACTCTATCCTTTCTTAGCTGTTTGGAAGCAAGAATCGTCGAAATCGATCGAAGAACGGCGAAGCGAGGCAAAAGGCGTGCCGCGGTCGAGGAGAAGGTAAAGGAGGAGAGAGAAATCTCAGCCCCCTTTTATACCCTTTTCTGGAACTGCTGTCACCTCGGTCGAGGTGGTCTCGACTGGACCGAGGTGGTACGGACCGAGGTGGATCTTCAGAAACCCTAGTCGTCTCGGTTGCTCAAGAATCATCTCGGTCGAGGTGCTATGACAGCAACCGAGATGTGCCTCAGTCAAACTCCGTCTTCTCAAATTCTCGAACTTTTGTCCTTCCAGTTATGCTCCTGGTTTGTACTCCTTCCTTAGATGTCACCTGTTATCTGTCTAGGACGCCAAAAACAAAACAAAACAAAGCAAAAGCAAAACTATCTAAGCTAGACTAGAAAAAGGGAAAAGAAAGCAATACCTTGGGTTGCCTCCCAAGAAGCGCTTGGTTTAAGGTCGCTAGCTGGACCATGATGCGTCTCTCAAACGTGATGGGAGGTGCCCTCACCCCATACTTCACCTCCATCGTGGGGTGAAGTAAGTAAGTCTATCAAACGCTCCAACAAGTGTAAGTGCTCATCGGGGAATGAATCGTCTATGGGTGGGCTGTCTTTCTCGCGTGAAGATGGAGGTAGCCGGCTGAGGTGATCCGCAACAGAATTTTCGGATCCCTTCTTATTGCAGATCTCTAGGTCAAACTCTTGAAGTAAGAGAATCCATTGAATAAGGCGTGGCTTGGCATCTTTCTTAGCAAGTAAGTAGCGAATAGCTGCGTGGTCGGTGTAGACAATGACTTTCGCTCCTACTAAGTAAGAACGAAACTTCTCGAAATCATATACAACCGCCAATAGCTCCTTATCGGTGGTGGCGGTGGTCCGGCCATCCTTCTTTTGTCCAAGCACCGCTCCTACGGCCACATCACTAGCATCACACATGATCTCAAAGGGCAAGTTTCAATCCGGAGGTTGGATAATTGGAGCGGAGATCAATGTTTCCTTAATCCTGTAAAATGCATCAAGACACTCCTGCGAAAACTCAAAAACAACATCTTTATTCAAGAGGTTAGTTAGAGGTTTAGAAATCTTAGAGAAGTCCTTGATGAATCTCTTGTAGAAACCTGCATGCCCGAGAAAACTCCTCACACCTTTAACAGAACAAGGGGGAGGGAGTTTCTCAATAGTCTCGATCTTAGCGCGATCGACCTCAATACCTCGATTAGAAACAAGGTGTCCTAGCACAATGCCTTCATTAACCATAAAATGACACTTCTCCCAATTCAAAACAAGATTAGTGTCCTCACATCTTTGTAGCACTAGAGAAAGGTTAAATAGGCAATCATCAAAAGAGGAATCATATACTGAAAAATCATCATAAATACCTCCATGATCTCCTCTATATACTCGGAAAAGATAGCCATCATGCATCGCTGGAAGGTAGCGGGTGCATTGCACAATCCAAATGGCATCCTCCTATAAGCAAATGTCCCCCCACGGACAAGTGAAAGTGGTCTTCTCCTGATCATCCGGATGGATAGAAATTTGGAAGAAACCACTATAACCGTCTAAATAGCAGAAGTGTGAATGCTGGGCCAACCGTTCGAGCATTTGATCAATGAAGGGAAGTGGAAAATGGTCCTTTCAAGTGGCCGTGTTCAGCTTCCTATAATCAATGCAAACTCTCCAACCCGTGACGGTCCTGGTTGGGATCAACTCGTTGTTCTTATTCGTCACAACGGTCATCCCTCCTTTCTTTGGAACTACATGCACCGGGCTAACCCATTTGCTGTCCGAGATAGGATATATGATACTTGCATCCAAAAACTTAAGAATTTCCTTCTTCACAACCTCTTTCATGATCGGATTTAACCGTCTTTGAGGTTGTCGTGAAGTCTTATGATCGTCCTCCATTAGAATTCTATGCATGCAGAAAGAAGGCTTAATGCCAATAAGATCATCTATAGTATAACCTAAAGCCTTTTGATGCTTTCTCAAGACATGCATTAGTTTAGACAATTCAGATTCGGAGAGGGAAGCACTAACAATAACGGGATAAGTAGAATCCGGTCCAAGAAAGACATACCTCAAGTGATTTGGGAGTTGTTTAAGCTCCACAACTGGGGGTGCTTTCTGAGGGGGATCCTTGCTTCCTCCTTCCAGTGGAGTAGATCCAGAAATTGGACTTTCCGAAGTCTCAGTTAAAATCGTCTCTCTTCGACCTCGGTCGAGGCGCAGAGGCGTTGACCGAGATGTTCTTCAGTCGCCTCGCTTGGTCCAGAAAGTGCCTCGGTCGAGGTATTGTAACTGGAACCGAAACTGGAGATCTTCGTCTCCTGGATTAGTTTCTCAGTTTTATCTCCTGGATCTTCTTCCAGTGCCTTTAAACTCCGTATATCTGCATCACAAGAGGCATCTATACCTTCATTAAACTAAAACTAATAACTCTTTCAAGTGGATCGTTAATAAGGATAGAGCTCACCAATTCTCTTGATTCTTCTTCATCATAGATGTTGAAGATATCATCTCCTAGCTACTCTCCCTTCATGGCCGCAAGTAATGCGAACTCCACTTCATCTCCGCCAATGTTGAATTTCAACTTGGCGTTCTTGCAATCCACATTGCAACCCGAAGTTGCTAGAAATGGCCTCCCAAGAATGATAGGAATAGGATAATCTGCGGGAATATCAAGTACAACAAAGTCTATATGTAAATAGAAGTTACCTAACTTAACCGGAACGTCTTCCAAAATGCCCACGGGATGGGTAATGGAGCGGTCCGCCATGTATAATCGAATCTTAACTGGCTTGGGCTCTCCAAGTCCGATCTTCACACATAGCTCCAGCGGAATGATGCTCACGCTGGCTCCTAGATCACATAAGGCTTCACAAGTGACATCCCCAACTTGAATGGGAATGCAAAATGAGCCGGGATCTCTCAACTTGGGTGGCATCTTCTTCTTCATGATTTGTATGAGCTCCGAGGATTTAGATGTCATCCTTACTTCACCAAAGTCCTCCAGCTTCCTCTTCCTTGATAGGATTTCTTTCAAGAACTTCCCATAGGCGGGCATCCCTAGAATAGCATCAAGGAAAGGAATGTTAATGTGTAGTTTATTCATCAAGTCAAGGAACTTACCAAAGTGCTTGTCTAGATGTGCTCTGGCCCTTGATTGGGGGAATGGAAGTGGTGGTTTATATGCAGGAGGTGGAATATAAACTTCAGTTTTCCCCTCCGCTTTCTGTGGCTCCACCTCGGTTGGCATCTCGGCCGAAGTGTTCTTCGACTGCACCTGGACCGAGGTGGTCTTCGTCGGTACTAGCACCGACCGAGGCACTGGATCTGCAGTCTTCAGTCCACTCCTCGTCGTTATGGCCATAATCTGGCCCTTAAGGTTACTTTCCGTCCTTGCTGGAAGCTTCTCTGGATCTCTTGGCGTTTCATTCGCCCTACTAGCAAGTTGTTGTTCAAAGGCTTTTTGGGCCTTCGAAAATGAAGTCATGGATGTCTCCATAGCGCTAAGCTTGATCAAGATAGCCTCCAGCACCGCATCTTTCTTTTCCGGCTGTGACGAACTTGATCCTTGCCCCTGGCTCTTTAATGGAGTAGAAGAAGAAGAAGGGGAAGAGAGGAAAGGATTAGAGGAATCGTTAGAATTGGAGTTAGAATGATTGTTACCCGAATTTTGGTTGTTCACCCTCCAATTATTGCCGTTGGATCCTCTATTGTTGTTGTAGTTGTTGTTCCGGGAACCGTTGTTGTTGTTGTTGTTACGGTATCCATTGTTGTTGTTCCTTGATCCTTGATCTTCCTTCTTGGTTTGAGCAACCAAGAGTTCCTTCAATTGCTTCACGTCATTCTTCAAAGACGTGAGTTGATTGTTGTTAGGCGGAGCATCTTGAAAGTTAACTTCTTTAACTCCACCTTCAGCTCCTTGGTGGGTATATTTCTCCATACGCAAAGCTTGCTTCTCTATAAAGTCCCAAGCTTCGTCAATCGTCATGTCCATAAATGTACCGGCGGAAAGTAGTTGGAGGTTGAACTGGGTGCTTCCGTCCAGTCCCTTGAAGTATATCTCCAACAACTCTATCTTTGGAATCCCATGATGTGGGCAGTCCAAAAGAATGTCTTTAAACCTCTCCCATGACTAGGACAAGCTCTCCTTGTCCTTCATGATGAATGCATTAATCTTCCCTCTCATTTCAGCGGTCTTAGAGGGGGGACATAATTTAGTCAAGAATTCCGTAGTCATCTCCTCCCAAGTACTGATTTTTCCTGGAGGAAGAGATTGATACCAAGTAAGAGCTCTATCTTTTAAAGAAAAGTAAAAAGGTTTTAGCTTGTAGTTGTTGTTTTCTATTCTTGAGGGTCTCAAGGTCTCCATCAAGATCTCATAGTTTTGCAGATGTTGATGCGGAGATTCCTTCTCTAGCCCTCCAAACTGGCATTGGCGAATCATGGAAAGAACTTGCGGTCGAAGTTCGTAGTCATGGTCCGCCGGATCTCCTAGGTTAACTCCAGGACGCCTCAGTTGTTGATTGGGGTCCATCCTTTGACCTAGGGTTTGCGGGATTCCTGCAAAAAGAGCGACTCGGACTGGCATCCGAGGTGGAAGTACCTCGGCCGGGGCATCTGGTACTAGGACCTGCCTCGGTCGAGGGTCTGGAACTGGATCCTGTATCGGTCGAGGATCGGGAACAGGGTCTGCCCTCGGTCGAAGTAGATACTGGTCTCGTAAGGCTGCCATATCTGCTTTGATCGCTTTAGTCCTGGTGCGAGTTTCTTCTTTCTCCTGCCTCAATTCTTCCTTGCTGAGGCGTAGCTGTTCTAACGCCTCCTTCAATTTGGCCTCAAGATCACGATTGTCTTGGTTGGCCATCTTCGCTTCTCTCAAGCGTCGTTTATATGTCTTTTGTGGTTCGGGATCGTAAGGAATGATTTATTTCCCAGTGCGGGTTCTTCGCATAAACCTAAGAAAAGAACCTGCGAAAGTCACTCAAGTAGAGTGGTTAGTAGACACGGGGGCAAGTGCCCCAAAAGCGTACCGCAACCGGCTCGGTCTAGACCAAGTCCCCGGCAACGGCGCCAAAAACTTGTTCGCTCCAAACGGTGTGTGCAAGCTTTAAATTTATAACCCTAGATGTAAGCTTAAAACAAGGATGCGAACCCGCAGTGTACGGGTCAATCGTAGTAAAAAGCAAGGAATTTCAGGGGTCGATCACAGGGACTTAGTGAAACAAAGTCGGAATAGGTAAGCTTTAGCAATTACTAACCACAAAAGCAATTAAAACAATCAAGGACGATAAAAGTAATTAAAGGAAATATGCAATTCTAGGGATTAAAGCATCTAGTTGTGGTTCCAACTCAAGATCTAAAGATAAGCGGACAAAGCTGAGGTTTTTGCAAAGGAAAGGTGTTACTAAAGTGGAATAGATCACCGGGTAAGTCTCACTACTCACTAATCCCAAACCGTAACTCCTATTACCGGGTAAGTCTCAAGGAATTAAGATAAAGAACTATAACCTCAAACTAACACACCATCTAAGGGAATAGAATCAACCTTTACCGGGTAAGTCTCAGGCTAACTCACAAAGATGGGATGAAAGCACACTCAAACCCCAATAAAGGATAAACCTTTATTACCTACACTTATGATCTTAGGTAAACAAACAAAGGAATTACCGGGTAAGTCTCATCCTAGGCTTGCATTGAACCAGGAAAGGTGTAATAAGAATAGGATTTGGCAAACTCTAACACTTAACTCTCAGTTTCGGATCAGATAAGTCACCTCGGTCAGCCAAATTTCACCCCGGCCGAGATGTTCATCGACTGAGCGAGATGCTTAGGGTTAAGGTAAAGACTCGAACTTTCAGGGTCCTACTGTGATTAAGATTATTCTATCATTATTTTTCCCACAACCTTCAGCCAATCACCCTAGAATCACACAAAGAGATTAGCCACTCATCATCATGAAAGTATTAATCAAATATATGGGAAGAAAGAGAATAATTGAACAAGAAAACCTTAAAAGAAAGGCTTCAATAACTGAATCAATTTTAAAACCAACAAGCGTTCCTTGGATAGAAATCCAACAAGACAATCAACAAAGAAGGGAATCTAAGATGATCTTACAAAAACCCTTCAAAAAGCTATAAAAGTTATAGACTTTCTTCCTTCAACCTTCAAAAAGGTTCTTCAAATCTCCCAACTGGAGTATGGCTGCAGCGGTGTGTTCGGATATATGCAGGCTGTTCCGGGTGATAGCGGATCTTGGATTTGTGGGAAATCCGACCCTTTTTATAGGAAAATTACTCTCCAAAGATAAGATATCTTAGAAAGATCTCTTTCCATAAAAATAGGTAAAATATATGGGCAAACTTATCTTCTTCCTTCCAGGAATCCAGCCCAAAAATATAAGATCCTCTTTCCAAAGATAAAAGATCTCAACCAAGAATAAAATATTCTCGCCGCGTCCCAGGTGTTCGCCTCGGTCGAGTCGGCTCGTCTGGATCACCTCGGTCAAGGTGACTCTGTAGTCAACCGAGGTGAATCACAACTGAATGTGAAATCTCTCAAATCTGGTCCAAAGTGATTCTCTAATCCATGGTCATGCTTCCTGGATGTAGCTCCAATGACTCCATAGCTCCTTTTGCTCCTTTTTTATGCAAAACGTGCCATTTTACCTACGATTACAACAAAACTAGGTGTAGACCTCGATTCCCGCAAAGGTAGATGAAATGACAATATAATCACATAATATAAATCCAAACATGCAGATTAATGAAGATAAAACGTCTAAACAAACCCCAAAATATAGACAATAATTCATGCTATCAATCTGCTATGAGGAAAACGATGACGGAGATTGAGCCATCTACATACAGTGTAGCTATTCGATATCCTCATTGGCAAGCAGCAATACAAGAAGAGTTAGATGCACTGTCCAGAAACAACACATGGTCATGGTTGACAAACCAACTCATCAAAAACCAATCGGATCAAAATGGGTATTTCGAATAATATTAAAGCAGATGGCGAAGTCGAAAGATACAAAGCTCGACTGGTAATATTGGGTAATAGGCAACAGGACGGCATTGATTTTTCAGAGACATATGATCCTGTTGCAAAACTCGTAACAATAAAGGTTTTTCTCTGGGTTGCGGTTATTCGTGGATGGTCTTTACATCAAATGGATGTTCACAACGCCTTTATTCAAGGAGATTTGGACGAAGAAGCATATATGAATCCTCCACCAGGCTATCCTTCTCCGCCCAACAAGGTTTGTCTTCTACGGAAATCTCTTTACGGACTTCGCCAAGCACCCCGCAATTGGTTTTCCAAATTAACGGCTACACTTCGATCTTTTGGTTTCTTGCAATCTTATATTGATTATTCATTTAGTTACCACAAAGATGATATATTTGTTACGCTAGAAATGTATAGCACAAAAGTCTTACAATTTATAACTCGATATAATTCCCTAACTCCTAGAGAACCCACAGTGTATGGGTCGTTTTGTAGCAAGGATAGTATTTCGAGGTCGAACACGAAGACTAAGGTGAAATCAAATAAAACAAGTGATCATAGATAGTGTAAATCTATTGTAAGAAGAGAGAAATAAATAAAGAAATGAAAATCATGATATTTTTGGGTCTGGTTTTTGTGGTGATCAAGCAAAGATCGCAAGTCATGCAAGAATGTAAATCAAAAGAACAACTAAAGCTAGCGACACAAACAAGCAACTCAAACACAAGATATGCGATCAAAGAGAGAAAAGCGGATTCTAGGGGTTAGGACTTCCGGTTATGGCATTGGACTCAAGCTTCTAATCAACCTTGGATAAGCTATGGTATGTTGGGAAAGGGGTGTTTCTCAATTGGGATCAATCACCGAGTAGGTCTCATGGTCCACTAATCCCGCACCTAAGGTCCTATCACCGGGTAAGTCTCTAGGAGCCTAAGGTTGAGAATTTTACACAAACCGGATTGCTATCTAGGGGTCAAACCTCTCCTTACTGGGTAAGTCTCGGGGAGGCAAGTCCTAAGTAACAACCCTAACATACTCAGTCCAATAGCGTCTTACGAGGCTCACTACTACCTAGGGTTCATCATCTTGAGTATCTAAGATCGAGAATTACCGGGTAGGTCTCTTCCCTCACTTAATTTGCTAGAACTAGGTCACCCTAGGCTAGATTATGCTTAACAAATACTAGGATTTCAACAATCTAACTTCCTAACATTCAGATTAATCAATACAAGCACAACAGAGAGAATCACGGGCTGTCCATACTAAACCACGGCCGTGGTTCTTGAGGAACTGACCGTGATTTCTATCGGGAGTTAGGTTCGAGAAAGCAAATCATCCAAGGGTATATTCAAGTCTATTCTATCATAGTCCAAGCCATATCCATCATTCCATTACCCTAGAATCACAACTAGCTATTTAGCCAACAACATGCATTTTAAGATTCAAACTAAACAAGCAAACATTCGTGGCTTCCATAGCAAGAAAATGAAATAAAAGAGAAAAGAAATAAGTAGAAACAAGAAAACCCAGCTGAATATAAGTTTAAGCAAGACTTACAACCCTTCAAAAGAAGTTCCAAAATGTTCCTTACAATCCTTGCAATGTCTTCAACTAAGGTCACTCAAAAATCACTCAAAAGCTATGACAACTCTAAGATAAATGTTGTTCTTCTTCTTCTTCCCCAAAATGAGAGTGTTTTTCTTCCCCTCCAAGTCTATCCTCCAATGGAAAATGAAGTGTGTAAGAGAGAGTGTGGGAGAGAATCCTCTAGCAACAGCCTGCAGGACCACTAATATTCTCCATCAAGGGCAAGAATCGGGCATGGAGATCGTGGGATAACTGTCACAACTGTCCAGAGAAAATCACGGCCAAAATTACGGGCGTGGTTTCTTGGTCTAGGCCGTGGTTTTGCATAAACAGCTATCTTTTGATCCTTAAGCCATGAGTTGGTGCAAGGCATGCACCAACAAGGTCCTATGTGTTCTCCTTTGCTCCTAGCTTGCTTCCTAATGAGTCCGGAAGTGTGTCATGACGAGGAATGATCCTCGAATGTATCGATTAAGCTTCAAAAGCTCCCCAAAATACCTACAAAACCAACAAAAGCCCGTGTAGACGTCTATCTCGACAATATGCATGAATTAAGCGTAAACGTCATGAACTAATGTCAAACCATGCATTAAATAACGGGAAAAACTATCTAAATGAATGCCTAAACTAACGTCATAAATCATGTTATCAAAATACCCCATACTTAAGACTTGCTCGTCCCCGAGCAAGGTCCAACTATAGGCTAAGAGATGACATGATTTATGAATGCAGAAAAAACATAAAATCTTTTTGGAATTGTGCTTCTAAAATTGGATCACCTTCATAGTCATGTTTCATGGCAATGGACAAGCAATCATGTATCAAATGAATGAATGCATGGAAAGACAATTATACTTAACTCGAAAGCATGAATGAAAGGTGAAAATGAAGAAGTCAAGATGATCATGAGAATATCCAATCTAGATCACCAAGTCTTACACATATGCAAATAGGTCACAAGGACTTAGGAAAGAAAAGGCCAAGAAACGTTGTGATAGGGTGGGAATTTTTCTAGGTCATGTGATGCTAATCCGGGAATGGAACTAACTCCACAATTTTGTTTTTGATCAACTTCCCACAAGTGTACATTTTTCTCCATCTTTTCTTTCTTTTCTTTTCTTTTTCATTTTCTTTTTCTTTCACTTATTTTTGAGACAATGACATTGGTGTACAAAAGCCGAAACCTTGGTGAATAGAGGATCTCGGGATTTTTCCGAGGTGCCTCACACCGGGCACACATACCAAGGCTCGTTAGGACATTCGGTTTATCCGACTTTGGCAAGACACAAACACCCGATTATGTAAATGGTTCCGAGTTACTCGTCATCAAAACCAAAGTCCCCAAACCTATATTTTTTTCTACACTTTTCACAACAAATTCAGCACTTCATTCACAACATTCATTCATCAACAACTTCACCCCACACTTGCTTTTCACACACTCAACACACTAGCATGCTCCTATTCCCGGATGGGACAAAAGAGGTCAAATTTTTATATCTAGTGAGGTGCTCAAACAACATGATCAAGATGAAAAGTAGAGAAAGATGAATTGCCTTAATCATTCCTAGATGATGTGCAAGAACTTGCATGTAATTTCGACCATCAATCCTCAATTCAATCAAGGCAAACATCATAATCATAATTCATATATGGGATTCAAGAGAAGTATTTCAAGTCCACATATGCATAGATCCATTCAACACATAAGGCCATCCATAGCCAATTCACAAAACAATCTCATCATAAGGGTCATATCCAAACTTAGAAGCACTAAATTTTTTTAAAATTTTCTGATTTTTTTGGAATTTCGAGATATAGATGTACAATGCAAAAGCTAATGAAACATGCGACAATATGAAACTATCCTAGATGCAATCATGCAAATGATTATGAAAACCCCACCCCATACTTAGAAACACATTGTCCCAAATGTGAAAATCAAGTAAAGAAGGGTGAAAGAGAGTCCTCATAATGTAAGAAATGGTGTTTTCGGTATTTTGGTTCACCCATGTGAAGTGATGGTGGATGATCAATCAATGGTGGTAGAGAGCTCTTGATGTTCATTATTGCGTCGGGACCCGCGCTAAGCACCGCTAGCCGTCCAAGTCCCACGTCCGCTCCACCCACGTTTGATGCGGGATCATCATCATTATCCTCATGCCTTGCAAGGCTTCCATGCTACCTAGACTCTAGCACACAAACACAACAAAACAAAGACAAAAGCAAAAAGTGAAAACGAAAACTAAAAACGAAAAGGGAAAGACATGTACCAATGGGTTGCCTCCCATTAAGCGCTTCTTTAAGGTCATTACTTGACCAAATTCGGGGGCGTTTCACTCAAGGTAAAGTGGGGTAATCATATCCACCGGAGCTTCCGGGATATACTTCTTCAACCGGTGTCCATTCACCTTAAAATCTCCACAATGCTCCCCACCTATCTCAACCGCTCCATGGGGGAAAACCTTCCTCACCACGTAAGGACCCGTCCATCTTGACTTGAGCTTTCCGAGGAAGAGCCGCAGCCTTGAAATGAAGAGAAGGACTAAGTCACCTTCACTCAACTCCTTTGGGATTAGACGTTTGTCATGTCAACGCTTGGTCCTTTCTTTGTAAATTCGGGCATTTTCGTAAGCATCCAACCGGATCTCCTCAAGAGCATTTATGTGTAGCAACCTCTTCTCACCGGCTTCCTTGAGGTCAAAATTCAGCCACCTTATGGCCCAATACGTCCTATGCTCCATCTCCACCGGAAGGTGGCAAGAGTTGACATAAACTAGCTTGTAGGGAGTGGTGCCAATCGGTGTCTTGAAGGCGGTTCTATAAGCCCACAAAGCATCATCAAGCTTCATAGCCCAATCTTTTCTTGTCCTAGAAACCGTCTTCTCAAGTATTCCTTTTATCTCCCGGTTGGAGATCTCCACTTGACCCCTATTATGGAGATGGTAAGGTGTGGCCACCTTATGAGTCACCCCATACTTAGCCATAAGTGTCCCAAAGTTCCTATTAGTGAAATGCTTCCCTCCATTACTTATGATCACCCTTGGTGTTCCAAATCTGGGAAAGATGACTAGGTTGAAGAACCGCACCACAACCTTGGCATCATTTGTGGGAGAGGCGATTGCCTCCACCCATCTTGACACATAATCCACCGTCAATAGAATGTAGAGGTTGCCACATAAAGTGGGGAATGGCCCCATGAAGTCCACACCCCAAACATCGAAGACTTCAACCTCTTGTATGTTGTTCAAGGGCATCTCATTCCTCCTTGAGATGTTGCCCGTCCTTTGGCAAGCGTCACAAGCTACCACAAAATTCTGCACATCCTTAAACAAGTTAGGCCAATAAAAACCGGATTGCAATACCTTTGCACACGTGTTGTGTGAGCTAGTGTGGCCTCCACATGGCAAGGAGTGACAATGGCGAATCACACTCTCCACCTCGTCCTCCGGAATGCACCTCCTAAAGACTCCATCCAGTCCTCTCTTGAACAAGAGAGGCTCGCTCCAATAGTAATGCCTCACATCCTTGAAAAACTTTTTCCTTTGGGCATATGACAAACTGGGTGGCACCTCTTCACACACAAGGTAGTTCACTATATCCGCATACTATGGCTCACTCCCTCTAGACACTTGAAGTAAGCACTCCTCCATCATTTGCAATTGCTCATCCCGGAATGAGTCATCAATCGGGATGTCATCTCTCTCAATCTCCAATGGTAGTAGCCTACTAAGATGGTCCGCTACTGAATTTTCGGAACCCTTCTTGTCCCGGATCTCCAAGTTAAATTCTTGGAGGAGAAGGATCCACCGAATGAGGCGAGGCTTGGCATCCTTCTTTGTGAGGAGATAACGGATCGCAGCATGATCCGTGTACACAATGACCTTTGCTCTAACAAGATATGACCGGAACTTCTCAAAGGCATACACTATCGCAAGCAACTCCTTCTCGGTTGTGGCATAGTTGAGTTGGGCATCATCTAGCGTCTTGCTAGCATAGTAGATGGCATGTGTAAGCCCATCTTTCTTTTGTCCTAAAACAGCCCCAACGGCCACATCACTCGCATCACACATTATCTCAAATGGTAAGCTCCAATCCGGAGGTTGCATGATAGGGGCGGAGATCAAAGCATCCTTCAACCTACGAAACGCTTCAAGACAATCCTTGGAGAAAACAAACTCAACATCCTTCATTAGTAGGTTAGTGAGAGGCTTAGAAATTTTAGAGAAATCTTTTATAAACCTCCGGTAAAAACCGGCATGCCCTAAGAAACTCCTTACCGCTTTCACCGAGGTAGGTGGTGGCAACTTCTCTATCATTTCTATCTTTGCCCTATCAACTTCAATGCCACGTTAGGAAACCAAGTGTCCCAACACTATGCCCTCACTCACCATGAAGTGGCATTTCTCCCAATTCAACACAAGGTTAGTTTCCTCACATCTCTTCAACACCAAGGACAAGTTAGCCAAGCAATCATCAAATAAAGATCCATACACTGAGAAATCATCCATACACACTTCCATGATGTTTTAAATATATTCAGAAAAAATAGCCATCATACACCTTTGAAAGGTGGCGGGTGCATTACACAACCCAAATGGCATTCTCCTATATGCAAATGTTCCCCAAGGACAAGTAAATGTTGTTTTCTCTTGGTCATCCGGGTGAATAGGAATTTGGAAAAACCCACTATAGCCATCTAGGTAACAAAAATGTGAATGTTGAGCTAATCTCTCTAGCATTTGGTCAATGAAGGGAAGAGGGAAGTGATCTTTACTAGAGGCCACATTAAGTTTCCTATAGTAAATACACATTCTCCACCCCGTAACCGTCCTAGTTGGGATTAGTTCATTGTTCTCATTAGTTACTACGGTCATACCACCCTTCTTAGGAACAACATGTACGGGACTAACCCACTTACTATCCAAAATCGGGAAAATGATTCCCGCATCTAGCAATTTTAGGATCTCTTTCTTGACTAACTCTTTCATAATAGGGTTCAATCTTCTTTGAGGTTCAATTGAAGGTTTATTGTTGTCTTCCATCAAGATTTTATGCATGCACAAGGAAGATTTAATGCCAACTAAGTCATCAATAGTGTAACCAATAGCATTCCTATGCAATTTCAATTCATTCAACAATCTATCAAGCTCATCATCATTCAAAGATGCATTCACAATCACGGGATAAGTAGAATTTGAACCAATGAAAGTATACTTTAAATGAGAAGGGAGAGGCTTTAGATCAAGTTTAGGAGGACCTTTATCGGTTGGAGATGATCCATACAATGTAGGTTGAGATGGTTCCAAAGCCATAGAAGACTCTCCAAGACTCCTTGAAGCTTGATCAACAACTAAGGGACTTTCTGGAGAAACCACGGGCAAAACCACGACCTCTGGCACAACCACGGGCGTGGAATTGGAAGAGCTGGCACATTTGGACATTATAGAAAGTTCCACGGGTGAAACCACGGGCGTGGTTCTTGCTCCCTGGCCGTGGTTCCTAGACTGATTCAGCACTACTTCGTGCACTTCAAATTCAGCACTTGTCTCCTTTTCTAATGCATCCAATGCTTGGATTTCTTCATTGCAATCATCCTCAACTCCTTCCTCCATGATAATCAAGCTAATAACCTTCTCAAGTGGATCCTTTATCAAGATTGAGCTCACAACTTCCCTAGACTCCTCTTGCTCAACAATGTTGAAGACATCTTCACCAAGGGTTGGCCCCTTCATCATTGTGGACAGCTTGAACTTGATATTCTCTTCTCCTATGTTGAAGGAGAGGATTCCATTTTTGCAATCCACTAAACATCCGGATGTGGCTAAGAATGGCCTCCCTAAAATGATAGGAACCGGGTAGTCCACCGGGATGTCCAAGACAACAAAATCGATTGGCACATAGAACTTCCCAAGCTGAACCGGTATGTCTTCTAGGATCCCTACGGGGTGAGTCATTGAACGGTCCGCCATGTAGAGGGTCATCTTGACCGGCTTTGGCTCTCCTAGCCCAACCTTGTTGCAAAGTGCAAGCGGGATAATGCTTACACTTGCTCCAAGGTCACATAGGGCTTCATATTGCACTTCTCCAACTCCAATTGGCACACAAAAAGATCCCGGATCTCTCAGCTTAGGAGGCATCTCCTCCCTCATGGTTTGTATCAACTCGGAAGATCTCTTTGTCATCCTTACTTCTCCATACTCCTCCAACTTTCTCTTATTGGAGAGTATCTCCTTCAAAAACTTTCCATAGGCCGGCATACCTAGAATAGCATCCATGAACGGAATGTTAATATGCAATTTAGACATGAGTTCAAGGAATTTACTGAAGTGTTTGTCCAAACGAGCTCTTGCTCGTGATTGTGGGAATGGTAGTGGTGGCTTGTATGGAGGAGGTGCCACATATGTTGGCTCATCATCCTTGCTCTTGCCTCCTTCTCCTTGCAAAGGTTCTTCTTCCACCACTACTTGCTTTCCCTTGTCATTCCCCTTAGGCAAAGGATCTTTCATGCTCATCCCACTCCTTGTTGTAATGGCCAACACTTGGCCTCTTGGATTGTCCTCGGTCCTTCCGGGAAGCTTTCCCGGATCCCTTTGTGCTTCACCCGCCTTTTGGAACACTTGTGCTTCTAACACCTTTTGAGCTTTAGAAATGGATGTCACCGTGCTCTCAAGTCCACTCAACCTTCCAAGCAATTGTTCAAACATCATTTCGGTTCTATCCTTTGGAGGTTAAGCAAACCGGGTGGAGGCTCTTGTGAAGCCTTAGGTGGTGGGGCTGCGCTTGTGGAAGCGGGAGGGTTCAAGGCACCATCCGGGTTAGAATAGAAGAACCCGGGATGGTTGTGATTAGGCCGGCAATTGTTGTATTGCCGGCTATTGTTATTGAAGTTCCTAGGGCCTTGATAATTGTTGAAGTTACCCCTTCCCATGTAGTTAATGTCCTCCTCCTTGGAAGCCAAGTTGGCTTGCACTTGCACTTGAGGACTTGTTTGATTCTTTAAGGTTGTGGCACACAACTCCCTCAAAGACTTAAGCTCATTGTTGATTGCATCAAGTTTTTATTTGCCATGGTGACTTCACTCACTTCATATACTCCCGGTTTCCTCCCATCACTCTTCCTATGGGAGTACTTCTCTATCACCAAGGCTTGCTTCTCTACAAACTCCCAAGCCTCATCCACATTCTTCTCCATGAATGTTCCTCCGGAAAGTGATTGGAGCTTGAATTGACTATCCTTATCAAGCCCCTTGAAATATATCTCCAATAGCTCTATCTTCGGTATCCCATGGTGTGGACAATCTAGGAGGAGGTCTTTGAACCTCTCCCAAGATTTGAATAGACTCTCTCTATCCTTCATCACGAAGGCATTGATCTTCCCTCTTAGCTCGGTTGTCTTGGAAGGTGGGAAGAACTTTGTCAAGAACTCGGTTGTCATCTCCTCCCAGGTACCCACACGCCCTTGTGGAATGGATTGGTACCAAGCCAAGGCTTTATCCTTAAGTGAGAAGGAAAAATCCCTAAGCTTGTGGTTGTTGCTCTCCAATCTAGGTGGCCTTAGAGTCTCCATCAAGATCTCATAATTCATCAAGTGTTGATGAGGAGACTCTCCTTCCATCCCTCCAAATTGATTGTGCCGGATCATTTGTAGCACTTGAGGGTGGAGCTCGTAGTCATGGGCTGCGGGATCTCCTAAGTTTACACCCGGACAGTGCACTCTTTGGGCTCGATCCATACGTTGCCCTAGCATTTGTGGCTCGTCAATGATGATCGGCTCGAACCGAACATTAACCGCCGGCTGCGGTGGTGGTGGTGGTGGAGGTTGTTGACGATTAAGCTCTCTTTGCACAAGAGCTTGCCTAATCTCTTCAATTTCCATCCTAGTTGCTTCTTGCCTCTCATTGGCAAGTCTCCTCTCATTCTCCAAGGCTTCATCCCTTAGCCTAAGTTTCTCTAAGGCTTCATTCAACTCAGCTTGAAGATCTCTTCCGGCCATCTCCTTCTTCTTCTTAATGCTCTTGGACCTAGTCTTAAGGGTTTTCTCCGGTTCGGGATCGAATGGAGCTAAATCCTTGCCACGAGATCTTTGCATGCACCTAAAGAGTGAGAGATGTCCTAAAAATTCAAAGACACAAACCAAACAAGATCAAAAGCAACAAGAAAGACCTACACTATAAACAATCACAAACAATGATTCAATCTAGACCTAGTCCCCGGCAACGGCGCCAAAAACTTGTTACGCTAGAAATGAATAGCACAAAAGTCTTACAATTTATAACTCGATATAATTTCCTAACTCCTAGCGAACCCACAGTGTATGAGTCGTTTTGTAGCAAGGATAGTATTTCGAGGTCGAACATGAAGACTAAGGTGAAATCAAATCAAACAAGTGATCATAGATAGTGTAAATCTATTGTAAGAAGAGAGAAAGAAATAAAGAAATGAAAATCATGATATTTTTGGGTTTGGTTTTTGTGGTGATCAAGCAAAGATCACAAGTCGTGCAAGAATGTAAATCAAACGAACAACTAAAGCTAGCGACACAAACAAGCAACTCAAACACAAGATTTGTGATCAATGATAGAAAAGCGGATTCTAGGGGTTAGGACTTCCGGTTATGGCATTGGACTCAAGCTTTTAACCAACCTTGGATAAGCTATGGTATGTTGGGAAAGGGGTGTTTCTCAATTGGGATCACTCACCGGGTAGGTCTCATGGTCCACTAATCCCGCACCTAAGGTCCTATCACCGAGTAAGTCTCTAGGAGTCTAAGGTTGAGAATTCTACACAAACCGGATTGCTATTTAGGGGTCAAACCTCTCCTTACCAGGTAAGTCTTGGGGAGGCAAGTCCTAAATAAAAACCCTAACACACTCAGTCCAATAGCGGCTTACGAGGCTCACTACTACCTAGGGTTCATCATCTTGAGTATCTAAGATCGAGAATTACCGGGTAGGTCTCTTCCCTCACTTAGTTTGCTAGCATTAGGTCACCCTAGGCTAGATTATGCTTAACAAACACTAGAATTTCAACAATCTAACATCCTAACATTCAAATTCATCAATACAAGTACAACAGAGAAAATCACGGGTTGTTCATACTAAACCACGGCCGTGGTTCTTGAGGAACTGACCGTGATTTCTATCGGGAGTTAGGTTCGAGCAAGCAAATCATCCAAGGGTATATTCAAGTCTATTCTATCATATTCCAAGCCATAACCATCATTCCATTACCCTAGAATCACAACTATTTAGCCAACAACATGCATTTTAAGATTCAAATTCAACAAGTAAACATTCATGGCTTCCATAGCAAGAAAATGAAATGAAAGAGAAAAGAAACGACTAGAAACAAGAAAACCCAGCTGAATATAAGTCTAAGCAAGACTTACAACCCTTCAAAAGAAGGTGTAAAACGTTCCTTAAAATCCTTGCAATGTCTTCAACTAAGGTCACTCAATAATCACTCAAAAGCTATGAAAACTCTAAGATAAATGTTGTTCTTCTTCTTCCCCAAAATGAGAGTGTTTTTCTTCCCCTTCAAGTCTATCCTCCAATGGAAAATGAAGTGTGTAAGAGAGAGTGTGGGAGAGAATCCTCTAGCCACAGCGTGCAGGACCACGTATATTCTCCATCAAGGGCAAGAGTCGGGCATGGAGATCGTGGGACAGCTGTCACAGCTGTCCAAAGAAAACCACGGCCAAAATTACGGGCGTGGTTTCTTGGTCTGGGCCGTGGTTTTGCATAAACAACTCTCTTTTGATCGTTAAGCCATGAGTTGGTGCAAGACATGCACCAACAAGGTCCTATGTGTTCTCCTTTGCTCCTAGCTTGCTTCCTAATTAGTCCGGAAGTGTGTCATGACGAGGAATGATCCTCGAATGTATCGATTAAGCTCCAAAAGCTCCCCAAAATACCTACAAAACCGACAAACGCCCGTGTAGACGTCTATCTCGACAATATGCATGAATTAAGCGTAAACGTCATGAACTAATGCCAAACCATGCATGAATAACGGGAAAAACTATCTAAATGAATGCCTAAACTAACGTCATAAATCGTGTTATCAATATGTTTGCATGTGCTAGTCTACGTCGATGATTTAATAATCACAGGGAATAATGCCATTACAATCGAGCATTTCAAAGGCTATTTGCATCGCTGCTTTTCCATGAAGGATTTGGGTCAGTTACGGTTGTTTCTTGGCATCGAGGTACTTCGTACTCCTGCAGGGATTATTCTAAACCAACGCAAGTATATATTGGATATTCTTGCTGAAGCTTGTATGCTTGGTTGTAAACCAGTTGACTTCCCTCTTCCCACATCTCATAATCTTCTGCTTGATAAGAGTCATTTACTACCGTATCCTGCATAGTATAGACATTTGGTTGGCCGGTTAATCTATCTAACCATCACTCGTCCTGACATCTGTTATAGTGTGCATCTCCTAGACCAAATTTATACAGGCGCCAAGAGACTCTCACTGGACAGCTGCACTGAGGGTATTACGTTATCTTAAGGGAAATCCAATGCAAGGTGTTCTCCTTTCTCCAAAAAGGGATCTTCGACTGCATGCATATTGTGATTCTGATTATGCAGCATGTCCAACTACAAGACGCTCTACTACAGGATATTTCTTCATGCTTGGTATATCACCAATATCCTGGAAAACGAAAAAGCAAGTGACCATTTCTCGTTCGTCTGTGGAAGCCGAGTACTGGGCTATGGAGGCTGCCACAAGTGAATTGTTGTGGTTGCGTACTTTGTTGTTGTCTATGGGTGTTCCTCAACCTCTTCATATGTTCTACATTGTGATAACCAGTTAGCAATGTACATCGCTTCAAATCCCGTCTTTCATGAGCGAACTAAGTACATCGACATCGACTGCCATACTGTTCGGGATCAAATTCAGAACGGCTCTCTACAAACTGCGTATGTCCGGTCGTCACATCAATTGGCTGATATACTTACGAAAGCTTTGCCTACAACACAGTTTCGTCATCTTATGTCCAAGCTTGGCGTTGCCCATTCCTGTCCGCCAGCTTGAGGGGGTGTGTTAGCGAGATCCTCTCCAAAAACATTCAACTGCATGATACTAGCTATTAGCGAGATCCTCTCTGGATACACTCAATTTATTTGATCTTATTTGTATTGTTAATCTTTCTTTTTCTCTTTTTCTTTTCAGCACCATCAGCACATTCTTATTTATATAAGACGTCTTTGAACGTAAACAGGATTGGATTCCAGTTTGTCATCTTTCCATAGAGGCCTAGTTAGGGTAAGATACAACAACCTACTACAAGGGTTATCATTTCTCTAGCTTTTAAGACTCTTACCTAGAGTACCACATCTTTTTCTCGGTATTTGACATCTTTGTACAAGGTAGTCAACAGAGATGTCGATCTAGGTGAATAGGGTGATGGACATCGAGTGGTTTATATTAGTGGTAATTGAGTTGATAGATTATGTCGCAATCGGTCGATTGAGATGAAGAGTTGAGTCGACCGGGAGATATAAAACATCAATTTTAAATAATTCTTTTAGATCTGGGATCGCGTGGGAGAGTGGGTCTTTGAACTTATTCCTCGGCTCATCCAACCTAAATCCATAGAAAAGGAGAAAAGAAGTGATCAAAATCAATACAATCAAAAGGCTAAAGAGTTAAATAAAAACACAAACAAAATGTTGCAAACTCTCTAACAACCGGTGTCATCAATTAGTTGTTAGATTGATGCATTTCACGTTTCATTTGATACGCTTTGCATTCATAGAGTATACATATCATTCATATTGCATATTATGGTGTCTACTTCGATTTATTTCGTGTTTTAGGAGTTTCAGGTTAATTATGATGTATTTCCGTCAAAATATCAAAATATGTGAGATAACATGTGTTTCGTGTAATGTTTTTTAATGTGTGTTTGTGTGATTTTGCCTTTGTTTTGCATGGCTCGGCATTCATATCTTAGCTAGATCTCAATTTGTCAAAAGAATGTCTACTTCCCTTCTTTTATGTCATTGTAGGCTCTTTGGGCTAAAAAGGAGCTCAAATGAATATATCTTGTCACTCAACCATCCAAGCATCATACATCAACTTATCACCAACCAAAAGAGAAAAGGAAGGTGGAAAGGCAAGAGAAGATGGATACATGAAGCCAATGGAGGTAAGGAAGCTCCAAGGAAGGAGCATCGAGTGAAGCCAAACTCAAGCGAAGAAGACAAGGAGAGGAAAATGTCAATTTCCCTCGAGTGAACGCAAAACTTGAGCAAAGAAGCCAACAAAAATCGAGAGAAGATGACATTTCCCCTCGACCAAGGAAGACATTGATCTTCTTTTTGATTAATTACTTCATTGGCAAGAGAGAGAACGAGAACATCGCTTTGGTCTAGGCTGCAAAGCTTGCAATCAAGGAATCGATCTTCAAGAAGAACTTTAGTTTCTTAGGGGTTGGGGAAGGTGATTATTCGCCCCAGTTGTTGAAGGAGGTTCAGACCGTGTTCAAGTTATATGTTAGTGGTAGGAGGTATTGTTGCCAGAAGTGGAGAATCAAAGAATAATTTTGAATTGATTTTATATATTTCCTCATGATAACATGAATTATATCCTTAGTTTAGACTTGCATTTAGGTAGATTTTCCCTTTGTTTTGCATGTATAGACATGAATCCATGACATTTAGGCTTAATGACAAACGAATTTCCTTAGGTCGTTATAAAAGTATCAAAGTTAAATTCGAACTTAACACTAACAAATGTATAGCGATTAAGCAAGGGTCGAACCCAAGAGAGTGAGAGGTGATTAAAGTGCAGTTTAATTTTCAATTATCAATTATTAGTAACCAGGGGGGTTTGGATTGTAGAAGTGACAAGATGAAAGCACATGTAAATAAAGCAAAGATGGTGATAATGTTATTTAGACAAACACTACATTAGGTTAGATTTCCGCTTGCATATAACTCGGTTGGTTCTTTTTAGAAGCTTTCAACATTTGTTCTCATCTTGATGATATTTATACATTATGCCAACCGGCATTAACACAACTTAACAAGTTGTTAATCCCTAAACCTACAAGACCAGACAATAAACCAAAGATAAAGAGATACATAAAAGAGAAACAACCCGTTAATCTTATTATGTAGTTATATTCCTATACACTTAGATAATCACAACCCGTTATTACCTAATAGTTTGCTACTGGATTAATGACCCGAACCCGGAACCAATTAACCTTAGCCTTTTGCATGCAATTATACAATTCAACTTGGGTGATCAAACTAAGTGGAAAACAATCATGTAAACTAAGTTAAACACAAGGAATATAACACAAATGTATACCGAATAATACTTCTATTGAAAAGAACTTACAACCAACTTATATGACGCTTCAATCAACCCAATGTAGCAAGGAGACTTAACACTCCATACAAATGACAAAATAACAAAGAGAGGGTTTTGTGGGAAAATGAAGATGATTCTAACATCAGCCTAGGACCTCTATTTATATTAGAAATGACACTAAATGGGAATAAATGGCATGGGTTGTGTAAACAACCACCTTATATGTCATAAAGGTGGCGTTTAAACAACCGGAGTTATGTCGTTTGTTGCACAACCGCAGGTGCGGATCTGGGAGCCGCGAGGGTGGCTTGGAAGTACCGCGGGGGCGGCGTCTTTAATGTTTTGGAACGTCTGATGCTTGATCTTTTGATGCTTTTGTCTTCGATCTGTAGGGGCGGCTCATTGTCACCGCGGGGGCGGTGACACAAACGCTTGGGCTTCACAGGTCCCCTGGCAAGAGGCGCAGGGGTGCTGGAGATGATCTTCAGGCTTTGGCACCGCGAGGAGGGTCTTGGTAGCCACGGGGGCGGTGACATCCTTGCTCTCGGGCGCTGTCTAGGTACAGGGTTCGGCACCGGATGCATCGGTCACCGCGGGGGCGGCTGAACGATAGAAAGCCATCTTGGTTGTCTTCTTCGATCTTCTTTCTCCTCCAAGTGTTTCTAAATCCTTGTATTTCTTCATTGTGGACTTCCTCAAATGGATTTACACAATGACAACAACTAACAACCAATAGACTCTAATAGCATGCTAAAACTACCTAGATATGATAGTGATTCCATCACCTATCAAACTTCCCCATACTTAGACTCTTTACTCGTACCAAGTAAACCAAACATCTAACTAATATAAAATAGAAGTCTCAGGAAGCATGGTGAAGTAGAGAGGTAACAAGGTGAAGCATGCTAATGAGAAAAACAAAAATTTACGAAAGAGATGTGAGAAAAGAGAAAGAACTACCATCCTTATTGCTCCAAGAGTGACCTACCTGGGCTTCTCCTAATGTCTCCCCTTCTTATGTCTCCAACGTCAGAAAAAGGAGAACCTAATCACTTAGATTTTGCTCATTTTGCCCAAGGAGCCATTTCGGGTTTCCCCCTTGACACTCATCTTTTTTCTAAGATGATCTTACCGATTATCACATCCCTCAAGTCCATTTTTTGCACCAACTAGTGTTAGTCGGACTACCTTATTATTGCCTAAACCGCCCTTTCGGGTTTTCGGTTTATCCAAGGATTTTCATGCCTTTTTTAATTTTCTTTGGCTTTTTTTTTACTGAATTGTAACTGAATTTCAAACTGAATTTTCAAACACACAAATTGTACAAACAAGATAGAATCTCTCCCCATACTTGAAGAACACTTTGCCCTCAACATATGAAAAATGAAGGCAAAACTATGATGTGAAGAAGGGAAGAGGTGAACTCACTAGTGGGATGGCCCGGCTGGACCATCCGGATCATGGGGCGGATACGGGAAGTGGCTGAAGAAGTGCTCTTGATGCTGGTAGAGCTCGGTAATACGGCGGCTCTGATCATCCATCCGGTCACCAATGGTCCACTCACAGTTGGCTTGCAAAGCCTGTTGTTGCTCATCGATATGCATCGTCATCCTCTGCTCAAAGCCCGTCTGTCAAGCCTGCTACCGTTCATAAAAATGAGTTGTCATGCGCTGCTCAAATCCGATCTGCCATGCCTGGTGCTGCTCATGTACCCTCCTCTCATAGCCGGTCTGCCACTCCTCCTAGTGGTCATGGAGTGAGGTGGAGACCCGCCTCTCGAACCTTGTGTAAGAGCCTTAGTCTTCAAGAGATCCCGCACTTGCGCCTCAGCTGAGATGCAGCTGTTGTATACCTTTGGAGCTGCAGAGGGCCGCCCCTGCGCCCTGGATGGCCGCCCCTGCGGGCCTGTGAGCTGCCCCTACGGCCAGGCCATCCGCCCCTAGGGTTTGTGGCAGGCTGCAGCCGTCTTCTTTGACTCGAGCCTTGCTTTTTGACCCTTCATCCCTTTATAATCTCTTCTTCTCTTCTAGATGAGGGTTTACCCCATTCTCTCTCCTGCTCCATCTCTCTCACGATCTTCTTCTCCTCTCTTCTTTCTTTGGATCTTCTTTTGATCTTCCTTGAAGTTTTGTTGAGTTTATGAGAGTTGTGGATGGCTTTGCTTGTGGATGTTGATGTGTGTTGTTGATGTGCTTGTTGATAGCCAGCCTTGAGGTATTGATGGTGTTCCTTTCTTCTGCATAGGCTCAGCTTGGTGAGCTTCCCTCCATCTCTTCCTATCTTCCTTCTCTCTTGCTTCTTTTCTTCTCTTCTCTTAGTCTAGCTTAAATCCCCTTAGGTTGGATCTTGTTCCAGCCATGATTGGCATATGTTGATGTATATATATATATATATATATATATATATATATATATATATATATATATATATATATATATATATGTGTGTGTGTGTGTGTGTGTGTGTGTTTCTGTATGCATGTGTGTTGGATGAAGGAGTGAAGAAATCGAAGAAAGAAGTGAAGAAGGGGCAGCATCGGGATCCTATGTTGTCCAGCCGCCCTTGTGCCACTTGCAGCCGCCCTTGCGCCGGCCAAGGTCCGCTCCAGCGCCTCCTAGAGCCGCCCTGTGGCCACCTGTAGTCCAACCCTTGTGTTGGTCTTGTTGCAGGTGTGTGTTGCTTCTAGGCTTGCGTATGGATGTCATTGCCTCTTCTTTTCCTAGTATGAGAGTGTAGTACCATGCTAGGTGTAGATGAGAGTGTTTTGATGATGATATGATCATGTTATACCTTGTATGGATTTCGAGGATTATAGGTTGTGAGGTTTAGATTGAGGATGATCCTATGGATCCCTTGGGTCTAGGTGTGACCCCCTTTGATGAATAGAAGATTGATATATCTTTATGTCTTGTTGTTAGGCAGTGTTCCTCTCAGGATTTGAGATTGATCGTGATTGGGTTGTGTACGAGGTTGAGGTAATTCCGTAGGACTTACTTAGCTACAATCTTTATATTGGGTGTTTGCATGAGTGGTGTGTGCGTTATATGTTGCTATGATAGCATGAGATGTCGTTATAACCGACCTACGTTTTACTGATTGCCCCGTATGCCTGACTGTGATAACCTTTCCCTTTCATTCCGCCGTGGAGTCTGGGAGGTTCTCTGACGTCAGGTCATACTGACTTTACATGAAAGGGCGCAATCCACTCTCAAAGGGTACACGGATTGTGTGACCGATACTTGTGTAGCTGGATAGTAGGCCCAAAGGCGAGAATGTATCAGTCCTCGTGTCACATACTTTCATCTATCTATATATATACGATTTGAGTGAAGGACTATTATATAAAGATGATAAATGGGTAAATGTAGCATGTTGATGTGTTTATCTTTCATGATTGTGCTTGTGCTTATGCATTACCTTATATATGTAAGGTTAGCTAATGGTTTCATACCATGTTGTAGATGCCTTGCAGGATAGGCGTGTTGCTGAGTGATCTGGCAGGATGGCAAACCGAGGGCCTCTCGTACATAGGATGGTTGTGGTCTTTTGGGTTTGTTATGTTTCCCTCCTGCGTGAGGATGATCTTTTGTTACCTCTTGTGTGAGGATGTTGTTGCTTATACTCGGCTATGATGTTGTTTACCTTCTGATTGTACAGTTTTATGTATTCGTTTTATATATGTCAGTGCCATGTTGTAAGGTCCAGTGAACTTGTTGTCAGGCTAGGGTCAGGATCCATTGTGAGATCCTAGCCCAATGTGGCACTCCGAGTCCCGCGGATTTGGGGTGTTACAGAGTTGGTATCAAAGCCAGGTTGACAACAACGGCACTTGCTACCTGCAATGAGGTTTGATAGGTAAACTAAACAGAACCCGAAAGGGGTATGATGTTTTCAAAGTTTTTGGTTTTAAATGTTGTTTTGGGATAGAATGTACGAGAAGTTGTCGCCTCTGCCATGGATCTCTACAACATAGATATGCATATATATTTGTATTATGGATTGTGTGGATCTATTATATATATATATATATATATATATATATATATATATATATATATCCTTATAAGATTAGGTGCGCATACCCTACAGATGGCTCAGACTAGAGCAACATCTGTAGTGGGACGAGGTGGGGATATGCCCCCTCTTCCTCCAGTAGCGTCAAGTCAGGGACCATTTTCCACTGTTGTTTCACCGGTAGCATAGGATGAACCTATAGAGACTGATTACGTCTCAATGAGTGGATTTGAGTTTCAAGAATATATAAGTCAAGTACAAGAGGCTGCAAGAGCTAGTAGACCTACACCGGACCTACCAACATTAGTGGGACCAACTGAATCTTCTAGATCAGAGAAGAAGCAACGGACTGAACCAGTTAGTTGAGAAGCAAGGGTGGTGAATATTGGACCAAGTCAGATACGAGGACAATCAAGTGGTCCTTTGGCCATGAGGACGATTAGAAAGGAATTATAGTGTTTTAATTACGAGAAGTTTGGACACCGGCAAACTGAGTGCCCAAAGACGCCGGTAACATGCTTTACATGTGGTAAAGCAGGGCATAGAGCGAAATTTTGCCGACAAGGCAAGGCGTTGCCTCTACAAGTTCCCTCCCGGAATAAGATCACTAAGAGTGGACGACGAAGATCGAGTTACCCTTTAGCTGCACAGGTTGCAAGGATGGGACGATTGTGTTTCAACTGTGGTGATCCAAGTCATTTGCGTTCTGGGTGCCCCTTGGCACCGATATCTTGCTTCACTTGTGGTGAACTAGGCCATCTGGCCCCTTTCTATTAGCAAGGCAGTGTTTCTTCTCAGCAAGACCTTCCACTTTCCGGTGCAGAAAGAGTAGAAGTGGAGGCTATGGCGATGACCTCAATGATACCTGAGGAGCATAAGTCCGAGGTTTGAGTGATGATATGTAATGAAGCCGCTGGCGTTAGCTGTTACAGGTACCATCCTTGTGAATGGTTTACCTAGTGGAGTTTTGTTTGATATGGGTGTTATGCACTCTTTGCTTTCTAATGAATGTGTTAATAGTGTGACCTTAGATGCAGTAGGATTTAGACCGTCTTTGATAGAGTTACTTGATGTTAGTAGGGTCTGAAGTACCCGTGAGATACGTGATTGTCCCCGGGACTTGTGTGTTGCTTGTAGACTTCTTTATCATGTCATAGGTGCATGAGGAAGTCATTCTGTGTGTGGATTGGACAAGTAGATATCATGTTGTGTCATAGGTTGGTAAGTGGATTGTTACAGTCTCTAATGAGATAGATCAGATAGAGGTCTTCTGAGGTTAAGACCTTTAAAGAAACGGGTTCTGTCATCACCGCCGTACGAGCAACAAGGTTGATAGCACAAGGAGGTGATACTTTCTAGTGTTATGTCCTGGAAGAGAGAGATAATCCAACATTGAAGGATATTCTAGTGATATACTGAACCATCTAGTTTGTTGCCTCAGGGGAGTGTGGATTTCAGCATCGAGGTGGATCTTGGTACGAGACCGAAATCGAAGGCTTATGTTGCATGGCGCCTGTCGAGATGTTAGAGCTGAAAAAGCAACTCGAGGAGTTGGCTGAGAAGGGCTTCATTCGCCCTAGTGTATTCACTGTCTTGTATTAACGATTTGTTGGATCAGCTTCAAGAATTGATGGTGTTTTCCAGGATTTATTTGCGCTCAGGATATCACCAGTTGAGGGTGAGAGGGCAGGATGGGCATAGGACGGTATTTCGTACCCGTCAATGTCGGAGGCTAATGCGGAATTGAAACAAAGAATTTTACCGGAGGCTCACTGTACACCTTACTCAGTACATCCAGGTACGAGTAAGATGTACCATGATGTGAGACGCTCATATTGGTGGGGAGGGTTGAAGCCCGATGTAGCCAGATTTGTGGCACAGTGTGCGACCTGTCAGCAGGTCAAGATCGAGCATTACCGACCTGGAGGTGAGCTCCATCCACTACCAGTGCTTTAGTGGAAGTGGGAGGACGACTCCATGGACTTTGTGATTGAATTGAGGCCCAGTAGAAGTTTTGATACTATCTGGGTTGTTGTTGATAGATTGACGAAGACGGCACGTTTCATTCCTATCACAGAGACGTGGCCAGTGAGCAGATTGGCTGAGGAGTACACTAGACAGATAGTGAGACTCCATGGTGTACCGAGGACGATCGTCTCTTATCGAGATGGACGGTTTACCTCAAGGTTTTGGCAGCAGATTCAGACTGCTTTGGTAACGACTCTACACTTCACGACTACGTTTCACCCCAGACGGATGGTCTGTCAGAGAAGACCATCCAGACCATGGAGGATATGTGGCGAGCTTGTGTGTTGGATTGGGGGACAGGGATGGTCAGACTACCTCCCATTAATTGATTTATCATATAACAATGATTGACAATTATTTATAGGGATGGCCCCATATGAGATACTATATAGACGTAGATGTCGTACACCTTTATGCTAGAATGAGCCTAGAAGTGGGATAACACATGATCAGATTCAGGCAGATATGATCCGAGTAACATTGATCAGAGAGAGAATGTTGGCTACACAAAGTTGCCAAAAGTTCTATGCAGACGAGAGGCGTTGACTTCTAGAGTTCAGAGTGGGAACTCATGTCTGGTAGAAAGTATCTCCGATGCGAGACATCAGACGTTTTGGCATAAAAGGGAAGCTGAGTTTCCGTATATCGGTTCATTAGAGATCTTGGATAGAGTTGGGAGGGCAACCTACATATTAGCTTTGCCTCCAAGATTAGAGGGTTTTCACCTTGTGTCCCACGTGTCTCAGCTGAGGGAATATATATACCAGACCCGAGACACATTGTGAGTTATGATGATTTGGTGGTTGAGTCTGACCACACTTTTGTTGAGCATCCGATTGCAGTCCTAGAGCAATGTGTGAGACACCTACATTCGAAGGACATCCCCATATTGAGGATACAGTGGTCGAGATGAGGACCTGAGAAGGTTACATGGAAGACTGAGGATAGTATCTAGAGGAACTATCCAGAGTTTTATGTTGAGATGGATGCGCCTATAGGATCACCAAGTAGATCTTAGTGTTATCTTAGTGAGTATGTTATTATGTGCTTACATGCCTTGATGTGCTATTCTATGCTATCTCTGAGTTGATATATGATCTTATTAGATCTTGATATGCTAGCATGATGTATGTTATAGCTGGAGATGATTATTCCCTCCACGCTATCTGAGTATGATTCAAGATTATAGCTGGAGATGGTTCTTTCCTCCATGCTATTTGAGTACAATTAGAATTCAGCTGGAGATGGTTCTTTTCTCCATGCTACCTTGATGGACATAGTTTCATTAGAGATGTTATTCCTCCATGCGTTGTATATTGATAGCATGTATTATAGTCTATATTTTGGGATTGGTTTAGACGTTTTATCGTCATAAATCTGCATGTATGGATGTATATTCTTTGATTATATTGTTTTTTGTCTACCTTTGCGAGAATCAAGGTGTACACCTAGTTTCGTTGTAATTGTAGGGAAAATGGCACATTTTGGACCAAAATGGAGCTAAGGAGTCATTGGAGCTACATTCTGGAGTATTGAGGAGTTATAAGAAGAGCTCAGGAATCATGCAAATAATTTAGAAGATTGATTTTGGACCAGATTAGAGAGTTTCACTCTCAGCTGAGACTCACCTCGGTCAGCTACAATACCACCTCGGCCGAGGTAATCTTGAGGAGCGTCTGGACCGAGGCGAACTGATGACGGGACAACGAGATCTTTATTTTTGGCTGAGATCTTCTATTTTTGGAAAGTGAATATCACATATTCTTGGCTGGATTTCTGGAAGGAAGATATCTTTTTGGCTGATATATTTTGGAAGATATGGAGATATATTTTAAAGAAATTATCTTTTTAAGATATTTTATCTTTGGAAGATAATTCTCCTATATAAAGGGTTGAATTTTCTGCAATTTAGCCATCTACGGATCACCTATCTTCGGATCAAGGATTTTCTGGAGGATTTTCTGAAGAGTTTTGAAGAGTTTTGAAGGAAGTTTTGAAGGTTGAAGTTCAAGGAAGGAATCAAGTTGAAGTTGGCTTTGAAGGAGTTTGTAAGATCTTCTTAGTTTGACTTTTGGTTTTGTTGTCTTTTCTGGTTGTTGTTGAGGAACATTGATTGTTGTTTGTTTGTTTGATTCAGTTATTGAGACCTTTGTGTTAAGGTTTTCGTGTTTGAATATTGATTCTTTTCTCATATATTTGATTATTCTTATCATGATCATTTTTGGCTAAGTTCTTTATGCGATTTCAGTGTAATTAGCTGAAAGTTGTGGGAAAGACGATGATAGAATGATCCTTTACCCCAGCGGACCCTGAAAGCTCGAGCCTTTACCTTAACCGACGAACACCTCGGTCAGTCATTGAACATCTCAGTCGGGATGGAATATAATTGAACGAGGTGAGACCTTTTCTGAACCTTATCTGAGTTAAGATTCTAGTTTGCCAAATCCTATCCTTGTTATACCTTTCCTAGTTCAACGCAAACCTAGGATGAGACTTACCCGGTGATTCTATTGTTTGTTTACCCAAGATCATGAGTGTAGGTAATAAAGGTTTTTCCTTTATTGGGGTTTGAGTGTACCTTCATTCCATCTTTGAGAGTTAGCCTGAGACTTACCCGGTAAAGGTTGATTCTATTCCCTTGGGTGGTGTGTTGGTTTGAGCTAATAGTTCCTTTCCTTAGTACCTTGAGACTGACCCGGTAAAAGGAGCTTTGGTTTGGGATGGTGAGTAGTGAGACTTACCCAGTGATCTATGCCCATCTTAGATATACCTTCCCCTTGCAAACCTCAGCTTTGTCCACGTTATCCTTTGAGATCTTGAGTCGGAACCACAATTGGATGCTTTAATCTCTAGAATCCGCATTTCCCTTTATCTGAATTTTATATCATCTTTGATTGCTTTGCAATTAAGGGATTTTTTTAACAGCAATTAAGGGATTTTTTCAGGGTTTTGAAAGAAGGAAGATTGAAGATCAATCTAGGGAGGATTGATAGCTTATTATAGCTTTTGTGAAGGGTTTTGTAAGACTTTCTTAGATTCCCTTCTTGTTGATTTGTCTTGTTGGATTTGTGATCCAAGGAACGCTTATTTGTTTGATAATTGATTCAGTTATTGAAGCCTCGTTCTTAAGGTTTTTGTGTTCAAATATTCATTCTCTTCTCATATATTTGCTTATCGCTTTCATGATGATGAGTGGCTAATTTCTTTGTGCGATTCTAGGGTGATTGGTTGAAGGTTGTGGGAAAAACGATGATAGAATAATTTTAATCCCAGTAGGACCCTGAAAGCTCGAGTCTTTATCCTTACCCTTAGAACATCTCGTTCAGTCGATGAACATCTCGGCCGGGGTGGATCTTGACTGACCGAGGTGACCTTTCTGATCCGTAACTGAGAGTTAAGTGTTAGAGTTTGCCAAATCCTATTCTTATTACACCTTTCCTGGTTCAATGCAAGCCTAGGATGAGACTTACCCGGTAATTCCTTTGTTTGTTTACCCATGATTATAAGTGTAGGTAATAAAGGTTTATCCTTTATTGGGGTTTGAGTGTGCCTTCATCCCATCTTTGTGAGTTAGCCTGAGACTTACCCGGTAAAGGTTAATTCTATTCCCTTAGTTGGAGTGTTGGTTTGAGAGTATAATTCCTTTCATTAGTACCTTGAGACTTACCCGGTAATAGGAACTTTTGGTTTGGAGTTAGTGAGTAGTGAGACTTACCCGGTGATCTATTCACACTTTAGTAACACCTTCCCTTTGCAAAACCTCAGCTTTGTCCGCTTATCTTGAGATCTTGAGTTGGAACCACAACTAGATGCTTTAATCCCTAGAATTTGCATATTTCCATTAATTGACTATATTATCATCTTCGATTGCTTAAATTGCTTTTGTGGTTAGTAATTACATTGACTACCTAAACTTGCTTAGGTTTCACCTAAGTCCCTGTGATCGACCCTTGGAATTCTTGCTTTTTATTACAATTGACCCGTACACTGCGGGTTCGCATCCTTGTTTTAAGCATACTTCTTGGGTTATAAATTTAAAGCTTGCACACACCATTTGGAGTGAACAAGTTTTTGGCGCCGTTGCTGGGGACTTGGTCTAGACCAAGACGGTTTCGGTTGTCTTTCGGGGCTATTGCCCTTGTTGCTATTAACTACTCTTTCTATGAGTTTTGTAGTTTTCAGGATATTTGATGACTACATTTGATCCAGCCTGGATAGCAAGACAAAGTGCTAGGCGCGACGGTTTCTCACTCTTCCACTTTTTCCATCTCTACTCTCACCTCGACCACGGCGATCTGGCTTTGGTTGCCACTGATTGTTGTTAAAAAAGATATAAGTACTCCTTAGGAAACTTTTGGTAGTGATTTGGGGGGAAAAAGCTTACAGATTCAGAGAGTGCGATCGAACAGCAGTTCGCCTCGGTCGAATCGACTGTGTCTCGGCCGAGGTGTTCTAAGGGCAACCGAGGTGTTCTTCGTCAGAAAAATAAGCAACAGATCAGATCGTCAATTGGCCTTGAGGGACAGGTCTAGAAGTTCCCACCAGTCTTCCCCTTCCTCTGCTTCTCAGTTTTCCGTTCCGGTGATCCACGAGCGTCACCAGAAGGATTATGATCGTATTTGCGGGCGTCCGATTGTTGCTCCGCGCTTCCTTCACGTTGATGCCTTCGAGTGCCTCCATGTGATGGAGGACTTGAAGAAGATGATCTCCATGGTTGGTCTTGAGGAGTTCATGGATATTAGAGTGATAGCATCAATTATAGTCTATATTTTGGGACTTGTTTAGACGTTTTATCTTCAATAATCTGCATGTTTGGATGTATATTATGTGATTATATTGTTGTTTCACCTACCTTTGCGGGAATCAAGGTCTACACCAAGTTTCGTTGTAATCGTAGGTAAAATGGCACGTTTTACATCAATGCAAGCCTAGGAAGAGACTTACCCGGTAATTGAGAGTTAAGTGTTAGAGTTTGCCAAATCCTATTCTTATTACACCTTTCCTGGTTCAATGCAAGCCTAGGAAGAGACTTACCCGGTAATTCCTTTGTTTGTTTACCCATGATCATAAGTGTAGGTAATAAAGGTTTATCCTTTATTGGGGTTTGAGTGTGCCTTCATCCCATCTTTGTGAGTTAGCGTGAGACTTACCCGGTAAAGGTTAATTCTATTCCCTTAGTTGGAGTGTTGGTTTGAGAGTATAATTCGTTTTCTTAGTACCTTGAGACTTACCTGGTAATAGGAACTTTTGGTTTGGAGTTAGTGAGTAGTGAGACTTACCCGGTGATCTATTCACACTTTAGTAACACCTTTCCTTTGCAGAACCTCAGCTTTGTCCGTTTATCTTGAGATCTTGAGTTGGAACCACAACTAGATGCTTTAATCCCTAGAATTTGCATATTTCCATTAATTGACTATATTATCATTTTCGATTGCTTTAATTTCTTTTGTGGTTAGTAATTACATTGACTACCTAAACTTGCTTAGGTTTCACCTTAGTCCCTGTGATTGACCCCTGTAATTCTTGCTTTTTATTACAATTGACCCGTACACTGAGGGTTCGCATCCTTGTTTTAAGCATACTTCTTGGGTTATAAATTTAAAGTTTGCACACACCATTTGGAGCGAACATAGAGCGTCGGCTTATCTGGAGATGACGATGGAGTTTGTCAATTTTGTGACACACGTGCCGGAGCATATTGGAATCAAGTACCGGCTGCTGAACAGGAACTATGTAGTTCATATGGATCATTTTAGGGAGATTCTCGGCTTCCCTACACCGATTGTGACTGATTTTCCTTCCCGAGCGGTGGCTTGGAGTTTCTGGGGCGAGATAGCCCATGTGACAGACCATAGTGACAGGTGGAGGCCCGGAGATTCCCGGGAGCGTATTATTTTCCATCTTGATTTCCGCCTTGTTCACAAGATCTTCAGTGAGACACTTTTGGCGCGTACTGAGACGCCCCAGAAGATCCATCAAGGGGAACTGCTGAGTTTGTTCTGTATGGTGACTGGAGGAGTGCCTGACTTTGCTGTCATGCTGGCAGATGATTTGCACAAGATCAAGGTCAAGTCGAAGGGTGATATCTGTTGTGGTGGATTGGTGACCCACATCGCCACTTCTATGGGATTGGATCTGTCTAGTTGTACACTTGTCACGGTTGCAAAGCCGCTGGGACTGCGGGAGATGATCATCAGACGTATTCTTGACCCTCGTGGCCTTGGCACGCCTTACGTTGCCATGCCATGGGAGACGACTGCACCACAGGGCAATTTGTGGTCATCTTAGTTTTCTATCTTTGATCATCAGTATTGGTCAGCTGCTTGGTTCCCTTACACGCAGGATGCTAGAGAAGCAACTGACGATGATGACGATGACGATGGCGATGAAGATGACGATGACGATGACGATGACGATGACGATGACGATGACGATGACGATGACGATGACGATGACGATGACGATGACGATGACGATGACGATGGCGATGGCGATGGCGATGGCGATGGCGATGGCGATGGCGATGGCGATGACGATGACGATGACGATGACGAGGACGAGGACGAGGACGAGGACGACGACGACGAGGAGGAGGAGGAGGAGGAGGGATATGATGGAGGAGTTGCCATGGAGACCGGTACTGATACCGGCGGCCCTAGTGTTCCCGTTGTTGACCTTGATGAGGAGATGACGGAGGATGAGAGAGCAGTGCCACCACCACCACCACTTCAGCGCAGATCCCGCCGCCGTAGAGATCCCGAGGCCCACCGACGGATTGATGAGCTGACTGATCAGATGATTGATTCCTACGCGCCTATGACAGTTGATATCTCTCAGCGCTTTGCTGATGAGCGCCGACACACTGATGGATGGATGCATCATATAGGGGAGAGCCAGCATTACCAACGATAGATGATGGAGATCCAGTTCCAGCAAATGATATGTTATCCTTTCAACCCGTCCCAGCATCCCTATATTCCGCATCCACCACCGCCAGCTGACGAGGATTAGAGCTTCATGGATTTCTTTTATTTATTATGCAGTTCAGCTAGGTCCGGTGAGTACTTTATTTCCTTAGACTTATATTTGACCCATTGGGACAATGTGTTCGAAGTATGGGGTATTTGGATATATTTTATGTGACTTATGTGTATGCCTTGTATGACTCTTGCAGATATTATTGTTTACTTGGCTTTATGTATTTATCTGTCATTACATCCATACCTACAGGTTTCTGTTTGAGAAAAACGTTGAAGATGTTGTGATTCAAAGAAAGTGAAGTAAGATTCTATTCCCGGATTCTAACACCACATTATCCTATATACATCCCACCCTGACACGTTTCTTGACCTCTTTTGGAAGCCCTTGAGACCTCGAGTATGTTGATTGACTTGGTGGTTTAAACTAGATTATACATGATTGATTTCGATAAATATGATTTATTATGCATTCTATGATTTTATGCAAACATGAATAGCTTCCTTATATTTATAAAATGTTTTTGATCATATCTTGATTGTATTTGCCATGAAGCATTCTCTTAGGGTGATCTTTGAGTGGAGCACACCACAAAAGGTTTTGAAGTGTTTTTTCATTGATCTTTCTTACTTATAATCCATTCTATTTTGTATCTAAGATTTGGAACTTGCTTGGGGACAAGCAAGGGACAAGTATGGGGTATTTTGATAGCATGTATTATAGTCTATATTTTGGGATTGGTTTAGACATTTTATCTTCATAAATCTGCATGTATGGATGTATATTCTTTGATTATATTGTTGTTTTGTCTACCTTTGCAAGAATCGAGGTCTACACCTAGTTTCATTGTAATTGTAGGGAAAATGGCACATTTTGGACCGAAATGGAGCTAAGAAAGCTAAGGAGTCATTGGAGCTACATTATGGAGCATTGAGGGAGTTATAAGAAGAGCTCAGGAATCATGGAAATGATTTAGAAGATTGATTTTGGACAAGATTAGAGAGATTCACTCTCAGCTGAAACTCACCTCGGTCAGCTACAGTACCACCTCGACCGAGGTGATCTTCAGGAGTGTCTAGACCGAGGCAAACTGATGACGGGACAACGAGATCTTTATTTTTTGTTGAGATCTTCTATTTTTGGGAAGTAAATATCATATATTTTTGGCTGGATTTATGGAAGGAAGATATCTTTTTGGCTGATATATTTTGGAAGATATGGAGATATATTTTGAGGAAATTATCTTCTTAAGATATCTTATCTTTGGAAGATAATTCTCCTATATAAAGGGTTGGATTTTCTACAATTCAGCCATCTTCGGATCAAGGATTTTCTAAAGGATTTTCTGGAGAGTTTTGAAGGAAGTTTTGAAGGTTGAAGTTCAAGGAAGGAAGGATCAAGTTGAAGTTGGCTTTGAAGGAGTTTGTAAGATTTTCTTAGTTTGGCTTTTGGTTTTGGTCTTTTTTGGTTTGTTGTTGAGGAACGTTGATTGTTGTTTGTTTGTTTGATTCATTTATTGAGACATTTGTGTTATGGTTTTCTTGTTTGAATATTGATTTCTTTCTCATATATTTGATTATTGTTATAATGATAATTGTTGGCTAAGTTCTTTATGCGATTCTAGGGTGATTGGCTGAAAGTTGTGGGAAAGACGGTGATAGAATGATCATTTACCCCAGCGGACCCAGAAAGCTCGAGCATTTACCTTAACCGATGAACACCTCGGTCGGTCATTGAACATCTCGGCCAGGATGGAATATAACTAAACGAAGTGAGACCTTTTCTGAACCTTATCTGAGTTAAGATTCCAGTTTGCCAAATCCTATCCTTGTTATACCTTTCCTGGTTCAATGCAAACCTAGGATGAGACTTACCCGGTGATTCCTTTGTTTGTTTACCCAAGATTATGATTGTAGGTAATAAAGGTTTATCCTTTATTGGGGTTTGAGTGTGCCTTTATTCCATCTTTGAGAGTTAGCCTGAGACTTACCCAGTAAAGGTTGATTCTATTCCCTTGGGTGGTGTGTTGGTTTGAGCTTATAGTTCCTTTCCTTAGTAACTTGAGACTTACCCGGTAAAAGAAGCTTTGGTTTGGGATGGTGAGTAGTGAGACTTATCCGGTGATCTATGCCCATCTTAGAAACACCTTCCCCTTGCAAACCTCAGCTTTGTCCACGTTATCCTTTGAGATCTTGAGTCGGAACCACAACTGGATGCTTTAATTTCTAGAATCCGCATTTCCCTTTATCTAACTTTTATATCATCTTTGATTGTTTTGTTTTGCTTGTGGTTATTTCACAACTTGAATTACCGATCTTTGTTTTACCATAGTCCCTGTGATCGACCCCTGGAATTCTTGCTTTTATTACAATTGATCCGTACACTGCGTGTTCGCATATTGTTCAAGCATACTTCTTGGGTTATAAATATTAAAGCTTGCACACACCTTTTGGAGCGAATATATATGCTTACGATTTGGCTAGAGATGTATTTCCTTTATGCCTTGTGATGTGGTATGGCGAGAGATGTGATTCTTCTACGCCTTTGGTTAGCGTTATGGCCTTGTTTTCTAGAGTTGATAATTACTCCATGTTCACATTTGAGGTTATAGATTGATATAGGTTATGATCTTTTGAATGGAGAGGTGATACCTTTGATAGAGAGAGAGTTATACCTCGGCTTATGGATCCGAGAGGATTTGAGGATTTTGCAAGTTTCGGGACGAAACTTGTTTTTAGGGGGGTGAGGTGTAAGAGTCTTAGTCTTCGAGATATCCCGCACATGTGCCTCAACTGAGACGCAGCTACTGTATACCTTTGGAGCTGCAGAGGGCCGCCCCTAAGCCGTGGCTGGCCGCCCCTGCGGCCAGGCCAGCCGCCCCTACGGTTTGTGGTGGGCTGCAGCCGTCTTCTTTGACCCGAGCCTTTCTTTTTGACCCTTCATCCCTTTATAACCTCTTCTTCTCTTCCAGATGAGGGTTTACCCCATTCTCTCTCCTGCTCCATTTCTCTCACGATCTTCTTCTCCTCTCTTCTTTCTTTGGATCTTCTTTTGATCTTCCTTGAAGTTTGTTGAGTTTATGAGAGTTGTGGATGGATTTGCTTGTGGATGTTGATGTGTGTTGTTGTTGTGCTTATTGATAGCCAGCCTTGAGGTGTTAATGGTGTTCCTTTGTTTGGTGAGCTTACCTCCATCTCTTCCTATCTTCCTTCTCTCTTGCTTATTTTCTTCTCTTCTCTTAGTCTAGCTTAGATCCCCTTAGGTTGGATCTTGATCCAGCCATGATTGGCATATGTTGATGTATATATATGTGTGTTTATGTATGTATGTGTGTTGGATGAAGAATGAGTGAAGGAATCGAAGAAAGGAGTGAAGAAGGGGTTGCATCGGGATCCTCTGTTGTCCATCCGCCCCTGCGCCACTTGCAACTGCCCCTGCGCCGGCCAAGGTCCGTCCTAGCGCCTCTTGGAGCCGCCCTTGCGGCCACCTGCAGTCCAGCCCTTGTGTTGGTCCTGTTGTAGGTGTGTGTTGCTTCTAGGCTTGCCTATGGATGGCATTGCCTCTTCCTTTCCTAGTATGAGAGTGTAGTACCATGCTAGGTGTAGATGAGAGTTTTTTGATGATGATATGATCATGTTATGCCTTGTATGTCTTTTGAGGATTATAGATTGTGAGGTTTAGATTGAGGATGATCCTATGGATCCCTTGGGTCTAGGTATGACCCCCTTTGATGAATATGAGATTGATATATCTTTATGCCTTGTTGTTAGGCAGTGTTCCTCTTAGGATTTGAGATTGATCGTGATTGGGTTGTGTAAGAGGTTGAGGTAAGTCCGTAGGACTTACTTAGCTACTATCCTTATATTGGGTGTTTGCATGAGTGGTGTGTGCATTATATGTTGCTATGATAGCATGAGATGTCATTATTACCGACCTACGTTTTATTGATTGCCCCGTATGCGTGGATGTGATAACGTTTCCCTTTTATTCCGCCGTTGAGTCTGGGAGGTTCTCTGACGTCAGGCCAGACTGACTTTATAGGAAGGGCGCAATCCACTCCCATAGGGTACACGGATTGTGTGACCGATACTTATGCAGCTGACTAGTAGGCCTAGAGGCGAAAATGTATCGGTCCTCATGTCACATACTTTCATATATCCATATATATACGATTTGAGTGAAGGACTATTATATAAAGATGATAAATGGGTAAATGTGTGATAACATGCTGATGTATTTATCTTTCATGATTGTGTTTGTACTTATGCATTACCTTATATATGTATGGTTAGCTAATGGTTTCATACCATTTTGTAGATGCCTTGCAGAATAGGTGTGCTGCTGAGTGATCTGGCAGGGTGGCAGGCCAAGGACCTCTAGTACATAGGATGGTTGTGGTCTTTTGGGGTTGTTATGTTTCCCTCCTACGTGAGGATGATCTTTTGTTACCTCTTGTGTGAGGATGTTGTTGCTTATACTCGGCTCTGATGTTGTTTACCTTCTAATTGTACAGTTTATACAGTTTTATGTATTCATTTTATATCTGTCAGTACCATATTGTAAGGTCTAGTGAACTTGTTGTCAGGATAGGGTTAGGATCCATTGTGAGATCCCAACCCAATGTGACACTCCGAGTCCCGCGGATTTGGGGTGTTACACCCTGTCTGCCACTCGTCTTGGTGAGTGGTTAGGGCTCTCATCTGAGCAAGCTGATAACACAATTTATGACGTTAGTCTAGGCATCCATTTAGATAGTTTTTCCCGCTATTCATGCATAGTTTAGCATTAGTTCGTGAAAAATTGCACTTAATTCATGTATGTTGTCGAGATAGACGGCTACACGGACTTTTGCTTGTTTTGTAGGTATTTTGGGAGCTTTTGGAGCTTAATCGATACATCCAAGGATTGTTTCTCGCGATGACACGCCTTAGGACTCATTGGGAAGTAAGTTAAGAGCAAGGGAGAACACATAGGGCCATGTTGGTGCATGCCTTGCACCAACTCATGGTTCAACGATCAAAAGAAGGCAGAAGCACAAGAATCACGGCCACTAGGAGTTCCACGGCCGTGGAAACTGGCCTTGATTCTCTCTACACAGCCGGGACAGCTGTCCCACGATCTCCATAACCGACTCTTGCATATGGAGAAGGCTATAAGTACACCTGCAGGCTGAGAGGAAAAGGATCCATCCACTACACTCCTTACCTAACACATATTCTCTCAATGGAAGATTGGATTGGAGCTACTCTTGGAGGAGAAGAAAGACTTCCATTGGAGAAGAAGAGAAGAACACACCATTCTTAGAGTTTCTTAGTTTTTAGAGTGAAGTTTGTTGGAAACATTTTCTAGGGTTATAAGAACGATTCGAACCTTCTTTTGAAGGGTTGTAAGTCTCTCTTTTAACATCCATTCAACTTGTTTTTCTTGTTCTATTTACTTCATCTCTCTTTCATTTCATCTTCTTGATATGGACTCTATCATTGTATGCTTGATAATTTTGATTGTTAACATGCATGTTGTTGGCTAAATAGATGTGATTCTAGGGTTAGGAAATGATGGTTATGGCTTGGACTATGATAGGATAGATTTAAACGTACCTTTGGATGAATTGTTTGCTCGAACCTAGCCTCTTTTGTAAATCACGGCATGTTCTAGGTAGTTCCACGGCCGTGGAAGTGAGGAACTGCCCGTGATTTCATCTGACTTGCTTGTATTGATAAATCTAAGTATTAGGTTGTTAGATTGTTGAAATTCTAGTGTTTGTTGAGTTAGATCTACCCTAGGGTGACCTAGTGTTAGCAACTAAGTGTGAGAAGAGACCTACCCGGTGAATCTTGCCCTTAGGTACCAAAGATGATGAACTCTAGGTAGTAGTGAGCCTCGCTAGCCGCAATTGGACTGAGTGTGCTAGGATTTATGTTTAGGACTTGCCTTCCCGAGACCTACCCGGTGAGGAGATGTTAGATCCCTAGATAGCAATCCGGTTTGTGTAGAATTCCTAACCTTAGGTTCTTTGAGACTTACCCGGTGATAAGACCTTAGAAACGGACTAGTGGACCATGAGACCTACCCGGTGATTGATCCCAATCTAGAAACACCGACTCCCAACATACTATAGTAATTCCAAAGAATGACTAGATAGCTTGAGTCCTATGCCATAACCGGAATTTCCAACCCCTAGAATCCTTTTTCTCTCTTTGATTACCTATCTCGTGTTTGCTTGTTTACTTGTTTTGCTAGCTTAGTTGTTTGTCAATCTTGCATGATTTGTGATCCTTGATTGATCACCTCAAAACCAAACCAAAAACATTTAGATTTTCATTTCTTTATTTCTTTCTCTTTTCTTAGGCTAGATCTCCACTATCCTTAGTCACTATTGACTCAATTTCACCTTAGTCTTTGTGTTCGACCTCGGAATACTATCCTTACTACAAAACGACCTATACATTGTGGGTTCGCTAGGAGTTAGGAAAAATATATCGAGTTATAAATTTAAGACTTTTGCGTGTCACGTTCTTAGCGTAACAAGTTTTTGGCGCCGTTGTCGGGGACTAGGTCTAGATTGAGTCATTTTTGTGATTGTTTATAGTGTAGGTCTTTCTTGTTGCTTTTGATCTTGCTTGGTTTGTGTCTTTGCATTTTCAGGACATCTCTCATTCTTTAGGTGCATGCGAAGATCTCGTGGCAAGGATTTAGCTCCATTCGATCCCGAACCGGAGAAAACCCTTAAAGCTAGATCTAAGAGCATTAAGAAGAAGAAGGAGATGGCCGCAAGAGATCTCCAAGCTGAGTTGGATGAGGCTTTAGAGCAAATTAGGTTAAGAGATGAGCTCTTGGAGAATGAAAGGAGACTTGCCAACGAGAGGTAAGAAGCAACTAGGAGGGAGATTGAAGAGATTAGGCAAGCTCTTGTGCAAAGAGAGCTAATCATCAACAACCTCCTCCACCTCCACCACAACCGCAGCCGGCGGTTAATATTCGGGTTATGCCCATTGCTATTGAGGAGCCACAAACGTTAGGGCAACGTATGGATCCGGCTCAAAGAGCATACCGTCCGGGTGTGAACTTAGGAGATCCTGCAGCCCATGATTATGAGCTCCGCCCTCAAGTTCTACAAATGATCCGGCATAATCAATTTGAAGGGATGGAAGGAGAGCCTCCTCATCAACATTTGATGAACTACGAGATATTGATGGAGGCTCTAAGGCCTCCTAGGTTGGAGAACAACAACCATAAGCTTAGGGCTTTTTCCTTCTCACTTAAGGATAAAGCCTTGGCTTGGTACCAATCGATTCCCCTAGGGCGTGTGAGTACTTGGGAGGATATTACAACCGAGTTCTTGACTAAGTTCTTCTCACCTTCCAAGACTACCGAGTTAAGAGGGAAGATCAATGCCTTCGTGATGAAGGATAGAGAAAGCCTATTCAAGTCTTGAGAGAGGTTCAAAGACCTTCTCCTAGATTGTTCACACCATGGTATACCGAAAATAGAGCTTTTGGACATCTACTTCAAGGAACTTGATGAAGATAGCCAATTCAAGCTTCAATCTCTTTCCGGTGGGACTTTCATGGAAAAGAATGTGGATGAAGCTTGGGAGTTTGTAGAGAAACAAGCTTTGGTGATTGAAAAGTACTCCCATAGGAAGAGTGATGGGAGGAAAGCGGGAGCATATGAGGTGAGTGAAGTCACCATGAGTAATTTCAAGCTCGATGCAATCAACAATGAGCTTAAGTCTTTGAGGGAGTTGTGTGCTACAACTTTGAAGAGTCAAGCAAGCCCTCAAGTGAAAGTGCAAGCAAACTTGTCTTCCAAGGAGGAAGATGTGAACTATATGGGAAGGGGAAACTACAACAACTATCAAGGCCCAAGGAACTTCAACAACAACAACCGGCAATTCAAAAATTACCGGCCTAACCACAACCATCCCGGGTTTCCCTATTCTAACCCGGATGGAGCCTTGAACCCTCCCGCTTCCACAAGCGCAGCTCCACCGCCTAAAGCCTCACAAGAACCTCCACCCGGATTTACTCAACCTCCAAAGGATAGAACCGAGATGATGTTTGAGCAATTGCTTGGAAGGTTGAGTGGTCTTGAGAGCACGGTGACTTCCATTTCTAAACCTGAAAAGGTGTTGGAAGCACAAGTGTTCCAAAAGGCGGGTGAAGCTCATAGAGATCCGGGAAAGCTTCCCAGAAGAACCGAAGATAACCCAAGAGGTCAAGTGTTGGCTATTACAACAAGGAGTGGGTTGAGCATGAAGGATCCCTTACCCAAGGAGAATGCTAAGGGAAAGCAAGTGGTGATAGAAGAAGAAGAGTCATTGCAAGAAGATGGAGGCAAGAGCAAGGATGATGAGCCAACATATATGGCACCACCTCCATACAAGCCACCACTACCATTCCCACAATCACGAGCAAGAGCTCGCTTGGACAAACACTTCGGTAAATTCCTTGAACTTATGTCCAAATTGCATATTAACATTCTGTTCATGGATGCTATTCTAGGTATGCCGGCATATGGCAAGTTTTTGAAAGAAATACTCTCCAACAAGAAGAAGTTGGAGGAGTATGGAGAATTGAGGATGACAAAGAGGTCCTCGGAATTGATTCAAACTATGAAGGAGGAGATGTCTCCTAAGCTAAGAGATCCGGGATCTTTTTGTGTGCCAATTGGAGTGGGAAAAGTGAAGTATGAAGCCCTATGTGATCTTGGAGCAAGTGTAAGCATTATCCCGCTTGCACTTTGCAACAAGGTTGGGCTAGGAGAGCCAAAGCTGGTCAAGATGACCCTTTACATGGCGGACCGTTCAATCACTCACCCGGTTGGAATCTTGGAGGGCATACCGGTGCAACTCGGGAAGTTCTATGTGCCCATAGACTTCGTTATTTTGGACATCCCGGCGAACTATCCGGTTCCTATCATCTTAGGGAGGCCTTTCTTATCCACATCCGGATGTTTGGTGAATTGCAAAAATGGAATTCTCTCTTTCAACATTGGAGAAGAGAATATCAAGTTCAAATTATACACAATGATGAAGGGGCCAGCCCTTGGTGAAGATGTGTTCAACATTGTCGAGCAAGAGGAGTCTAGAGAAGTTGTGAGCTCGATCTTGATCAAGGACCCCTTGGAGAAGGTTCTTAGCTTGAGTTTGATGGAGGAAGGAGTTGAGGATGATTGCAAATGAAGAAATCAAGGCCTTGGATGCATTGGAAAAGGAGGCAAGAGCTGAATTTGAAGTACACGAACGTGTGCTGAAGAGTTGTCGGAATCACGGTCTGCCACAGAGAACCACGGCCGTGGTTTGTCCCGTGGAACTCTCTAGAATGCTCAAAAGTGCTAGCTTAGCAACTTCCACAGCCGTGGTTATGCTAGAGGCCTTGGTTTGTCCCGTGGTTTCTCCAGAAAGTGTCTTAGTGGTTGTTCAAGCTTCAAGGAGCCTTGAGGAGTCTTCTATGACTTTGGAATCATCCCAACCTACATTATATGGAGCTTCTCCAATCGATAAAGGTCCTCCTAAACTTGAACTTAAACCCCTCCCCTCTCATCTTAAGTATGCTTTTCTTTGTGATAATTCTACATATCCGGTGATTGTTAATGCATGCTTGAATAATGATGAGTTGAGTAGATTGTTGCATGAATTAAGATTGCATAGGAAGGCTATTGGTTATACCATTGATGATTTAGTTGGAATCAAACCTTCTTTGTGCATGTATAAGATCTTAATGGAAGATAATCATAAACCTTCAATTGAACCTCAAAGAAGACTAAACCCCATCATGAAAGAAGTAGTAAAGAAAGAGATCCTTAAATTGCTAGATGCGAGAATCATTTTCCCAATTTTGGATAGTAAATGGGTTAGTCCCGTGCATGTGGTTCCTAAGAAGGGTGGAATGATCGTAGTGACTAATGAGAATAATGAATTAATCCCAACTAGAACGGTTACGGGATGGAGGATGTGTATAGACTATAGGAAACTAAATGTGGCCTCTAGGAAAGATCACTTCCCTCTTCCATTTATTGACCAAATGCTAGAGAGATTAACTCAACATTCCCATTTTTGTTACTTAGACGGTTATAGTGGATTCTTCCAAATCTCAATCCACCCCGATGACCAAGAGAAAACTACATTCACATGTCATTGGGGTACATTTGTATATAGGAGAATGCCATTTGGGTTGTGTAATGCACCCGCCACTTTTCAAAGGTGTATGATGGCTATCTTTTCTGAGTATATTGAAAACATCATGGAAGTGTTTATGGATGATTTCTCTGTTTATGGATCTTCATTTGATGATTGTTTAGCTAATTTGTCTTTGGTGCTTAAGAGATGTGAGGAGACAAATCTTGTCTTAAATTGGGAAAAATGTCACTTCATGGTAAGTGAAGGCATTGTGTTGGGACACTTGGTGTCCAACCGTGGCATTGAGGTTGATAGGGCTAAAATAGAGACGATTGAGAAGTTGCCACAACCTACCTCGGTGAAGGGGGTAAGGAGTTTTCTAGGGCATGCCGGTTTTTACCGGAGATTCATTAAAGATTTCTCTAAGATTTCTAAGCCTCTTACTAACCTACTAATAAAAGATGTTGAGTTTGTTTTCTCCAAGGATTGCCTTGAGGCTTTTTGTAGGTTGAAGAATGCTTTGATTTCCGCACCCATCATGCAACCTCCGGATTGGAGTTTACCGTTTGAGATCATGTGTGACGCGAGTGATGTAGCCGTTGGGGCTGTTTTGGGACAAAGGAAGGATGGGCTTACACATGCCATCTATTATGCTAGCAAGACGCTAGATGATGCCCAACTCAATTATGCTACTACCGAGAAGGAGTTGCTAGCGGTTGTGTACGCATTTGAGAAGTTCCGCTCGTATCTTGTTGGAGCGAAGGTCATTGTGTATACGGATCATGCTGCTATCCGTTATCTCCTTACAAAGAAGGATGCTAAGCCTCGTTTGATTTGGTGGATCCTTCTTCTTCAAGAGTTTGATTTGGAAATCCGGGATAAGAAGGGGTCCGAAAACTCTGTGGCGGACCACCTTAGTAGACTCCCACCATTGGAGATTGAGAGAGATGACATCCCGATTGATGACTCATTCCGGGATGAGCAATTGCAATTGGTGGAGGAATGCTTGCTTCAAGTGTCTAGAGGGAGTGAGCCATGGTATGTCGACATAGTGAACTTTCTCGTTTGTGAGGAGGTGCCACCCGATCTTTCTTATGCCCAAAAGAAAAAGTTCTTCAAGGATGTGAGGCATTACTATTGGAGTGAGCCGCTTTTGTTCAAGAGAGGGCCGGATGGAGTCTTTAGAAGATGCATACCGGAGGATGAGGTGGAGAGTGTGATCCGCCATTGTCATTCCTTGCCATGTGGAGGCCATGCTAGCTCACACAAGACATGTGCAAAGGTGTTGCAATCCGGGTTTTATTGGCCAAGTTTGTTCAAGGATGTGCAGAATTTTATGGTAGCATGTGATGCTTGCTAAAGGACGGGCAACATCTCAATGAGGAATGAGATGCCCTTGAACAACATACAAGAAGTGGAGATATTTGATGTGTGGGGTGTGGACTTCAGGGGACCATTTCCCTCCTCTTGTGGCAACCTCTATATCCTATTGGCGGTGGACTATGTTTCGAGATGGGTGGAAGCAATCGCCTCTCCCACAAATGATGCCAAGGTTATGGTACGGTTCTTCAACCGAGTAATCTTCCCTAGGTTTGGGACACCAAGGGTGATCATAAGCGATGGAGGAAAGCATTTCACCAATAGGAACTTCGGGACACTTTTGGCTAAGTATGGGGTGACTCAAAAGGTGGGAACACCTTACCATCCCCAAACTAGTGGCCAAGCGGAGATCTTCAGCCGGGAGATAAAAGAAATCCTTGAGAAGACGGTCTCTAGAACGAGAAAGAATTGGTCTATGAAGCTCGATGATGCTTTGTGGGCTTATAGAACCGCTTTCAAGACACCGATTGGCACCACTCCCTACAAGCTAGTTTATGGCAAGTCTTGCCACCTTCCGGTGGAGATGGAGCATAGAGCATATTGGGCCATAAGGTGGCTAAATTTTGACCTCAAAGAGGCCGGTGAGAAGAGATTGCTAGATATGAACGCTCTTGAGGAGATCCGGTTGGATGCCTATGAAAACGCCCGGATTTACAAGGAAAGGACCAAACGTTGGCATGACAAGCGTCTTATCCCAAAGGAGTTGAGTGAAGGCGACCTTGTCCTTCTCTTCAACTCGAGCCTGCGGCTCTTCCCCGGAAAGCTAAAGTCAAGATGGACGGGTCCTTATATGGTGAAGAAGATCTTTCCCCATGGAGCGGTCGAGATAGGAGGGGAGCATTGTGGAGATTTTAAAGTGAATGGGCACCGGTTGAAGAAGTATATCCTGGGAGCTCTGGTGGACATGATTGCCCCACTTCACCTTGAGTGAGACGCCCCGAGTTTGGTCAAGCTAATGACCTAAAAAAAGCGCTTGGTGGGAGGCAGCCCATTGGTAGACGTCTTTCCCTTTTTGTTTTTGTTTTGTTTACTATTTTTCTGTTTTTGTGTTTTTGTGTGTGTTTGGAGTTTGTGTGCTAGAATTTAAGTAGCATGGAATCCTTGGATGGCATGTGGATGATGATGATAAACCCCTCATCAATGATGGGTGGAGCGGACGCGGAACTTGGACGGCTAGCGGTGCCTAGCGCGGGTCCCGACGCCATAACGAACACCTTGAGCTCTCTACCATCGTTGATAGGATCATCCACCATCAATCCATTTGAGTGAACCCAAATACCGAAGCAAACCATTTTACATTGTGAGAACCCTCTTTCACTCTTCTTTACTTCATTTATACATTGGGGACAATGTGTTTCTAAGTATGGGGTGGGGTTTTCATGATCACTTGCATGATTAGCATCTAGGATAGTTTAATATTGTCACATGTTTCATTATGTCTTGCATTTTACATATATATTTCGAAAATCCAAAAAAAAATCAGAAAATTTAAAAAATTTTAGTGCTTCTAAGCTTGGGTATGACCTTTATGATGAAATTGTCTTGTGAATTGGCTATGGATGGCCTCATGTGTTGAATTGATGGATGCATATGTGGACTTGAAGTACTTATCTTGAATCCCATGAGTGAATTGTGATCATGAATGTTTGCCTTGATTTGATTGAGGATTGATGGTTGAAACTACATGCTAGTTCTTGCACATCATTTAGGAGTGATTAAGGCAATTCATCTTTCTCTATTTCTCATCTTTATCATGTTCTTTGAGCACCTCAATTGATATAAAATTTGACCTCTTTTGACCCATCCGGGAATAGGAGCATGCTAGTGTGTTGATGTGTGTGAAAAGCAAGTGTGGGGTGAAGTTGTTGATGAAAGTATGTGGCGAATGAAGTGCCGAATTTGTTGTGAAAAGTGTAGAAAAAATATAGTTTTGGGGACTTTGGTTTTGATGACGAGTAATTCGGCACCATTCACATAATCGGGTGTTTGTGCCTTGCCAAAGTCGGATAAACCGAATGTCCTAACAAGCCTTGGTATGTGTGCCCGGTGTGAGGCACCTCGAAAAAATTCCGAGATCCGCTAATCACCAAAGTTTCGGCTTTTGTACACCAATGCCATTGCCTCAAAAATAAAAGAAAAAGGAAGTGAAAAAGAAAAGAAAACAAAGAAAAGATGGAGAAAATATACACTTGTGGTGAAGTTGATCAAAAATAAATTTGTGGAGTTAGTTCCTTTCCCCGGATTAGCATCACATACCAAAAAATTCCCACCTAATCACAACGTTTCTTAGCCTCTTCCTTCCTAAGTCCTTGTGACCTATTTGCATGTGTGTAAGCCTTAGTAATCTAGATTGGATATGCTTATGATCATCTTGACTTCTTCATTGTTACCTTTCATGCATGCTTTCTAGTTAAGTATAATTGTCTTTCCAAGCCTTTATTCGTTTGATGCATGATTGCTTGTCCATTTGCCATGAAACATGACTATGAAGGTGATCCAATATTAGAAGCACGATTCCAAAAAGATTTTGTTGTTTTTCTGCATGCATAAATCATGTCATCTCTTAGTCTATATTTGAGACTTGCTCGGGGACGAGCAAACCTTAAGTATGGGGTATTTAGATAACACGATTTATGGCGTGAGTCTAGGCATCCATTTAGATAGTTTTTCCCGCTATTCATGCATAGTTTAGCATTAGTTCATGGAAAATTGCACTTAATTCATGTATGTTGTCGAGATAGACGTCTACACGGACTTTTGCTATTTTGAAGGTATTTTGGGAGCTTTTGGAGCTTAATCAATACATCCAAGGGTTGTTCCTCGTGATGACACGCCTTGGGACTCATTGGGAAGTAAGTTAGGAGCAAGGGAGAACACATAGGACCATGTTGGTGCATCCCTTGCACCAACTCATGGCTCAACGATCAAAAGAAGGTAGAAGCACAAGAATCACGACCACTAGGAGTTTCACGGCCGTGGAAACTGGCCGTGATTCTCTCTGCACAGCCGGGACAGTTGTCCCACGATCTCCATAACCGACTCTTGCATATGGAGAAGGCTATAAGTACACCTGCAGGCTGAGAGGAAAAGGATCCATCCACTACACTCCTTACCTCACATATTCTCTCATTGGAAGATTGGATTGGAGCTACTCTTAGAGGAGAAGAAAGACTTCTATTGGAGAAGAAGAGAAGATTACACCATTCTTAGAGTTTCTTAGTTTTTAGAGTGAAGTTTGTTGGAAACATTTTCTAGGGTTGTAAGAACGATTCGAACCTTCTTTTGAAGGGTTGTAAGTCTCTCTTTTAACATCCATTCAGCTTGTTTTTCTTGTTCTATTTACTTCATCTCTCTTTCATTTCATCTTCTTGATTTGGACTCCATGATTGTATGCTTGATAATTTTGATTTTTAACATGCTTGTTGTTGGCTAAATAGATGTGATTCTAGGGTTAGGAAATGATGGTTATGGCTTGGACTATGATAGGATAGACTTAAACATACCTTTGGATGAATTGTTTGCTCGAACCTAGCCTCTGTTGTAAATCACGGCCTGTTCTAGGTAGTTGCACGGCCGTGGAAGTGAGGAACTGCCCGTGATTTCATCTGACTTGCTTGTATTGATAAATATAAGTGTTAGGTTGTTAGATTGTTGAAATCCTAGTGTTTGTTGAGTTAGATCTACCCTAGGGTGACCTAGTGTTAGCAACTAAGTGTGAGAAGAGATCTACCCGGTGAATCTTGCCCTTAGGTACCAAAGATGATGAACTCTAGGTAGTAGTGAGCCTCACTAGCCGCTATTGAACTGAGTGTGCTAGTATTTATGTTTAGGACTTGCCTTCCCGAGACCTACCCGGTGATGAGAGGTTAGATCCCTAGATAGCAATCCGGTTTGTGTAGAATTCCTAACCTTAGGTTTTTTGAGACTTACCCGGTGATAAGACCTTAGGAACGGACTAGTGGACCATGAGACCTACCCGGTGATTGATCCCAATCTAGAAACACCGACTCCCAACATACTATAGTTGATCCAAAGAATGACTAGATAGCTTGAGTCCTATGCTATAACCGGAATTTCCAACCCCTAGAATCCTTTTTCTCTCTTTGATTACCTATCTCGTGTTTGCTTGTTTACTTGTTTTGCTAGCTTAGTTGTTTGTCAATCTTGCATGATTTGTGATCCTTGATTGATCACCTCAAAACCAAACCAAAAACATTTAGATTTTCATTTCTTTATTTCTTTCTCTTTTCTTAGGCTAGATCTCCACTATCCTTAGTCACTATTGACTCAATTTCACCTTAGTCTTTGTATTCGACCTCGGAATACTATCCTTACTACAAAACGACCCTTACACTGTGGGTTCGCTAGGAGTTAGGAAAAATATATCGAGTTATAAATTTAAGACTTTTGCGTGTCACGTTCTTAGCGTAACACAAGCAACTGAGCATGTATATGATTTGTATCCTCAATAGTGGGCATCTCCTCTAGGTAGTAGTGAGCCTCACTAGCCGCTATTGAACTGAGTGTGCTAGTATTTATGTTTAGGACTTGCCTTCCCGAGACCTACCCGGTGATGAGAGGTTAGATCCCTAGATAGCAATCCGGTTTGTGTAGAATTCCTAACCTTAGGTTTTTTGAGACTTACCCGGTGATAAGACCTTAGGAACGGACTAGTGGACCATGAGACCTACCCGGTGATTGATCCCAATCTAGAAACACCGACTCCCAACATACTATAGTTGATCCAAAGAATGACTAGATAGCTTGAGTCCTATGCTATAACCGGAATTTCCAACCCCTAGAATCCTTTTCCTCTCTTTGATTACCTATCTCGTGTTTGCTTGTTTACTTGTTTTGCTAGCTTAGTTGTTTGTCAATCTTGCATGATTTGTGATCCTTGATTGATCACCTCAAAACCAAACCAAAAACATTTAGATTTTCATTTCTTTATTTCTTTCTCTTTTCTTAGGCTAGATCTCCACTATCCTTAGTCACTATTGACTCAATTTCACCTTAGTCTTTGTATTCGACCTCGGAATACTATCCTTACTACAAAACGACCCTTACACTGTGGGTTCGCTAGGAGTTAGGAAAAATATATCGAGTTATAAATTTAAGACTTTTGCGTGTCACGTTCTTAGCGTAACACAAGCAACTGAGCATGTATATGATTTGTATCCTCAATAGTGGGCATCTCCTCATCGTCAGGGATGGGCTGATAGTCCTAAACCGGTGCGGCACTACAGCTCGTTGCATGTCTCTCCACCAAAGCAATGCGCCTTGGTCTCGGGATAAACGGATATGTGCAAATGTAGAAATCAGAATACTCTAGGCCATATGGCAGCGGTCGGGGCAAGTACGTGACGTGGCTCTGGTCATTGAATGATGTCCAGAAGCGGTGTTCATCATCCACCTTCAACATCTTACAACGCCAAAGTAGATACTCATTGAAGAAAGGGATCGCCAATGGATCCTCCAGCACCATCACGTCCATCACCTGTCCAACAATAAGGGTAATGAACCCTCCACTCACGATGTCTCGCAGCTCACCTTTCCTAACCTGTTTCAAAACGGTTAAGAAAAGATGAATCTAGTCCAGCACTACAGAACAGTCCGGAATGCAAGAATAGAAGTAGTTCAGGTCTTTGAGGGCAACCTTGTTGTCCTCCTTATGTCCACAAAAGACACTCATCATCACTTTTCACAACAGCCTCAAACAGGGGTGAGTGAGCTTGTTATTGTACTCATCACCTGCATTAGACATGTACAAATCCGGGCCGGCCCGTCCCGCCCGCCCGGGAAAAAACACGGGTATGTGCAACTAGTTTGGCCCGCTCGGGTCTAGCCCGACCCGGCCCGTATTTTGGTGGGACGGGTATGGGTAAACATTTTGGCCCGCGGGCCAACCCGACTCAGCGCATATATATTTTTTTATATATGTATATGTAATTTATATTATATTCAATGTCACATATTCTGATTTTTCATTTAGTATGTTTGGAGTATTTTGACGAGTTATATACGTTTGTAATATAAGATTGTAGGGCTAACTTGACAGTAATGGTACTTGTTGTTGTTTAGATATTTGGATTTATTCATTTTTGTGTGTTGATTGTTGTTAGAACTTGTTAATAGTGCATTATGCATATATAATGAGATTAAAAGTGTGTTAAATACATTATCTTACTTATTTTAAACGATAAATTTCGGGGAAAAAAATACATATGGGCCATCCGGGCCGGCCCGGTAGCCCGTCCGCTTTTTTACATGGGTTGACATGGACAGCGTTTGTGGCCCGGACCGCACATTTCGGGTAGAGTTTTAAGGTATGGCCCGGCCCGAACCCGGACCGAGCCCGCTTTTGTACAGGTCTAACGTGCATGAAAGTCAGACATGGTCGCAAAATACCAAAAATCATACAAATCTCCCGTACGAGAACCATTTCACCATTCCTTAGTTGGGCCCCTAGTGACCCCAAATGCAGCTTGCAATTCTTCTAAACTCATCACATATTTCTTATTTTCAAACTTGAATGTCAATCCCGTCACAACATGGTTGCCTATTGCTTTTATTAGCGTTACAAATAATTGTTTCTCTTTCCCAATTTACTTAAACCTCCATCCTTCTCTTGCAAACTCTTGACTCTAGTATTCACGACTCATCCCTCCTATGAACTACAACTCTAGCCCCCTTCCCTCTTACAAGCTCCAACTCTTCTACAAACTTCGACTATATCCCTCATGTTAACTCCAATCTTGTCCCCCCAAATATATCTAAATTCGGAATTTTGATGGAATTGGAAGGCAACTTGGTATATAAAATGCTCTCCTTAGTTTAATGACTTTACACTTTCGTATTTTTGTATGTTTTGTAACTATTAGTTCGCACTTTATTTTCAATTTTCGTTACATATTAGCGTTATAAAAACCGTTGTATTTCATCCGAAAAACTGTATTATTCATCTACCTCAGGGGTATGGATGACAAAAGTTATAGATAATTGACGGACATGTGAAGACTTAAGGGATGGGTCGGTGATAAAAGTGGTTGATCTATCTATCACCCGACTTATTGTCGCCTCTTACCACAATCCCTCTTATAAAATGAAAATAATTTTATAAAGTATGTGATTAATATGTTATTATGGTCAGACGTGATGGTGATTTTTGATAGTGGGCTTGGGTAGCCCCTATTTGAAGCGATTCGTTTGAGACGGACTAACGATTAACATGACGTTCAAAGTTATGGGCTTTGTTTGCTCAATGGGCTTCGTTGCCCAAAATATCAGATTGTGTTGATTGAACAAAACACGGAACAGAAACTCGGTCATCAAACGAACCCTGAAACTGCCCCTCTATCTCGGCGGCTCAGCTTCTGCAAATGTACGCATCTCCATCTTTCCTTCTATTGCTTCTTACTTATTGATGCGACTATTTCATTACGAATTCCCTCTTTCAATTATTATTGATTTGCTTCAACTATCTGGTTGATTTTTTCGTATAATTGTGATTGTTGAATTCGCTGTGATCGTGAATTCTTGTCAAAGATCGCTTCTTCATTATTTCTTTCTTGTTAGGGTTTTCAGCGGGTAATTGTAGGGAGTGTAGTTTTGACGATCACGTATAAATAGCAATTTGAAATTGAAACTTCTGTTGTGCATTTTGGATCAGAAAAAGGGAATCAAACAGCGAGGTTTTAAATAATTTAATCACGATATGGGATACATAAATACATACATAGAAGAATGTTGTCATCATTATTGAAATATTGAGACAATTTTGAGATGATGGATTTAACCAATTGGTTTGAGATGGTTGGAGAATCCTGACAATGTGAAATGGTGATCTTTATGAAGTTTAATATACAGTATGAGTTTAATTACTCGGGGCCAGGAGCTCTGTAGATGGAATCTGTAACTCTTAAGGATGAAACTGGTCTCAACCCTATTCATACATGCTCAATGAGCTCTAGCTTCTGACAACAACAGCACCTTTGTTTTCAGCAAACTTTGGACTTGCCCAGCTGTCATTTTTAGCATTACTCAAGTTTCATTACTGATTGTAGCTGAACACAAATATTTTGCAATCAGGTTGCGTTGATATGTTAACATGAGTTAGCTGGATGTGTTTGACTCAGATCTGGGAACCCTTTTGTGCTGAATTTCACAATTCATGAGCATCCGATATGTGAAAGTGAAAGCTGGTTAAGAAAATTGTATTTAATTCCCTTCTCAACAATGTAAAAAACAACTGAAACTTATAATCACACATTTTGATCAGCAACCTCCAATCATATATTCCTCCATGCTGAAATTTTACACCTCGGATTGTTGCAATTGCTTTTTTATAGGGAAATTTCTTAGGAATGTTTTATTTCACCTGTTTTCAGCCAGTGAAGATTACTATAGAAGGTGATTATGATTCTTCACAAACAATCAAGCCAAGAAACATGGTACAATATTCTACATGTGAAGGAAGATGCGAGTTTTGATGATATTCGTGGGAGCTACAGATCTGCCCTTCTGAACTCCCATCCAGATAAACAGCGAATTTCTTCTGATATGCAAAATACAAATGAAGGATCAGGGGATAGATTTATGAAGGTCCAGAAAGCATGGGAAGTCCTGAGCAACCCAAGCACACGTGCACTTTATGATAATGAGCTAAGAGCATTGAGAAGAGATGATTTGGTTGTTGCTGATGACATCAGCTTAGAAGATATGATGGTTGAAGAAGGTGATGGAGACGTTTTTGAGTTATATTATCAATGCCGGTGTGGCGATTACTTCTCAGTGAGTACCATGGAGTTGGAAGAAGAAACAGGGTATCGTTTATCAATATATGACAAGGGTGAAATCCGTGTAGTTACACCTGATGGCCTGCCAGGTACCATTGTTCTCCCATGTTGTTCGTGTTCTCTCAACATTCGTCTTATGATCAATGTCAGTAGTACGAGTCCAATTTGAACCAATTTGTACCGGTTTGTCATGTCAAGCTATGCCATTTGGAAAAATCTATTTAGGATGATCCAAGTTATAAATCCTACATTGCAAGAAAATTCCTGGCTAGTTGAAGTCTGGAAATGCAAGCCAAGAGTGTTTGCAAAACCAAAAAACAAAAAAAGAAGTGTAAGATTCCTGTGCAACACAGTGGTAAAAAAAATGAATGGGGCAAAGAAGCAGTCAAAGCCTGGGTGGGTAGAATGAGGCAGACCTCGATACTGATGGGTGCCAATGAAAGAGACAATGGATCTGAAGTTTTGGCTTATTTAATTGAAAACTGTCTGCTAAATTGTGCAGCGTTTGCAGATGAGTTTTTGTTATCGAAGCTCAGCATCTTAATCTGCAAACTTATGAAATAATAAAATGGATGTTGTTGTCTTATTATATGAAGAGATAAATGAAGGTTTTTGGAGTTTGGAGTGACAGGAGTGTGCCTAATTGGGTGTGTTGTACTGTTGCTGTTTACTCCCATTAAAATGATGTAAGGATTATATCATTAGAGAGCATTCAATGCTGATACATATATGATGTATATTCTCCCAAGAACAAGGGAGCTCTGAGATCAATTCTACTAATGCATTCAATTCTGATATTATCCTTGCTAGTTATACATAAGATATGATGTTCCTCTTCAATTCTGTACTATATTGAAGAAATGTAGTGGATGAGTATAGTTTCAAGTAGTTTGTTGTGATTTGAACGAGTTAAGCAGTGGAATAGCGAGAGAAGAGGATGATACATTTGTTGTTTTTGCTGCTTGCAGCTAGGGTTTTCAACCCTAAAACCTATCTATTTGTACTCCAATAGATAGAATCCACACCCTTGTCGACCCAAACTCATTATTCGTTCTTGGCCCATCGTATCATTCTATCTAGATTTATTGTCTTATTATAAGACAGTTTAATTATAATTTTTGAAACATGAAATGAAGAGCCAAGGATTGGTGAAAGTGAAGTTAGCATGTGAAGAAGGCATCACCTTTTAACAGTAAGTTTGGGGTACACAATCTCCCAAGCACTTATAGGGTTACACATCTGGGAAGCCTTGAAAAACCCATCTCTTTACATCAAAATAGAGAAGCACCAATTCATTCACTTTTACCGATCCAATCTTTGCCAGCCCTTTTACGCCATTTCAACGTTCTCCACATTAAAAACAAAATATTTGAAAAAAAAAAACATAACATGAAATTTACAGAGAGAGCAGTCTTGAAGGTGGTCCAAGTCAAAGACCATAGAAATAAATAAAGAAATTAAAAAAAGAATCTCATCCTTTTCATGATTGAAATGCCATTCCTCGATCCGTCTCTGACCGATTGAACAGATTATAGTGATATAAAAATGAAGCTTCCTGATAGGAGAGATGGGATCATCGGCATTTTCATAATTGTATCCATTTTTATTTTTAAAAGTTTAATTATTAGATTTCTGTAATAGGAATCCTAGCCCATATTGAGTTATATTTGAGTTATCATTCCTATGAAATCAAGAATCAAAATCAGCATCAGCCGTACACATACTCATCGTGTTTGATCGAATAAAAATGATTCATGAAACGACCAATTACATTTCTAAAGAAGATTTTAATTACATAATTAAAGACGGATATCATTTACTCCAAGATATAACCTATTTTAAATTGGCTAAATTAGGTTAATAGGCCTTTTTGAAAAAGTATAATTAACTAGGCTTTTTTATTTTTTTGTTAAGTAAATATACCCCAAATCTATTTTTTTTTTACAGTGAACCCTAGCCTACCGCCTTCAGCCGCCTCTCGTTTTCCATTTCCTTGCGAACTCTACCTCAGATCTCTCATCACCGCCCCTTTGAATTCCATTCCCTTGCGAACTCTACCTCAGATCTCTATCGTCATCATTATCACCGGCCACCCTACTCTCCTTCTCCCGTGCTCAATCCCAACCTCATCCACCACTACGTTTGGCGGATTTCGTACCAGGACGTCCACATCAAACACCCGACGATAATCAAAGGTATGTTTCCTTCGGTCATTCCCGTTGTTGATTTAGTGTGGATTGAATATCTAAGAAATTTCGAAGGGGTTTTAATTGTGAAATATGTTGTTTGGTGTGATTTGAGTGATAATATTGATACTAGATATTCTAGTGCTTTGGAGACTTTTAAAATTTAAGTTTGACTACTTCTGTTGGTTTTAATGATTTGTTTTTAATGTTTTGTAATGTGTCTATAATTATTGAGTTTTCACTCAATTTTCAGTGTCATTAGCTAGAAGCTTCACCGCTCTAGTTCCATCTATACTCACTGGTGTTCAAATTTCTCTTGTTTTTTTGTTTCATTTTTTGGAAGCATAAAATTGCTTAAGATTGCACGTTTTTGGCTTTCAAGTACTATATTCTTTTTAAAGAGATAATTTTTATGTATTGTTTTCCTTGCTCATGCGAAGGACTGCATGTGTGGATAAGTAGTAGGTAGTGAAGTTGAATCTCATATCAGTTGTTAGAGTTGCCAATGGTTGTGAAGTCAAAACTACACTAGTGACTTCTCTTTAAATTTAATATGGTTTCATTGGATGGAATCACTAGTGGCATCCACATGTAGCCATGAGTTTGAACATAACCATCCTTTTTTAGCAACTCATCTGCTTCCTCAGGCCCTCGACTTCCAGGTTTGTATGGGATGAGATTTATCTTCCCTTCGTCGACTTTGTGCAGAAGAGGCGTCACAGGCGTCACAATCTCCCAGGAAACCTGCACAAATAATCAAGTAGAAAGATTTGCAACTTAGAAACTTCATTTGAGACCCGGATATGAGTGTGTTTTACATATAGTGTTTGCATGTGTACCCTCAATTCATATGTGCTTCTAATAGTCGATATGCCACCATCTCAAGGCTTTACGCTTCATCTTTACACCTTTCTGGTAGCATACTCCAAATTAGTGACACTTAGAATGCAGATTGTATTAGTTTAGCAGCCAACTCTGAACTACAGGACCAAAAAAAATATTGGTAAAAAAATATGATATGTAAAATTTCTGGTAAGAGTTTCTGGTATGAATTTCATACCAGAAACCCATACCATAAAATTTTAAAAAATAATTAAGGATACAAAAAAAAAAAAAAAATTGGTATGTATTTCTGGTATGTAATTCTGGTATATAAAATTTTTGGTATGTAATTATGGTATGTAATTCTCCCATTAGTTATTATGGTATCTAATTTCTGAATTCAATTTATGCTATTTAATTTCTGATATCTAATTTCTGGTATCTAATTTTCCTATGACAATTTCTGGTATGAAATTTTATGGTATGAAATTTCTGGTATGAAATTTCTGGTATGAGAAATTCTGGTATGAGAATTCCGGTATGAGAAATTCCGGTATGATAAATTCAGTCCAAAAAATAAAAAAAAAAATAATAAAAAAAATAAAAAAGGCAAGAAAAATAATAAATGAAAACAAATTCAGTAATTAAAAATTAAAACTTATACTTATATAATAACAAATATCACTTATTCCTTTCTTTCTAAATAGAAAGGTTAATAATTTTTACCTACTATTAAATGAAAGTGGTAAAAAATTTGGGGTACACTTTTTTAAACAAAAACTAAAAAAGGCCTAGTATGTCAAATTATCCCTTTTAAATTTAAAATTATATTTATATATTTTTATTATACATATATATTATACTCATGTATTTAATTTTACAAAATAAAGAATAATAATTTTCTATAAAAAAATTATTCATTAATTAAATTAAATTATATGTGTATGAAAAAAATATATCCCGATTTATTGAAATTTATTTGATATTATAAGCATACACATGCATCATAATATAATATGACTTTTCATTCCATGATACATATTAAATCAAATATGATGCTAAAAATCCGTCGTTCCAACGAATATCAAACGCCAAGTATCAAGAATAGTTTATTTCAGTTTTTTATTCCATTTCGATTATCGATCCCAACCTCAATCCTACAATAATACAAAATCATTGAAGAGGAACAATGGGAGGGTGTTGAAATCCGAATATGATGTAGCATAGGAGTTGTGTGCAATGTGTTGAATGATAAACTTGTTCATACCATTTTCATATAAGCTTGGCATCGGAACTCTAAGATGTGTTTAGTTTGCTATTCTTGGGTAGGCTAAAAGAGAAAAAAGGAAAGTAAATGAACTTCCGTTGGTCAAGATTAAGATACTTGTCTTTTGGATGGGTGGGTATGAAAAGAAACATTTGGCAGTGAGATGCATGTGGATATATCACAATCACATATGATAAGGACGTGAGGCTTCCAACTATTATTGACAACATTGTAAGTGAAAATGGGCTCAACCACAAACCCATCTCTCTCTCTCTCGATCTCGCAACAATCTGCACCAATGCAATGTGGCCTAGCCAGAGAATATATTTTCTTTCTTTGGTAATTATGTAAAATGATATGCCTGGTATACAAGGTCACTAAGGGTTTATTTGGTATGTTCGCAAAATAAGGTTGAAATTAAGAATAAATAATCTATCATAAATATGAGTTTTAAGTTGCTGGACTAAGACATTCTATCTATGACCATTTGCTTTTGACATTCAAATTTCAACTCAAAAACAATACCCATCCCCTAATACCAATTTCAACTCATATTCGGCAAGTATAAGAGGAAGCACGTTGAGTGAACCTACACGCAATTCTTCAGGGTTCAAATTCAAATCAATTGATAATAGGAGGAGTAACCCTTAAACTTGTATGTTAGGTTCACGTTACTTATTATAGTCGATATGGGACAATAATCCAAACATCTCAACAATATCATTAATAGAATTTGTTTGATATGTTGTTGGAATAATGTAATTCATGGATGCGTAATTCTTTTTTTGACAATTTTCTTGTGACATGCAAATTTCACCTCACGAATAATACCTATCGGATGACAAATTTTCTTTGGGGATCGAGTTTTATGATTAAAAACTTCAATGTTAATTTTGCTTCATCCCATAGAAAGATTATGCTAGAAAAATAAGGTAACGAGATGATGTGAGATTGGTGAACACTCAATAATCACATACTCTTGCAAGTATACAATCATTGTCAATATAAGTGCGTAGTGTTTTCATCAAGGTCGAATTCCACATGTATGCTATATAGCTTGATTTTGATCAAATTCAAAGGCAAGGTCTAAGTGTGTACAAGAAAGGGGGAAGGGGTAATCAATGGATCAAATCTTTTGGATTGATGCCTTCCTTGCTCGGGTTTAGAAGTCTCCCCTGCTCGAGTTGAGAGTCACTCGAGGTTAACTCGAGAGATGTTGAATCTTTTGCACATCAAGATCTTCCTTTCTTGAGTGGATTGTTATTTTCTCTCGAGTTTTCCTGGCTTCTTTGCTCGAGTTTTGAGTTCACCCAAGAAATTTGACAATTTCATTTTTGTGGCTTCTTTGCTCGAATTTGCCTTTCTTTGTCCGAGTTATGTTTCATTCGATGCTCCTTCCTTGGAGTTTCCTTAGCTTTTCCTTAGTTACATTGGCTTCATGCTTGTATCTTTGCTTGCATTTCCTTATTCATTTGCTTTTGAGGTGGATGATGAGTTGATATATGATGCTTGGATTACTTGAGTGATTATATATTTATTTGAGCTCCATTTTTGGTCAAAGTACCTACAAAGACATGAAAGAAGGAAAGTAGACATTCTTTTAACAATTTAAACTCTAATTAAGATATGAATGCCCAAACCATACAAAATAAAGATATAAACATGCAAAAAACACATCTAAAACATAGCATGAAAATATGCTATCAAAATACCCCATACTTAGCTTTTGTTTGTCCTTAAGCAAAAACATATACAAAGGATAAGATAAAGAATAACAAAGAAAAAAAAATATTTTTGGTAGTATACTTCAAATGATCAATCACTTTCAACATATCAGTGTCATGTGAAGGCATAACACAATGTTAAGGATAATGAGCATGAATTAAGCATGAAAGATGAATGTTAAATGCTAACACAGTAAACCTATGATAAAGAATCCTAAGTTATGACAACTTAGGCTTGCTAATTAGAGGTCTTTATCGATGGTCGCACTTGGTTTGCATTGTTCTACTATATAAATAAAAGGTATCTAAAGTCCATATACTTGGGTGCAATCAAACATGATCGGGATTTTTACAATGTTTTTATACTTGAACTTTCTCTATCAAATAAAATTTTCAAAGCTCTTTTTGGCATGGTTAACAATCACTTGCATTCATATTTTGATGTGCATACTTTACCTCATTGGCATAAAAGCAAAATAAAAGAAAAAGTAGGATTCATCACATAGCCAATTGGCATTTGAACTTTGACGTGCTTTCAATATGATTTTTTCTTTACTTTTTTTTCATTCATTTAGCCTTTTTTCTTACGTGTTAGTATATTTCACTCAAGTGAGTGTCAACTAATGTAAACTTTTATAGGCCGAGCAATTTAGAGTTCATAACCAATACACACTATCATGAACCTAAGCATATGACTTAGCTTAAATTTCAAATATAGGCATCACTAAACCAAACATCAACCAATAAAAATGTATAAGATGCATAACTAAATTCAACTTTCATATACATTTCAAGAATGATTATTTAACAAGTTTCACATATGCTATATTCAAAAATAGTATCATAGTTATCATCATCAAGATCATTTCATTCATTATAAGAAGCATACAAAAAAAATTTGATTTTTTTTCATTTTTTTTTGGATTTTAAACTTTTCCAATATTTTTGGATTTTTTGTTTAAAAATAAGAACTTAAAACACAAGAAAATCTCAAGAAATAAAAAAAAAAAGCAAACACATACATACAAATGAATGCAAGCATTCCCTACCCCATACTTAAGATTTGCATAGTACCTAATACAAAAATAAAAGAGAGATAAATATTACTCACAAGATGCATGGTGTCTCAAGGTAGTAGGTGTCTATTCTTGTGGTATAGATCATCACCAGTCATCTATATATTCCATGTGCACATTATCATCTTAAAATTTATAGTCCTCTTCCTCTTATAAGTCAACTTCATCTTCCTCTTTGGATGATTTAGATCCACTTGAGCATCAATGGAGGTGGAGGAGAAGTAGAAGATGGCTTAGGTCGAGTGAGGAAAGTGAAAGAATGGAGGCTAGATCAAGTTTTTTGTGGTTAGAATACTTGAAAAACATTTCAGCACTCAAAACTTGAAGTAGGTTTTTGGTTGCACAATTGAGTTTTTAAAACTCTATCAAGCGGCGTTGTTGAAGCCAAAACTCAAGGTTCACTCGACTTAAGTGTACACCTCCACTAGAGGTAGGACACTTAACTCATTACTTTGAATCCTTATTTTCTTTGAAAATTTTCTTCAAATCTTTGCATCTTCACTCCATGTTCTATCTTTTAAGATCAAAGCAACACAAAGAACACTCATATTATTCAAAACAAAATCAAAAGAAAAGAAAACACAAAAATGAGTTGTCGTCTTGAGGTAGTTCATTAATAGTGTTAGTTGAACTAGTGGTTTGAACTAGTTTTATAAGTGACAATGTGGTAACCCCATTATCATGCCAAAAATTGATTTTTTTTTTCCCCATTACCGAATTGTCAGATACGTCCTTTCTTAAAGTCGAATTTAAGTATTATTACGTTGTTCCATTGTCATGATGTTGTTCCTTTCTTTTGGTAATGAAGTATGTCAAGATTTTTGTATGTATTTTTCTTTTACAACTTTTACCCATTCGTTGTTTGGTTCCACCAGGACTTTGACAAAATTTCATTTGTAAGACTTCGTTTATGATATTATCAATTTTCTTAAACCAAGACCACCGCTCTTTTTTTTTTTTTGTTTATAAACTTTGTCCCAATGTTGGTCTCCTTTATTTCAAAATAATTTATTTTATAGGTTTTATCCAGCTCGTCAAGGTTGTGGTTTTATCGGGACATTTCTTCCTTCTTGCGCGAGTAAATTATCTTTTCATTTTAAAAGTTCTTGTTTTGTTTTTTTATGAATATTTTAAAAGGTATTTTTAGCAACTCTTTCATTAATGATCGGATATCCAAAGTATTTGTCGAAAACGATAATCTGATTCATAACAAGCACATATTTAATTAATCAATAGAGTTTCCCACCAAAAAAAAAAAATTAATCAATAGAGTTTTCACTTAAATTGTTGTTTGAGACTGATTTTTAGACGTTAACTTTTATCTCAATACCATCTTCAGCTATACATTTGTTTCTCTCAATGATCTTCATTGCTTGCTTAAAGTTGCGACTTTGTAAAATTTATGGACTTAGATCGCAACAAATTCCAAGTGATCTTACGTGAATCATTCCACATTTCAGAGACTTTTTGGAGGAAAATTGGAGGATTTGTTTTCGTCATTTTACAATGGTAACTGAATTATGTAGTGACAAAATAATATAAACATGTCTAAAGTTAATCTGAGACAAATGCAATCTGCAACGTGACCGGAAAAAGGGAGAAGTGCCTCAGATTGTTCGTTCAAAGCTTTCGCTAGCGGCCACTATGACACGTGGAGATCTGTTTTTCGTATTTTTAACGATTATAAATAATCCACGAATTTCCAAATCTACCCCTGATATTTTTGAGAGGCAACTGCCAACAAACTGAATTTTCCGAATCTTACCATTGGGACATGGTTGGTATTTCAAGAAAAATTCGGGGAAGGTAAATGACTAATTTGCCCCTGTAACGGTATCCACTCAACTTAAAGGCGTGACTTCTCCTCACCTCCTTCGTAGTTCGTACTACCAAAGCTGTAAGATGAGGACATACATGGCGCTTCTCAGTTTCTGAACTCATCTTCTGGAGATAATACAGTTAAGTGTGAGAGAGAGATGACAACTGGAATAATTAATGACCAGAACATGGAGAAACAGATTCAGAAGCACATGGGTGGATGTATGGCCGGATTCTTCAACCTGTTTGATCGCAACCACGTTCTCTCCGGCAAACGCGTCTACATTAAGCGCCTCCCCGCATCCGTTGTAAGTGTCTCGCTTAATTTCTCCTTTTCCATCTGTCACTGAATCAATCAAATTCTAAATATGATTGCCATGTTTGTAGTTTGTCGAATCGACCTCAGATTCCGTCTCCTCATTCCGATCTCCGGCACCGTCGATGGAGTTTGAGAGACCAGAGCCAATAAACTCCGCTCTGCCTCTGAAGACTCTGAGACCACCTGCGACTCCTCCGCCACATCCAGCTGAACAAGTTGAAGATCCGGCACCGCTAATAGCGTCTCCGGCTAGATCGCCGGTGGCGGTTCAGTCATTTGAGTTTAAAGAGGGGCTCAAGTCACCGTGGAAGTTCAGTCGAGAGGCGCCAAGGCTCTCTCTCGACAGTCGAGCCGTCGTAGATGCGAAGGGAAAGCTTCATCGGAGAGAGCTGAAGACGATGTCAGGGATCGTTACAAATGCTGGTGACGCTGAGGGTGACAAGCACAAGCGTTCACCAAGCGTCATCGCGAGGCTGATGGGATTGGATCAGCCGTTGCCTTCTTACTCTGACCCATCTGATTTGCCGGTGAAGATAGTAGAGCTCCGAAGATCAGCGTCGGAGTCCAGAACTAGAGATGCATTTCGATATGTCGATGGAAATGTGTTCTCGGCGAACCAGCAACACCAATCAAATTCAGTGTTCCCAACCGCAGACAATAGAGAGACAAACAATGGCTGTCGAGAGTTTAACAACATCGAAAATTTAAAAGTTCAAAGTCGAATAAACGTGCGAACTCTCGATCAAGATGGTTACAATACCCGGTGCGAGAGTATGGACCACGCGAAGCCATGGACGCCGCCGCATCAACAGAGAAAGGGACACTACGATGCCAGCGACTTCTTCCCGGAGCCAAAGCGGACAGTGACGATCTATAGCGAGATTGAGAAGAGATTAAAGATGAGAGGCATTGGAGAACATTCTCAGGATCTAGAGACACTAAAGCAAATATTTGAAGCTCTCCAGCTCAAAGGCCTTCTCCACCACAAGCAGCCGTCAGAGCAAGTGTGCCAGAGAAACTTCATCTACGAACGGAGATTATCTCACGAAGAGTCTCCGATCGTGGTGACGAAGACAGAAAGAAATCCCAGGAGGCTAGGGAGTGAGCCTTCTCCTCCGGCAGGGTTCCGTTCGAAGGCTATTTCTCGCCGAAATTCTAATGTCGTCGACAGTAATCCGATTCCGTCGGTAAGTTCACGGAGTCTGCACAGAAATCTGAATCTTAGGTCACCGGATAGGAGCGAAAACCGGAGCACTAGCCCTGTCGCAACGAGGAAAAGGATTAATGTTGAGACTCAGAGGAGAAAGAACGAAACACCAGCAATGGAGTCGCGAAGAGTATCCCCTATTCAGTCTCCGAGAAATAGATCCCGGCGAATGGTACAGATGGCGAATCAGTCCCCAAGAAGGTCAAGAACATCGTCTGAGGCCGGTCATGCCGAGGATGAATCGTCCACCATTTCAGAGAGCAGCATTGGCACGTCTTCACACACTGATGCAGAGGTAATAATATTTTAAAGATTTTGGTTCTAGATGACCATATAGAATTAACTTTATAAAACTCTAAGAAATGCTTTGAGTTCGTTATGTTACACAGAGGTTGAAAATGGAGCATCTGAAGGAGGGGAAGAGCTTGTTAGAGAGATGTGATGAGTTACTAAACAACATAGCAGAGATAACTGAGTTGCAACCGAGTCCTGTCTCGGTTCTTGATTCGTCCTTGTATAAGGAAGAGTCTTCGCCCTCCCCTATCATGAAGCGTACAATTGATTTTGAAGGTATGATCTGTTCATGTTGCCACATTTGTTCGAGTTCGCCTGTTATACCAAATTGGTACCTATTCAGTCTTGCAAATGCACCATTCACTGTGCCTAGCTCCTTGTGATTGTGAGTTGTGACTGTTGCTTATCTCCTTTTTGTTCTACACCCCCCACCATCACGCCAAATAGGCAGTTACAGTGGCCTCTAGTTTTAGGGTAGAAATTTACTGTTTCCTAATTCCTACCGTTGAATTTATATCTTGTATGCTGGAAGTTTGATATTGCATGCGCATTGAAGCATAACAGTTGAATGCATGATAATTTCAGTTACTGCTGCACTGCAAGTAGGATCTCTTTGCAGGAGAAAGGTTTATTAGGAAGTCCTTGCTTGGCCTTTATTGAATCATTTAATATATAAGCAACGTCAGTCATTATCATCAACCATCATACAGTGCACAAGTAGGATCTCTTTGCTGACTACACCATACTGTATAATACCAAGTCTGATTTAAATAAAATATATGATAGTATGATACAACTAGTAGCTGTTTTTTACCATTCCCTAATTTCATCTAGCTAGAGTCGTAGCTTTACGTTAGGAATAGCTGTAATTACCCCTAGCCTATTGCTCTGTTGCTGGCTTAGTAGAACTGTACCATGTCAACTGGATTGATCTTTGATGTGGATATGGGCCAGCCAAATTATCACAATCTTCTCTTTCTTTTATTGGGGTATGTTACTGTTGGCAACCAAATTACATGAATTATGATCATGTAACATTGTTTCTGTGGACATTTGAAAGGCAAATATTTATTAGGAGATGGCTCATGACGCATGGTGTGCAGCTCAGTACTGTCATAAAGCTTCTATACAAATGTCAAAAATTACCTTATTTCTCACCACCATTTTGTATTGCACGACAGATCAAGTTCCAGATTTGGAAGATGAGATGTGGAGTCCATCGAGCTCAGTAGGAACATTCCAACTGAAATCGCTTGATACCTGGGATGATCAACAAGACCCGGATTTTACTTACGTATCAGAGATCCTTAGAGCATTAAAGAAGTTGCCCGATGAGTCGGACACCTTCTTGTTGCTTGAAAAGCAACAATCTATCAAAGGAAAGAGCTCCAGGCTGAAAAGGAAGCTCATATTCGACACGGTCAGCGAGATCCTAAACCGGCACAGACAATTGCCCCCGTGGAAATCAGTCTCCCCCGGGCCGAAGCTGCGACAAATCTGGTCGGAGCTACGGAAAATTGACGTTAGGGATGACCCTGAGGATCTTTTTGAGGTGATTTGTGGAGTTATGAAGAGGGATATGGCAGGAGACTCGATCCAAGGGTGGGGAGAGTGGCACGTGGAGATATCGGATGCTGTGCTGGACATGGAGCGGTTGATATTTAAGGATTTGGTTGGAGAGATGATCAACAGTCTAGCGGTAATAACAAGGCAAAAAAGTGTGATCAGGAAATTGGTGTTCTAGTAGAGGCATAACTGGAAAGCAAAATAATAGCCGTTGCTTTTGGCGCTCTATTTTGGTTATTGTAGAGGATGTAGGCTAATTAAGGTGGAAGATCTAAGGGTCAGTTATTCACCTATGTTATTTTATTTATTAATATTTTCAAGGGGAGGTTGTCATGTGAGGTTGCATGTGTATTAGCGAAAAAGGAGACGATGTAGGGGTTTATACGGGTCATGTTCAATCCATGTGTTCTCATCTTCATTTGTGGCAATTAAATAGTACTACTTTCTGTTGAAACCTACCTTCTAAATAAAATATGAAGTGGGTGTACTATATGCTCACTATAGACTAATCTCATATACTTATTTGTCATTTCGGTTTTTATACGTATAAGATAAAAGAAATTAGGACAAGTGATTTTATTAATATTATGACAAGCAATAATAGATATAACTAACATTTGGACATCAATTTCCGAATACGTCTTTCCTAGGTTCATTCATCATCTTTAATTTCAATTGTGAATTCCTAATTCTGTAGCTTTTAAGAGCTCTTTTCTGTAAAGTCTAAGCTTATGCCCGTACAATTGTTCTCGCTTCTATCTTTCGACCATCCGTGTTGGTCAAGTTAGCTCATTCATCCTAATAGTGAACTGAAAGGAGCAATTCCTTCTTTTCTTGAGAGGATTGCATTCAACCCATCAGATAACCCTGATGCTTGAGCGGTCAAAAAGCGACGAACATGCCACCGTCAAAAGAACGAATCAACAACCACAATAAAGCAAAACGAAATCAAGGTTAGGAGTGAAGATGATGAAAAACACAAATATATCAAACCCAAAAAAGAAAGTCCTCTCGAAAATGACGCTAATGAGGAACGAGTCAAGCATTGTCGAAAAGAATATCCATCAAAACTTTCAACAAGTGAAAAACGATACTCCAAGGAAGCATCTCCATCAAACAGAATTGTCAAGAACACACAATAACAACAAGACACGACTTAAACCATTAACCAAAATTAACAAAGAGAACCTTAAACACACTAAAACACAAATTCAAAAAAAAACCATTAAAAATGTGTGTTGAAGAGCTATGAACACAACAAAGGAGTGACTCTTGTTATCAAAACGAGAGTTAATGGAATTTTGTCCTTTTAGTTATATCCTTTGCCGTGCGCGTTTTTAATATAATTTTTCTTTATTTATTGAAAGAATTTGGCCTACTAGACATTTTTTAGTTTTTTGTTTAGTAAGTGTACCCCATTATTTTTACCACTTTTATTTAATGGTAGATAAAAATAATTAACTCTCTATTAAAAAAAAGAATAATTAATGTTTGTTCTTTTTAATTGCTGAATTTATTTTTATTTTTTGTTCCAAAAGTTTTTCTTCCTCTTAGTTTACAAAAGCTTACATCCCTAGAGAGAGAAAAACACGAGAGCCTCATTGGAATATCTAAAGAGTGTTATACTCGAGTGTGTATTACTCAGTGAAGTAACTAGGCTATTATTGCTAGGTTAAGAATTGGAACTAGATCATAACATTGACTACAGTGAGAGAAGTAGGGGATTTCTTCTAGCTTGTATCTAGGACTCTTTGAAGCAGATAATAGATTGTTCGCTCCCCTTCCTCACCGACTCACCAGTTACCACCACGGCTCCTAGATCTGCAATCGATTGAAGAAGGAAATCCGAAGTGGAGAAGAAGCGGAAGGGGAAGAAGAGGAGGAGAGAGATTAAGCTCTGATGTGTGCAGAAACTTGTGCCCTAGATTAGTTGATTTGAGAGACGATGGATGAACTTGTGCCCTAGATTAATTGATCGAACGAGAGTATACAATGTTCTTAGCAAGCCTAACACATCCTTGGACCAGCAGGAGTATCTGATTCAGCTTCAATGAAAGTAAGTAAAATTGCTTTGTCTGCAAATGCTCTACCCAGTTCTTCAGCAAGCTGATAAGTCTGTGGAGCAAATCACGCAAATAAAATGGATCAAAACTTCTGATTTCATTCAAGAACAGTGTGAGTATACAGTGAACAGTGTGAGTGATAATAGTGGTTGATCTACGTCCGCCAAGTGTTCGATGAAATGTTTTTGGGTTTTGTTTGATCTATTTTGATATGAAGATAGATTTCTTACCCTATGTAGTGTCATCCGCCATATGTTTGATGAAATGTCTTTAGAGATTGTTGGTTCTGATATGACAACGGACGGTAGAGGTTTCCTTCATTGTCCTCTTAGGGCATTTCAAGGTTGTCGGGACGGTGTAGAGGGAAGCAGAGGTTTCTCTTGTTTGGTTTCTCATCTTAAAAGACAACATTTTTGTTCCGAAGATAACAAAAATGCGATTCGCGACACTATTGGGAATAACCTTGATGTATCTGTGGCTTTTGAGGAGTCCTTGGCATATCTTGGGTTGTGGTTATGCGGGCGTTGTATGAGTATGCATGCTTTGAGTCGTGCATGTCATCACTCTGATGGTTTTGTTCGTGCTGCTTATGAGGACGGAGTGGTAGGAAGCTACATTTTGGGTATCTTGAAGCCAGTCGTGGGAGAGTCGTCTGTTGCGGTTATTAGGGATGAATTGGTTTTTGATGCGGATTTGCTCGATAATGTCTTTTACATTCCTATCACTATTGTGAAGAGTATCCCGCATAGTTGTCGTCTTGCTTTCTCTCAAGCTCTAAAGGGTGCTCTTCAGAGAGTGGTCGCTGAGCCATGTTCTATAGATGCTTGGGTTTCATTGCTTCTTCTTCCTCGGTACACTTTACAAGTGTTCAGGCCTTCAAATAGGAGAGATAGTAGATCAGGGAGTAGAAAGTCTATTCAACAACAGCGGGTCATGCAGTCTCTGGCTTTGTAGGGTGAGGACGACGGTATCGGCAAGCTGGTACGGGGTTTGTTAGACCATTCCGAGCATGGGTTTTTGGGGTGTACTAGGGGCGCCTCAGTGGATGGTGATAGACCGAGAGTGGGACCTAATATCAAGCAGTGTCTTCGCAAGGTCTCAGATGGACATTTCACGGCGGCTGTTAAGGTTCTGTCCTCTTCTGGTGTGGCTTCGTTTGGTGATGAGATTGTGAAGGCTTTGGAGGCTAAGCACCCCTTCAAGTCTCCACCTTCTCGGGTATGTGAGGTTCTGGAATCTCCCCTTGTTGCTGATGTTGATTTGATTCTTAGGTGTATTAAGTCCTTTCCCAAAGGTACTTCTTGCGGGAGGGATGGTTTGAGGGCACAACACGTGTTAGATGCTATGTGTGGGGATGGTTCGGCTATTGCTGTCGATCTTCTGCGAGTGATCTTATCTGTTGTTAATCTGTGGTTGGGAGGCAAATGTCCGGCGAGTTTGGCGGAGTTTGTGGCTTCTGCTCCTCTTACGCCATTATGGAAGCCTGGCAATGGGATTCGACCTATTGCAATTGGTACTATTTGAAGGCGGTTGGTTTCTAAGGTTGCCATGAAAGGGGTGAGTAAAGATATGACAACCTATCTAGCCGATTTTCAGTTTGGAGTAGGCGTCTCTGGTAGCGCAGAGGCTATTTTGCATAGTGTCAACAAGGTTTTGAGCGAGCGGCATGATGATGGTTCACATGCTATGCTTACAGTGGATTTCTCGAATGCTTTTAATCTTGTTGATAGGAAAGTATTGCTTCGTGAGGTGAGGAAAAGATGCCCATCTATTTCTTTATGGGTTGAGTTTTTGTATGGTCAGCCTGCTCGATTGTATTTGGGAGATAGATATATCTGGTCAACTACAGGAGTTCAGCAAGGCGACCCCTCAGGGCCTCTCCTTTTTGCCCTTGTCTTGCATCCTCTTGTGCACACTATCCGTGACAACTGTAAGCCTCTTCTTCATGCTTGGTATTTAGATGATGGGACGATCATTGGTCGATCGGAGGATGTGTCTAAGGCACTTGGTATTATTTTGAAGGTTGGTCCGAATTTTGGACTTGAGTTGAATGTTTGGGTGTTGCGAAGATGTTTTTTGGCTTGAGGACTTGTCAGCCAGAGCATGTGAAGGATGCGGCATCTTGTTTTGACGTGGGACTCCGTGGGTCGATTGAGGATATTGTGGTTTGTGGTTCGAGTGGCATTGGAGCTGATGCGTCTTCTCCCGCAGCTTAGGAACCCGCAGAGTGAGCTTCTCTTACTTCGTTCGTGTTTGGGTGTTGCGAAGATGTTTTTTGGCTTGAGGACTTGTCAGCCAGAGCATGTGAAGGATGCGGCATCTTGTTTTGACGTGGGACTCCGTGGGTCGATTGAGGATATTGTGGTTTGTGGGGGTCCTTTTTTCGGGGATCTTCAATGGCGGTTGGCTTCCTTGCCTGTTTGTCGTGGAGGGCTCGGTTTGTACTCTGCTATGGAGGCATCTTATTACACTTTTGTTGCCTCCAGAGCTCAGTCTTGGGTGCTCCAAGACCATATCTTGCGTGACAGTGGGCTATCCGGTATGGATTCAGATTTTTATAGAGCTTTAGATGACCTGCATGTGGCTATCCTGGAGTTCGACCTTTCCAACTTTACTAGTAAGGACACCGTCCCCCCTAAGTCCCAACATATTTTGGCGGATGCTCTTTTTGGTAAAATTGTTCAGGAGATGGTTGAGAGATTTGATATGACTAATAGACAGAAAGCTGTTTTCGGATGTCTGCAAGCGCCGCACAGCCAAGATTTTCTTCTTGTCATTCCCATTGATGGACTTGGTCAATGGATGTCCCCAGTGGAGTACCGCTCCATTCTCAAGTACCGACTTATGATTCCGCTTTTCTCAGCTGGGGAGGTTTGCCCCATTCTTAATTGTCGGAGGGTGTTGGATGCTTTTGGGGAGCATGCTGTACATTGTAAGGAACTTCCTAGCTTCAACTATAGACATGATCTGGTTCGTGATGTTCTTTGTGATACCTTTAGACGGGCCATAATTTCTGTAAAGAAAGAAGCACCTGTGAACTTCTTGACTGATCCGCGAGATAGAAGGTCGACATTGCGGCCTGCGGATGTTTTGGTGTTTGGTTGAAGTGGAGGGAAGCATGCATGTATTGATTTGACGGGGGTCTCACCGCTTGTGGGATTAGGGAACGGACCTTTTTTTGTGGGTCAGACAGCTTGTAGAGCGGCATCAACTAAGGTGGCCAAGCATGGAAGGGCATGTGTTGAAAACCAACACGCTTTTCTTCCATTTGCTTTTGACACGTTTGGATTTTTTGCACCCGATGCTGTTGATATTCTCAAGAGGGTGCAAAAAGTTATGCATAGTAATATTATGGCATCTAGATTCGTAGATGTTGTTTTTAAAAGGTTAGGTTTTGCCATCCAAAAAGGTGTAGCGGCGCAACTTGTTGCTCGCTTACCTTCTACTTCTACGTAAATAGCTATCCACTGTTTGCATACGTCTCCAATATCTCTTAAACACCCATCAATATAAAAGAACAAAATGAAGATGCTTTGATCGCTTGAAGACTTAGATGTTTCCGTGTAAGCTTGTATTTGTTCTCTTTAATCACCATCTTCATTTATAGTCTTTGATGGAGAAGTCTTCTAGCCGTTGTAGAAAGGACCGTTGTGAGTTTCTTCATTCTCCATGAAAAACGGTGTAAGGTTGAGATGAAGTAGACGTTGTAAGATCTTCAATCTTCTACATCTCCTTGACTCACGTTGAGAGTCTTCTTCTTCGAGATTTTCTCTTAAAAGAGCCGTTGAAGATCTTGCCGTTGAAGTCCTTGTTTCAAGCTCCAAGATCTTCTAAGTTGTTGAGAATCTTTGGTTGAAGATGTAAGACCCTAGTTTTGCCTTCACCGCCCCGCGGTGAAGAAGGCCGCCCCTGCGGCTGAGGTGATCCGCCCCTGCAGATTTACGACAGATCGCGCCCGATCTGTTTTCGTTCGTTTTATCTTCCTTCCAAAGAAAGAATATTTGATATTCTATCTTCTGGGCCGGTTTCCTTATCTTCTTCAAAACCCTAGAGTCCTTCCTTCTATCTTTCTAGTCCTTCTCTATATATTCCTGCCTTTTTCTCCTTTTTCCCGTTTCTTGCATTCGTCTTCAACCCTGAGAGATGCAGCCGTTCCCTTGCTTCCCTGTGATCTTGCTGAACGTGTAAGTTCATCATTCTCTTCTCTTCCTTACGCTCATGTACTACAACATGCTTCCTTCCTTCTTTCTTTTCGTTTTCTGTTCGCCTCAAAGCGTGCGTGCAAATAAGTTTTAAATTTATAAAACTGAAATAAAAGCAAGCGAACCCGCAGTGTACGGATCGGCGTAGTTAAGCAAGTCTTCAATAGTATCGAACTCAGGGATTTGGTGATTCAAATTCAGTTTCGAATAATCGAGCGAGTAAAAGTATAAAAGCTTTGCAAATATTGGGGAAAACAGCAACCCTAAAGATCCAGGTATTCAATTGTGGCAATCGGTTCAAGATATACTATAGATATAAAGACAGAGATGAGATTGCAAAGGTATAACTAAAGTAAGGTAATGTACGGTGAAGTTCCAAAACCCTAATATCTAACCCAAAGACTCTCTCTATAAAGGTTGTTGAGGCTGCAGTATAGAAAGGATCTAAAGGTAAGAATTAATCTCAAATACCCATGCCCAAACCCAAGGAATCAAAGATAAACTAAAACGGTTAAGGTTGTGACACTCGAAACCGAAATAGAGGATGTTGAGTCTCACTACTACCTAGGAAAGGCAAGCCAAGGCTAGGTTAAAGCAAATCTTTAACTTTGGATTAAAGCAAAAGCAAAAGTCGTAAAACAGAGAAAATCACGACTAGATCTTGAGATTCCACGGCCCTGGAACTCAAAAACAGACCGTGGTTTAGGGTGTCGACAAGGTTTGTCACACTCTCAGGGTCCAATCAAGTTACGATCGATCTATCATCATCTAAGCCACAACTATCAACCCTTCACCTTAGAATTGCTAAACGGTTTTAGCCAATAACTATCATCATGATATCAAAAATCAAGTTTAAAAGAGAAAAAGTATAAAACTCCGAAAACTCAATAATTATCCAATAACAAAACTCGAATCCACAACAATGTATGTTTGATGAATGCAGAAAAGTAGGAATATAAATCCTCACAACGATATAAAGAAACAACAAAGAACGGGATGTCAATCCGTCCTCCAATGTAAACCCTAAGATATCCCGAAAGTACACAATCTCCCAAATCACGTCTTTCACAAGCCACAATCCGAGTCTCCAATCCTTCGTCTTCAATCCCCAAAGTAAAATGAACCCTAAAGCAGCCGTCCTCGAAACTCCCTTCTCAAGCCTTCTTATAGGGCGAAATAGGGTTACGAGAAAAGCCCAATAACCGTCGCTGATGTGGCAGTTATGACACGTCACCTTCGTCATGGAAATCACGGTCTCATAACTTTCCACGGCCGTGGTTTAAAACGTGTAACTTTCTGTTGTGCTCTAAACTCACTTTCCACGATCCAATGCCAAGTCCACGGCCGTAATTTAGGGCGTGGAAATCCAAATCTTTGTGAAAGCCTTTATTTCGTGATGTTCTTCACTCATGCTCCTTCCTTAGCTTCTCCAAAGCATCTCTTTGCCATCAAGCATGATCAAATACTCCTTTCTTTCCACATTTTGCTCCAATCCAAGCCTTTATTCACCTATAAACAAAACAAAGCTAGTGTAGATCTCTATATCGACAAAGTGGATGAATGAGCTCACAATTGCTTCAAACTCATATCCATATACACATAAAAGAGGGAAAAACAACTAAACCAAGTGCCTAAAATATAGTCATATTTCATGCTAACAAAATACCCCATACTTGTCACTTGCTTGTCCCCAAGCAAGGTTTTCAAAATCTTAGAACATAAGGTAGAATGAAATATGAATGCAAAACAAAACAAAACAATCTTTTTGGTAATGTGCTTCTAATCAATAGATCATCCTCAAATCTTGCTTCATTCATCCTTGAAAAACGTTCATACACATAAATCGAAATATGCAAAGCAAAGGAACATCATAAATTGCCTAAACTTCAAGACAAACATCCTAACCTTCAAGCATTGTCAAAATCAACATGTGAAACTTCAATTTAGATCACCAAGTCAAATAACACTCTTATGATCTCAAGGACTTTCAAGTAAGGTCAAGAATATGGAAAGGTGGGAAACTTATAAAGGGATGTGATGTATGAATCCGGGAAGAAGGAACAACACAAACTCTTTTCTTTTCATCATTTGAACTAACCACCAACTTAGAGCTTTGCTCTAGACTTTTTGCACATAATTTTTCGACTTTACTTTTGGAGTTATGGACAGCGGTGCACAAAAACCGAAGCCTAGGATATTGGCGTTTCTCAATTTCGAGATGCCTCAAACCCTTGATACACATACCATAATCCTTTAGGAATATCGCTCAATCCGACTTTGGCAAGACACAAACACCCGGCTATGTGAATGGTGCCGAGTTACTCATCATCATGATTGACTTCCCCAAACCTATACTTTCCTACACTTTGAATTCAAACAATTGCTTTCATGGCCCTCCCACATCAAACATGCCAAAATCAACTCTTCCTAAATCCCGGATAGGTAAAGGAGGCAATTATTTTCATTGAGGGGCTAAATGATCAAAGAAAAAAGTAAGAAAATCGAGGTGCCTTAATCATCTCATAGAGAAGTATAAGAACTCATATTGTGATTTCAACCTTCATTTCTCAAAATGATTTAGATAAAAACTTTAACATTATGAAACTTGCAAGAAAGGATAAACAACATACTTAATCTCTTCACAATTCATAATTCAATTCAAGCATACAATTGTCATCAAAAACTCATTCCACAAGTAGATTTCATCACAGAAACCATCTCTAATCTTAGAAGCACAAAAGTTTGCAAAACTTTCAAATTTTTATGGGTTTTTCAAATCCTTTTTCATGCAATGCAATAATGAAACGTGTTACAATGAAAGGAAACATGCAAGTGTTCAGACATAAGCAAAACAAAGCAAAGTGAGTAGAGTTATTACAAACGATAGTCACACCCCACCCCATACTTGAAATACACATTGTCCTCAATGTTCAAAAGAAATAAAGAAAAGAAAAGAAAAACAAAAGGAACTCACTAATGGCGGTGGAGCGGCTCTAACCGGCGGATCATCTCATCATCATCACTAGGAAGGCGGCGGGGGGAATGGATAGAAATCCGAGCTGAAGTTCCGCCCAAACTGCTGGCGGTAGACGTCCCTCAAGACACGGGCGTTCTCCTGGTGCTCTACGTCATGGGCCTGCTGATGGATCTCTAGATCTCCCACTCTCCTCGAAAGATCGGTCGCCCACTCCGGTAACTACGAATACCAACCTGGCGGCTGGCCATACCATGAAGGAGCGTCCGGAGGAGGAGTCGGTGCCACCGGTGGATGATCATACCATGGAGGAGGAGCTACCATCCATGATGGCTGCTCTCCATACCAAGAGGGTGGAGTCTCCATCCATGTCGGCCTCTCACTCACACTAGCCCTGCGTGAAGAAGAGGAACCGGAAGGTCTAGAACGGCGGGGAGATCGCCTAGGCGGCTCCGGGAAGTCGGCCGGCTAGTCCAGGAATGTACCAAAATCATGCTCAACGCCTCCTACATCATGATCATCTCCTCCTCCCATCTCCTCATCATCATCCTCAGCTGGAACCTCATCCGACACATATGGAGGAGCTACAAGTCTATTGGCATGCATGGGTACAAAGGTCTCCTTCCAGTTGTGGCAGCCTAGCATAATGGAGTACTCGGGAAGCTATGGGATGCCTCTTCCACCTCTCTCCTCCCAAGGCATGGCTGCGGTAGGTGAAGCACGGTGGCGGGGAAAGATGATCCCTCTAGTCATAAGCCCATTGAGACCCAAAGGTCTCGCCGCTATCCTAGTACATGCGTAATAGTCAATCCCTAGCTGGTTGGCGATGTGAGACACCATACCCCCATAACCTATGTTCCCGGCCTTTTTGTTCTTCAACTTACTAATGGTGGAGGCAAGTAGGGTGTCACAATCGGCGGATCTACCGGTAAGCATGCAATAGAGGAGGAAAAGCTCATAGGTCTTGATCTTTTGTGGTGTTTCGGTCCTAGGGAAAAGACACTCCGAAAGGACTCTATGGGCTATCTTCAAGGCTAAGTGGTATATGAGCTTAGCCTTGGTGTCGGCTGGTTACCAACGATCCTCACTAGCATAGATCATAGCAATGTCCTCCAAAAAATCCTTAGCATACACTCCCCTGGGAAACCTACCATTGAAACTCTCATGGAACCCAAAGAAGGTTCCAAACTAAATGATGGATAACTCATAGTTTTGCTCCATTAACCTAAAGGAGACTGTTCGGTTTACGTTGCTATGCTTAAAGGAAGTCACAAACTCCCTTGTTATCTCCTCATAAGCATCTTCCCTAATGGCGGAGAAGATGATCAATCCGGCTCTATCCAAGAGCCAAGTCAAATCATTCACCACATTGAGCTCCTCAAGCTCCTCTAGGTCCTATGATCGGTCCTTTTTCAGTCCTCTCCAATGCTCCTACATAATCCTCATGGATTTTAGGGATTCTAAGAGGTGGTGGTGATGGTGGTTCACTAGGAGGGGGTTGGGAAGAGGAGGAACTAACACCCTTTTTCTTCTTGTTCCTACTAGACTTTCTTCTAAACAATTTCACTCAACAACAGAAAAAACCACGGTTTGTTCTTGATTTTCCACGGCCGTGGAAATGTACGGAACCGTGGTTTCGGTCAGTCTCTCTCAAATCTCAGCAATTTCACACCAAAATCAACAATCACAACCCTAGACTAATTCCAATTCAAATTTCATCCAGTTCTCCTATAATCTTGCAAGGAAATTGAACCAAAATGACAAAGGAGAGAATAGGGAGTAAAAACCTAGGTTTGGATTTGAAAAATCCAAATTCCTTCTCCAATGTGGATTGTTCACTCAGTTTGTTGCTTGGATCTTGTAGATGATTGAAAATTCTCCACTTTAGGTTGAAGAATCGATCGAATCGGACTCCGGACGAAGAATTACGGGATGAGGAAAGGTGGCGGCGATTTGGGCGTGGTTCTGGGCGTGGAAAGGGGGTTTTGTTGTGTTTTTGTGAAGGAAGGTGGTTTATATAGTGGCCGTAGTTTTTTGGAAAACCACGGTCACTCGAGGCATTCCAAGGCCGTGGAAATGTACGGACCCGTGGTTTTTTTCTGATTTGTGTCAAATTTTGGAAAATTACGGCCATCTGCTACTTCCAAAACCGTGGTTTTTGGCGTGGAAGTCTCTGTTGTGTGCCAAAATCCAAGTTTCGTCAATTCCTTCCAACTTTTTCTACCTTCCTTTGCCCATTCCTTATTCCTACATCCAAAAACATAACATACCGGGAGATATCGAGGGGAAAACAAAACAAAAACAACTAAACTAAACTAATCTAAGAAAGAAAAACAAAAACGCAAATGCAATACCTTGGGTTGCCTCCCAAGAAGAGCTTGTTTTGGTCCGTAGCTAGACCGTTCCCGTTTTTATTCGAGGACATTCGGAGCAATTTCCTCAACTGGGAGCTCCGGTGAATACTTCTTAAGTCGTTGGCCATTCACCTTGAAACTTCCGCTCTTTTCACCCCATACTTCAACTACGCCATGGGGAAAACACATTTAATCAAATAAGGTCCAGTCCAACGAGATTAAACTTACCTGGGAAGAGCCGAAGTCTCGAATTGAAGAGGAGAACTTGATCTCCTTCTTTGAGGTCCTTTGGAATGATATGCTTATCATGCCAACGCTTCGCCCTTTCTTTGTAAATCTTTGCGTTCTCATAGGCGTTCAAGCGGAGTTCTTCAAGTTCGTTAAGGTCCAAGAGGCGCTTTTTGCCCGCTTCTTTCATGCCGAAGTTCAACCACTTCACAGCCCAGTATGCCTTGTGTTCTAGCTCCACCGGGAGATGACAAGACTTCCCCTACACAAGGTTGTATGGTGTTGTACCTATAGGAGTCTTGTATGCAGTCCTATACGCCCATAACGCATCATCTAGTTTCAAAGACCAATCCTTCCTTGTCTTTGACACCGTCTTCTCAAGGATGCCCTTAATTTCTCTATTCGAAATTTCCACTTGCCCACTTGTTTGTGGATGGTAGCGAGTGGCGATCTTGTGAGTCACCCATACTTAGCTAGTAGAGCTTTGAATCGTCGGGCAATGAAGTGTGAACCTCCGTCACTAATGATGGTCCGTGGTGTCTCAAACCTTGGGAAGATAGTTCTATTAAAGAACTTGACAACAACCATGACATCATTAGTTGGAGAGGCAATAACTTCAACCCATCTCGAAACATAATCTATAGCTAGAAGTATGTATTGATTTCCATAAGATGATAGGAAAGGTCCCATGAAGTCGACTCCCCAGACGTCGAAGATTTCCACCTCCTGAATGTTATTGAGAGGCATCTCGTTTCTTCTAGATATATTTCCTGTTCTTTGACAAGCATCGCAACAAGAAACAAAGGTTTACACATCCTTAAATAAAGTAGGCCAAAAGAATCCGGATTGCAATACCTTAGTGCTAGTCCATTGGAACTAGCGTGTCCTCCACAAGGTAGTGAATGACAATGACGAATGACGCTTTGCATTCTGTCTTCCGGAACACATCTCCTAATGATGCTGTCGGGACCTCTCTTGAAGGGTAGAGGTTCATTCCAAAAGTATTGCCGGACATCCCTAAAGAACTTCTTTCTTTGTGCATAGGATAGTCCGGGAGGTGTTTCCTGACAAACCAAGTAATTTACAAAATCAGCAAACCAAGGTTCGTTACCTCTAGAGATCTTGTCGATGCACTCTTCCATGATGTGTAAGTGCTCATCCGGGAAGAAGTCATCAATGGGTAGATCGTCGTCTTCAATGTGTGGTAGACGACTCAAATGATCCGCAAAAGAATTTTCCGAGTCTTTCTTGTCGCGGATCTCTAGATTGAATTCTTGTAGGAGAAGAATCCATCTAATTAGCCTCGGTTTTACATCCTTCTTGGCGAGTAAATACCGGATCGTTGAATGGTCCGTATATACAATCACCTTCGCCTCTACAAGATAAGAACGAAACTTTTCAAATGCATATACAATGGCTAAAAATTCTTTCTCCGTTGTGGCGTAGTTGAGCTGCCCTTCATCTAGCGTCTTGCTAGCATAATAGATAGCATGGGTTCGGCCTTCCTTCTTTTTCCCCAGCACCGCTCCAACAGCTACGTCACTTGCGTCACACATAACCTCGAATGGGAGATTCTAGTCTAGAGGTTGGATAATCGGGGCTGAGATGAGAGCTTCCCGGACTTATAGAAAGCGTCTGGACAATCCTGCGAAAAGTCAAAAACTGCATCCTACATCAAGAGATTAGTTAGCGGTTTTGAAATCTTAGAAAAGTATTTGATAAATCTCCTATAAAATCCAGCATGTCCTAGAAAACTTCTTATCCCCTTCACCGAAGATGGAGGAGGAAGTTTGTCTATAGTCTCTATCTTAGCTTTATCAACTTCGATCCTTCTATTAGAGATCAAATGTCCTAGCACAATGCCTTCCCTAACCATGAATTGACACTTCTCCCAATTAAGAACTAGGTTAGTGTCTTCACACCTTTGCAACACAAGAGAAAGGTTAGAAAGACAATTATCGAATGAGGAACCATAAACTGAAAAGTCATCCATAAAAACCTCCATGATTTCCTCAACATACTCGGAGAAGATGTCCATCATTAACCTTTGAAAGGTGGCTGGAGCGTTGCAAAGTCCGAATGGCATCCTCCTATAAGCAAACGTACCCCACGGGCACATCAATGTGGTCTTCTCTTGATCGTCCGGATGGATCAGAATCTGGAAGAAACCACTATAACGTCAAGATAACAAAAATAAGAGTGTTGTGCTAACCTCTCAAGCATTTGGTCTATGAATGGTAGCGGGAAGTGATCCTTCCTAGTTGCATTGTTCAGCTTGCGGTAGTCAATGCACATCCTCCATCCCGTCACGGTTCTTGTAGGAATGAGCTCATTGTTCTTGTTGGTGATAACCGTCATTCCTCCTTTCTTCGGGACAACTTGAACGGGGCTCACCCACTTGCTATCGGAGATAGGATAGATGATACATGCGTCAAGTAACTTAAGAATTTCCTTCTTAACAACCTCCTTCATGATCGGATTTAACCGTCTTTGAGGTTGTCGCGAAGGCTTAAAATCTTCCTCCATTAGAATCTTGTGCATGCATAATGATGGTTTAATGCCTACAAGATCCTCTATGGTATAACCTAAGGCTTTCTTATGTTTCCTTAGAACAACCATTAGTTTCTCATGTTCATCTTCACTTAAATCGGAACTAACAATTACGGGAAAAGTAGAATTAGTTCCAAGAAATGCATACCGAAGATGTGTGGGAAGTGGCTTCAATTCCATTGCTATTGATGCCTTTGATGAGTCTTGAGGTGTGTCCGACGCTTCCTTAGAAGTCTCTAAGGATGTAGGAGTGATTAAAGAAGACTCAAGAGGATTTGTGGAAAGAACGGAATTGTTCTCAGAAATTCCCAAAATTACGGCACCACTGTTACTTCCACGGCCGTGGTTTTGGGCGTGGAACTCAATTACGGCACAACTGTTACTTTAACGGTCGTGGTTTAGACCGTGTAACTTACTGTTTCTCTCAAAATAGCAATTTACGGGCAGTTTGGGTGAAACCACGACCGTGGAACAGCACGACTGACCGTGGTTCCTCACGTTTTCTGAGCCATCGTAAAGTTTTTCAAACTCTTCCTCTTGCACTTCCTTTAGCTCTTCCAAGGCTTAAATCTCATCATTGCAATCCTCTTCCTCTCCCTTATCCATGATGCTCATGGTTATGACCTTTTGCAATGGATCCTTGAATAGAATCGAGCTCACTTCCTCTCTAGACGCTTCCTCGTCATAGATATTGAACATATCCTCTCCAAGAGCTGGCTCTTTCACCAAAGTTGAGAGAACGAACTCAACCTTCTCTTCTCCTATGTCGAAGTCTAGTCTAGTATTCTTGCAATCCACCATACAACCGGATGTTGCAAGAAACGGTCTTTCGAGTATGATTGGAACCGGACAGTCTGCAGGAATGTCAAGCACAACAAAATCTATTGGAATATAAAACTCACCGAGCTTGACTGGGACGTCAGCAATGATACTGACGGGACGAGTTATGGATCGATCCGCCATGTACAACGTCATCTTCACCGGTTTAAGTTCACCTAAACCGACCTTCCTACACAAAGCAAGCGGGATGATGCTAACGCTTGCTCCTATGTCACATAGAGCGTCATATGTGACTTCTCCCACTCCAATTGGACTACAAAATGACCCCGGATCTCTCAGCTTTGGGGGCATCTTTTCCGTCATTGTTTTGATGAGTTCCGAAGATTCCGAACTCATCTTGACTTCTCCAAAGTCTTCTAGTTTCCTCTTGTTAGAGAGAAGCTCTTTCAAGAACTTCCCGTAAGCGGGCATACCTACAATAGCATCAATGAAAGGTATATTAATGTGCAGTTTTCTCATTAGTTCAATGAACTTACCGAATTGTTTGTCTAGACGCGCTCTTGCTCTAGATTGCAGGAATGGTAAAGGAGGTTTATAAGCTGGAGGAGGAACATAGACATCTTCCTTCTCCTTCCCCTTTTCTTTCTCCTTTTCGGCTGGAACTTCTACAAACTTAGGTTGCGGGCCGGTAGTTGTCACACCGCTCCTAGATGTGATAGCCATCACCCTTCCCTTTGGGTTGTCCTCGTCTTTTGTTATGCTAAGATCGTGATGCGCAAATGGGTTTTAAATTTATAACTCGAACTAAATCCTAAACTACCTAGCGAAACCCGCAGTGTACGGGACGTTTGTAGTTGGGATAGTATTCCGAGGTCAAACACAAAGACTAAGGTGAAATTGATTCGATTTGTTATTGAGTTTAGTAAAGACCTAGGTTGAAAGAGAAGAAAGAAATAAAGAAATGAAAATCTCAAATGTTTTTGGGTGGTTTTTGGTGATCAATCAAAGATCACAATTCATGCAAAGTAATCAATCAACTAAACTATGAATCAAAACAAATAAACAAACTAAACAAGATATAGATCAAAGAAAGGAAAAACGGATTCTAGGGGTTGGAAGTTCCGGTTATGGCATAGGACTCAAGCTATCTATTCATTCCTTGGATTAACTATGTTGGGGTTAAGTGTTTCTAGATTGGGATCAATCACCGGGTAGGTCTCATGATCCTCTAGTCCATTCCCTAGGTCTCATTACCGGGTAAGTCTCTAAGAACCTAAGGGACGGAATTCTACTCAAACCGGATTGTTATCTAAAGATCCAACCTATCCTCACCGGGTAAGTCTCGGAAGGGTTAGTCTTAAGCTACCATCCAACACACTTAATCCAATGGCGGCTTATTAGGCTCACCACTACCTAAGGTTTGTTATCTTTGGAATCTAAGAGTAAGGATTACCGGGTAAGTCTCTCCTAACACTTAGTTGCTAACACTAGGTCACCCTAGGATAGATTTAACTCAACAAACACTTAGGATTTCAACATTCTAACAATCTAAGACTAGATCCATCGAACCAGGGAAAATCACGGGTTGTTCTACCTAAACCACGGCCGTGGTTTGTCAAGAACCAACCGTGATTCCTAACAGAGGCTACGTTTATGCACACAAGTCATCCAAAGATAAATCTAAGTTCGTCCTATCATAGCCCTAGCCATAACCATCCTTTCCTTACCCTAGAACCACATTTATTTAGCCTACAACATTCATAATAGAAATCGAAACAAACAAACATAAAATCATGACATCCATTTGCAAAATGATGAAGGAAAAGAAATGAACAAGTGAACTTAAATCAAAACCAAGCTGAAAATAGAATTAGAGTAACTCACAATCCTTCCAAAAGAAGGTTCAAACGGTTCATACAACTCTAGAAATAGAATCCGGAATTCTTCACTACAAAAACTATCAAAGTGTGGTAATGATGTGTGTTCTTCTTCTCCTCTTCAATGGAGCTCTTCTTCTTCCTTTTTGACACTTTCCTTCCTAGAAAAAACTTCTTCTTGAGAGAATATTTTTGTTAGAGGATTTGGATAATGGAGAGCTGCTCCAAGATACCCCTCACAGCAAATGAAGGACCACTTTTATAACAAACTTGCATGAGCTGGCCATGAGAGTCGTGGCACAGCTGTCACAAGAATCTGGCAAAATTCACGGGTGATTCCACGGCCGTGGAGTGTCAGAGAACCGTGATTCTGTGCAGAAACTTCGCCTTGGATCATTAAGCTGTGATTTGGTGCATGGCTAGTGTTGGCAAGGTTCCATGAGTCCTTCTTAGCCCTTAATTTGTATCCTAATGCGTCCGAGGATGTGTCATCTTGACGAATGATCCTCAAACGTATCGTTTTAGCTCCTAAATCTCCCAAAATACCTACAAAGCAACGCACAAGTCCGTGTAGACGTCTATCTCGACAAAGTACGTGAATTGAGTGCAAACGTCGTGAACTAGTGCTAAACTATGCATGAATGAGTGAGAAATCTATCTAAATGATTGCCTAAAACTAAGTCATAAATCGTGTTATCATCTTTCCGGGAAGCTTCCCTTGATCTCTAGGAACTTCTCCGGCCTTGCTGAATACTTGGTTTTCTAAAGCTTTGTGAGCTTTATCAACTGAAGTTATGTAACTCTCCAACCCTTGGAGCTTTCCTAAGATCGTCTCCAACATAGGATCGGGCTTCTCCTTCTCCTTATTGTTTGAACCATTTGATGTTTGCCCCTGGATTTTCAAAGGAGTAGAAGAAGATGGAGCTGTTAGTGAATTTCCAGAATTTGGATAGGAATTACCGGACTTTTGTTGTTGGTTGGACCGCCAATTGTTGTTGGAATTTCGATTGTTGTTGTTATTCCAATTGTTGTTCCAATTGTTGTTCCGGTTGTTGTTCCTATTCCCTTGGTGGTTGTTGTTGTTGTTTCCTAAGTAGCCAACATCTTGCACCTTTGGCTTTTGAAGGCCAGCTCTAATGATTTCCTTCAACTCCTTGATTTCGGTGTTGAGGGAGAATATTTGAGTTTGTGCACCTTGTGTTAGCTTAGCTCCCGGATCTCCTTGATTCCGGCTATTAGGATCCACCTTCCGGTGGGAATACTTCTCAATCACTTGGGCTTGCTTCTCAATAAAGTCCCAAGCGTCATCTTCTCTCATGTTCATGATGTACCACAAGAGAGAGATTGGAGATTGAATTGTGTTTCCCGATCCAACCCCTTGTAGTAGATCTCCAATAATTCCAGCTTTGAAATGCCATGGTGTGGGCAATCCAATAAGAGATCCTGAAATCTTTCCCATGATTGAAACAAACTTTCGTTAGCTTTCATAGAAAATGCATTAATCTTACCTCTCAACTCCGCCGTCTTGGATGGCGGAAAAAACTTGGTGAGGAACTCCGAAGATAGATCCTCCCATGTGTTAAGCCTTCCATCCGGAAGAGCTTGATAGCAAGCCAAAGCCTTGTCCTTCAAAGAGAAGAAGAACGGTTTGATCTTGTAGTTGTTATTGGTAGCCCTCTTCGGCTTCAACGTCTCCATGAGAATCTCAAAATTCTGCAAATGTTGGTGTGGAGATTCAGCACTAGTTCCACCAAATTGACTTTGGCGAACCATGGTGATAACTTGGGGGCTAAAACTGAATTCCTGGATATCCTCTGCTCCGAAATTCACACCTAGACGGCGTGATTGCTGTATTGGATCCATTCTTTACCCAAGAGTCCGTGGTTCATCCCCTTCATGAGCAACTCCCACATCTCCAGCGGGAATGTGAGGAACAACCGGTGGTCTAGGGTTGTTACGAACGGGATGGATCACCAGATCAATATCCTCAAGTGGCGGCATATCATCATCCTCATCGTCTGATGATTCAACTCTAATGGACTTTGGTTTCTTGACCTTCTTCTTCTTAGCACCATTCATCTCCAACTTCATGTCTAGCATCATAGCCTTGAGCTCATCCATTTGGAATTGATGACGCTCCAATTATTCCATACGATCCTTCTCACTCAACTTGAGTTGAAGTTGAACTTCATCCAACTCCGCTTGGATGTTTCTCTCATTGTTTTCAGCCATCTTTTTCTCTTTCAACTTTCTTCTCAAAGTTTTCTCAAGTTCTGGATCAAAAGGAACTAGATCTTTGGTAGATCTAGTCTTTCGCATATACCTAAAGAATCTGCAAAAATCACTCAAAAAGAGATATCAAATAACAAGAGCAAAGCTCCCAAGCTCGACATCCGAGAACCGAAATTTGGTCTAGACCAAATCTCCTGTAACGGCGCCAAAAACTTGTTCGCCTCAAAGTGAGCGTGCAAATAAGTTTTAAATTTATAAAACTGAAATAAAAGCAAGCGAACCCGCAATGTACGGATCGGCGTAGTTAAGCAAGTATTCCAGAGTATCGAACTCAGGGATTTGGTGAGTCAAATTTAGTTTCGAATAATCGAGCAAGTAAAAGTATAAAAGCTTTGCAAATATTGGGGAAAACAGCAACCCTAAAGATCCAGGTATTCAATTGTGGCAATTGATTCAAGATATACTATAGATATAAGGACAGAGTTGAGATTGCAAAGGTATAACTAAAGTAAGGTAATGTACGGTGAAGTTCCAAAACCCTATATGTCTAACCCAAAGACTCTCTCTATAAAGGTTGTTGAGGCTGCAGTATAGAAAGGATCTAAAGGTAAGAATTAATCTCAAATACCCATACCCAAACCCAAGGAATCAAAGATAAACTAAAACGGTTAAGGTTGTGACACTCGAAATCGAAATAGAGGATGTTGAGTCTCACTACTACCTAGGAAGGGCAAGCCAAGGCTAGGTTAAAGCAAACCTTAAACTTTGGATTAAACCAAAAGCAAAAGTCGTAAAATAGAGAAAATCACGGCTAGATCTTGAGATTCCACGGCTGTGGAACTCAAGAACAGATCGTGGTTTAGGGTGTCGACGAGGTTTCTCACACTCTCAGGGTCCAATTAAGTTACGATCGATCTATCATCATCTAAGCCACAACTATCAACCCTTCACCTTAGAATTGCTAAAGGGTTTTAGCCAATAACCATCATCATGATATCAAAAATCAAGTTCAAAAGAGAAAAGATATAAAACTCTGAAAACTCAATAATTATCCAATAACAAAACTCGAATCCACAACAATGTATGTTTGATGAATGCAGAAAAGTAGGAATGGAAATCCTCACAGCGATCTAGAGAAACAACAAAGAATGGGATGTCAATCCGTCCTCCAATATAAACCCTAAGATATCCCGAAAGTACACAATCTTAAAAATCACGTCTTTCACAAGCCCCAATCCGACTCTCCAACCCTTCGTCTTCAATCCCCAAAGTAAAATGAACCCTAAAGCAGCCGTCCTCGAAACTCCCTTCTCAAGCCTTCTTATAGGGCGAAATAGAGTTACGAGAAAAGCCCAATAACCGTCGCTGACGTGGCAATTATGATACGTCACCTTCGTCATGGAAATCACGGTCTCATAACTTTCCACGGCCGTGGTTTAGACCGTGTAACTTTCTGTTGTGCTCCAAACTAACTTTCCACGATCCAATGCCAAGTTCACGGCCGTAATTTAGGGCGTGGAAATCCAAATCTTTGTGAAAGCCTTTATTTCGTGATGTTCTTCACTCATGCTCTTTCCTTAGCTTCTCCAAAGCATCTCTTTGCCATCAAGCATGATCAAATACTCCTTTCCTTCCATATTTTGCTCCAATCCAAGCCTTTATTCACCTATAAACAAAACAAAGCTAGTGTAGATCTCTATATCGACAAAGTGGGTGAATGAGCTCACAATTGCTTCAAACTCATATCCATGTACACATAAATGAGGGAAAAACAACTAAAACAAGTGCCTAAAATATAGTCATATTTCATGCTAACATTTTCTTCTTCCTTCTCTCCTTTTCTTCTTCTCCAAGAATCAAGTTTGAACCTTGACTCTTGTTAGCTTCTCGTTGTTGATGTATCGTTGTTCTTAGGCTCTTTGGAGTTGAGTCTTGACGTGTTGGAGTCAAAGGATCGAGATTCGGTTTTCCCTTGTAGTGAGTTCTGTCAAAGAGAAGCCCGACAACGCCTTCTGTCATGTAGTCGCCGCCGCGCCTGCACATCCCCGCCCCTGCGTGTGGCCACCCTGCACCTTTCCAGCCGCCCCTGCGGTTTCCTCTGCGGTAACTCCCGTTCTTGTGAGTTGCTTCCTTCCTTGCTTTCCTCGTTCCTTTCCTGGTTTCTTATGGTTGTTCCTTGCTCACTGAGTATGCTGTAAGACTAAGGTTTAGCCCTTAGCTTTTGGATATCTCTTAGAGATTATTGAGACTAGAAAATATAGACTTCTAGCACCCGTTTCGTTCCTGATTCGTGATGCTTGTATGTACAGGCTTTGCTTGCTCATTTTCTGAGGGAAACTAAGCCGTCTTTGAGTTGTTTGCTGAGCCTTTGATTTACCTTCGAGTGAGGTAAGTCCCTTGGAGTTACTTAGCTTCATTCCGCGTATTAGTTGGATTATATTGGCTTGTTTGTGTTGTTTATTATTGTTATAACGGATAACCGAAATAGGATTCACCCTTTATAACCTTAATTGGCCCAAGTGTATGATAACAGGGCGGTGACCACTCGTCCAGTTCTACAGGAGACTAGAATGTGCTCTTGCAAGCCAAACCTGTAGGTAGCGGATAATACTAATCTATTCCTATTAGTAGACGGAAGCGGAGGCGAGTTTCGGGAGATTCTCGTGTGAGAAAAGAAGTTTATTTAGTAATGGATAACCTTAATGAAAGAGAATAACCGGTTGTGTGCAAGCATGCTATGTGTTTTCTTTACCTTATGTGTGTTTGTGCCTTTACGCTCTTGCCAGTATCTAAAATGTTAGCTAACGGTTTATACCGTCTTTGTAGATGTTCCGTAGGTTCAGGATGCTGCTGAGTGATCCGGATGGTGTGGTCAGCCGGGGTTCCTATACATTATAGGACGGGATCGGGTTATGTTTCTTTTGTTGTTTCCCTTTCGTTTTGAACTCGGCTGCGAGTGTTTTACGTTTTCCTTTGTTTAAACATTTGGTTTTCTATTGAGTTTTGGTTTTCATTCGTCAGTGCCTTGTTGTAAGACCCGTTTGTTGTAGCTCCTCTGAGGGTTCCCAGAACTTGGGGTGTTACAATATGGTATCAGAGCGAGGTTGGCAACAATGGTACTCGAAATCTTCTAAAGGTCGGATGGATAAATAAATAGAACCCGCAAGAGATCTAACGTTTTCAAAAGGGGGTTTTGTTTTTTTATCTTGTCGGTCTGGGATAGATGTACGGACGACCACCATTACCTCCGCGGATCTCAACAGTGTAGTTTCTTATATGTTGGCCTTTATATGTACTTTTCTTAGATTTGTGCTTTAGTTGTAGCCTGGCCTTATATATATCTATAGCCTTATAGCAGATGACATGCACTAGAGCTACCGCTGCTATAGGGCAAGGAAGGGGTAAACAACCACTTCCACCTGCTGTCCGTGGATGAGAACGTGCAGGAAGACCTCCACTAGCTAGAGGTTGGGGCCAAGCCCCAATTGCTGATCCGCCTATCGCTGAGGTGTTTGCTGAAGAAGTTGCTGAGAGTGTTGTTCCCGAGGTTGGGAACGGGGTCGCTGCTAGGTCTGGAACACAAAGAGCGCCATTGACAAAGTCCGCACGAGTGTCTATCGGAGCTTCTGCATATCACGACTCTGTGTAGAGAGTTGAGGAGGCTATCAGGACTGGAGGACCAACACCAATGCCGCTAGTTCCCGCGAGATCAGCTGAGGTTTCACAAAGAGTTTCGCAGGTCGTTGCCCCGCCTGCTAGAGTTGTTGAGGTTGTTAGAGCGCCGGCTGAGGCGAAGGAGCCGAAGCCTAACAGTTGGTTGAAGGCTTTAGACCAGCTGAAGGTTCCTACTTTCATGGAAAAGACTAGATTGGAGGTTGAGTTATGGCTTGGACAGCTGGATTTTGCTATGGCGGCTATCGGTTGCCCAGAGGGACGTCGAGTTAACATAGCACATACACTACTGAAGGATCAGGCTCATTCTTGGTGGAGGACCGTTCACAATAAGGTCACTAGTTATGAGCAGATGAAGACGGTGATCAGGGATCGCTATTGCCCTGCAGCAACGAGAAGGGACCGTCTGTAGGATTTCCTCGAGGCTGGATTCGAGGATTTGCCTATTGTTGAGATTATCAACAAGTTCCAGGATGAACTTTCTTTGTTGGGTCCATCTGCACCACCTGAGGATCATCATGTTTACCTTTTCTCTCGGAGGTTGAGAGAGTCTACACGCTCTTATCTTATATATATATATATATATATATATATATATATATATGTTTCCGTTGTGATTCTTTGACGGACTATCAAGATAGAGCTTTTGCTTATAAGAGAGACCGACCGGGTCAGAGGAGAGCTTCTCAGACAAGAGGTCTTGAGAAGAGACAGAAGACTGGATCAGCTAGTGCTGGAGCTAGAGCAGCTGGATTTGGGCGTAGTCAGACGCTGGGATGTTATGGTTTTAAACAGATTTCTGATAGAGGACGACAATGTCATAACTATGGAGGTACAGGACACATCCGAGCTGATTGCAAGAAGCCAGCAGTGACTAGCTTTTCTTGTGGCAAGCCCGGACACAGAGCAGCGTTTTGCCGCCTGGGCAAGGCGTTATATCAGCAGGGTTCTTCACCTGCCAGTGTTGTTGGAGGCGGACAAAGATCTCAGTATCATCAATAACAGTAGAGAGTTTCTAGTTTTATTGCTCCTCAAGGTTCCACTCTGGGACAGGGGAGAGGTAGAGGACGTGTTGGTGGATCTGCAGACACCAGAGATGCATCAACCAAAGTGTATGAGTTGAGGAGTTCTGTAGAGCCGATGTTCGCTCCAAACGGTGTGTGCAAGCTTTAAATTTATAACCCTAGACGTAAGCTTAAAACAAGGATGCAAACCCGCAGTGTACGGGTCAATCGTAGTAAAAAGCAAGGAATTCCAGGGGTCGATCACAGGGACTTAGTGAAACAAAGTCCAATTACGGTAAGCTTTAGCAATCACTAACCACAAAGCAATTAAAACAATCAAAGATGAATAAAGGTCAATAAAGGAAATATGCAATTCTAGGGATTAAAGCATCTAGTTGTGGTTCCAACTCAAGATCTAAAGATAAGCGGACAAAGCTGAGATATTTGCATAGGGAAGGTGTTACTAAAGTGGAATAGATCACCGGGTAAGTCTCACTACTCACTAATCCCAAACCGTAACTCCTATTACCGGGTAAGTCTCAAGGAATTAAGATAAAGAACTATAACCTCAAACTAACACACCATCTAAGGGAATAGAATCAACCTTTACCGGGTAAGTCTCAGGCTAACTCACAAAGATGGGATGAAAGCACACTCAAACCCCAATAAAGGATAAACCTTTATTACCTACACTTATGATCTTAGGTAAACAAACTAAGGAATTACCGGGTAAGTCTCATCCTAGGCTTGCATTGGACCAGGAAGGTTGTAATAAGAATAGGATTTGGCAAACTCTAAAACTTAACTCTCAGTTTCGGATCAGATAAGTCACCTCGGTCAGCCAAATTCCACCCCGGCCGAGATGTTCATCGACTGAGCGAGATGCTTAGGGTTAAGGTTAAAGGATCGAACTTTCAGGGTCCTACTGTGATTAAGATTATTCTATCATTGTTTTTCCCACAACCTTCAGCCAATCACCCTAGAATCACACAAAGAGATTAGCCACTCATCATCATGAAAGTAATAATCAAATATATGGGACGAATGTGTATATTTGAATAAGAAGAACTTAATAGAAAGACTTCAATAACTGAATCAAATATCACTCAAACAAGCGTTCCTTGGATAGAAATCCAACAAGACAACAAACAAAGAAGGGAATCTAAGATGATCTTACAAAAACCCTTCAAAAGCTATAAAAGCTATAAACTTCCTTCTTCAACCTTCAAAAAGGTTCTTCAAATCTCCCAACTGGAGTATGGCTACTGCGGTGTAGTAGGTGTAAGCGAGGTGATAGCGGATGTATGCAGGATCTTTCAGCCCTAAGCGGTGTACGAATTTGTGGAAAATCCAACCCTTTTTATAGGAAAAATACCCTCAAAAGATAAGATATCTTAGAAAGATATCTTCCCATAAAAATAGGTAAAATATATGATCTAGCATATCTTCTTCCTTCCAGGAGCCAAGCCCAAAAATATAAGATCTCTTTCCAAAGATAAAAGATCTCAGCCAAGAATAAAATATTCTCGCCGCGTCCCAGGTGTTCGCCTCGGTCGAGTCGACTTCTCTAGATCACCTCGGTCGAGGTGAATCTGTAGTCAACCGAGGTGAGTTACAACTGAATGTGAAATCTCTCAAATCTGGTCCAAAGTAAATCTTTAATCCATGGCTATGCTTCCTGGATGTTTCCTTATGTTCCTGAATGTAGCTCCAATGACTCCATAGCTCCTTTTGCTCCTTTTTGATGCAAAACGTGCCATTTTACCTACGATTACAACAAAACTAGGTGTAGACCTCGATTCCCGCAAAGGTAGATGAAATGGTAATATAATCACATAATATACATACAAACGTGCAGATTATTGAAGATAAAACGTCCAAACAAACCCCAAAATATAGACTATAATTCATGCTATCAGCCGACAACGCCAGCAACCACAAGTACCATTCATATTAATGCTTTTTCTGTCAGAGTTCTTTTCGATACTAGTGCTACGTATTCTTTTATATCTGATTCTTGTGTAGATAGATTAGCCTTAGTTACCGTAGGAGGTAGACCCTTCTTTATAGAATTACCCAATGGGGGTAAGATTCGAGGTACACGAGAGGTTCGCGATTGCCCTATTCGATTGGGTGGTTGCGTTTGGCCAGCTGACTTCTTCGTCATGTACTTAGTACATGAAGAAGTTATTCTGGGTATGGATTGGATAGATCATAAACCGCTCATAATGTTAGGTCTTCCATCATCTCATATACAAATATATATCCAAGGTGGAGTTATCAATCTCCCCCTTGATGGAAGACAAAACAAATATCGTACCTGTATTTAATGTTAGCGATGCATATGCAATAATATCGAAAATAAAATACAGAATGCAAAAATATTGGATCACGCATGTAATTTCTCTCCCTTTGTCTTTCAACAAGGGAGAAAAAACAGATAAAGCACGGAGGCTTTAAAGTTATTACAAACCCACAAAGTATTTCCAAAAACAAAAAACAGTTTAAAAACGCAAGTCCACAAACAGGTTTCAAGGCCTTGAAACTAAAACCAAGGAGGCTTTGAAATCTATGTCAAGGCCTTGACATCCATTTCAAGGCCTTGAAACTAATTTCAAGAGTTTGAATGGCTACTCCTGGTACCATTTGGGATTCAGACGGCCCTTTCCTCGGATGTCATCGTAGTACTTCTTTCTCCATCGGGCATGAGCGTTATCCAGGTCGATGGTTTTCATGTATTCATCCACTCTCCGTTGATCCTTCTAGTTCTTGTACTTTTTCACCACGCCAAATTCCTCGATATGTTGAATATCTGGATCCTCAGCAACAAGTTGACGAATAGGGCGACCCTTTACAATTTTGTAGCACTGAAGCATGACCTCTTCTGCCTGTTTTCTGGTTGCTTCAACATCTTCCTCTGTTAATGGCTCGAGGCTGCTTGTAGAGGTAAAAGAGAGGGCATTCGCATGGAACATCTGGTTAATTTTCTAGTGCATAATTTCCAACAGGTCTTGTGATTCATCCATCTTATTTGTGATCTCGGACCTAAAATCCAGCATGTCCTTTCTCATAGATTCCAGACCAAATTCCACCGCATCAAGCCTTTAGGCTACAGAAGACGAACCAACGTGTTGTTCCTTCAGGATCCACTCTCGAGTGAGTGTCCTTTCAATCCCTATGCTTTCAAAAAATTTCTCATCGATCTCTCCAGAAACAAAATATTTTTCCTCATCATCAGTATCAATAGAGAAATAACGAAAGATTCGTGGAAGCAAATTTGCATATGGGATAGGGGTATCACTTGGGGCGTTGATCCTGTGAAGCATGTGTTTAATGATAATGCTGGGTAGGCCAATATCTAAACCATTCAACACGTGATACAAAAACGTAAAGAGTTGACTAGTCAGCAAATCCCTGCACTTTATTCTCGGAACAACACATCTCACAAGTATAGCTAAAATAATTCTGGCTTCGAGAGAGAGAGAGAGATGTTAGGGTAGGCTGTAGAGGAGAGTAGGGTAAGAGAAACTGTTCTTTGGTCAATTTCTAAGATATGGCTTTGTGAGGGATGTCGTAAGAGGTAAAGGTGGGAAGCCCGAAAATTTGTGCGATAACTAGATAAAAGAGGGCAATGGTTTTACCTTTTATCACCGATTCGAGGATTAACTCCCCTCTTTCCCTTCTTGCTGTAAGATTGACAAAGAACAGTCGGGTCAATCTTGGATATGCCACTTCTCCTGGATTAAGGATCTTCCAAATAGAGCGTCTTCTGAGCAAAGTGATGCATGGGAGACCAAGTGAAAGGAAAAACTCCAATTCCACTAACTCACACATGTAGAGGGTTCGATCTTTGAACCCGTCAAGCCATTTTCCTACGGTAGTGTGACTTTTGAACCAGTTGGAGGCAATCCCGTCTGAGCGCAAATCTCAAAATCTTCCATGGGAGTAGGAGAGTCAGAGTCGGATGAGATATGAACAATCTTGGAGCATTTGGTAATCGAAGATGATGCTTAATCAGTTGATTGACGCTTGGAAGCCATGGAGTTTGTTTGTGAGAGAAACCGAAAGGGTTTTGGAAGATGAAATAGTAAAGCTGATGAGTTTGCAAGTATGTTGAAGGCGGAAAGAAATAAAGAAGAGAGACGAGTGGTATTTAAAGGGAGAATGTCAAATCACTTTATGGTTTAACAAGATCTTGAGGAATCAAGATCTTGAAAACTGATTTTGATTTGCATTCTTCCCATTTAATCTTTAACCACTTTTCAAAAAAAAATCTTTTGAATTTGAAAACAAAGACTTTTGAAATCATTTTAAAAATCCTTCTTTAAAATAATTTAATGATCAAATATTTAAAAGATATTAACCAATAAATGGATCCGTGATTTTCAATGTGACCCTTGAATTCCATTTCAAGGCCCTTGAATTGCATTTCAAGGCCTTAAAATTGAAAAGTGGGCTGCATTAGAAGGAGTAAATAAAACAATTTACTCCCCTAAGTTAATGCTTCCTTGTTCAACATACCAAGCTCTAATCTAATAAAATTGAATTGATCTTCAGGTAGAGGCTTAGTAAATATATATGCAAGTTGCAAGTTAGTCGATATAAAAGATATCGAAACATCACATTTCTCAACATGATCACGTATGAAGTGATGCCTCTCATCGATATGCTTTGTTCTTGAATGCTGCACAAGATTTTTAGTAATCGAAATATCACTAGTATTATCATATTTTATAGGTATAACTTTAAGATCAAAGCCAAGATCACGAAGTTGTTGAGCTATCAATAGAATTTGTGCACAACAGGCTCCCGCAACTATATATTCTGCCTCAGCTGTGGATAGGGCGACCGAGTTTTGCTTCTTGGAGTGCCAACTGATTAGGGATGACCCTAAGAATTGGAAACATCCAAAAGTACTCTTTCTATCGACCTTATAGCCTGCAAAGTCAGTATCCGAATAGCCAACGAGGTGAAACGAGCTTTGACGTGGATACCATAATCCTAAATCCTTAGTGCCATTGAGATACCAAAATATCCTTTTCACAGCTATCAAGTGTGACTCTTTAAGATCAGCTTGAAATCTTGCACACATGCACACAGTAAACATAATGTCAAGTCGACTAGCGGTTAAATATAACAAAGAACCGATCATACCTCGATACTTCTTTTGAATAACACTTTTACCCTCCTTGTCTTGATCAAGTGTAAGTGTGGAACTCATAGGAGTTTTCGCTACCTTGGATTGATCCATTTTATACTTCTTAAGCAAGTCTTTGGTATACTTGCTTTGATTAAGAAATATTCCTTTCTTTGCTTGTGTGACTTGTAGTCCAAGAAAGAAATTTAACTCTCCCATTAAGCTCATCTCGAATTTCCTACACATAATATCTTAAAATTCCTTGCACAGAGAATCGTTAGTATCACCGAATAATATATCATCAACATAGATTTGCACTACTAAAATATCGTTGCCTCTGGTTTTGATAAATAAAGTTTTGTTAATCTAACCTCTTTTGAAATCATTTTCAAGGAGATACTTGGACAGTCTTTCATACCAAGCTCAAGGAGCTTGCTTAAGACCATAAAGATCTTTGTCCAATTTAAGAACAAGATTTGGAAATTCATCATTTTCAAAACCAAGAGGCTGAGCAACGCAGACTTTTTCTTCTAAGAAGCCATTTAGAAAAGTACATTTAACATCCATTTGAAAAAGATTCATGTTCATGAAGGATACAAAAGCAAGTAGCATACGTATGGCTTCTAACCTGGAAACCGGAGCAAAAGTCCTCTCATAATCAATACCTTCTTCTTGGGTATAGCCTTGAGCTACAAGTCGTGCTTTATTTCGAATAACCTTTCCATTTTCATTCAATTGTTTCGAAATACCCATTATGTTCCAATGACGGATTGTTACTTAGGTCTCGACGTGAGGGTCCAAACTTTGTTTCTCTCAAACTCATTTAGTTCATTTTGCATGGCCATGATCCAATCGGGTTCTTGAATAGCTTGAACATAGTTTTTGGGCTCAATAAGAGATACGAATGCCGAGAATGCACATAGGTTATTAACCTTAGATCGGGTTTGAATTCCTGTTAGCATGAAATATGACTATAGTTTAGGCACTTGTTTTAGTTGTTTTTCCCTCTTTTATGTGTACATAGAAATGAGTTTGGAGCAATTGTGAGCTCATTCACCCACTTTGTCGATATAGAGATCTACACTAGCTTTGTTTTGTTTATAGGTGAATAATGGCTTGGATTGGAGCAAAATGTGGAAGAAAATGAGTAATTGATCATGCTTGATGGAAAAGAGATGCTTTGGAGAAGCTAAGGAAGGAGCATGAGTGAAGAACATCACGAAATAAAGGCTTTCACAAGAATTTGGAGAACCACGCCCTAAATTACGGCTGTGGACTTGGCAATTGGATCGTGGAAGTGAGTTTGAAGCACAACAGAAAGTTACACGGCCTAAGCCACGGCCGTGAAAATTTATACATGACCATGATTTCCATGATTTTGTGACGTGTCATATTTGCCATGTCAGCAACGTCATTGGGCTTTCTCGTAACCCTATTTTGCCCTATAAGAAGGCTTGAGAAAGGAGTTTCAAGGACCTTCGCTTAGAGCTTTGGAGACGGCTACTTAGGGTTCATTTTGACCTTGAGGATTGGAGATTTCGGTAGATTGGAGAGTTGTGAAAGACGTGATTTTGGAAATTTTCTTAGGGTTTTCACTTTTGGAGACGGATTGACACTCCGTTCTTCGTTCTCTAGATCGCTGTGAGGGTTTCTATTCCTACTTTTCTGCATTCATCAAACATACATTATTGTGGATTCGAGTTTGTTATTGGATAATTATTGAGTTTTTGGTGTTTTATACCTTTTCTCTTTTAAACTTTATTTTTGATATCATGAATATGATTATTGGCTAAAACCCTTTAGTAATTCTAAGGTGAAGGGTTGATAGTTGTGGCTTAGATGATGATAGATCGATCGTAACTTGATTGGACCCTGGGAGTGTGAGAAACCTCATCGACACCCTAAACCACGGTCTGTTCTTGAGTTCCACGGCCGTTGAATCTCAAGATCTTGCCGTGATTTTCTCTGTTTTACGACCTTTGCTTTTGCTTTAATCCAAATTTAAAGATTTGCTTTAACCTAGCCTTGGCTTGCCTTTCCTAGGTAGTAGTGAGACTCAACATCCTCTATTTCGGTTTCGAGTGTCACTACCTTAACCGTTTTAGTTTATCTTTTATTCCTTGGGTTTGGGTATGGGTATTTGAGATTAATTCTTACCCTTAGATCCTTTCTATACTACAGGCTCAACAACCTTTACAGAGAGAGTCTTTGGGTTAGACATATAGGGTTTTGGAACTTCACCGTACATAACCTTACCTTAGTTATACCTTTGCAAATCTCAACTCTGTTCTTATATCTATAGAATATCTTGAATCAATTGCCACAATTATAGACCTGGATCTTTAGGGTTGTTGTTTTCCCCAATATTTGCAAAGCTTTTATACTTTTACTTGCTCGATTATTCGAAATTGAATTTGACTCACCAAATCCCTGAGTTCGATACTTTGGAATACTTGCTTAACTACGCCGATCCGTACACTGCGGGTTCGCTTGCTTTTGTTTCAGTTTTATGATTAAAACTTATTTGCACGCACGCTTTGAGGCAAACAAGTTTTTGGCGCCGTTGCCGGGGATTTGGTCTAAGCCAATTCTGGTTTTCGGTTGTCGAGCTTGGGAGCTTTGCTCTTGTTATTTGATATCTCTTTTTGAGTTATTTTTGCAGATTCTTTAGGTATATGCAAAAGACTAGATCTACCAAAGATCTAGTTCCTTTTGATCTAGAACTTGAGAAAACTTGGAGAAGAAAGTTGAAACAGAAAAAGATGGCTGAAAACAACAAGAGAAACATCCAAGCGGAGTTGGATGAAGTTCAACCTCAACTTAAGTTGAGTGACAAAGCTCGTATGGAAGAATTGGAGCGTCATCAATTCCAAATGGATGAGATGAAGTCTGTGATGATGGACATGAAGTTGGAAATGAATGATGCTAAGAAGAAGAAGGTCAAGAAACCAACTAAGTCCACTAGAGCCGAATCATCCGACGATGAGGATGATGATATGCCGCCACTTAAGGATATTGATCCGGTGATCCATCCCGTTTGTAACAACCCAAGACCACCGGTTGTTCCTCGCATTCCCGTTGGAGATGTGAGAGTTGCTCATGAAGGGGATGAACCACAGACTCTTGGGCAAAGAATGAATCCCATTCAGCAACCACGCCGTCTAGGTGTGAATTTCGGAGCTGAGGATATCCAGGAATTCAGTTTTAGCCCGCAAGTTATCACCATGGTTCGCCAAAGTCAATTTGGTGGAACTAGTGTTGAATCTCCACACAAACATTTGCAGAATTTTTAGATTCTCATGGAGACGTTGAAGCCGAAGAGGGCTACCAACAACAATTATAAGATCAAACCGTTCTTCTTCTCTTTGAAGGACAAGGCTTTGGCTTGGTATCAAGCTCTTCCAGCTGGAAGACTTAACACATGGGAGGATCTATCTTCGGAGTTCTTCACCAAGTTCTTTCCGCCATCCAAGACGGCAGAGTTGAGAGGTAAGATTAATGCATTTTCTATGAAAGCTAACGAAAGTTTGTTTCAATCATGGGAAAGATTTCAGGATCTCTTATTAGATTGCCCACACCATGGCATTTCAAAGCAGGAATTATTGGAGATCTACTACAAGGGGTTGGATGTGGAAACACAATTCAATCTCCAATCTCTCTCTTGTGGTACATTCATGGACATGAGAGAAGATGACGCTTGGGACTTCATTGAGAAGCAAGCCCAAGTGATTGAGAAGTATTCCCACCGGAAGGTGGATCCTAATAGCCGGAATCAAGGAGATCCGGGAGCTAAGCTAACACAAGCTGCACAAACTCAAATATTCTCCCTCAACACCGAAATCAAGGAGTTGAAAGAAATCATTAGAGTTGACCTTCAAAAGCCAAAGGTGCAAGATGTTGACTACTTAAGAAACAACAACAACCACCAAGGGAATAGGAACAACAACCGGAACAACAATTGGAATAACAATTGGAATAACAACAACAACCGAAATTCCAACAACAATTGGCTGTCCAACCAACAACAAAATTCCGGTAATTCCTATCCAAATTTTGGAAATTCACTAACACCTCCATCTTCTTCTACTCCTTTGAAAAGGCAGGGGCAAACATCAAATGGTTCAAACAATAAGGAGAAGGAGAAGCCCGATCCTATGTTGGAGACGATCTTAGGAAAGCTCCAAGGGTTGGAGAGTTACATAACTTCAGTTGATAAAGCTCACAAAGCTTTAGAAAACCAAGTATTCAGCAAGGCCGGAGAAGTTCCTAGAGATCAAGGGAAGCTTCCCGGAAAGAAGGAGGACAACCCAAAGGGATGAGTGATGGCTATCACAACTAGGAGCGGTGTGACAACTACCGACCCCCAACCTAAGTTTGTAGAAGATCCAGCCGAAAAGGAGAAAGAAAAGGGGAAGGAGAAGGAATATGTCTATGTTCCTCCTCCAGCTTATAAACCTCCTTTACCATTCCCGCAATCTAGAGCAAGAGCGCGTCTAGACAAACAATTCGGTAAGTTCATTGAACTAATGAGCAAACTGCACATTAATATACCTTTCATTGATGCTATTGTAGGTATGCCCGCTTACGGGAAGTTCTTGAAATAGCTCCTCTCTAACAAGAGGAAACTAGAAGACTTTGGAGAAGTCAAGATAAGTTCGGAATCTTCGGAACTCATCAAAACAATGACGGAAAAGATGCCCCCAAAGTTGAGAGATCCGGGGTCATTTTGCATTCCAACTGGAGTGGGATAAGTCACATATGACGCTCTATGTGACTTAGGAGCAAGCGTTAGCATCATCCCGCTTGCTTTGTGTAGGAAGGCCGGTTTAGGTGAACCTAAACCGGTGAAGATGACGTTGTACATGGCGGATCGATCCATAACTCGTCCCGTCGGTATCATTGAAGACATCTAGTCAAGCTCGGTAAGTTTTATATTCTAATAGATTTTGTTGTGCTTGACATTCCTTCAGATTGTCCGGTTCCGATCATACCCGGAAGACCGTTTCTTGCAACATCCGGTTGTATGGTGGATTGCAAGAAAGCTAGACTAGCCTTCGACATAGGAGAAGAGAAGGTTGAGTTCGTTCTCTCAACTTTGGTTAAAGAGCCAGCTCTTGGAGAGGATATGTTCAATATCTATGATGAGGAAGCATCTAGAGAGGAAGTGAGCTCGATTCTATTCAAGGATCCATTTCAAAAGGTCATAACCATGAGCATCATGGATAAGGGAGAGGAAGAGGATTGCAATGATGAGATTGAAGCCTTGGAAGAGCTAAAGGAAGTGCAAGAGGAAGAGTTTGAAAAACTTTATGATGGCTCAGAAAACGTAAGGAACCACGGTCAGTCGTGCTATTCCACGGCCGTGGTTTCACCCAAATTGCCCGTAAACTGCTATTTTGAGAGAAACAGTAAGTTAAAAGGTCTAAACCACGACCGTGGAAGTAACAGTGGTGCCATAATTGAGTTCCACGCCCAAAACCACGGCCGTGGAAGTAACAGTGGTGTCGTATTTTTGGGAATTTCTGAGAACAATTCCGGTCTTTTCACAAATGCTCTTGAGTCTTATTCAATCACTCCTACATCCTTAGAGACTTCTAAGGAAGCGTCGGACACACCTCAAGACTCATCAAAGGCATCAATAGCAATGGAATTGAAGCCACTTCCCACACATCTTCGGTATGCATTTCTTGGAACTAATTCTACTTTTCCCGTAATTGTTAGTTCCGATTTAAGTGAAGATGAACTTGAGAAACTATTGGCTGTTCTAAGGAAACATAAGAAAGCCTTAGGTTATACCATAGAGGATTTTGTAGGAATTAAACCATCATTATGCATGCACAATATTCTAATGGAGGAATATTTTAAGCCTTCGTGACAACCTCAAAGACGGTTAAATCCGATCATGAAGGAGGTTGTTAAGAAGGAAATTCTTAAGTTACTTGACACAGGTATCATCTATCCTATCTCCGATAGCAAGTTGTTGAGCCTCGTTCAAGTTGTCCCAAAGAAAGGAGGAATGTCGGTTATTACCAACAAGAACAATGAGCTCATTCCTACAAGAACCGTGACGGGATGGAGGATGTGCATTGACTACCGCAAGCTAAACAATGCAACTAGGAAGGATCACTTCCCGCTACCATTCACAGACCAAATGCTTGAGAGGTTAGCACAACACTCTTATTTATGTTATCTTGACGGTTATAGTGGTTTCTTCCAGATTCTGATCCACCCTGACGATCAAGAGAAGACCACATTCACGTGCCCGTGGGGTACGTTTGCATATAGAAGGATGCCATTTGGGCTTTGCAACGCCCCATCCACCTTTCAAAGGTGCATGATGGCCATCTTCTCCGAGTATATTGAGGAAATCATGGAGGTTTTTATGGACGATTTTTCTGTTTATGGTTCCTCATTCGATAATTGTCTTTCTAACCTTTCTCTTATGTTGCAAAGGTGTGAAGACCTTAACCTAGTTCTTAATTGGGAGAAGTGTCAATTCATGGTTAAGGAAGGCATTGTACTAGGACACTTGATCTCTAGTAGAGGGATCGAAGTTGATAAGGTGAAGATAGAGACTATAGAGAAACTTCCTCCTCCATCTTCGGTGAAGGGGATAAGAAGTTTCCTAGGACATGCTGAATTTTATAGAATTTTTATCAAAGACTTTTCTAAGATTTCAAAACCGCTAACTAATCTATTGATGAAGGATGCAATTTTTGTTTTTTCGCAAGATTGTTTAGATGCTTTCTATAAGATCCGGGAAGCTCTCATCTCAGCCCCGATTATCCAACCTCCGGACTGGAATCTCCCGTTCGAGGTTATGTGTGACGCAAGTGACGTAGCTGTTGGAGCGGTGATGGGGCAAAAGAAGGAAGGCCGAACCCATGCTATCTATTATGCTAGCAAGACGCTAGATGAAGCGCAGCTGAACTACGCCACAACGGAGAAAGAATTTTTAGTTATTGTATATGCATTTGAAAAGTTTCGTTCTTATCTTGTAGGTGCGAAGGTAATTGTATACACGGACCATTCAGCGATCCGGTATTTACTCGCCAAGAAGGATGCGAAACCGAGGCTGATTAGATGGATTCTTCTCCTACAAGAATTCGATCTAGAGATCCGCGATAAGAAAGGCTCGGAAAATTCTGTTGCGGATCATTTGAGTCGTCTACCACACATTGAAGACGACGATCTACCCATTGATGACTCCTTCCCGGATGAGCACTTACACATCATAGAGGAGTGCATCGACAAGATCTCTAGAGGTAACGAACCTTGGTTTGCTGATTTTGTAAATTACTTGGTTTGTCAGGAAATACCTCCCGGATTATCCTACGCACAAAAGAAGAAGTTCTTTAGGGATGTCCGGCAATACTTTTGGAATGAACCTCTACTCTTCAAGAGAGGTCCCGACAGCATCATTAGGAGATGTGTGCCGGAAGACGAAATGCAAAGCGTAATTCGTCATTGTCGTTCACTACCTTGTGGAGGACACACTAGTTCCAATAAAACTAGCACTAAGGTATTGCAATCCGGATTCTTTTGGCCTACTTTATTTATGGATGTGCAAACCTTTGTTTCTTGTTGTGATGCTTGTCAAAAAACAGGAAACATTTCTAGAAGAAACGAGATGCCTCTCAATAACATTCAAGAGGTAGAAATCTTCGACGTTTGGGGAGTCGACTTCATGGGACCTTTCCCATCATCTTATGGAAACCAATACATACTTCTAGCTGTAGGTTATGTTTCGAGATGGGTTGAAGCTATTACCTCTCCAACTAATGATGCCATGGTTGTTGTCAAGTTCTTTAATAGGACTATTTTCCCAAGGTTTGGGACACCATGGACCATCATTAGTGACGGAGGTTCACACTTCATTGCTCGACGATTCGAAGCTCTACTAGCTAAGTATGGGGTGAATCACAAGATCATCACTCCCTACCATCCACAAACAACTGGGCAAGTGGAAGTTTCGAATAGAGAGATCAAGGGCATCCTTGAGAAGACGGTGTCAAAGACAAGGAAGGATTGGTCCTTGAAACTAGATGATGCGCTATGGGCGTATAGGACTGCATACAAGACTCCTATAGGTACAACACCATACAACCTTGTGTATGGGAAGTCTTGTCATCTCCCGGTGGAGCTAGAACACAAAGAGTACTGGGCTGTGAAGTGGTTGAACTTCGGCATGAAGAAAGCAGGCAAGAAGCGCCTCTTGGACCTTAATGATCTTGATGAACTCCGCTTGAACGCCTATGAGAACGCAAAGATTAACAAGGAAAGGGCGAAGCGTTGGCATGATAAGCATATCATTCAAAAGGACCTCAAAGAAGGAGATCAAGTTCTCCTCTTCAACTCGAGACTTCGGCTCTTCCTAGGTAAGCTTAAATCTCGTTGGACTGGACCTTATCTAATTAAACGTGTTTTTCCCCATGGCGGAATTGAAGTATGGGGTGAAAAGAGCGGAAGTTTCAAGGTGAATGGTCAACGTCTTAAGAAGTATTCACCGGAGGTCCCAGTTGAGGAAATCGCTCCGATTGTCCTCGAATAAACTCAGGAACGGTCTAGCTACGGACCCAAAACAAGCGCTTCTTGGGAGGCAACCCAATGTATTGCACTTAGGTTTTTGTTTTTCCCTCGATACCTCCCAGTATGTTATGTTTTTGGATGTAGGAATAAGGAATGGGTAAGGGAAGGAAGCAAAAAGTTGGAAAGAATTGACGGAACTTGGATTTTGGCACACAACAGAGACTTCCACGCCCTAAACCACGGTCGTGGAAGTAATAGATGGCCGTAATTTTCCAAATCTGACACAAATCATCAAAACCACGGGTTTCGTACATTTCCACGGCCGTGGAATGCCTCAAGTGACCGTGGTTTTCAAAAATTTTACGGCCACTATATAAACCATTTTCCTTCACAAAAACACAACCAAATACCCATTCCACGCCCAGAAATCGCCGCCACCCATCCTCATCCCGTAATTCTTCGTTCGGAGTCTGATTCAATCGATTCTTCAACCTAAAGTGGAGCATTTTCAATCATCTACAAGATCCAAGCATCAAACTGAGTGAAAAATCCACATTGGAGAAGGAATTTGGATTTTTCAAATCAAAACCTAGGTTTTACTCCCTTTTCTCTTCTTTGTCAATTTGGTTCAATTTCTTCGCAAGATTTTTGGAGAACTGAACGAAATTGGAATTGGAATTAGTCTAGGACAGTGATTGTTGATTTTGGTGTGGATTTGCTGTGATTTGAGAGAGACAAACCAATTACACGGGTTCCGTACATTTCCACGGCCGTGGAAAATCAAGAACAGACCGTGGTTTTCTCTATTGCTGAGAAAAATGTTTAGAAGCAAGTCTAGTAGGAACAAGAAGCGAAAGGATGATAGTTCCTCCTCTTCCCAACCCCCTCCTAGCGAACCACCATCACCACCACCTCCTAGAATCCCTATAATCCATGAGGATTACCTAGGAGCCTTGGAAAAGATTGAAAAGAGGGCAATCATAGGACCTATATACCTTGTCCCAGAGGAGCTTGAGGAGCTCAATGTTGTGAATGACTTAACTTGGCTCTTGGATAGATCCGGATTGATCATCTTCTCCGCTATTAGGGAAGATGCCTATGAGGAGATAACAAGGGAGTTTGTGACTTCTTTTGAGCATAGCCACGTGAACCGAATGGTCTCTTTTAGGTTGATGGAGGAGAACTATGACTTCTCCATAGTTCAGTTTGGAACCTTCTTTGGGTTCCATGAGAGTTTCAATGGTAGATTTCCCAGGGGAGTGTATGCTAAGGATTTTTGGGAGGGTATAGCCATGATTTATGGTAGTGAGGACCGTTGGCAACCGGCCGACAGCAAGGCTAAGCTCATCTACCATTTAGCCTTGAAGATAGCTCATTGAGTCCTTTCGGAGTGTCTTTTCCCTAGGACCGAGACCCCACAAAAGATCAAGACCGATGAGCTATTCCTCCTCTATTGTATGCTTACCGGTAGATCCGCCGATTGTGCCACCCTCCTTGCCTCCACCATTAGCAAATTGAAGAACAAAAGGGTCGGGAACATAGGTTATGGGGGTATGGTGACTCACATCGCCAAGCAATTGGGGATAGACTACTCCGATTGTACTAGGATAGCGGCGAGACCTTTGGGTCTCAATGGGCTTATGACTAGAGGTATTATCTTTCCCCGCCACCAAGCTCCACCTACCGTAGCCCTGCCATCGGAGGAGAGAGGTGGTAGAGGTATCCCATGGCTTCCCAAGTACTCCATCATGCTAGGCCGCCAAAATTGGAAGGGGACCTTCGCATCCATGCATGCCAATAGACTTGTAGTTCCTCCATATGTGCCGGATGAGGTCCCAGCTGGGGACGATGATGAGGAGATGGGAGGAGACGATGACCATGATGTAGGAGGTGCTGAGCATGATTTTGGTGCACTCCCGGACCAGCCGGCCGACTTCCCGGAGCCACCTAGGCGATCTCCCCAACCTTCTAGACCTTCTGGTTCCTCTTCTTCACGCAGGGCTAGTGTGAGTGAGAGGCCGACATGGATGGAGACTCCACCCGCTTGGTATGGAGAGCAACCATCATGGATGAGAGCTCCTCCTCCATGGTATGATCATCCATCGGTGGCACCGACCCCTCCTAAGGACACACCTTCATGGTATAGCCAGCCACCACCTTGGTATTCGCAACTTCCAGGTTGGGCGGATGATCTTTCGAGGAGAGTAGGAGACATGGAGGTCTGACAGGAGTCCCATGACGTAGAGCGCCAGGAGAATGCCCGTATCTTGAGGGATGTCTACCGCCATCAGTTTGGGCGGAACTTCAGCTCGGACTTTTATCCATTCCCACCGCCACCTTCCAGTGATGATGATGAGATGACTAGCCGGTTAGAGCCGCTCCACCGCCATTTAGTGAGTTTCCTTTGTTTCTTTTCTTTTATTTTTTTTTTATTTCTTTTGAACATTGAGGACAATGTGTATTTCAAGTATGGGGTGGGGTGTGACTATCGTTTGTAATAACTCTACTCACTTTGCTTTGCTTATGACTATGAACACTTGCATGTTTTCTTTAATTGTCACACGTTTCATTATTGCATTGCACGAAAAAGGCTTTGAAAAACCCAAAAAAATTTGAAGAATTTGAAAAGATTTTGTGCTCTAAGATTAGAGATGATTTCTATGACGAAAACTACTTGTGGAATGAGTTTTTGATGACAATTGTATGCTTGAACTGAATCATAAATTATGAAGATATTGAGTATGTTGTTTATCCTTTCTTGCAAGTTTCATAATATGAAGGTTTTTATCTAAATCCTATTGAGAAATGAAGGTTGAAATCACAATATAAGTTCTTATACTTCTTTATGAAATGATTAAGGCACATCGATTTTCTTACTTCTTCCTTTCATTCCCACCTTTTCCGTATTCTTGGCCTTACATGAAAGTCCTTGAGATCATAAGAGTGCTATTTGACTTGGTGGTCTAAATTGAAGTTTCACATGCTTAATTTTGACAATGCTTGAAGGTTATGATGTTTGTCTTGAAGTTTAGACAATTTATGAAGTTCCTTTACTTTGCATATTTTGGTTTATGTGTATGAACGTTTTCAAGGATGAATGAAACAAGGTTTGAGGATGATCTATTGATTAGAAGCACATTACCAAAAAGATTATTTTGTTTTGTTTTGCATTCATATTTCATTCTACCATATGTTCTAAGCTTTTGAAAACCTTGCTTGGGGACAAGCAAGTGACAAGTATGGGGTATTTTGTTAGCATGAAATATGACTATATTTTAGGCACTTCTTTTAGTTGTTTTTCCCTCTTTTATGTGTACATAGATATGAGTTTGGAGCAATTGTGAGCTCATTCACCCACTTTGTCGATATAGAGATCTACACTAGCTTTGTTTTATTTATAGGTGAATAAAGGCTTGGATTGGAGCAAAATGTTGAAGGAAAGGAGTAATTGATCATGCTTGATGGCAAAGAGATGCTTTGGAGAAGCTAAGGAAGGAGCATGAGTGAAGAACATCACGAAATAAAGGCTTTCACAAGAATTTGGAGAACCACGCCCTAAATTACGGCCGTGGACTTGGCAATTGGATCGTGGAAGTGAGTTTGAAGCACAACAGAAAGTTACACGGCCTAAACCACGGCCGTTGAAATTTGTACATGACCGTGATTTCCATGATTTTGTGGTGTGTCTTATTTGCCACGTCAGCAACGTCATTAGGCTTTCTCGTAACCCTATTTCGCCCTATAAGAAGGCTTGAGAAAGGAGTTTCGAGGACCTTCGCTTAGAGCTTTGGAGACGGCTGCTTAGGGTTCATTTTGACCTTGAGGATTGGAGATTTCGGAAGATTGGAGAGTTGTGAAAGAGGTGATTTTGGAGATTTTCTTAGGGTTTTCACTCTTGGAGACGGATTGACACTCCGTTCTTCGTTGTTTCTCTAGATCCTACGAGGGTTTCTATTCCTACTTTTCTGCATTCATCAAACATACATTGTTGTGGATTCGAGTTTGTTATTGGATAATTATTGAGTTTTCGGAGTTTTATACCTTTTCTCTTTTAAACTTGATTTTTGATATCATGCATATGATTATTGGCTAAAATCCTTTAGCAATTCTAAGGTGAAGGGTTGATAGTTGTGGCTTAGATGATGATAGATCGATCGTAACTTGATTGGACCTTGAGAGTGTGAGAAACTTCGTCGACACCCTAAACCACGGTCTGTTCTTGAGTTCCACGGCCGTGGAATCTCAAGATCTTGCCGTGATTTTCTCTGTTTTACGACCTTTGCTTTTGCTTTAATCCAAAGTTAAAGATTTGCTTTGACCTTGCCTGGCTTGCCTTTCCTAGGTAGTAGTGAGATTCAACATCCTCTATTTCGGTTTCGAGTGTCACAACCTTAACCGTTTTAGTTTATCTTTGATTCCTTGGGTTTGGGTATGAGTATTTGAGACTAATTCTTACCCTTAGATCCTTTCTATACTGCAGCCTCAACAACCTTTATAGAGAGAGTCTTTGGGTTAGACATATAGGGTTTTGGAACTTCACCGTATATAACCTTACCTTAGTTATTCCTTTGCAAATCTCAACTCTGTCCTTATATCTATAGAATATCTTGAATCGATTGCCACAATTAGAGACCTGGATCTTTAGGGTTGTTGTTTTCTTCAATATTTGCAAAGCTTTTATACTTTTACTCGCTCGATTATTCGAAACTGAATTTGACTCACCAAATCCTTGAGTTCGATACTCTGGAATACTTGCTTAACTACGCCGATCCACACACTTCGGGTTCACTTGCTTTTGTTTCAGTTTTATAATTAAAACCTATTTGCACGCATGCTTTGAGGCGAACAATTCCTGCGTTTGGATCTGAGATCACATTCTCTGGTGGATGGTATAAAGAATTTTGAAACTTTCTCCTTTTGTAAGATGGAGTAGATCCTGAAGATTGGGGCTCATTTGCTCGACTAGATTCGGGTATCGCTGGAGTTAAGCATGTCCATGGGTCGGACTCGCTGAGTCGGCGGGTCGGACCCGCCGGGTCACGGGTCTAGGAAGGGCGACTAGGACCCGCCATATAGGCCAACCCGCCGGGTCGCGGGTCAGGCCCGACAGTTTTGGCAGGTTGGCCCTCTTTTTTCAAACCCGGAATTAAAAAAAGAAGGGATAATTGGGCTTGAACCGGAATCGCGGTTGCCTACGTATCCTCTCGGGGAGGAGGAATCAAAGCCCACGTAGTTCTCTTACCTTTGTTTATATCCCCGGTTGGCCCTTACCTTAGTCGTCGGACTCGGTCGCCGCCCCTCCTTGGTCCGAGGTTCCCGCGGATACATCCGATGACGTTAGTTGTCGTTCGTCGTCATCTTCGTCGCCTTCCTCCGCCGATAGGTTGTTTTCTTGTGTTTACATTTCCGCTCTCCTGCAATCGGCTAGTAGGACTTGGGTGTAAAATCCGGAATTTTTATTCCGTCTAATTCCGTTATAAAATAGATCTCGATCCATCGATTCATGTCCGTCTACTTAGTTAGACATATTAAGATGAAATTTATCATTTTATGTAGACCTCCTTCACATAAAATGATAGAACCTTTTAAAAGTTTATCATTTTATGTAGCTTCCCCTTCACATAAAATGATAGGATCTTTATAAAATTTATCATTTTAGGTAGCTTACCTTCACATAAAATAATAAGTTTAGCCCTATTTTAGAATATGACAAGGTCCGGACAAGTCTGTGACGAAGCTGTGACAAGGTCCAGACAAGTCTGTGACTAAGCTGTGACAAGGCCAGACAAGGCCGTGACGAAGCTGTGACAAGGCCAGACAAGGCTGTGACGAGTCTGTGACAAGGCCAGACAAGGCTGTGACGAGTCTGTGACAAGCCCAGACAGGCTGTTGACAGCCCAGCGCCAGCAGCACGTTCAGCCCAGCCGCCCAGCTGCTTCATGCGTCCAGCCCAGAAGCAGCCACTTCTGCCCTGTCCAGCGCCAGCCTTCAGCAGCTCCAGCCCGCTTCCTTGTCCGCTCCAGCCCAGCAGCAGTAGCGTTGCTTTCCAGCCCAGCAGCAGCGCCAACTCCAGCCCGTTACTCCAGCCATTCGGATGTGAAGAGAGAAGCCCAACAAGCTGTAGGAAATAAACCGTTTAGCACTTATACATGATTAATTAGAGAGCAGATCTTTTACCTTAAACGCTTCCTAAAATCAAGGGATACAGCTGCTCACCTTCCTTCTCCTCAGCCGTCCAGATTCATCAGCAACCATCGCCCTTCTGTTTCGATCCTGCTTGTGAACGTTGGCTTCCACAATCGTACAACCGGTAGAGCAACAGCCTTCTCTAGAATCGGACTGAATTCGGGCAGCTTTTGTATATTTCGGTAAGGTTCAATCTACCATTCATCTTCACCTCTTTAATTAGTCGTTCCTGAGTACCTGCGATGACAACTCCATCTCGACCACTCCGTGACAGTAGCAAGGCTGGAAGGAGTCGGCCGATCAGTGTAGTAGTAGAGCCAAGCCGAACCTGCTTCTCCTCCTGAACCGTCACGCCAAGGGAGCCAGAGGGGCATCCGGAACTGTGTTGAAGACGCCTCAGCCCAGTAGAGGTTGAAGAGGTGAGTCATCGTTTCTGCAGTCCGAATTCTTGCCTCTAGAAGTTAGTGTATAATCTTATGTATGTATACTATTTCCGTAATGCTAGAATGATGAACTGCTGTAGTCGGACTTGAACATGGGTTAGGTTGACCTTGTGTAGCTGCTGAGTATATAGACCTAAGGATAGGAACAAAGGACTGCTGTAAGTATGAATAATAGAAATAAGGGGGCTGCTGTAAATTCATTATTCCTTCAGCTTTGGACTCATAAACTGCCTATCTTGTCGGCCAATTATTGAACGTTTGGATAAAGATCCACCGTTGAATTTTGGATATGTTGTAGATGGATATATGTAGTTTAGCATATTACAATTTGAGAAGAAATGAACGGTCGGATTGAAAGTTATGAGCTCCCGAAGTTAGGTAGTTGAGCAGTTTGGTAAACTTAAGTTTTTGGCTAAGTATAGGAATTTTGAGTGAAGTAGCCAACTTCGTGAATTATTATAAAAATAATGGCTGAACAGTTTAGAGAAATTCTTTCTCCTAAGGTTAGATAGAACCTCATAGATGATCTAGAGATTTAATTCGGAATTATTATAAACTGTTAAGAATTTTATATTTAGAACCGAAGTTAAACCTTTACGATTCTTCCGGAAAATAGAAACATAGGAAAAATGTCAGTTTGGAACCAAATAAAATTTTAGGAGTTAGAATATAATTTTAGAACCTCAAATAGGAGTTTAGACATGAATTTTAGGGTTTTCGAGAAAATCGGAACCAAGGGTAAAATGGTCATTTTACCCTAAACTAATACTGTAACTAGTATGTCTTAATACCTTATTCGATCTTAGAAGTTTTAGACTTCTATCTACGTGAGAGTGTGCTAATACACTTATCGCCTTTGACAGGCAACTGAGTGGTTACAGTTTACAGAGCGAGTGGTTTATAAAGAGTCGAGCGTTATAACAGGTAAGTCCTTTGGGCTTACTTAGCTGACTACTAAATATGAGTATAAATGATGATGGTGGTGTGTGATTGACATGTTAGAGAGATAGGTTGTGATATATAATTACCGACCTATATTTTGGCCTAAGAGTAACGGGCGATGGCATTCTGCTCAGTAGCTCGCGGGGCGCTGGGGGTTTCTTTCGGGACTAGTCCATACATGGTTTGTAGTGATGCTACCAATGGAAGTCAGCTAGACCTACACTAGTTGGATAAGAAACGGAGACGAGAACTAATAATAATTCTCGTGCCACAACTTAAATTGAATAATGTGAATCACTTAAATAATAGATAATAATTGGTTGAGTGCCAGCATGATGTTTGTTTATTTTGTTTCTGCTTGTGTTTGTGCTGTTATCATTTTACTTATATTTGGATAGTTAGCTAACTGTTGATATGTTGTTTAGACTTGACACAGGTTAGAGCAGATGCCGAGTGATCCAGATGGTAGTGGTCAGCCGGGGTGTCGTACTTTAGGACGTTTTACAGTTTCTGCATTTGTGGGTTTTACAGTTGAACCTTGTTTCCTTTCGTACTTTGTTATATTCCGTTTTCCGGCTGTAGTCGATCTGGTCACATTCATGCATTGTTAAGAACTATTTTATGATTTCTGATTTTCCTTATGTGTGCCTTGTTGTAAGATCTTGTTAAGTTGTTGTCAAACTAAGGTCGGGACCCACTGTGCGGTCCTAACCAGTAACTCCCTAAGTTGTAAAATTTGGGGTGTTACAACATGGTATCAGAGCTCTAGGTTGGCAACAATGGCACATGAAATCTTCTAAAAAGGTCATGTAAGTAAATAAACAGAACCCGAAAGGAGTCTGAGTTTTCCAAAGAAGATTTTGGTTTTTAAATGCATACATAGTCGGGTTGGGATAGAAAGTACGGACGACCACCACCACCTCCGCGGATCTCGGCAGCTTAGTACATTTAGAAATGTTATATTGATGGTGTAGCTGCTTATAAAGATATGTACAATAGATAACTTATGTCGAAGGTTAGTATCATAATAATATATTATGTCCTTAATAGAGATTAATGAGTTTCTCACTCCGTTGGCACATCTAAGTAGATTTTGAAGGGTGTCAACGTGAGGATTAGTATGCACATCTTATGTGCATTAGGGTAGACGAATGGCAGACAACTCCTCCGATTGGTTGAGGAACGTCGAGATGGAAAAGTGAAGGCTGAAGGACAACACCAACGACCATGGCAGGAAGGGGATCCCGAGTTAACTTAATAGGATCAAATGAAGATTATACATGAGAGTAGTTCCGGAAAAGCATTGGATGGTTGACAATGATGCAGATTTGGAGCGACATCACAGAGGTTCTTTCAAGTGTGGTGTAAAATGACGATACGAACCACGTAGATACCGTCAAAAACAGTCATAGTAATGAAAGTCAAAGTAAGGTTTAGAACCAATCCAAACAAGAAATATTAAATTTAAGCTTACCGACAGACCAAAATATGAAAGTTGTTGTTAGAAGCAGGGCAGAATATGACCACTATTGGCAAGGTAAGTCGGCATCCTAATCAAGAGGGTCCCACCTAGACACTGATAACCTAAGAGTTAAGAAGAGAGATGTCGTCAAACCAACTATGAGGACTTAAAGAGCCGCACAACTGAAGCTTATGGAATTGCCAGAAAGTGGAGGGTAGAATTCATAAGTATGGAGGCAGAGTGACTTTCTATATGACAAGTGAGTTACAAGAAAGATGGTGTTACAAATATCCAAATGATAGAATCTTGAAAGCGGAGTCAAAGGATCACTATAAAGGCAACATTATAATCTAACACCAACTCAGGAACAAGAGTGTGTGAAAATGATCGTGGCATACCCAAGGGCCGTAATAACTTCCCTCTCACAATGGGACTTAAGTTACCAACACCAACGATTCACACAGGAGCACCGCAAGCAGTTTATGACTGAGGTAAATGAAGTCATGAAGATGTATGTACGAACTATCGTGGGAAATCTGATGAGTCCATTGACGGCAGATGAATGATGCAGCTAAAATAGGAAAAAGTATCGTGGGCTTATAGTGAGAAAGAGAAGTGTGAATTATAGAAGAAGCGAAAGGGGTATAAACAGAGAAGCTGGAGGAGATAGATTTCCACCAAGTAAATCAAACTTCAAAGAGATAGAAGAAAGGTTAGTCTATGATCTTGTAGAAGGTCAACAATAGACTAAATGGTAACTATCGGAGCCTTTACATGTGAGGGTTAACTAGTAGTGACTGGTTGACATATAAGAAGAATAAACACACGGTTACAAATGAATTCTATCGACATGTGGAGAAGTCCTTAAAGAGATCAAATACGACAATTGTAAAGTCAAATCGATACGAGTGCAAGTAATACCGAATAATTCAAGTCAGTAAATCTAATTAAAATTGTAAAGGAAGAGTTGACGGTCAGAAAGGACCCCTTATATAATTAATGATATAAAGAGAATGGTGGTGAGAAGTTGTTTACTTGCGGGCTAAGAAAAAGGTACAAATCATAGTAAGTACAAATGAAGTCGTATTAGAAGAACTAGAGGAGTAAGAAGAATTGATTAGATCCTACGTCAGTCCAGATAGAGGTTACTTAGCATTCCCCACAAATGAGACGGATGGTGCTCTTTCGAGCAAAAGTTGTGGTCAATTTCTAGATTTACAAAGGAGAGTTGACTTTAACTTTAAGTTAAAGCCGGGCACGAGACTGATCTCGAAGGCCCCGTGACGCATGGCACCGATAGAGCTGCTTGAGCTGAAGAATCAGTTAGAGGAGTTAGCAGAGAAGGGCTTCATACGCCCTAGTGTTTCTCCCTGGGGCGCACCAGTATTGTTTGTGAGGAAGAAAGATGGATCGATGAGACTTTGTATCGACTACAGGGAGTTGAACAGGGTCACCATCAAGAATAAGTATCCACTGCCTCGCATAGATGATCTGCTGGATCAGCTACATGGGGCGTCAGTGTTCTCGAGGATAAATTTGAGAACGGGGTATCACCAGCTGAGAGTGAGAGACCAGGACATACCTAAGACGGCATTCCGGACTAGGTATGGTCACTATGAGTTTGTAGTGATGCCATTCGGGCTCACTAATGCGCCAGCAGTATTTATGGAGTTGATGAAGGGGATTTTCATCGACTTCTTAGACCAGTTTGTAGTGGTCTTCATTGACGACATTCTAGTTTACTCTAGAAGTCGAGAGGAGCATGTCGGACACTTGAGGACAATGTTACAGATTCTACAGGATAGCAAGCTATATGCTAAGCTATCCAAGTGTGAGTTCTGGATGTCAGAAGTGGCTTTCCTCGGCCATGTAGTGACTGCTGAGGGGATTAAGGTCGACCCGGCGAAGATTGAGTCAGTGTCCTCTTGGCAACCTCCGAAGAATGTTAAGGAGGTTCGCAGCTTCCTTGGATTGGCAGGTTATTACCGTCGGTTTGTGGAAGGGTTTTCCCTAATCGCCCGACCACTTACTTCTCTCCTAAGGAAGACTACTCGGTTCGTCTGGTCTGAGCCGTGTCAGCAGAGTTTTGAGGAGCTGAAGAGGAGATTAACGTCTGCTCCGATCCTAGCACAGCCTGAGTGTACAGAGGACTTTATAGTGTACAGTGACGCATCCAAGCTGGGCTTGGAGTGTGTCTTGATGTAGAGGGGTAAGGTTATAGCATATGCGTCTCGACAGCTGAAGACGTATGAAGAGAACTACCCCACTCATGATCTGGAGTTAGCAGCAGTAGTGCACGCTCTTAAGATCTGGCGTCATTATCTCTATGGAGCGACCTGTCAGATCTTCACAGACCATAAGAGTCTGAAATACATATTCACTCAGCGGGAGTTGAATAACCGCCAGAGACGGTGGCTAGAGTTGATCAAGGATTTCGACCTTGAGATACTTTACCACCCCGGAAAGGCGAATGTAGTTGCTGACGCTTTGAGTCGGAAGACGCCTCAGGAGAAGGCGATAGCTCGGTTGACGGTATAACCACAGTTACAGAGAGACTTAGCTTGGTTGGAGGTAGAGATCCAGTTCCCCGATACAGCTCATCAGTTAGCCACCTTAGAATTTCTTCCTGACCTGTTGGGTGAGATCCGACAGAAGCAGGAGACCTGTCTGATGTTGACCCGGATCCGAGACAGGATGTCACGAGATGAGGCACCTCAGTTCACTATTGGTGCCGATGGAGTGATGAGACGGCAGGATCGTATATGTGTGCCATCAGACATTGAGTTGAGACAGAGGATACTGGGTGAGGCTCATGCTACCCCTTACTCCGTACATCCAGGAGCGAGTAAGATGTATAAGGACGTAAGACGTTCCTTCTGGTGGGGTGGTTTGAAGCCCGATGTGGCCCGATATGTAGCCCAGTGTGCGACCTGTCAGCAGGTCAAGATTGAGCATCGTAGATCCGGAGGAGAGCTACACCCACTTCCAGTACCACATTGGAAGTGGGAAGACATTTCTATGGATTTCGTTACCGGATTGAGGCTCAGTAGAGGTTTTGATGCCATTTGGGTGGTGGTAGACCGGCTGACGAAGACCGCACGTTTCATTCCGATCAAGGAAACGTGGCCGGTAAACCGTCTAGCAGAGGAGTTCACCAGGCATATTGTGAGACTCCATGGAGTACCGATGACTATCGTCTCCGACAGGGATGGACGTTTTACCTCGAGGTTTTGGCAGCAGGTACATACTGCTTTGGGGACGAGTCTTCACTTTACCACTGCCTATCACCCACAGACAGACGGTCAGTCCGAGAGGACCATCCAAACATTAGAGGACATGTTGCGGGCATGTGTGCTAGATTGGGGACAGGTATGGCCAGATCACCTCCCACTAGTAGAGTTTTCATATAATAACAGCTGGCATGCGTCTATTGGGATGGCACCTTATGAAGCTTTGTACGGACGGAGATGTCGTACACCGTTGTGCTGGGATGAGCCTAGCAAGGCTGATGGAGTTGTACCAGATCAGATACAGGATGACATCGCCCGGATTGCCTTAGTCCGGGAGAGGATGTTAGCAGCTCAGAGTCGTCAGAAGTCCTACGCCGACAAAAGGCGTCGACCTTTGGAATTCAGAGTAGGTGCACAGGTGTGGTTGAGAGTGTCACCTACGAGAGGAGTTAGACGTTTCGGCATTAAGGGGAAGCTGATTCCCCGGTATGTCGGTCCATTTGAGATCGTAGAGAGAGTCAGAGAGGTTGCCTACCGACTAGCACTGCCACCGAGATTGGAGGGAGTACACCCAGTTTTTCATGTATCTCAGCTGCGAGAGTACATACCGGACCCTAGACACACAATCAGTCATGAGGATCTGATAGTCGAGCCAGACCACACTTTTGTGGAGTATCCAGTAGCCGTCCTAGAGCGTAGCATTAGGCGCTTGCGTTCTAAGGAGATACCGATGCTGAGGATTCAGTGATCCATACGAGGAGTTGATGAGGCAACCTGGGAGACAGAGGAGAGTGTTAGCCGCTACCTCAATACCGACGGGTTAGTACTGAGATGATACTTTATATGATTTCTGTGATTATATGTTTAAATGATTGTTTATGTTTATGTGCTTAATGGCGTGAGTAGTTGCATGCTAGAATATAACTCTCGAAGGGAAATGTTTGGGTAGATACCTTATTCTAAGTTTCGGGACGAAACTTATTTTAAGGGGGTACTGATGTAATATCCGGAATTTTTATTCCGTTTATTCTGTAATAAACCCGATCTCGATCAGTTGATCTATATCCGTTTACTTAGTTAGACACATTATTATAAAATTTATCATTTTATGTAGATTTCCTTCACATAAAATGATAGAACCTTTTAAAAGTTTATCATTTTATGTAGCTTCCCCTTCACATAAAATGATAGGATCTTTATAAAATTTATCATTTTAGGTAGCTTACCTTCACATAAAATAATAAGTTTAGCCCTATTTTAGAATATGACAAGGTCCGGACAAGTCTGTGACGAAGCTGTGACAAGGTCCAGACAAGTCTGTGACGAAGCTGTGACAAGGCCAGACAAGGCCGTGACGAAGCTGTGACAAGGCCAGACAAGGCTGTGACGAGTCTGTGACAAGGCCAGACAAGGCTGTGACGAGTCTGTGACAAGCCCAGACAGGCTGTTGACAGCCCAGCGCCAGCAGCACGTTCAGCCCAGCCGCCCAGCTGCTTCATGCGTCCAGCCCAGAAGCAGCCACTTCTGCCCTGTCCAGCGCCAGCCTTCAGCAGCTCCAGCCCGCTTCCTTGTCCGCTCCAGCCCAGCAGCAGTAGCGTTGCTTTCCAGCCCAGCAGCAGCGCCAACTCCAGCCCGTTACTCCAGCCATTCGGATGTGAAGAGAGAAGCCCAACAAGCTGTAGGAAATAAACCGTTCAGCACTTATACATGATTAATTAGAGAGCAGATCTTTTACCTTAAACGCTTCCTAAAATCAAGGGATACAGCTGCTCACCTTCCTTCTCCTCAGCCGTCCAGATTCATCAGCAACCATCGCCCTTCTGTTTCGATCCTGCTTGTGAACGTTGGCTTCCACAATCGTACAACCGGTAGAGCAACAGCCTTCTCTAGAATCGGACTGAATTCGGGCAGCTTTTGTATATTTCGGTAAGGTTCAATCTACCATTCATCTTCACCTCTTTAATTAGTCGTTCCTGAGTACCTGCGATGACAACTCCATCTCGACCACTCCGTGACAGTAGCAAGGCTGGAAGGAGTCGGCCGATCAGTGTAGTAGTAGAGCCAAGCCGAACCTGCTTCTCCTCCTGAACCGTCACGCCAAGGGAGCCAGAGGGGCATCCGGAACTGTGTTGAAGACGCCTCAGCCCAGTAGAGGTTGAAGAGGTGAGTCATCGTTTCTGCAGTCCGAATTCTTGCCTCTAGAAGTTAGTGTATAATCTTATGTATGTATACTATTTCCGTAATGCTAGAATGATGAACTGCTGTAGTCGGACTTGAACATGGGTTAGGTTGACCTTGTGTAGCTGCTGAGTATATAGACCTAAGGATAGGAACAAAGGACTGCTGTAAGTATGAATAATAGAAATAAGGGGGCTGCTGTAAATTCATTATTCCTTCAGCTTTGGACTCATAAACTGCCTATCTTGTCGGCCAATTATTGAACGTTTGGATAAAGATCCACCGTTGAATTTTGGATATGTTGTAGATGGATATATGTAGTTTAGCATATTACAATTTGAGAAGAAATGAACGGTCGGATTGAAAGTTATGAGCTCCCGAAGTTAGGTAGTTGAGCAGTTTGGTAAACTTAAGTTTTTGGCTAAGTATAGGAATTTTGAGTGAAGTAGCCAACTTCGTGAATTATTATAAAAATATTGGCTGAACAGTTTAGAGAAATTTTTTCTCCTAAGGTTAGATAGAACCTTATAGATGATCTAGAGATTTAATTCGGAATTATTATAAACTGTTAAGAATTTTATATTTAGAACCGAAGTTAAACCTTTACGATTCTTCCGGAAAATAGAAACATAGGAAAAATGTCAGTTTGGAACCAAATAAAATTTTAGGAGTTAGAATATAATTTTAGAACCTCAAATAGGAGTTTAGACATGAATTTTAGGGTTTTCGAGAAAATCGGAACCAAGGGTAAAATGGTCATTTTACCCTAAACTAATACTGTAACTAGTATGTCTTAATACCTTATTCGATCTTAGAAGTTTTAGACTTCTATCTACGTGAGAGTGTGCTAATACACTTATCGCCTTTGACAGGCAACTGAGTGGTTACAGTTTACAGAGCGAGTGGTTTATAAAGAGTCGAGCGTTATAACAGGTAAGTCCTTTGGGCTTACTTAGCTGACTACTAAATATGAGTATAAATGATGATGGTGGTGTGTGATTGACATGTTAGAGAGATAGGTTGTGATATATAATTACCGACCTATATTTTGGCCTAAGAGTAACGGGCGGTGGCATTCTGCTCAGTAGCTCGCGGGGCGCTGGGGGTTTCTTTCGGGACTAGTCCATACATGGTTTGTAGTGATGCTACCAATGGAAGTCAGCTAGACCTACACCAGTTGGATAAGAAACGGAGACGAGAACTAATAATAATTCTCGTGCCACAACTTAAATTGAATAATGTGAATCACTTAAATAATAGATAATAATTGGTTGAGTGCCAGCATGATGTTTGTTTATTTTGTTTCTGCTTGTGTTTGTGCTGTTATCATTTTACTTATATTTGGATAGTTAGCTAACTGTTGATATGTTGTTTAGACTTGACACAGGTTAGAGCAGATGCCGAGTGATCCAGATGGTAGTGGTCAGCCGGGGTGTCGTACTTTAGGACGTTTTACAGTTTCTGCATTTGTGGGTTTTACAGTTGAACCTTGTTTCCTTTCGTACTCTGTTATATTCCGTTTTCCGGCTGTAGTCGATCTGGTCACATTCATGCATTGTTAAGAACTATTTTATGATTTCTGATTTTCCTTATATGTGCCTTGTTGTAAGATCTCGTTAAGTTGTTGTCAAACTAAGGTCGGGACCCACTGTGCGGTCCTAACCAGTAACTCCCTAAGTTGTAAAATTTGGGGTGTTACAACATGGTATCAGAGCTCTAGGTTGGCAACAATGGCACATGAAATCTTCTAAAAAGGTCATGTAAGTAAATAAACAGAACCCGAAAGGAGTCTGAGTTTTCCAAAGAAGATTTTGGTTTTTAAATGCATACATAGTCGGGTTGGGATAGAAAGTACGGACGACCACCACTACCTCCGCGGATCTCGGCAGCTTAGTACATTTAGAAATGTTATATTGATGTAGTAGCTGCTTATAAAGATATGTACAATAGATAACTTATGTCGAAGGTTAGTATCATAATAATATATTATGTCCTTAATAGAGATTAATGAGTTTCTCACTCCGTTGGCACATCTAAGTAGATTTTGAAGGGTGTCAACGTGAGGATTAGTATGCACATCTTATGTGCATTAGGGTAGACGAATGGCAGACAACTCCTCCGATTGGTTGAGGAACGTCGAGATGGAAAAGTGAAGGCTGAAGGACAACACCAACGACCATGGCAGGAAGGGGATCCCGAGTTAACTTAATAGGATCAAATGAAGATTATACATGAGAGTAGTTCCGGAAAAGCATTGGATGGTTGACAATGATGCAGATTTGGAGCGACATCACAGAGGTTCTTTCAAGTGTGGTGTAAAATGACGATACGAACCACGTAGATACCGTCAAAAACAGTCATAGTAATGAAAGTCAAAGTAAGGTTTAGAACCAATCCAAACAAGAAATATTAAATTTAAGCTTACCGACAGACCAAAATATGAAGGTTGTTGTTAGAAGCAGGGCGGAATATGACCACTATTGGCAAGGTAAGTCGGTATCCTAATCAAGAGGGTCCCACCTAGACACTGATAACCTAAGAGTTAAGAAGAGAGATGTCGTCAAACCAACTATGGGACTTAAGTTACCAACGCCAACAATTCACACAGGAGCACCGCAAGCAGTTGATGACTGAGGTAAATGAAGTCATGAAGATGTATGTACGAACTATCGTGGGAAATCTGATGAGTCCATTGACGGCAGATGAATGATGCAGCTAAAATAGGAAAGAGTATCGTGGGCTTATAGTGAGAAAGAGAAGTGTGAATTATAGAAGAAGCGAAAGGGGTATAAACAGAGAAGCTGGAGGAGATAGATTTCCACCAAGTAAATCAAACTTCAAAGAGATAGAAGAAAGGTTAGTCTATGATCTTGTAGAAGGTCAACAATAGACTAAATGGTAACTATCGGAGCCTTTACATGTGAGGGTTAACTAGTAGTGACTGGTTGACATATAAGAAGAATAAACACACGGTTACAAATGAATTCTATCGACATGTGGAGAAGTCCTTAAAGAGATCAAATACGACAATTGTAAAGTCAAATCGATACGAGTGCAAGTAATACCGAATAATTCAAGTCAGTAAATCTAATTAAAATTGTAAAGGAAGAGTTGACGGTCAGAAAGGACCCCTTATATAATTAATGATATAAAGAGAATGGTGGTGAGAAGTTGTTTACTTGCGGGCTAAGAAAAAGGTACAAATCATAGTAAGTACAAATGAAGTCGTATTAGAAGAACTAGAGGAGTAAGAAGAATTGATTAGATCCTACGTCAGTCCAGATAGAGGTTACTTAGCATTCCCCACAAATGAGACGGATGGTGCTCTTTCGAGCAAAAGTTGTGGTCAATTTCTAGATTTACAAAGGAGAGTTGACTTTAACTTTAAGTTAAAGCCGGGCACGAGACTGATCTCGAAGGCCCCGTGACGCATGGCACCGATAGAGCTGCTTGAGCTGAAGAATCAGTTAGAGGAGTTAGCAGAGAAGGGCTTCATACGCCCTAGTGTTTCTCCCTGGGGCGCACCAGTATTGTTTGTGAGGAAGAAAGATGGATCGATGAGACTTTGTATCGACTACAGGGAGTTGAACAGGGTCACCATCAAGAATAAGTATCCACTGCCTCGCATAGATGATCTGCTGGATCAGCTACATGGGGCGTCAGTGTTCTCGAGGATAAATTTGAGAACGGGGTATCACCAGCTGAGAGTGAGAGACCAGGACATACCTAAGACGGCATTCCGGACTAGGTATGGTCACTATGAGTTTGTAGTGATGCCATTCGGGCTCACTAATGCGCCAGCAGTATTTATGGAGTTGATGAAGGGGATTTTCATCGACTTCTTAGACCAGTTTGTAGTGGTCTTCATTGACGACATTCTAGTTTACTCTAGAAGTCGAGAGGAGCATGTCGGACACTTGAGGACAATGTTACAGATTCTACAGGATAGCAAGCTATATGCTAAGCTATCCAAGTGTGAGTTCTGGATGTCAGAAGTGGCTTTCCTCGGCCATGTAGTGACTGCTGAGGGGATTAAGGTCGACCCGGCGAAGATTGAGTCAGTGTCCTCTTGGCAACCTCCGAAGAATGTTAAGGAGGTTCGCAGCTTCCTTGGATTGGCAGGTTATTACCGTCGGTTTGTGGAAGGGTTTTCCCTAATCGCCCGACCACTTACTTCTCTCCTAAGGAAGACTACTCGGTTCGTCTGGTCTGAGCCGTGTCAGCAGAGTTTTGAGGAGCTGAAGAGGAGATTAACGTCTGCTCCGATCCTAGCACAGCCTGAGTGTACAGAGGACTTTATAGTGTACAGTGACGCATCCAAGCTGGGCTTGGAGTGTGTCTTGATGTAGAGGGGTAAGGTTATAGCATATGCGTCTCGACAGCTGAAGACGTATGAAGAGAACTACCCCACTCATGATCTGGAGTTAGCAGCAGTAGTGCACGCTCTTAAGATCTGGCGTCATTATCTCTATGGAGCGACCTGTCAGATCTTCATAGACCATAAGAGTCTGAAGTACATATTCACTCAGCGGGAGTTGAATAACCGCCAGAGGCGGTGGCTAGAGTTGATCAAGGATTTTGACCTTGAGATTCTCTACCACCCCGGAAAGGCGAATATAGTTGCTGACGCTTTGAGTCGGAAGACGCCTCGGGAGAAGGCGATAGCTCGGTTGACGGTATAACCACAGTTACAGAGAGACTTAGCTTGGTTGGAGGTAGAGATCCAGTTCCCCGATACAGCTCATCAGTTAGCCACCTTAGAATTTCTTCCTGACCTGTTGGGTGAGATCCGACAGAAGCAGGAGACCTGTCTGATGTTGACCCGGATCCGAGACAGGATGTCACGAGATGAGGCACCTCAGTTCACTATTGGTGCCGATGGAGTGATGAGACGGCAGGATCGTATATGTGTGCCATCAGACATTGAGTTGAGACAGAGGATACTGGGTGAGGCTCATGCTACCCCTTACTCCGTACATCCAGGAGCGAGTAAGATGTATAAGGACGTAAGACGTTCCTTCTGGTGGGGTGGTTTGAAGCCCGATGTGGCCCGATATGTAGCCCAGTGTGCGACCTGTCAGCAGGTCAAGATTGAGCATCGTAGATCCGGAGGAGAGCTACACCCACTTCCAGTACCACATTGGAAGTGGGAAGACATTTCTATGGATTTCGTTACCGGATTGAGGCTCAGTAGAGGTTTTGATGCCATTTGGGTGGTGGTAGACCGGCTGACGAAGACCGCACGTTTCATTCCGATCAAGGAAACGTGGCCGGTAAACCGTCTAGCAGAGGAGTTCACCAGACACATTGTGAGACTCCATGGAGTACCGATGACTATCGTCTCCGACAGGGATGGACGTTTTACCTCGAGGTTTTGGCAGCAGGTACATACTGCTTTGGGGACGAGTCTTCACTTTACCACTGCCTATCACCCACAGACAGACGGTCAGTCCGAGAGGACCATCCAAACATTAGAGGACATGTTGCGGGCATGTGTGCTAGATTGGGGACAGGTATGGCCAGATCACCTCCCACTAGTAGAGTTTTCATATAATAACAGCTGGCATGCGTCTATTGGGATGGCACCTTATGAGGCTTTGTACGGACGGAGATGTCGTACACCGTTGTGCTGGGATGAGCCTAGCAAGGCTGATGGAGTAGTACCAGATCAGATACAGGATGACATCGCCCGGATTGCCTTAGTCCGGGAGAGGATGTTAGCAGCTCAGAGTCGTCAGAAGTCCTACGCCGACAAAAGGCGTCGACCTTTGGAATTCAGAGTAGGTGCACAGGTGTGGTTGAGAGTGTCACCTACGAGAGGAGTTAGACGTTTCGGCATTAAGGGGAAGCTGATTCCCCGGTATGTCGGTCCATTTGAGATCGTAGAGAGAGTCAGAGAGGTTGCCTACCGACTAGCACTGCCACCGAGATTGGAGGGAGTACACCCAGTTTTTCATGTATCTCAGCTGCGAGAGTACATACCGGACCCTAGACACACAATCAGTCATGAGGATCTGATAGTCGAGCCAGACCACACTTTTGTGGAGTATCCAGTAGCCGTCCTAGAGCGTAGCATTAGGCGCTTGCGTTCTAAGGAGATACCGATGCTGAGGATTCAGTGATCCATACGAGGAGTTGAGGAGGCTACCTGGGAGACAGAGGAGAGTATTAGACGTAATTACCCTGAGTTCTTTGCGGAGTTAGCCGCTACCTCAGTACCGACGGGTTAGTACCGAGACGAGACCTTATATGACTTCTGTGATTATATGTTTACATAATTGTTTATGTCTATGTGCTTGATGACGTGAGTAGTTGCTTGCTAGAATATATTTCTCGAAGGGAATGTATGGGGTAGGTACCTTATTCTAAAGTTTCGGGACGAAACTTATTTTAAGGGGGTACTGATGTAAAATCCGGAATTTTTATTCCGTCTAATTCCGTTATAAAATAGATCTCGATCCATCGATTCATGTCCGTCTACTTAGTTAGACATATTAAGATGAAATTTATCATTTTATGTAGACCTCCTTCACATAAAATGATAGAACCTTTTAAAAGTTTATCATTTTATGTAGCTTCCCCTTCACATAAAATGATAGGATTTTTATAAAATTTATCATTTTAGGTAGCTTACCTTCACATAAAATAATAAGTTTAGCCCTATTTTAGAATATGACAAGGTTCGGACAAGTCTGTGACGAAGCTGTGACAAGGTCCAGACAAGTCTGTGACGAAGCTGTGACAAGGCCAGACAAGGCCGTGACGAAGCTGTGACAAGGCCAGACAAGGCTGTGACGAGTCTGTGACAAGGCCAGACAAGGCTGTGACGAGTCTGTGACAAGCCCAGACAGGCTGTTGACAGCCCAGCGCCAGCAGCACGTTCAGCCCAGCCGCCCAGCTGCTTCATGCGTCCAGCCCAGAAGCAGCCACTTCTGCCCTGTCCAGCGCCAGCCTTCAGCAGCTCCAGCACGCTTCCTTGTCCGCTCCAGCCCAGCAGCAGTAGCGTTGCTTTCCAGCCCAGCAGCAGCGCCAACTCCAGCCCGTTACTCCAGCCATTCGGATGTGAAGAGAGAAGCCCAACAAGCTGTAGGAAATAAACCGTTCAGCACTTATACATGATTAATTAGAGAGCAGATCTTTTACCTTAAACGCTTCCTAAAATCAAGGGATACAGCTGCTCACCTTCCTTCTCCTCAGCCGTCCAGATTCATCAGCAACCATCGCCCTTCTGTTTCGATCCTGCTTGTGAACGTTGGCTTCCACAATCGTACAACCGGTAGAGCAACAGCCTTCTCTAGAATCGGACTGAATTCGGGCAGCTTCTGTATATTTCGGTAAGGTTCAATCTACCATTCATCTTCACCTCTTTAATTAGTCGTTCCTGAGTACCTGCGATGACAACTCCATCTCGACCACTCCGTGACAGTAGCAAGGCTGGAAGGAGTCGGCCGATCAGTGTAGTAGTAGAGCCAAGCCGAACCTGCTTCTCCTCCTGAACCGTCACGCCAAGGGAGCCAGAGGGGCATCCGGAACTGTGTTGAAGACGCCTCAGCCCAGTAGAGGTTGAAGAGGTGAGTCATCGTTTCTGCAGTCCGAATTCTTGCCTCTAGAAGTTAGTGTATAATCTTATGTATGTATACTATTTCCGTAATGCTAGAATGATGAACTGCTGTAGTCGGACTTGAACATGGGTTAGGTTGACCTTGTGTAGCTGCTGAGTATATAGACCTAAGGATAGGAACAAAGGACTGCTGTAAGTATGAATAATAGAAATAAGGGGGCTGCTGTAAATTCATTATTCCTTCAGCTTTGGACTCATAAACTGCCTATCTTGTCGGCCAATTATTGAACGTTTGGATAAAGATCCACCGTTGAATTTTGGATATGTTGTAGATGGATATATGTAGTTTAGCATATTACAATTTGAGAAGAAATGAACGGTCGGATTGAAAGTTATGAGCTCCCGAAGTTAGGTAGTTGAGCAGTTTGGTAAACTTAAGTTTTTGGCTAAGTATAGGAATTTTGAGTGAAGTAGCCAACTTCGTGAATTATTATAAAAATATTGGCTGAACAGTTTAGAGAAATTTTTTCTCCTAAGGTTAGATAGAACCTTATAGATGATCTAGAGATTTAATTCGGAATTATTATAAACTGTTAAGAATTTTATATTTAGAACCGAAGTTAAACCTTTACGATTCTTCCGGAAAATAGAAACATAGGAAAAATGTCAGTTTGGAACCAAATAAAATTTTAGGAGTTAGAATATAATTTTAGAACCTCAAATAGGAGTTTAGACATGAATTTTAGGGTTTTCGAGAAAATCGGAACCAAGGGTAAAATGGTCATTTTACCCTAAACTAATACTGTATCTAGTATGTCTTAATACCTTATTCGATCTTAGAAGTTTTAGACTTCTATCTACGTGAGAGTGTGCTAATACACTTATCGCCTTTGACAGGCAACTGAGTGGTTACAGTTTACAAAGCGAGTGGTTTATAAAGAGTCGAGCGTTATAATAGGTAAGTCCTTTGGGCTTACTTAGCTGACTACTAAATATGAGTATAAATGATGATGGTGGTGTGTGATTGACATGTTAGAGAGATAGGTTGTGATATATGATTACCGACCTATATTTTGGCCTAAGAGTAACGGGCGGTGGCATTCTGCTCAGTAGCTCGCGGGGCGCTGTGGGTTTCTTTCGGGACTAGTCCATACATGGTTTGTAGTGATGCTACCAATGAAAGTCAGCTAGACCTACACCAGTTGGATAAGAAACGGAGACGAGAACTAATAATAATTCTCGTGCCACAACTTAAATTGAATAATGTGAATCACTTAAATAATAGATAATAATTGGTTGAGTGCCAGCATGATGTTTGTTTATTTTGTTTCTGCTTGTGTTTGTGCTGTTATCATTTTACTTATATTTGGATAGTTAGCTAACTGTTGATATGTTGTTTAGACTTGACACAGGTTAGAGCAGATGCCGAGTGATCCAGATGGTAGTGGTCAGCCGGGGTGTCGTACTTTAGGACGTTTTACAGTTTCTGCATTTGTGGGTTTTACAGTTGAACCTTGTTTCCTTTCGTACTTTGTTATATTCCGTTTTCCGGCTGTAGTCGATCTGGTCACATTCATGCATTGTTAAGAACTATTTTATGATTTCTGATTTTCCTTATCTGTGCCTTGTTGTAAGATCTTGTTAAGTTGTTGTCAAACTAAGGTCGGGACCCACTGTGCGGTCCTAACCAGTAACTCCCTAAGTTGTAAAATTTGGGGTGTTACATTGGGCCTCCAACTTCTCGGACAATATGTTTGATCTTGTCGGATCGAGCACCTTTCCACTCCGGCTAAAGGTTTGCTCGGCCGCTACCGTTGAGGCGGGAATGGCGAGAATTTGTGCCGCGATCCTTGAGAGGGTAGGGAACCTCATTCTCTTTGGTCGGCTCCACCACTCTAATACGTTGAAATCCTCAAACTCTTATTCATTGCCAAACTCAAAAGTAATGGTTAGATATTCGTCGAGTTCCGAATGGGAACTCGACGTGGTTTTTGCCCTTTTCGGGCCAAACATATCTCTAGCAATTGATTTAAATTTAGAAGTAGTTGAAGATGAAGGACGAGGAGGGGGTTGAGATGATTGTCCTTGATCGGTAACACGGTATTGAACCATTAAATCATCAAATAATTTTCTAACTCTAGCAAGTATGGTAGAAACATGGTAATCGGGATGTCGTTGTAAATCTAAAAATTCATAATAACTTTCTAAAAATTATTTTAGATGATCCATTTTACGTCTAGGATCTAACACAAATGCAACAAGAAAAACATCGGGAATAGTTGTATAATAATCTAACCATTTACTTCGCATTGTAAAAATAGCTTGTGAAATAGAATCAATTAAAAGACCTTGTTGAAGTGCAAATGCAATATTAATTGCTACAAAACAAAATACGTTTGAATTTGGTGTATAAACCTAACTAAAAGTATTAGTACCATCATAAAAATATTTACAAATCTCCATTACATCTCTTGCTAAAACCCAAGCTTTCCCGAAAACAAAATCACCATCAATATGTTGTGCGGCTAAACTACTTAAAAGATCTCGATATTCATATGATTTGGAAATCATTTTGTAAGTAGAGTTCCATCTTGTACAAACATCTTTTAGAAATTTTTTAGGGTAAACGCCATTTTGTTTACAATATGCATATCATTTAGTACGCATACTTTTTTAAGACCAAAGTTCATTAAGAATTTTTCAAATAGGTTGTACTAAATCTCCAACATATGCTAAACAGTCTTGAACAAACAAGTTTAAAATATGAGCGGCACACCTAATGTGAAAAAATTTACCTCCAACCGATGGCTTAGAATAGTTGGTTAAATCTCTAATGGAAGCCGTGTTAGCGGAGACGTTGTCAAAACCGATAAAAAAAACTCGTGAAAGTTATATATATTCTTCCAAAACATTTGCAATCAAATGGATAATATTTTGGGTGGTGTGTTGTTCGTTGAAAAAAAACTCGTAATGCTAAAATTCTTTTATTTAAAATCCAAAATTTATCAATAAAATGACAAGTAATACCCATATAGTGATTTTTTTTGCAAACCGTCGGTCCAAGTATTACTACAAATAGAAACTTAGATATCACCATTTTTCATAAAATATTTAATCAATTCTTCTTTACGCATTTTATATTTACGCATCATTTTTCTTTTAGCGGTTTGACGAGAAATCGGTTTATATGCGGGTTGAGCATGATGTGTCATCCAATCATTAAAACCAACATTTTGTGCAAAACTAAATGCCAACGAATCTACGGTTAACATTTTCGAAAATGCATCCATAGACGAAGCATGATCATATGTAAATAAAGAAGAGGTTGATTAGAGGTTGATGCGTACCCGGTTAGTTGCGTTTGCCCTCGTGCCATTCCCATTTTTTCGGGATGCTTATTGCGAATATGTCTTTTGTAGTTCCCGTAGCCTTCTCCCTTTTTGTGCTTGTATTGTGTAGAGCAAAAACTGCATTTAGCATAATAAATTCCGTTGGCATCGGGAGCACCTTTTTTTCAACCAAAACCGAAAGACCGCCGCCGATAGTTGAGTGTTGTTCATAGGCTCCTCCGGGTCTTTGTCTCGGATTCTTGGGTGTTAAGGAAAGGAGGTGAATCCATGTTGATTTCCTCCTCCTCGTGGATCTCGTGATCTCCACTTAAACCCCGCCTTATATCTGAACCAGTTGGAGGACCGCTAACGGAATGAAGTCCTCGACTAACACCTCTGCCGGATGAAGGACCGCTAACGGAACGTCTTCCCCGGCTAGCCTTTTTTTTTTGAATGTAGTAAAATGTAAAATGAATAATTAAAATGGAAATTAGAAAATGAGAATATGAGAGTAATTGAATGTAAGAGTTGGAAATTATGGAGAGATTGAGAGAGTGAGTAGATGATTGTATGAGAGTTGGTGTGAGATGAAATGAATTGGGTTTGTGGTATTTATAGAAATGTTTTGGGGTTAAATTTAATAGTTTTTTTTTGGTTGAATAGTTGTTGCCAACGGTCACCCAAACGGCAATATAACCGTTGGGTTTATTTATTTATTTTTTAAATTTTTTTTAAAAATTTGACCCGCTGGGTCGGCTGGTAAGGATCACTCGATCCTTACCCTTACCCGTAACTCGGCGGAACCCGGACCCGTCGTGACCCGGACCCTCCGGGTCAAGGGTAACCCGTGGACATGCTTAGCTGGAGTATGGCCTTTGGATCCTATATCAAGGCCTTGAAGTTGAGTTTCAAGGCCTTGAAACTGACTTCTGACATCGTAGTTTTCCGTTTCAAGGTCTTGAAGATGCATTTCAAGCTCTTAAGATTGTTCTCCGGTATCTTGAATCTTTTTTTGCATATTCTTTTCCTTAGCTTTAGGATCTTCTTCTCCATCAAAATTATGATCTCCATGTTGATTCAAATTAAGATCTGCAAAACTTTCACTCATAGTACCATCATTGCTTTCATCAAATATAACATGAATACTTTCCTCAACGATTTTGGCACGTCTATAATAAACACGATAAGCTTTGCTATTTGAAGCATATCCAATGAAGATAGCTTCGTCACTACGTACATTAAAATGTACCAAGGTTGTGTTTGCCATTGTTATGGATAAAGCAAGTACATCCAAAGGGTTTGAAATAGGAAATATTACGTTTTCTTCCCTTAAAGAGTTCATAAGCAGTATTTTTCAAAATAGGGCGGATTAAACATCTATTCAAGATGTAGTTATCCGTGTGAACAACTTCAGCCTAAAATTTTTTTGGGAAACTATTTTCTAAAAGTATAATCCTAGACATGTCCTTTAGGGTGCGGTTCTTACGTTCCATAACCCCGTTTTGTTGAGGAGTTCTAAGACTTGAAAAGTTGTGTGAAATACCTGATTTTGCACAAAATAAATCAAACTTTAGTTGATCAAAGTCTCTACCATGATCGCGTCTTATCAAAACAATAGGTAGGGTTTTCAAAGTTTGCAACTCTTTACACAATTTTGAAAACTCAAACAAAGCTTCAGATTTTTCCCGTAAGAATGGGATCCATGTAAAACGAGAAAAATCATCCACAATGACAAGGATATACTGTTTACCCTTGGGAGATTTGACACGCATAGGACCACATAAATCTATATGTAAAATTTCAATGGGTCGAGAAGAACTTACAACCTTCTTTGGTTTGAATGAACCTCTTGTTTGTTTACCTTGTGTACAAGCCTTACATAGTTCATCTACCTTGAAGTTTAGGTTTGGCATTCCACGTACCAAATCCTTTGAAAGTAGTTTCTTCATCGTATGCATACTTACATGACCAAGTCGTCTATGCCAAAGCCTTGGATCGTCAGTCAAGGCCTTCAGACATGTTAGCTTAGTTCCTGAAACTTAGTTAGTGCTCATTGAATAAAAATTGTTACATATGGGATCAATAAGCACAACATCACACGATACATTATCTTGAACTTCACATTTTTCTAAATCAAAAAACACCTTGTTGCCTTTATCACAAATTTGAGAGATACTAAGCAAGTTATACTTTAAACCGTCAACAAGATAGACATCATCAATAAAGTTACCAATGCCAATGTTGTTACACTTTCCTTTATTACCAAGTGTAATGGTTCCACATGATTGCTTCTTTAGATATGAGAAAAGTGAGCTTTTTCCACTCATATGTCTTGAGCAACCATAATTTAATATCCATTTATGCTCCTTTACCTTGGTGATATCCTGCAAAACAGCAAACATCAACCTTTCCGGGTCGACCAAATGACATATTTTGGTCCATATTCAGGCCCAATCATGTTTGGTGGTCTAGTACCTTTAGGAACCCATATTTGCTTAACTTATTTACTTAGACATAGAGGATAACTATTTCTAATGATGTAAGGGTCATTTCTTCTATACGGACATGTTGATTTTACGTGACCCTTTTTGCAACAATAGAAACATGTGGGCATATGAATACTTCCTTTAACTTTAACAAAAGTGGTGGTCGTTTTTCTAGGAAAACTTACGTGATAACCAATACCATTCTTGTTCAGGGAAGATTGTTGCTCACCCATCATCCTTTCGAGGTTGGCTTTCGAACAAGTAAATTGAATAAGTGCAGGCTTTTGGTCTTGACATGTCACAATTAGATCAATCTTTTCTTTCTCTAGATAGATATATTCTCGATGGAGAGAATAGAGATTTCCCTTGAGAATCGCATTTTCTGATTCCAAGGCCTTGATATTGATATCAAGGTCTAACTTTTCAGTGTTTAAGATTTTAAATTTCCAAAGACATCTCACTTAGTCTTTTCTCTTGTTTGAGAAGCTTTTCTCTTAAGGAACTTATCCTTACCCTATGTTCTTTATCACATATGATTATGTATTTTAGGAATTGGGTGAGTTCAAGCTTAGGTTGAGACATAATCGTACTTACCACACCATCAACATAGTGGTTTGGGTCTTCTTAATGACCGGCCATTAGACACAAGTTTGCTTGTTCTTTCTCGTCTTCTGATTCGTTGGTAGAATCTGAATCACTCCATGAAGCTACCATAGCTTTCTTCTTTCGATCATTCTTCCTAAAGTTATTCCTCTTCTTTTGTGGACAATCCTTTACGAGATGATATGTTTCACCACATTCAAAGCAAGTTAACACCTTAGTTTTCTTATTAGGGTTAGAAAACTTACCTCGAGGTCTTGATGATCGTGGATAATCTTTATTGTTTGCGAACTGCTTCTTCATTTGAAGAATTTTTGCAAGACCCCTCGAGATCAAGACGAATGGATCTTCCTCATCTTCATCATCACTATCTTCCTCCTTTGATGGCATATCATCCTTCTTGGATCTTAGAGCTAGGTTCTTTGTGTTGGATGAGAGCTCTCTATCTTCTTCACCAAGAACCATTTCATGGGTGATAAGCTTTCCAAGAAGGTCGTCAAGAGGAAGTGTTTTGAGATTTTCAGCCTCTTCGACTACAGTCACATTTGGTCCCCACTTGGCTTTAAGTAAGCTTCTTAGAACCTTTCTTACTTTATCTTCATTTGTGAAGACCTTGCCAAGTGAGTCGAGGTTGTTCACGATCTCAGTAAAACATGTGAACATTTCTTTGACTGATTTGTTTGAGTTCATCTTGAATAGCTCATATTGTCTAAGGAAGATGCTTATCTTTATTTCCTTAACTTGGCCTGTTCCTTCATACGTGACAACTAGTTTCTCCTATATTTCTTTTGCACTCTTGCATGATGAGACACAGTTGAATTCATTTGCATCCAATCCACAATAGAGCAAGTTCATGGCCTTGTAGTTTTTTAAAACGCTATCCAAGTCAGTCTGAGTGAAGTCTCCTTCCTTCTTTGTAGCTTGGACTCCTTCAACCGTGGTGGTGTTGATTTTAGGGCCATTTTGAATAATGCTTCATAGTTCCATGTCCTGATCAATAACAAACATTTGCATTAGTGCTCTCCAATGGGCAAAGTTGTTGCCGCAGAAGAGTGGTGGTCGAGATGTGGATCTCCCTTGAGCGAATCCTCCATCACCTACACAGTTCATGATTAGTCTCACTAATGGTTAAATCAATATACGTGAGTCTAGCTCTGATACTAATTGAAGAACCGTATACGTGTATATAAAGGATATAAATATTCTGGGGGGG